>BSBM01001044.1:0-1200000 GCA_027924585.1 Larix kaempferi | reverse complement strand
GTCGAAACACATAGAGATCAAATATCACTATATCAGGGATATGGTGCAGAGAGGAGCTGTGAAGCTCCTGTATGTTGCGACAGACGAGCAAATTGCAGATGTGCTGACGAAGCCACTAGCCAGGGTGAAGTTCGAGTACTTCAGGGAGAGGCTTGGTGTTCTTCAGATCGAGGACACTTTGAGGAAGAAGTGATGGACACATTTGCTGAAGCCATTCCAAGCATGTTGGAAGGAGGATCCTTCACATGGCTGTGGATGTAAGCGCTGGATGATGAACATCAGGATGATGTTCTGGTTTCTGCTTTGTATGATCAGTTGGATCATTTTGTATATACGCATCATGTTGGATGTTGGATATGATCAGTTGGATCATCTATATGTATATGTATGTACGCATCATGTTGGATGCTGGATATGATCAGTAGGATCATTTGTATGCATCATGTTGGATGCTTGGACCATGTATCTGTATATGTATCTGATGGATACATTGTATGATCAGGTGGATCATGTATGGTGATATGTATCATGTATTTGTATATGTATCAGATGGATACATTGTATGATCAGGTGGATCATGTATGGTGATATGTATCATGTATTTGTATTTGTATCAGGTGGATACATTGTATGATCAGGTGGATCATGTATGATGATATGTATCAAGTAGATACTTGGTATGCATCAGCTAGATGCATTATATGATCAGGATGATCGTGGATGACGAGCTTCAGGATGTTGCTCCAAATGACATGCAGCAGGATGTTGCAGTGATGATGATCAGGATGATCATGTGTACATCAGGATGATGTATGGTGAGTATCAGGTTGATACTCTATGGCCATGGATCAGGTTGTGCAGATGAGCATATAAATTGGCCTTGGGAGATTTGCAGACAGTATTTCGAGGTTTTGCCTATGGCATGTAATTCATGCCCTGGGATATCTGGCAAATGCTCTTTCGAGGTTTTTCTCTGGGAGGACATATAATTTGGCCCTGGGAGATCTACAGATAGTCTTTCGAGGTTTTTCCTATGGCATGTAATTCGTGCCCCGGGATATCTGGTAGATGCTCTTTCGAGGTTTTGTCCTATGGCATATAATCTGTCCCTGGGAGATCCGATAGGTTGGGCTGTGTGCCCGTAATAAGTCCTGGGATGCTCTTGCGGGTTTTTCCATGACCACATATAATCTGTCCCTGGGAGATCCTATAGGTAGAGCTGCGTGCTCGTAACAGCCTGGGATGCTCTTGCGAGGTTTTGTGGTGACCACATATAATCTGTCCCTGGGAGATCCTATATGTAGAGTTGCGTGCTCGTAACAGCCTGGGATGCTCTTGCAAGGTTTTGTTGTGAGGTCACATATAATATGGCCCTCGGAGATCCTATAGGTAGAGCCGTGTGCTCGTAACAGCCTGGGATGCTGTTTCGAGGTTTTGTGACGCACGTAATAAGTCCTGAGGATTCCATAGTATGGCCAGTGATGACGAAGACTTGCAGGTGGTGGGCCTACATCCAGTATGAAAAAGGACTGGCTCTGTAGAACTTCCTATGACGAGTAGATTCAGAGATTGATTGAGATAGCAGTAGCAGTGACGATGATGATGACTCGATGACGATTATCTAGTGACGATGATCCAGAGAAGATGACTTGTGCTAGAAGACCTGTGTCGAGAAATACCTTCCTAGTTAAGAGGGAGTGTTGATGTATATGTAACTTTGGAATGTATTTCACATATATGTATATTGTATTCCTATAGAGATGTTATTATTCCTCTATACGGAAGTGTCGTCATTTATATTGTAAGTTCGTAACTTATACTTGATGGGTTATTAGACCACCTTGTTGGGGTCGACCCTGTATAAGTCATGTGGGTCAAAGGGTTATTAGACCACCCTATTGGGGGTCGGCCATGTGGGTCAAAGGGTTATTAGACCACCCTAGTGGGGGTCGTCCAAGTCAGCAATATGTTAAGTGGTTAAGTTGAGTCCGGCCTAGTTGAGTAAAGGTCAAGTCAAGTTAGTGTATAAATAGAGAGTGTGTCTCTCTCATTTTACACATTCTATTCTCTCACTCACACTTGGGAGGGTGGCACACTTGTGGAGGAGGAGGCTCTGTTGCTAGGAGAAGACTATCTCTTGTATTCTGGTTGTATCATTGCTCTATCTATCTCTGAGGAAGTTATTGGGGTTTTTCACCTTTATGGTTTTCCCCAAGTAAACTCGGTGTCTCTTCTATGCTTGCATTATTGTGTCCATGAATGATATGCTATAGATTTGATGTACATGCTGTTCTCTCAGTAAAGATCCTAGATCAGATTGAAGTAAATTCTGAAAATTTAACACTTTATTTGCAAGTTGCTTACATAATGTTTTCTCATGGTTGTTCTCTTTCTCATATGGTTTGCTTAATGGGACAATTTGGCAATCATAGTTTGTGCTCTTTTATGTGTTCACTTTTTGACCATACATTAAATATATCTTTAGGCCCATACATTTGATTTTGTAATTCTTCATTTGCATAGTTTCTGCAAAGTATATTCTTTTCAGTGAGTATATTCTCAGTTACCTTCCATCACCAACTACCTCGTTACATACGATAATCTTCAACTTCTTGGATATCAACCAGAAATTGGTCTGCTTCTTGTTGTTGTAAAAGTGCATGATGTTTCCTCAATTGAATTGCCAAGTAGAGGCTAATGTAAACATAGTGAATTTGTCAACATAAATCACAAAGGTTGGATGGTCAAAAGCATTGAATTTCTCGGTTGGTTACTTACATTTTCTTTGTGTGCAATTATTGATTCATAATCTCGATAGTTAGATAAAATCTTGTGCCTTTGTTCTCTATGTGCATTGATAGATAAAAATGTATTTATTGTAGTTTCAAGCATAGTAGCATAATTCGGCCGTATTGGTACTTCTTGTAGGGAAATTCAGAACAAATTCGAATTCGTCGAATATTCGATGTAAGTGTAATACAGATACGGATTATTAGTGGACAATTAAATTTTGAAAACCAATTTAAAAATAAAACAATTTTTTTAAAATTATTTAAGCACTATAAAATAGAAATGCCATTCAATTTCATACGTTATTATTAAAATAACTATTAATAAGTAGTTGCGGACTCTCACACTTCCATATCCGAAGTTGTTGAGATTTCATATTTTTGTTTTTTAAATATAGATTAAATTTTATTATATAAATGTCTATGTATATTTATGGTATATTTGTAAATATTTGATTAAAAATATTATATATAAGCAAGATACTTTCGTATTTTATTCGTACTAGATATTTTCATTATGTATTTTTTTTCGTATCTAATCGTATTTGTACTCGAATTATGCTACTATGGTTTCAAGTATCGGATGAGATTTTGTAGTAAAAAATATTCCTAACCTAACTGGAAATGGATTCTAGAACTGATACACAAGCAAAATAACATTCTATTAATTGTCTAGATTCCAATTTTGCTCAGGACCGCTAGGTTTTAGATTTTAGTGGTATGGATGTCAGTATGGTATTGATGTTTGGCATATATCCAAACATATCTTTTATTTGATTTTAAACTAAAATTTTAGTAATTAGGTTGAAGGGCTTTTTTAGAGTTATATTTTCACATAGGAAATTATATTTTAAGAGTTGTACCATTTTTTGAATCCTTTGTCTACTGTAGTTTCCATTTTTCAGAAACTCATCAAAACCTTTTAAAATATGCTTTATCTATGTAAAGATTTTGACAATGTGTCTATGTTGATAGATAGAATGTGTCCTGTTGCATACAAATAGAGTGTGACTGCAAACTATTGGAAGCTGAGAAAATTATGAACTATAGTATTTTACTTGGTGTTCACCTATGAGCTCTGTAATTTCCTACCAACTTTTCACGAGGGAATTCTTCAAACATGACTCATTTCGTTGATGCAACTTTTGAAACATTGAAGTTTGAAGGTAAGCCTTCACTCCAAAAACATGTATACTAGATTCCGTCATTGTCATCTACACTTATGCTTAATTCTTTCACCATTTGAATTCCAATTGTCTATTTTTTTGCACTTGATGTGTCACATAACAAACTCTATTTTTTTTGTTTCCATATATCTAAATTTCATGATTTTGAATTTCCTTTAGTTGGAAACTATCATACAATGTAAACTTGTTTATTCTAACAAATCCTTCTCAGCAAGTGAATGTTTTGGTTCATTCGGGTCTAAGTCATATTCACATTACAAGTCATTATCACCAGGCATGGTGATAATCTATGACTTGGAATGTGAATATGACTTTATGATAAAAATTTGGATTAATATGTGACACTTTATAATAGCTCTAGGGTTCCTTCCTTCTGAATTCTTCAATTTATGGAACGGGAAATGTATAATATTTGTTTTCTTTATATAATATTTAGCATGCGATAGTGATATTTTAACAAGATTTGTTATGTTATTTCTTGTTTCTTTTCCATGAAGGGCAAGAATCAAATTGGCAATTAATCTTAATGTTATTGAATGATATTATCAAAATTCAGCATTGGCATTCTAGTTTCCTTACTTTCTATTACAGATTTGGACCACTGGAATTCTTATTTATGTAGGTAGATGATCAAGGTTAGGTAAACTTTGGAGGGCTACTAAAAGTTACAGGAAAACATGGCTCAAAAGGTTCTTTTGAATACTATTACAACCATAATATTTTCCTCTATTTGGCTTAAATTTTCTTTTTCCATTCAATGTTTTCTAAAGGTGTGATGGCTAGGTAACTATTACTTTTAGTAAGCAAAATATGTGATAATAAGGCGGTATCTACTTATTTATTTCTTTGTAAACTATACATACATCTAGAAATAAAGCAACCCTTTACATAAATATCCTATAAGAATGATTTCACTAAGTTGTTTTAATTATGGTCATGTGTTGTTCGTTAAGTGTGAACTTTGATTCTGCTATTTGAGGGTGTTATCTCAATGGAAGAGCACCTTCCTTATATGAAGGAGTTTGGTGGTTTTTTTCCTCCGTTCCCTATCTACAGAAATCAATGAATAATTAAATGACCAATTAACAAAAATAAATGGCTAAATAAATGACTATTAAATGCACTTAATGACTAACTAAATGACCAATTAACTACAATCAATGACTAAATAAATGACCAACTAACAACAATAAATGACTAGTTAAGAACAATAAATGACTAAACAAATGATCATTTAACAACAATCAATGACTAAATAAATGACTAGTTAACAACTATTAATGACTAAAATAATGACTAAATATACGACCAAACTGATCAATCAGAATAGCCGATAAATGACAAAAAACATTTAGTCTCGTTATAAGTGACTAGAAATAAATGACTATTAGTCATGCGGCTGAATTTAGTCATTTATATGCATTTTTTAGATATTTTCTAGTAATTTACCTCACTTTTTCTACCAGTGCATTCATAGGGATGGAAAGTGAATGGAGGCTATTCAAGGGGGTAGTGTCACAAACAACCAAAATCAAATGGGTATGTTTGAATGAGAAGATATACAACATTTGGGGGGTTGATAGATCCACGAGGCTTATTTTAGAAACCTCCTCTGAATGGGAAGGATTGATTGTGCAAGTCTCCATCACACGATCCTGACCATTCACACATACATAGGTGATCAAGGTTTAATCCAAGGGTGGGTGTCGTGAATGGATAAAATTTAATCGCACATGTTTCATCGTGCGATTGTGACCATTCACACAAAGGGATATGTGTGAGCCTTAACATAGGTACCCCTTCTAGGAATGGATGAGATTTAATCTAGATCCATAGGAGGATAGATTTGGATCATTCATGGGGATGGTGGTCTACAAGTGTACTGGCACATGTGAAGAGAAAACTAGTGCCACAAAAGGATAAAGGTAGGATCACAATCATATGAAATACATGGAAAGAAGAGATATGACATGGAAAAGGATGCGCATGAATTTCCCACACCTAGTGATGACACATAGGACCCTACTTCCATATGGGAAGCCATGTGTCACACCACATCAACATCCTGCCACGCCAACAAAAATTAGAAAAGAAAGTCTAGAACCCAAAATTGTTTTGGCCATAATAGGAGGAGTTTAAATCAGAATTCAATGAAACCTACAATATTTTGATGCCATTAAGGGAGACTACATACTTTCTAGTGAGGTGCATGGACCCATTCTGCTCCAGTTTTTTAGAAATGGTGAATTAATGGTTTTTGAAGGTGCACGCCCAATGATTGGTGAGGTATTTGTTGGGGATGAATTTGTAATGACAAAATTAATATCCAGGAACACAAATAAAACATGTGGTTTTTAGATAAATTCCAAAGGGCATGGAGTAGAGGTGCAAAAGAAGGCCAACATCCACTATTTGGGTGCGCACAACTACAATTTTGGAAAACTTGGAGGAGGTAAAAGTGACATGGGATGTCAAAACCAAAAAAAAATATGAACTCGATATTTTACCTAATTGTCAAGACAAACAGATTTGGCTAGTGTATTTTTTCCCATAAATGCTTAGTTTGTGAAATATCATTTTCTGCTAAAAATTCAAAGTCTAGAGAAAATGCAAAAGTTAAAAATTGACAATCCCATAATTTAATAAAAATTGGATGGAGAATCAGACCAAGAATTTGAAGGTGTATTCATATTAAAAATCATATAGTATATTAGTGCCTGGCATAATTTTTTTTCCATTTCCTCATGTTTTCTTCTACAATTCTTTGAAGTTGATCTTTGAGATTAAGTGCAACTATAGGAGCAATGCAAAATTGGGTAAAATTTGCAAAATTTTGAGAGCTGTAACTTTGGGATCTAAACTCATAAATGAAAATGGGTATAGTCATTGGAAAGAGTATCAGTAGGAGGATAGATAACAAAGATTAGATCAGATATAATTATGTTAGACCCTCTCAGAAATTTGACAGAAAAAGGGTTTGTAGCTATGATTTGACAAAATTGTCAAATTAATAGTTTCCATAATTCTTATATCTATGTATGATTTTTTTATTGCATTTTGGAATAAATTTTAACTAATAGATTTGATGTATGAACACATCACAAATACTAGTTACAAAAAATTATTGTAGCTTACATGTTACAGGTTTACATTAGACACGGTATAGAACATAACTGAAGAAGTAAATTGGGAGAAGGGGAAATTCCATACAACCTTGAAGAAGAAGCCAGGGGACATAATATCAGTGTGGGTAATGAGGAAACAAAGTCTAATGGACGCATAATCAATATTGAACCAATAGATATGGTGGAGACCACGAAAATATTAAGGATGGAAGTGCAAAGTTGTAGAGCTGATAATGAAAGAATACAAAGGGTTCAAGTAGAAAAAAGAGTTGAATACCCAACTAATGCATAGTTTGAATTTACTATAGAAGAAAATGCAGGTTAGATAAGTCTCATCCCACGAGAAAAAAGATAGTTAATAATCCAAGAATAGATCACATGAAATATTGGGGAATTCTAAGAGTGGTACCAAAAGTCCTAGATATTTTTCCTCATGACCACCTCATGCAGCCAAAAGGTCCTACCCATCTGAAGAATAAAGGAGTATCCTATAAATGTATTCATATAGACATCATACAATAAAGCATGTGGAGAAAGATATGCAAAGGGATATTGGCATATCAAGCCACCCACTTTTAACG
Source organism: Larix kaempferi (assembly GCA_027924585.1). Classification (NCBI taxonomy): domain Eukaryota; kingdom Viridiplantae; phylum Streptophyta; class Pinopsida; order Pinales; family Pinaceae; genus Larix; species Larix kaempferi. The sequence goes on along the minus strand of BSBM01001044.1, from coordinate 1,192,318 downwards.
ATTAGCATAAGAAAGGAGAATATGTTGAAGGTTGTCTATTGGGGAGGAGGAAGTATCTCCAGTTACATAACTATTCCTATAATATGTAAGCTAGAATAGATATTTACAATTTGCACGGGAAGGATTCCATTTGGTGGGATCACCTGGTTAAACTAAAACATATAAGTGAAAAGAAGATCACATGGAAACAATTCAAGAATTACTTCCAATAGAATTATCTTTTTGAACAATATTATGAGAAGAAGATGGAAGAGTTCTTTGAACTAAAGCTTGGAAACATGTCGATGGAAGAATATAAAAGGAAGTTTTTGGAATTGCTGAGGTATGTTGGGTTACTTAAGGATGAGAAAAAAAAGATACAAATATTTTTGAGTGAATTACCTTCACTTCAATTTGATGAACCCAAGATTCTTGATGAAGAAATTCATAAAGCTAAATTCATGTATGATCAGAACAAAGGAAAAGATGAATTTCAAAAGCCTTGGAGGGTTAAGAGGAGAGATAAGCAAGATAAAAGGAAGAAATAGTTCAAACCATATTTATTTAGAAATCATACCAATTCATAATGTTATCAATCAAATCAACACTTCTCTGTTTGTGACGACACTGAATTGTCACTCACACAAAAGGACATCATGGATGGAAGAGCTTATATTTGTTATAGATTCTTTTGGCCTTAGTCATTCCTCCTTTCTACAAATTAACTCATTTTTGTGATAGGAATTTAGGACATACTCGCAAATTTACTCTTGACATCTAGCAGCTTCGTTGGTGGTCCACATACCACTCATGAGTTTCCCTAAAACGTTGCACTCGATACTTGTCTAAAGCTTCCTAGTGGGTTACCTGCCTATTGCAAAGCTTACACCCACAGGTCCCTCATAAAATCATGAAAAATAAAAAGTAAAATCGAAATAGGGACAGTTAGAGGTAGTTATTTAACTTCCTCACCGTCCCTAACTAATAGTCTCTTGAAACCATCCTCCTTGCTTTCCCATAAATGAAAAGGGAGAGCCATGAGAGAGTAGGTCCACTCATCCCATAAGGAAACACTGAAGAAATTTTGATTGGAGGAGAGGAGCAACAGAGTCCATATATTGGTTTCATAGGTGTTGTTGCAAGACAAGGTGAATGTATTTGTTGTTATCTTCATGATCAATAAAGGAACCTTTTTCTTCCCATATTACTAGTGTTTGGTATATGAATTGAATGTTTGGAAATATTTCATGCTCTTACATGTATATGTTTTCAAGTTTTATTATTCATTCATGTGTATCCAAATTTTTTGAGGAAGGTCCCATTTGTTTTCCAGGGTTTTCATACAAGATTTTGGAGCAAGACTGAAGATCTAAAATCTTGGATCAAACTCCTAGTAAATAAGGTACCAATTGCTTGATATTCAAACCCTAGTTATTTTTCACAAAGAATATCTTGTTAGGTATCTGCTATTTCCTTGGTCTTTGCTTGATTTCATTACTATGTTGGTGACCTCTTCACTTCCTACTCATTAGGAATATTTTCCGTACAACAGAATTGGCGACTTAGTTGGGGAGTTCCCTATTTCTTTGGGAGTCCTCTGTTTGATATTTCTTCAGTCTGAGTGCAATTTTAGTCTTTAGGAGGAGTTTGTAGAGATTTGGTGCCACTGCTCTTAGCCCAGAATTTGATCTTATTGAGATTTTCTTCTTTTTTAATTCTTTTTTAAGGCATACCTGCTACTTGTCTATACTTACAATAGCGAGCTTACCCTGTTACTCGTGATTTGTATGTATTACACCTGCGAGTGGCTCATATGTTACTGTCTACACAGTCGCGGGTACCCTTGTAGGTTAAGGTTTTCCTACTAGGTTTCACTTTTTAGGGTTTTTCCTTGATGTTTTTTGAGGTTACTGCTCTTTAAAAAGTCTATGCAGTCCTTCTTATTGTCTATGTTCAAGTTTTTACTATTCATTTTGACCTTTGTTGGATTTGAATCTTGGTTAGGGTTTGTATCTGAGTCTTGCCTGTTTGAGTTCTTGGTTTGTGGATGCTTTGGTTAACCGTCATTGGTTGCTGGTCTGTCTGAGGGTTGTAAGTGACCCTGAAAGGTCCATTGTTAGGAATCTTTGTTATTTTTTAGTTCCTTATTCAAAGTGCCTTATACCAAGGTTAGTGAATTCAAGACTTTGTTTGTATTGACTAGTTGAACATGTTGTTTTCAGAGATCTAAGAGGGTTAGAGTTCCAATATTGTAAGCTTAGGTGCATAATATTTGTACACTTAGTTTTTATTTGGGTGTGTTATGCTTGTTTATAGTTAATTTTTCTTTTTTCATGTTTTAAAAGGAAAATTAAAAAACAAGTAGATTGCTTAGAAAGCATTTGTGGTCAATTTTTTTCAAAACTAGTTGTATTTGCATAACTTTATTTTTGAAAAAGCAATTTTTACTTCATTAGGTTTACATTATGAGTACCTTGATTTCGAAAGGAAAAAAATAAAAATAAAAGCAACAAAAGTGAAAGCATCATTGTACAATCTCATTATACACTTACCATGTTGTCTTTACATTTCAGTTGTAACATCACTATGCATACAACCACTACCTTCTAACTATATAACAACCTTAACTTAAAATCAATTAGTAACTTTTCTTTTTAGGTTCTATCAACAATTATTTTAGGCTAGTGATTTGGATTAGGGTGTCTTAAACAATCCAAAACAGTTAAATTCAGATGTAGTGGCCAATCTTTAGGATAATACACCTTTGTAGAAGGTGAACCAGGAAGCTCCACTTACACCGGATTCAAAGCACAAGGTCGTGCAAGATTTAGTAGAGGAGATACCCCTCCTGTATTCAATAGAGAATATACCAGGATTAGTGTGAGTATGTGGATTCATTAGTACCTTTGGTGCTTCTGAGTTTTGGGCTTTGTTACCCTACCCATGCGCATCGATTCGACCCGTGACTGTACCCTTAGACCCTCTCTATAAATTTGGTAGCCTTAGTATCTGGACCTTTAGGGATCTACAAGGGTGTTGGTGGAAGGATATTTCCATTGCACCTAGGATAGATTCGGGAAGAAATCCTCTGCAAGTTATTTGGGAATGCGGTTGGTGATTCAAATGCTTGGCCCCATTGATTCTATACTGTGGACCCCGAATAACTATTCTTTGTCCCTGCACTAGTTTTTTTCTGGGCCCTTATCATCCCAGACACTCCTTTGGAAGGTCATATATTTACTTGGTATGGATCACTTAGGGATTTTGTAGTAGTGTGTTGTTTGATTACCCTTGTTTTAGTTGGCCCTAGGTTTGCTTTAACGTTAAATTTTTAGATGTGGAGGATCATCCTCTCCGTATATCTAGGAGGTTGTAAAACCTTCCTCCACACACTATGGAGTCTTCGCCGCAACCTAAGCGGTGAAGAATAAAAACGAGTGTCTCTTTTGAACCAATCGGAACAACTGATCTACCTAGAGAACCCTATCTTATGACTCAAAATTCACCGGTTTCACACACAAATGAGGTTGAAGAATTGCAAGCTAAAGGCTTCGTAAGAACCTTTAACCCACCCTTAACTGGACCTTACGATCCGGTGTTAGTGCAATTGAATTATTTAGGTCAACTCGAGTTAAGTGTCTATAGGTTTACATCTACTTTTATCATGGATAACATAGGGGAAGGGTTAGGAAATGTCTACACTCCCACTTCTGCTATTATGTCTGGAGGGTTCTCTCCTCCACATGTTAGCATTCAGATACCTAGTTTGTTGCAGTTAACTTATGCTCCAATCACGTCTTTGAAATTTAGTACGGTATTCTTAAGGACACATAGAACTCAAAGTGCTTCAACTTCTATACCCTTCGGATCCAATATTGGTTCATCTAGTTTACCTTTTACTGGGATATCTACAGTACCATTCACATCCTCCCCTTTCCTTCAAAAGTTCTAGATTGGGCCTACCATTTAGGCTCCTTTTGTCCATGGATTCCCTTGGCATGGAGGACATATTCATCCCTCTGCGCCTTTTGTAGGCTCTGTGTCTGTTCATTCCACTTCACAATTTATGAGTTCAAATCCCTCTACAGGCTATGGTTTTAAACAAACTAATGTACCAACATCGAATATGCCTATGGGGAGTACTCATTTTTCAATTTTTAGTGGAATAGGCAGTACTTCTCCTAATTCAACTCATTTTTCAGTTGGATCTAGTTATACTCAACCATATTGGAGTGGGCCTCAAGGGAGTAATCCACTTGCTTATGGATGGAGCTCTTTTCAAAACGTTTCACTTTACAACCGATGGCTGGGGGAAACCCCAACCAACCTTATGGGGGCTATGGCTTAGGAAACTTTCCTTATCCACCTCCCCAAACACATTTGCCGTCAGCTAGACCTCAGTTACCTTTTCTAACAATGTTAAACCTTCCAGACATTTTGAAACTCATGAAAAATACGATCCATCACGAATCGGCTTGGCCTCCCATCCCATTCCTTCAGACATTCCAAAGTTTGAAGGTAAGACTGGAGAATATCCCAGAGACCATGTCACTACCTTTCCTTTGTGGTTCTCTTCAAACTTGTTGAACGACGATTCTATACAGTTGATACTTTTCCAAAGGATCTTAACCAGTGTAGCATCCAAATTGTATATTGAATTGCCATATGCTTCTTATCATTGTTTTTATGATTTAGTGACCATATTTTTAAGCCATTTCCAACTTCATGTGCCGTATGACGTCGGCACAGACCTTTTGTCTACATTTAGGAAAAACAAGGCCACTCACATATTTGAACACGTTCATGAGTGGAGAAGGAGGAAAATGATGATCAAGGCTAAGATTCCCCCAGAGTTCTTATTAGAGTGGTTTTTGAAATCACTCCTACCTTACATCTCTAAAGATGTTTCTACTTCAGGGGTTACCTCAGAGGAGGTAGCCATCTTGAGATCCCAATAGATGGACTTGATTTATTCTTAGTTTGGGATCTTGTATGAAATTATTCTTGATGCGTCGAGATCACATACTGATCCCACCAAACCTAAGCATGAACCTCATGTTGATGGCATTGTTGGTTCAGTTGACTCATCGACTGTGGAAGATTTTTCCAATCAAGTGAAAGATTTATCTGTAAATCATTCTGCAGCAAAGGAAACTACGGTTGCCACCTCCCCTTCTAAAACGACTACTGTGCACAATGTGCAGTCCAACCAAAAGGGTACTCAACAACTCGGTGGCATTAAAAACAAGGGAAAGAAGGGGGAGGGTTATCAAAACAAGCCCAATACCACTGACAATGCTGAGGGGGGTAAGAAAGAAAAGAAGAAAATAAAGTTTCCTTATAAAATTTGCAAGGAAGACCACTTGACTCATCAATGCCCCTTAAGAATCCCAAAAGCTACTGCAACAAAAGAAACCCACTGTCCTAAGGATCCTTTTCCCAAGGTACAAAACATGGCTTCTGTAAGCTCTAATGCTGTGGTAACCCAAGGTGACACATCATTTGACCAATCCTATATCAACATGATTCACTTAGAAAATTTATTGCAGACTAGAGGAAAAAACTATACCCCAGAATCTTCGCAAAAAGATAGAGATTCCTGAGGTGTCTGCTCCTCTTCACATCGAGAGGCCTGCAGACCCTATGCCTAAGATACCGAAAGGCGTTTATAATCGGGCATCACACAATTCCAATGCGAGGGATACTCCCAACTATTCTATTGTGGAAGACTTATCCCAAACTCTATGTGCCATGTCAGCTTTAGAAATTTTGCAAAGTTTCCCTTCACAACAAAATGCACTTCTGGCAGGAATAGGAAGTCTTGATTCATCAAATTTGTTGGCGAAGTTTCATATGTTCGATGTCAAACCATAGTTTCTGTATCACGTTGCTTTCCAAATTGATGGAGTCTATGGCTCTAAAACCATTGGACAAACCATGGTGGATGAAGACGTGTCTATGCACGTAATGGCTATTTCATGCTGGCGAGATTTAGTCTCCCATGAGTTAGTCCCTTCAATCACATTGCTTACTGATTTTGATGGAAAATCTTTCCATCCGCATGGGATTTTACCCTCCTTCGAAATCTAGTTATAAGGAAAAGTGGTGTCGGTAGAATTTGAGGTGATGCTCCTCTTGACTACAATTTGTTGCTAAGAAGGATTTGTACGTATGTGATGCAAGATATTCCATCATTCATTTTTTGGGTCTTGATGTTTCCTCATGAAGTAAGAATCATCATTGTCGATCAAATTTCTTTCACCCAAAAAAATAGCACAAGCTCTTCGGAATCAAATATCCCGATGATTGATCATGCGCGTCCACCCAGTGAGACTTTGGGAGTAGGTTTATATTCTTCTCTTATGGGCACTTCTGATTTTCCTGCTCCTATTAGTTACATTGGTTCAATGATTACTTGAAACAATGTTTTAGTATCCAAGTATGTCTTCACAATATCGAATAAAACGGATCCTTGGATCTTACCTACTCATAATGAGCCAATGTTGCCCCGATCTGTGGCAGAAGTTTCTTATCAAGAATTACAAGGAACGACCATAGATGAACGACCATAGATCCTATCCCGACTCCTTCCATTTCTGAGGAGTTAGATGTTGATTATGAACATGCATGGGCGATAGAATACACTCATTCTTTCGACTATTTAGACATGGTTTTTCCTTTAGATGAGGCCATTCTAGAAGTAATGGTAGGCATTGATCACCCTTGGGAACATATGCATCATAGATCCTATTTCCTTCCAGATTTAGATAGAATTGAGAATGAGGAGTTTCGCGTGAGGCTTAGTGGGGATGTTGATCAACCTACTAACCCTTTAGTGAAACAAGAAATTTTCACTGAAGGAGACATGGCTAATATATCGACAACAATTTCGATTAATATCTCCATAAAACCTGATATCGTGGGAAATATTTTCATCGGTACAAGTTGTTCTCCTGAAGAAGTTTGCTTGTACACTGATATTTTTAAATAATTCTGTCATGTCTTTACCTGGTCATATGAGGAGATGCCAAACATCAACCCATCTATATTTGAACACAATATTAATACATATCCAAATGTGAAAGAAGTTTGATAGAAGCTTCGTCCAGTAAACCCACGGAAAACTATAGTTGTCAAAGCCGAGGTTGAAAAGCTCTTAAAAGCAGGGTTTATATATCCTATTGAAATGAGGGAATGGATTTCCAACCCAGTTCCAGTTGACAAGAAGCAAGGTACTATCCACATTTTCATCGATTTTAGGGATATAAATAAAGCATGTCCTAAAGATAATTATCCCATGCCTTTTATCGATCATATCATAGATGCGTGTGCGGGTAATGAAGTATTTTCTTTCATGGATGGATTCTTGGGATATAATTAGACTCAAATAAAACCCAAAGATCAACACAAGATTACTTTTATCTATCCATGGGGTACCTTTGCCTATAAGAATATGCCTTTTGGTTTAAAGAATGCTGGAGCTACCTTCCAACAAGAAATGAAATTGTATTTCCATGATATCAAACATATAGTTGAACCCTACTTGGATGACCTACCCACGCGATATCGAAAGAGAAGAGATCATCCATATCATTTACGACTTGTGTTTGAATGATGTAGACATTACAAGATTCGATTGAATCCTCACAAATGTGTGTTCTACATCAATTATGGACAACTTCTAGGTTTCATCATGTCCAGTAAAGGCATTAGGGTTGATCTATTGAAAATTGAGGATATCATCAAGTTGCCTCCTCCTTGAAACATTAGACAACTTCAAAGTCTACAAGACATGTCCAACTTCCTCAGATGTTTCATTGTTAACTATGTGAAAATAAAAAAAGGGTTTATGCGTTTACTCAAACAAGACACCCCATTTTTATGGGACGAGGTTGCTCAAAACTCGTTTGAGGCTTTGAAGAAATCCCTATTATAAGACCCCTTGTTGATTCCGTTGGATTACGCTGGAGACTTTATCTTATATCTAGTTGCATTTGATTCCAAAGTTAGCATAGTTCTAGTTTAGGAGGATGATTAGATTCAGGATCATGTCATCTATTACCCCAGTCATGCTTTGGTGAGTCCTAAACTTAAGCATTCCCATGTTGAGAAGTTGGCACTTGCAACTGTGCACGTAGTTCAAAGGATCCGCCATGACATATTGTTGCGAAGCACTACGTTCGTTGCAGACATCAATCTATTTCAGTACATTTTAACCCGACTCATAATAGGGGGAAAATTTAATAAATGGATTGTTATCCTTCAAGAGTTTGATCTCACTTTCCAGTCTACTAAATATAAAAAATTAGTAGTGTTTGTCGAGCTTATTTTTTAGTTCCCTAGCGGTGAGGATTTTAAAATGGAAGAGGATTCATTTCTCGATGAACACATCTTCCTGATTTCTACCTCTGATCATTGGTATGGGGATATTTTGATTTATCTCCAGACTTTGAAGTGTCCACCAACGTTTTCAAGAGAAGAGCGACAAAAACTTCGAGGTAACGCTAAGAATTACCTCATAATTTCTAGTACATTGTATAGATTAGGGGTTGATTCCATCTTGCATCGTTGGATAACTCTTGAAGAGCCCAAGTTTGTTCTGAATGATGCCCACAGTGGAGGGTGTGGGGGTCATCTTTTTGGGTTGGTAACAACCCATAAAATAATATGTGTCGGTTATTTTTTTCCCACCATCTTCAAGGATTGTGTGGAATCTATTAAGCATTGTCATCAATGTCATCTCTTCAACAAAAATATGCGAGCACATCCTTCTCCCTTATTCCCCATCATCATAGTGGGACCCTTTACTAAGTGGGGGGTTGATTATATGACATGCAACCTAGTTTCTCCTGGGGGGCATCAATACATTATTGTCACTGTGGATTACTTTACTAAGTGGGCAGATGCAATGCCTACTGTGAAGGAATATGATGAAACTGCAACCTATTTTGTATTCAATCAGATTATTGCGAGGTTCATTATTCCTAAAGAGATAGTTACAGATCACAACATACATTTTCAAAATAATATGATGTCTAAGTTGACTACTATGATTGGATTTAGACAGAAGCACTCGTCTCAGTTCTACCTACAAGATAATGGCCAAGTTGAAGCATTAAACAAAACTTTGAAAACCATTCTCCAGCACACAATTAATGCTAATGGGTCAAACTGGCATAGTATTCTCTATCCGGATCTCTGGGCGTATCGAACAACCGTTAAGATTGATACCTTTTTTTACCCTTCCAACTCGTGCACGGGTTGGAGGAAACCACACTAGTTGAGTGTGAAATACCATCATTAAATTTGGCTATTCAAATTTTACCTGATACATCTTCTTTGGAAGAAAGTCTGCTTCATCTTGAAGATCTGGATGAACACTGCAGAGATGCACTCATTGCAAATGAAGCAATCAAGAAACAAGTCAAAGGTCAGTATGATAAGTATGTTAAACCTAAGTTTTTCTCTGAAGGAGACCTTGTTTTGGTCTACGACCAGGAAACAGATCCTTTTGGGAAGGCAAGTTCAAGTCTATGTGGCTCGGACCTTATGTAATCTCCAAGGTTATGAAGAAAGGGTCATATGAATTGGTCGATTATGATGGGTATAAGATGTCGGAGCCTAGAAATGGGATCTATCTGAAGAAGTATTATGTATATCCCATATAATGTTTCTTGTAGATAGTTGTATAGTAGTGTAGAGTTTGTATTTTCTTATTTCTCATGTAACTCTGGTTGTGTTTCAGATTTCAACCAATTGGTTTGTAGGACTCGCTGATGGCGCTAGTCGCCATACTCGTAATCTATCCTCAGATGCTTGGGTGATTTATTAACCTACATGCCACCTTGATTCATTAGGAGGTTCCTGTTTAGGCCCTTCTACTAACAATATGGTTGAGTACAACACTGTTGTTGAGCTACTTCTAGATGCGTTACACCATGGCATTTCATGTATGGAGGTTAGATTGGACTCTCAGTTAATTGTGTCCAAGTTTAACGGTGAGTATCAAGTTAGGGATTCTTCTTTATTACGTCGGTTCTTTAAAGTTAAATTGCTTGAAAGACATTTTGATTCCATTATATATCAACACATTTCAAGAAACCAAAACAATATAACTGATGCATATGCAAACTATATACTTGACTGGCATTTGTATCATACACAGTAAATAAATAACCACACACATAAGAGCAATATGTATATAATCGATAGATGTATATATATAGGTCCACAATAATAAAAGAGTTTAGGTATCCATCTTTGTCAAATATACATATCAATATACAAAAATCAGGTGTATAGCCTCAAAATGATGAAGATGTCCCTAGGGAGAGGCGGGAGCCTCAACCTCCTCAGCTATGACCTCTCTATAATAGATAACCAGTCTAGCTACTTTACGGAGTAGCCTAATCCATGCAAGGGGCACTCTCATTACATGTTCCTACTTATCCATATGCACACGCTCTATTCGATATGTAGGTATATCATGTGTCAATCGGTTCATCTTTCCCTCAATGGTCCGAAGCATGGTGTCTGCTCCGCCCGACTCCGTTGGTCGTAGAAACACTATAGGGTGTCCGAATGGTCTCACTAGTCCAACATCTACATCAAGTATGTTGTTAATGCTTAAAATCACCAAAACATATATATGTACATATCTATAACAAAATTCATAAAAATTGAATAATGACAAAACAAACATTGTTACCTATGTCTCCCCAAGATTCTCTTGGAGGGAGCATGAGTTCCATATCACCTCGGTAGTCTAATCCATCATATGGGAATTGATCAAATGCAGGGAACTTCTGTATTCACCACCCTAAGAAGTCCCCATCATCATAGGAAGTACGAGTGTCTCCACCTCACTGTCATATAAATACCTCACCCCAACTAGTCATATTGGGCTCACGACAATCAACCGGTGGAAGGGCCACTCTGGGAGAAAAACCTCGAAATTTCTCTCTAAGAATGTACAGATGATAGTCCCATACCCAAAAAATTTCTTTTTCCCGTCTTACACTCAGTCAATTGGTGCTTCATATTCACCAATATCCCGTTGCACCTGTCAAAGATCACATTTCGCAAGCAGTCCACACCAATTTGCATATAATTGCGAGTATCCAAGTGTTGAGTGGCACTACCTCGAAATTGGTTGATGGTAGTCAATATGACTTTCAATGGAAATCTCTCTATATGGCCTATTGGCACTTGAGTGCCACTTTTTTCTGTTATCACTGTGCAATAAGTGTTTACATAGTCTTGTACTAATAGGGATCCCACTCCACGAAAATTTCCCTTGAGGTTAATACCCTCTCCTCAATGGGACAATCCAGTGATAAAATATATGTCATCTAGTGTGATCTCTAGTATCTCACCTTGGAGGTTAAACACTCCCTGATCTGGATCCCATAGTTGCACTAAGCTCTCAAGCAAGTGGGGTTGAGCCCTCATATTTGATGTGCGAAATAATTTCAATAGCCTGCACCGGCGTAAGGAATTTAGAGTCAATGGTTCACGCATGGCCTCTCTATCCATTGCCTCATGCTCCCTTTCCCTCCATGTGAGCACCATATCTGCAATTATCCATTCAATTTAGTGAGCGTTGACTTTTTTCATTTTAAACTGCGCCACCTATGACTATATATTAGTACAATAGCGACTGGACCGTGGGTGAAGAATTCCTCACCTGCAGGTTTTCATCGAACCTGCTAGTGTAACCTTGTTCACTCACGAGTGCGCAGAGACAAATTTAAAAGTTAAATAAAAACTCAAAAAATTCATAGAAAACCACAAAATTTACATATAAAATGCAGAGGAGAGAGATAGGAACTACTTGCAACGGACGGAATTTGAAATCGTCCACTGTATTTGTTACAAGCAATGGTTGAAATCCTAGGGATCTTTTCTCTTTGGAATGGTAAAATGGGAAAATGACTTGGTTTTACCCCTTTTCACTATTTGTGGTAAATATTTCTTGAATTTTTCCCACTTTATATAGATTAATGTTCTTTTTATGTCATATTTTTTAATTACGACCACTAATGAGGATGTTTTGATTAGGTCAATAAGTGAAAATGAGTCTTTTATAAGGTTTTGTCCATATTGGTACTTTAAAATGGTTTGTTACTCATGGCATTTTGGTTAGGTTATCATTACATATTGCATTGCATTGATACCTTCCCATCTCTTTATGTTTTAGGACCCCTTTTTCACCATGGACTGCGACATTAACCTTCCATTTTCCTGCTATCATCGTTCTTATTCCATGGTTAGGACCTACCCTACATGGGTCACCCTATATAGCACACCATGCCATATTTGGTGCCCATGACATCAGTTTCCATTACGGGATATTTTTCAGTATATTGTGATCCACAAACATAATTGTATATCTTATCTTTATCATTTTCTTGGCCACCTTTAACAAAGCTCCCGCTCATATGGAATTTTCTCTAAGATCTTGTTAGACTCCTTAAAACTGACAAGATCGTCGAGTATACTTGTTCACTTCAGACTCGCTAAAGGAATTGAAGGGACATCCACTTAGATATAAGTTTACCCCTTTTCTAGACCTTTGTGGATTATTTACGAAAAAGGTATACTCTAGTTCATCGTGGCTAGAAGAGTTCTCTCTCTTATCATTTTACACTTTTTCGGGCAAGGAGACTAACTTGACGAAAAAGTACCCTTTGGAGTCTTCTTTAGGATCTTCAGACTCTCTAAACATGAAATCCCTGCGAGCATATACCAATTTGGGCTCAATATAAAATCCACAAGTAGGTATGGATTTATTTTTTAAGTTTTCCAGACTCCTTAAATATGAAAACACCAACGAGCACGAACAGATCCGGGCTCGATATTAAAATCCATGGATCAGTACCCTATCGAGTATTAATTTATCTTTTCTTCAAACTCGTAAAGAAGTTAATAATTTTTTTATTTTTCCTCCCATGGACTCATAATGCTACACATGGTTGGACCCCTATCAAGCATTATTCCCTCTCTTCTTCAGGCTTGTTAAAAAATGAAGAAGGTCATGAGTTTACTTTCTTAGACTCATTAAAATTTTACAAGAAAGAGATTATCGAGTTTCCTTTTATCTCTTTCACACTCGTTAAAAAAATGAAAAGATACATAAAAATAGAAAGGGAAGGGAAAGGTCTCTGTCATTTGTTCATTTTTTGGTATCAAGTCTGATTATTCCTTGAACACAACACTTGTCTTGAGTCAATGGGTCTTAGTTTTGGCTTTAGGCTAAACATGATTCCAGAGTTTTTTACTCCTCCAATTGGTGACTCTTCCGATCATATGGAGAGTTTGTTATGTATCCTACATGACAAAATTATATCATCTTTCCTGTATGTTCCAACCTGCCTAATTTACTCCAATTTTGTGCTCAATGTTCAAGTATTTTACCTGTGTTGGCCATTCTATAGTTTATATTGAATCCTCATGTCGGTCATCCCTTATATTAGTATGTACTCAATCCTATTTCAAACCAATTCAATTTCCAAGTGTTTCTCATGTGAGATGATTAAGGATTCATTAATGCGTTCCTTCTGATAGGTATCTTCCTATCGAATTCAACTTATCTTGCTCTAGGAGGAAGACTTAGAGTTTTCGATTAGTACATTGAGATTTGCAGTCATCACTGGCAGATACTCTCTCCGTTGAGTTAAGGGAATACATCAATGTCTCTAACTCGAAAGATTATTCAAGTGTTCGAATTCAATTCCTCTTATTCACACTTGTAAGAATGTACTAGGTACCTTGGGCCCCATTTTCATTATTGGTCAGTGTCCTCACGTTTGCTAACAATTCACATCAATGACCGGTAATCAAATATGATCCTCCATGTTTGACCTCAAATCCTTTATTCACATGGTTTAGGATCCATACCTTTATCACTAGTTTGGATTGAAGACCTTGGGCCCATAATAACATTATCTCAACTTGTTATTTCCCAAGTTGCGCAAGACTGAGCCCTACTCATTTTTGGATCATCATGAGACATAGATCCTGTTTTTTCATTATGGTTATGTTCTCCCTTCGACATGGATCAACGCTTGTATTTCAGTGGCCATGCTATATACATCAATTACATCCATGTATTGGATATCATGTTCTATCCTTTTGAACATGGCATTATGTCAAGACTATATTGTACGATGACCGTTGTTTTGTTTCAAGTACATTTGGGACTTTGATTATGTGATTCTTGTACTCCTCCACTTCACTGTTTGTAATTCATTTCGTCCATCATTTACCATTCTGACCTTATACATTAGGTGGCATATGTTATCAATCAAATAATCACTTCTCCATCCATGACGACATTGAATTTTCGCTCACACCAAAGGACACCATGGATGGAAGAGCTTAGATTTGTTATATATGATTTTGGCCTTAGTCATTCCTCCTTTCTCCAGATTACCTCATTTTTGTGATAGGAATTTAGGACATACTTGCAACTTTACTCTTGACATCTAGCGGGTTACTCACTGGTGGTCCACATACCACTCGCGATTTTCCCTAAAATGTTGCACATGCTAGTTGTCAGAAGCTTCCTAGTGGGTTACCCACCCATTGCAAAGCTTACACCCTTGGGTCCCTCAGAAAATCACAAAAAACAAAAAGTAAAATCAAAATAGGGATAGCTATATGTAGTTCTTTAACTTCCTCACCAACCCTAACTAATATTCTCTCAAAACCATCCTGCTTGATTTGCCATAAATGCAAAGGGAGAGCCATGAGAGAGTAGGTCCACTCATCCCATAAGGATATGCTGGAGAATTTTTGATTGAAGGAGAGGAGAAAGAGAGTCCAGATATTGCTTTCAAAGGTGTTTTTGCAAGACAAGATGAATGTATTTGTTGTTATATTCATTGTAATGTCCCAAAAATTTGCATTGGGTCACAATGGCCTAAACCACTTGACCATATTCATGATAGTCTGTCAAATTGATGATAAGGGTCAAATAATTACCAAGCATGATGTCTAAGTTAGTAATAATGTAAAATTAGATCCAAGTGGACAAGTTGGATCACATTAAGAGAAAATTTCCAATTCAAAGTTTGTAATATTCCCATCCAAATGAACTATCATGGGGTAAAATTACTAGTTTCCAAGGTTGGGGGTGGAAGCATTAAAAGTTGGAATAAAGGAGCTACACGACCCAAAATTACCTTAGAATTACAAATTCATATTAAATGGGTCAACTAAATAATAATACAAAGAAAATAATGTGGCATTGGACCATGAGGGCACATAAGAGGTTGTGGGACCCACTTGTGGCAAGATTCCCCACTACACTTGGCATGATTCTCTCACCAATTCGAGTTCAAGATGAAGGGTAACATACTTGGGGGATTTTAAGAGGTATTATTCATGGCATGAGTCACATAAGTTCGAATTGGAGTGAAATAATAACTCCCATGGAAGAGGAAGAGGCATCTTAGAAGAATTGTGACACTTGGGCTAGATTCCTTAGCTTCTATGACAACAATGATAAAGATGCTATGACACCTATGGCACAAATCAGACCTAAATGCTAAAATATGACATATATGACATGTCAGGGATAAAAAATATTCGCATCTTTGCAATTTGGAGAGCTTCTAGCATGTCCATGCTAGTGGAGTGTTTACTCTACTTGCCTTAGTATCAATTTAGAGGGTGAAAGATTCCCATCCTAATTGGAAAATGGAGAGGCCATTCAGACCTTTCATTTGGAGATACCATGGATTTATTATTTGCAGGTTTAATATATAGGGCAGCTCGTGGTTATTTCGTCTACAACTTGTTCTCATCTCTATCACACATTTCCTTACATATTTTGGCTCTTGGAGGAACTGCGGATTTGGTGAGATGATGATATCTTTGTGAGAGCCCAATAATCTCCATTTATTTTTATTCTGATATATATACTCTTTATTTTATGCTCAGAATACTCTCAGGTCAAAATACCAAATGAAACTATGTAAAAATACCAAACAATGCATAAATGGTGCCATTTTCCCTATATCTTGTTGTTGGAACTTAAAGATGCTTTATTCGACTTGTATCAGTCCCTATCTGTGATTTTTTTTATGTATGTAGTGTCATTAATGTTCTAAATAAGTTTCATTAACATTTCACAAGTCCTTGGAACCTAAATTTTGAATTTCATAACAAGTGGTGAAGTTTACTAGCATTTCCCCCTATGTGAAGACATGAATACAAATATCTTATTTATGGGAGTTGAAGAAGCCTATAGAAACTAATTGATGATGTATTGAGGAGACAATTGAAGTAATTTATCAGTAACATTCCTCTGTTCTGAAATTTGGGAAGGTCTTACAGCATTTGGAAAGCCATCTTTGTCCCTTACCCTTGGGGGTTTGAACCTCGAATTTACTAGTAAAATTCCCCAACTTCCCCTTAAGTTAAATGGATGTTGCATAATTCTTCTGATAGTGTATACACACCCATGAGGTTAATTTTTATTTTTTAATACCACTCATATACCTTCAGACCAAATTCAAAATCCTAAGGAGTCTTTTGGAGCCATCTACCCTTGGGGGTTTCAACATAGATTTTCCTAGTGATTCTGCCTTTCATTTTCTAATTGTAAATGCAAGTGGCTGAAGTATTTAGAAAGTGTACAAGCATATAATAGATGAATTAATGTGTACTATTACACCTCAATCCACTCAAGATACAGTTCGAAACCATTTGGGAAATTTTGGGGCTTCACTAGTCCAAATTTCTAAACTTGACCAAATTGGGAAAATATTCCAAAAAGGGATATTACAGTGGTATCAAAGCATGGTACTTGCACTTGTGAATTAATATCATACATTTAAGAATAAGTTTCATCCATGTATTACTATTACGATGAATCCTATGAGTACAATTCTTATGAGCAGTATGCAGATGATTGTGAGCAATATGAAAGAGAATGTGAATGGTATGAGGAAGAGGTGCCACCATGTAACACTTCTTACAATTTCATGAGGAATGAAGATTATTATTATGACCCTATGTATGATAAATATGAGTGTTTCACACTACCAAAGGATAATCCTATTAATGAGTTACAAAGATGGAGAGCAACATATAAAACCTTACCCCAACAATATCGGGCATATCTTGATTTGTATAAGGGAAATACAAAAAAGGCCCCTCCTTTCGAAGACTTTGCTCATTGGGTGTTTGAAAATATGCCCAAAAATGAATATGTGGAGTTAGTGAAGAAAGGTTTATGCCATTCTTGTAAAAGACCTTGGAAAGAAAATCATATGTGTGTGAGTGAAAAGAGTAATGAAATATCTGCAGCTTCAGGGAATGCATGTATTCCCTACTTGAAGAGAGTTTTGGGGTTTTCTTCAAAAAGGGATTCCAAATATGAAGAGACATCACATGAGCATGAAGAAGACTCTATTGAAAATATTTAAGATCATTTCGAGACACATTCTACCTTGGACATGACTCAAAGAGAATCTACTAATGGATGCTTGAACTATGAAGGAGTACCCATTGAGGGGTGCTCACACCTCTATGTTGGTGACATAGAGATCAGTTTTGAAAGTGTTGCTACAAGCAAAAATTCCATTAAGCATGAAAATGAAGACCTTGTAGCAGTTGAAGAAGAAACAATATCAACTTCCCCATCACCACTTGAGCTTCATGAAGTTGGTCCAAGTAAGAAGGAAGAAGATGAGGAGGTTGATTTGCAAGAGCCTTTTTTTTTCTTGAAGGGTCATTAAATATGAATGAAAAGAAGATCCAAGATACCCTTAGCATGCTCCATGACACTCAATAATTAGTGTCAAATTCTTGTTGGAAAGTTTCTTCATTGAAGGATCCATCCTTCCTTGAGGACATGGAGAAGATTCAAAGAGTAATGTGCAACATCAAAGGTAATTTCATGTTTTTGCTTTTTGATAGAAACAATTTGGTTGAGTTTAATGAATTGTTACATGATGCATACTTGAAGAATAATGAGTGTATTCATAAACTCAAAATTCAAAATGAGCAACTTCTTAAAAGGTTGTTGTTATACCGCCATATTTCACAATGTCACATTGTCACCATAAAAATAGTTGACAACACTTCCCCTACTGCTTAAAACACCCAGAAGAGAAATATGATGAATGATCCTTGAAGACAAACCTATCCTGTCAAGAATAAACCCACCTGAGACTTCATATACCTACACTATCGTGTCTTGCTTAGCCTTGAGGGAGCAGTAGTCGCCACTACTGCACTATGCTTCTTCTCTGCCATGCGGTACTACCACGCTATGCTCAGTTGAAGGGGCGCGGTACTACTTTTTTAGCCTTTTTGCCATGACTTGTGGAATCTTGATTTTCGAGAGATTTTTGAGGATTGGTATCCTTGATTCGATCCTAACTCACTTTCTCAGATTAGTGGGCCTGATCCACTAAACACTCCCAAGATCCATCCTTCTCTCTTGTTGGTTAACCCTACTACACACTATAAGAGAGAGGCCTTCCATGAGCAAAGGGGACTCTTGGAGACATCAAACCTATGATCTTGAACCTTTGTGGAGATAGCTAGAGGAGAAAGCACTTGGAACCGGGAGTTGGCTTGGACATCAAGCAACCATTGTAAATGACTTCAAGTTGGTAATAAAACATAACTTGTCTTGTTTCCCAAATTATGTATGTTGATCTTGTTTCAATCATATGATTTGTATCTGTTATAGATTTAGATCCTAACTCATATTTCAAGTTGCTAGAGAATCGTATATGCTTGTATCTTGGTTTCATTTTGAAAGGTTCATTCGCGAGGACTTGGAGATTGGAGCGACCATAAGGATGAGCAATTGAATCGAAGGTCAGTTAGATCTCTTCTGTTTCTTTCAGCAGTATAATCTTGAGATGTCTACTTAGATCTAGGAACTCAAGGTAGCATTTGTTATCTTTTTGTCTTAGTTTAGGGTCAGTTAAAGTCGACCTTAACCTAAGAGAGTTTCTACCTATCCGTAGGGAGAAATTTCTACAACAAAAACTGGCGACTCCGCTGCTTTGAACCCCATTTGATTTATTTATCTCACTTTCAGTCATTTTTTATTGTGATTCTTCTTTCTCTTCAAACCAGTACTGAATTTTGGTCTCTTTGACCTTTATTCACCCCTCCTCTCTACATTTTTCCTCCCTCTGTGATCAGTGAGTCCTCTGGGTCTGCCGTAACCATGAAAAATTCAATTTCTTTTTCAAAAGTTGCATTTTTTCCATCCTTTGCAACAGTACCGCACCCCCACTACTGTCTACAGTGCGGTAGTACCGCGTACCCAGCACTATTACCAGAGCGGTAGTGTACCAGTACCTCGTTATAGCCTGTTTCTGCCATGCTGTAGTGTCTGCATTTTTTTTAAGTTCTCTTGCCTGTTTGGTTTCCTGGGTCATTTTTTATCTTCTCTGCTTTAGTTTGGTGTTTTTTGTTGCTCACCACTATCCACTTCATTGCACAGTCTTTGTGGTTTGTTTATTTCCTACTGTGAGCTTGATTATTTTATGAGTTAGTGGCATTATTTGCACAACAGGTCACCCTTTCAGTCTGATTGCATTGGCTTGATCTTCTCATCACTGTTGATGTATATGTAACTTCGGAATGTATTTCACATATATGTATGTTGTATTCCTATAGAGATGTTATTATTCCTCTATACGGAAGTGTCGTCATTTATATTATAAGTGTCGTAACTTATACTTGATGGGTTATTAGACCACCTTGTTGGGGTCGGCCCTGTATAAGTCATGTGGGCCAAAGGTTTATTAGACCACCCTATTGGGGGTCGGCCATGTGGGTCAAAGGGTTATTAGACCACCCTAGTGGGGGTCGGCCCATTCAGCATTATGTTAAGTGGTTAAGTTGAGGCCAACCTAGTTGAGTAAAGGTCAAGTCAAGTTAGTGTATAAATAGAGAGTGTGTCTCTCTCATTTTAGACATTCTATTCTCTCACTCACACTTGGGAGAGTGGCGTACTTGTGGAGGAGGAGGCTCTACTGCTAGGAGAAGACTATCTCTTGTATTCTAGTTGTATCATTGCTCTATCTATCTCTGAGGAAGTTATTGGGGTTTTTCACCTTTATGGTTTTCCCCAAGTAAACTCTGTGTCTCTTGTGTACTTGCATTATTGTGTCCATGATTGATATGGTGTAGATTTGTTGTACACATTGTTCTCTCAGTTAATATCCTATATCATATTGAATTAAATTCTGAAAATTTAACATGGTATTAGAGCTAGCCTGAAAGAAAGCATGATATGGCATGTATGACACTTGTTGCACTTATGATGTTAGGGCTTGATATAGCAAAAACCAGTCATCATAGCACTTTCGCTATAAATCCGTTTTGGTGAAGTTTTAAGATCTAAAACGTTTACAGGTCGAATATAAGATCCCCATGTACCTTTTGTCCAAAGGAAAACCTCTAATTCGTTGTACGTTGTGATTTATGATCTGTACAATATAGGGTTTCTGCCTCTTCCAGATCTGAGTCAAAATCAGGTGACCTTGGGAAAAAGGTCATAACTTGGGCTAGGAAGCTCCAAATTAAATTTTGTAACAAGTGACAGGTAGTACACAGAATGTACTATCTCACAAAAATGTTTCAGATGCTGAAGTTGAACTGGTGACATGTGGCACTCCGTACAAGTTCGCTCTTCTGTATTATCCCATAAACAGGTCACGTTGCAACACTTGGCATAAATCTCTCTCAGAGAATCCAATTGAGGTCAGACCTATTGGGATGGAAATATAATAGGTCCTGCTATCTCAAAAAAAATTTCAGAGGCCGAAGTTGAAAAAATGACACGTGGAACTCCGTACAAGTTCGCTCTCCTGTATTATCCCATAAACAGGTCACGTTGTGACACTTGGCATAACTCTCTCTCAGAGAATCCAATTGAGGTCAGACCTATTGGGATGGAAAGATAATAGAGCGGGCTATCTCAGGAACATTTTTCAGACCCTGTGGATCGAAAAGTTCAGAGTTACACTGGAAACAATCAGGTACATATTTCCGTCAAAACAAAATTATTTTTTAGTACCTTCATTCATGGCTTCCGAAATTTAGGGCTTCGGAGAAAGTTGGAATTTTTGTAATCGGAGACCACAGCTGGATGCTACTCATCAAAATCAAAATTTAGAGACCAAAATCAGATATTTGGTTGGGTAGAAGGCCGGGCTTGATCAAACCCTAGTTCGGGACTTTGATCGGAAAGATGGAAAATTAGGGATTTTGCAAAAATTGGAATTTTGGAAATCTGTGACCACAGCTGGAAGATCCTCAGAAAAATCGAAGCTTAGAGTTTTGAATCAAATATTTTGGTTGGGTGAAGCTCCAGGAAACTCAAACCCTAATTCAGGGTCCTCCCTAGTGAATCCAGAAATCTAAAAGGCAATTTTGAGGGGTGAAAGTTTGCAGTTTTCAAATTCTGAATATACCAACTTGATCAGCTCATCAAGGTGCATATTTCTATCCTTTCGGAAGTTTGAAATTCAAGGTTTGAATTTTTGGGGTTTCTTTGACAAACCCTAATCCAGCTCTAGGTCCAGTTCCTGCAAATCAAGTGGATTGGGTTGATCCTAGAAGAAGATGGATTGGTCACCTGCATAAGTGAAGAAGTTCCTGTCTCAGAGGGAGATGAGGCTAAGGCCTTCCATAAGAAGATTACAAGCAATCTTGACAAGTATGGCTTACAAGTATGTTTCATGGTTAAGTTTATCATATGTTTGTCTTCATATCATTACAGTACAATCTTGATTAATTACTAGACTTGTCGAATCACCTTAATAGAATATATTCATTGATTAAGGTTTTGACACTTATGATTGTACTAATGCATTGTGATGATGTATGCGGTTTATGTTGTTTGCTAACACAAAAGGTACACCAAGAAAGTCAAATCATGTTCTACTTCAAGAACATATGCTCATGGTGACATGAAGACAAAGATTCATCCATTGTCATGGATCACATAGAAGATCTACTTTCGAGGTATGTATAACTTGGTTCGATAATGGTTAACTTATGAGACATGCAGGTTACTAGCACAAGTCACTAAAGAGAACCAGAAGACATTATGCGGGTATGTTAGACATAACTAGCTAGCATGCTAATCCAGGTATGTTTTTCCTATATCAAGCTAGAATCCTACCTTGTGTTAGGATCTTATATTGTTGTGTTGTTGATAATGATTATTCATGAAGTCATAGGTTTGAATAATCAAGGTTGTATGCATATTATGTTTCTTACCATAATTGATGATATGACTAACCAGAAGAATCATGAAGTTATAGGTTTGAATAATCACGAGTTTTATGCATATTATATCTCTTATCTTGATTGATGATTCAACTAACCAGAAGAGTCCTATGATCAAATAAGAATATGTATGAGTAAAATAAGACTTCCCTGAAACCTTGAATACTAATGTTTATTATCTGTGAATGATCATGAATATACATGTTTAAGATAGTATTAAGATTATACTAATAAATGTGTGATTATGTATGAGACCTCAAGGATAACACAATGATGATAGTAATAAGCATGCATAGTTATTAAGGATGGATGTAATTTCAAGGACAGGTAATCCAGGAAGCAAAGATCAAGAGGGAGCACACTCTAGTTGTTCCTGCAAGAAAGCAAAGGAGCACACTTTAGTAGTTTCTGCAAGGATGCAAATATTCAGAGGGAGTTGACCACTTCTCACAATCCACATAAGAATGGAGTTGCAGAAAAGAAGCAAAAACTGAGAGGGAGTCAACCCAACAAACAAACAAAGATAAGTATTTGAATTGTCATTACTTGCATATTTTATTGTTTAAATAATCCTGTTCAATAATGTATATACTGATGTTCCTAGAATTAGGTTGTGTATTATGCATATTAGAATAGTTGCATTGATGAATAGTATACTACTAATATGCATGGGTAAGTGGCCTATGGAACTGTACAACATTCCATTGCTACTTATCTCGAATGAAACCTCTTTGTTGACATGTTGGGAGTTGTGCACACTCTTAACAATGTTCTGGTAGAGATTGGAAGGCATCTAGAAAGTTACGGGATATGGATAAATGTTGTATTGAAGCATTGGCAAGGATAATTGCATGACTGTATGACATATTTCTTTATGTGTAAGAATTTGTTCTGAAAACTATGAGATGTTTTCTAATCATGCAATTTAACTTGTTGTGTAGGAAATATCGTATGCCATCACCTGCAAAAGAAGAACTACAACATTTGTTCAGCAACAAAATTATCTATTGAATATATTGAAGTTCCCAGGATATGGGAAGAATGCCATGATCCGTCGATCATGAAGAATGATGTTTGGGATGTAGTCCCAAGACCTGAAAGGAAGTTTGTTATGACTTCCGTATGGATCTATCAAGATCAAGCATGCTGTAGATGGCAGCATAGAAAAATATAAAAGTGATGAAATAGAAGATACACCAGATGGACTTCAAGACAGCTTTCTTGAATGGTGTAGTTGAAGAAGAAGTGTATGTGGAGCAGCCACTTGGTTTTGAGACAGATGATAGGGATTCATATATGTGCAGAACTTGGGTATGATGCACCACTTTCTAGGTATGGAGGTGTGGCAGAGTGTAGATAGAATCTTCCTTGGACAAGGGAAGTATGCAGTAGAGATCTTGAAGAGGTTCGAGATGATGGACTGTGAGGCTATGGCATCAAACCTGAATCTTCTGTGTGATGCTTCATTTGAACCGGTTGATGTCTTTATGTATCGTCAGATGATTGGGTCCTTGATGTACCTGATGAACATGAGACTAGATATTTTCTTTGCAGTGAACACATTGAGCCAGTTCCTGACAAATCCAAGGAGTGTTCACCTGGTTGCTATAAAGCATATGCTGAGGTACCTGAAAAGTAGAGTGGATTATGGGCTCAAGTATGAAGCGAATCAAAAGTTTAACCTGTAGGGTTATGTTGATTCAGATTGGGCAGGCAGTGCTACAGATAGGAAGAGCACATCTGGGTGCTGCTACAGTATGGGATCAGGTGTGATCTCTTGGTTCAGCAGGAAGCAGTCCTGCGTAGCACTGAGTACAGCTGAGGCAGAGTATGTTGCATACTATTCAGCTAGTTGTGAGGCAGTATGGCTATGGAAGCTACTGTCTGAGTTATTTGATCTCCCGTTGGATGCTACTGGTATCTTTTGTGATAACCAGAGTTGTGTGAAGCTGTCCGAGAACCCAATGTTTCATGATAGGTTGAAACACATAGAGAGGAAATATCACTATATCAGGGATATGGTGCAGAGAGGAGTTGTGAAGCTCTTGTACATTACAACGGACGAGCAGATTGCAGATGTGCTGATGAAGCCACTAGCCAGGGTGAAGTTCGAGTACTTCAGGGAGAGGCTTGGTGTTCTTCAGATTGATGACACTTCGAGGAAGAAGTGAAGGACACATTTGCAGAAGCCATTCCAAGCATGTTGGAAGGAGGATCCTTCACATGGCTATGGATGTAAGCGCTGGATGATGAGCATCAGGACGATGCTCCAGTTACTGCTCTGTATACGCATCATGTTGGATGTTGGATATGATCAGTTGGATCATTTATATATGTACGCATCATGTTGGATGTTGGATATGATCAGTTGGATCATTTATATGTATATGTATGTACGCATCATGTTGGATGCTGGATATGATCGGTTGGATCATTTGTATGTATTTTGTATATGCATCATGTTGGATGCTTGGACCATGTATCTGTATATGTATCAGGTGGATACGTTGTATGATTAGGTGGATCATGTATGGTGATATGTATCATGTATTTGTATTTGTATCAGGTGGATACACTGTATGATTAGGTGGATCATGTATGTTGATATGTATCATGTATGATCAAGTGGATCATGTATTTGTATTTGTATCAGGTGGATACATTGTATGATTAGGTGGATCATGTATGATGATATGTATCAGGTAGATACTTGGTATGCATCAAGTAGATGCATTGTATGATCAGGATGATCGTGGATGACGAGCTTCAGGATGTTGCTCCAGATGACTTGCAGCAGGATGTTGCAGTGATGATGAGCAGGATGATCATGTATACATCAGGATGATGTATGGTGAGTATCAGGTTGATACTCTATGGCCGTGGATTAGGTTGTGCATATGAGCATATAATTTGTCCCTAGGAGATTTGCAGATAGTCTTTCGAGGTTTTGCCTATGGCATATAATTTGGCCCTGGGATATCTGGAAAATGCTCTTTTGAGGTTTTGCTCTGGGAGGACATATAATTTGGCCCTGGGAGATCTGCAAATAGTCTTTCGAGGTTTTCCCTATGGCATATAATCTGGCCCTTGGATATCTAGCAGATGCTCTTTCGAGGTTTTTTCCTATGGCATATAATATGTCTTTGGGAGATCCGATAGGTTGGGCTATGTGCCTGTAATAAGTCCTGGGATGCTCTTGCGAGGTTTTTCCATGACCACATATAATTTGTCCCTGGGAGATCTTATAGGTAGAGCTGTGTGCTCGTAACAGCTTGGGATGCTCTTGCGAGCTTTTGTGGTGACCACATATAATCTGTCCCTGGGAGATCCTATAGGTAGAGTTGTGTGCTCGTAACAACCTGGGATGCTCTTGCGAGGTTTTGTGGTGAGGTCACATATAATATGGCCCTGGGAGATCCTATAGGTAGAGCCGTGTGCTCGTAACAGCCTAGGATGCTCTTTCGAGGTTTTGTGATGCATGTAATAAGTCCTGAGGATTCCACAGTATGGCCAGTGATGATGAAGACCTACATGTGGTGGGCCTACATCCATTATGAAAAAGGACTGGCTCTGTAGAACTTCCTATGACGAGTAGATTCAGAGATTGATTGAGATAGCAGCAGCAGTGACGATGATCCAGAGAAGATGACTTGTGCTAGAAGACCTGTGTCGAGAAATACCTTCCTAGTTAAGAGGGAGTGTTGATGTATATGTAACTTCGGAATGTATTTCACATATATATATGTTGTATTCCTATAGAGATGTTATTATTCCTCTATACGGAAGTGTCGCCATTTATATTATAAGTGTCATAACTTATACTTGATGGGTTATTAGACCACCTTGTTGGGATCGGCCCTGTATAAGTCATGTGGGTCAAAGGGTTATTAGACCACCCTATTGGGGGTCAGCCATGTGGGTCAAAGGGTTATTAGACCACCCTAGTGGGGGTCGGCCCATTCAGCATTATGTTAAGTGGTTAAGTTGAGGCCGACCTAGTTGAGTAAAGGTCAAGTCAAGTTAATGTATAAATAGAGAGTGTGTCTCTCTCATTTTACACATTCTATTCTCTCACTCACACTTGGGAGAGTGGCGCACTTGTGGAGGAGGAGGCTCTGCTGCTAGGAGAAGACTATCTCTTGTATTCTAGTTATATCATTGCTCTATCTATCTCTGAGGAAGTTATTGGGGTTTTTCACCTTTATGGTTTTCCCCAAGTAAACTCTGTGTCTCTTGTGTACTTGCATTATTGTGTCCATGATTGATATGCTGTAGATTTGTTGTACATGTTGTTCTCTCAGTTAATAGCCTAGATCAGATTGAAGTAAATTCTGAAAATTTAACAATCACAACCAAACTGTTACTACTGTCCTTTTTTATTGGATTGTGTATCTTTCATAATCACATTGTTTCCATTATTGTTATTCAAATTTATATTGAAAATTATCATTGGAGAACATTTGTTTTGTTTGGATTGAAATGATCTAGCTGTATTATTGTGCATTAGGAAGTGAACCATTCAATTTTCCACATAAATTCTGATTTTTTGAAGCATTCTAGTTGCAAGATCAGTGAATTGGAAAGAAGTGTTAATTCAGTTTGGCTTTACTTAGAAAAAGAAAACAGAAAAAATTGTTTTGAAGTGGTTTTTCATTGTTTGTGAAAGTATCATGCATTTATGATCGAAGAACTCTCTCTCTTCCATAGCTAGTTTTCATCAAATACAAGGCTTATTTCGATTCATTCTCACTTGCATGGTTTGGGTTGTCACAACACCATCAAGTTTCACGTCCATTTACCCGATTGAGTAATACAACCACTAAAATTAATCTCCCTAACTAAACCAACATTAACCTCACTTGAGGAAATCAAAAGAATTTGGTAGTTAGGTAGGACACCGGGGATAGGCATCAAAATAATTCCCCCTTGTCATTATCATCTAAGACATAGTTGTTGTCCTCTAGGGAACTAAAATCCTCTAGTATTTATTGACACGGTCATAGACCAGTTTGTGGAGGGGCCTCCTGACTGTTTTTAACTTTCAGGGGTTAAATCGCCGCGAGATTGAGAACCGGACGGATTCTGTCAAATGCCGCACTCCACTTAGCCCTAAGGCAACATCGATCATTGTCTTCCTTGTATTCATAGTAATGCAAGGGTGGTAAGGCAGAAGCGCCGAAAACCTTTTCGAACGTGTCATGAACGAGGTAGCTTAGCAACTTTTCTACTAGGGCTCTTTTACCCAGGATCCCTTTCGGTAGAGGGATATCCTTCTCATATTGGTCTCTCACGTTGTATTGTTTGACTTGGATTTCATCACCTTGCGAAGGATACAACTTGTTGAGGTCTCCAGCTCTTAGTTAGGAGTTTGCTTGTTATCTCATCTTAGTAGAGGGTCATCTTTCTTTTTTAGTGATTGCTTGTTGGCATTCTGGCCATTGTTTTTCTCAGCTCGCTTACTAGGACACCGGTCTCAGTATAGATTTTAGAGCTTTCTTTTTTGGCCTACGAGCCTTGCTTTTTCTAGCTCCCCTTTTTCCCACTCGGCTACATTAGGGTTTTTGAGTTCTTTGTTACGAAATTGCCTCCGGATTCCGTATTCCTATCATTATGTCAGAACCACCACGGAGATCATGGAGAGTACAGGGCAAAATCCCTCCACCACCACCACCGCCATGGATCTCTGGTCTACCTGCATCATGTATTCCTACCCCTTCTGGCCGTGTTGTTGGTCGAGGGAACATTCCACCGCCGATACACACTACATCTTCAATTCCGCCTGTAACTGTTACTCACAACATGGTCTCAGAACCTCTTGCAATTTCTGCAACCACTAGTACATCTGAGACTCCCACTATCACTTCACCTACTGTTATTCCAGATATATCTGCCACAGTGGACAACACTACAGTGGCTGAATCTAGTATATCCCAAGATACTAGACCAGAGGCCATCCTCCTCCCTGATGTCAACACTTCCCTTCCACCAGAAACTTTCTACGATGACATGGAAGGATCTTTTGGCACCACCGAAGGATCTGACCAGGATATATCTAGATTGATTCCAGTCCCAGGCAGGTACGTCGAAGTTATCAAAGAAACCCAACTTCCTGATACACCTTTTGAACTTGACTTTG
Organism: Larix kaempferi; assembly: GCA_027924585.1. Lineage (NCBI taxonomy): Eukaryota > Viridiplantae > Streptophyta > Pinopsida > Pinales > Pinaceae > Larix > Larix kaempferi. The sequence continues at coordinate 1,163,928 of BSBM01001044.1, read as the reverse complement.
GCTTCATCACTTCCCAAGCGGAACCTCCGCCTGTTACCACGGTGCCATCCAGTGTTCATCCACAAGAAACCGGTTCTTCTAGCAACATACCTCGTACCATATCTCTCCCCAACCTCCCTTCAGGACATGAGATCATGGCCTCCATCCAATCTAGTATGGTTAGTCTAGCTAATTCCCCGTTAGCGTCGGCACAGTTTAAACGTGATACAGAACAAATGCTTTCGACGGCTTCTAGATATCCCCCTGCTACTCGTCCTCCCGACTATCGGGATCCCAACGTTTCGTCTAGCACAGAGTTTCATCACTCCTATGCAGACGGCTCCGGACCTTCAGATGTTACTATAGCTCTGTTCCCGCTGAACCCCGAAAACCCTTTGTAGGATACAAACCCGGAACCAGTCTTCGATGGTCCTCCTATTGTTTAAAACGCTATGGACGAAACCCTCGACACCCCTCGGTTAAATTCCCCACATTTACTGCCATCACCCATGTTTGGCGCACATTCTATGAGGGATAACCCAGTTTTTTCTCCATCCCCACCTGTCACATATGGAAGACCCCCTCCACAAAATGGCACCTTCGGCGCCATTGGCCAATCGACACTATCTTACCTTACTAGTGTTGGAAGAACAACAAGTCATACCGCTGGATCATCCATATTGACCGGAGATTCACCTTCAACCACTATCTACACCATTTCAGGAGGTGGACAACCGACTGTTGTGACCCCTAATCCCAATAACCAACCCCCTCTTGGCGGGCCATCAACCCATCCTACTGGAGGACAATCCTTTGTTGGAAACCCCACTCCTAGTCACCAACCGCCTCCCATCGGGCCATCAACCCAACCTACTAGAGGACAACGCTTTGTTGGGAACCCTGTTCCTAGTCAACAACCTCCTCCTATAGGGCCATCCAACCCATCTGCTGGAGGGCAACCCATCGGCACCATCTAATAGCCCTCCCAACCAGCAACATCTGCTCAGTATGGTATGTACAACACACCTGGTAGCGGACAAAATTATACAGATTTTCCAACCGGGCCTCATCTTCAACATCCCTCGTCAGGCATTCTTCCTTCTTGGGGATCTCAAATCCCATAGAGCGGGGGGTACTCATTGTTTGGAAACTGGAACCAAGCTAGGGGGCAATCTCAAATTCCCCCCAACTTGAATTCCGACCTCCCCTGTCCTTCAGCTACCACAACTCCATGAAACCCATCCCTTCAATTACCACATCTTCATCAAGGTGGAACCAACATTCCATGGACACCACTGTCGCAGCCACCCCCCAACCCTGCTACGGGAAATCCTCCACTTACTCAACATAGTGGTAACATCCCTGGAACACAACAACTCCAAGGAACCTTTCCCCAACCAGGAGCAGCAACCATTCCAGGGATACAACAACCCCAGGGTACCATACCTACCATCCCCACTCAACAGAATATCCAACAACCGATTACCACCGTGATTCCTAGTAAGGTAATGACTTCCAACATACAACCGGTTAACCAGATGACCTACTACCCCCAGAACTTTCAGCAGTACCCTACGAGAAACACATATGGTATAACACGCAACAATATGCTATGCAGGGCCCCCCAGGTTTCCCTACACCGTATGGTTATTACTCATACCCGCAGACCAACCGTCAACTTCCCTTTTTTGCCACACTAGATTTACCCGATTTATCGAGGCTCATTAACAATCCTATATGGCATGAACCTCACTGGCCACCCATTCCAGCCAAACTTCCATCGGACATTCCTAAGTTCGATGCTAAGCCCGGGGAAGACCCCAAGAACCATGTGATGACCTTCCATCTTTGGTGTTCATCCAACTCATTGATGGTTGATTCCATTCGACTACGACTCTTCCAACGTACGCTTACCGGCACGGAAGCAAAATGGTACATCGAGCTGCCACAACACTCTTTCCACGATTTTAACACCTTGGCTATGCAGTTTCTGACCCATTTCCAGCTCCCCATCTGGTATGAGACTAGAATAGAATTGTTAACCTCGTTGCGTCAAACCAGTTCTACATAGATTTCAGATCACATCCATGAGTGGTGTCGACGCCGTAGGCTAATCAAGGCACCCATTCCAGATCAGCTATTCGCTGATTGGTTCACAAAGTCATTCTTGCATCCCATAGCCAAGGATATCGCTATGTGCGGGCCGGTTACGGAGGAACAAGCCATCTCGGCAGCCCAGTACATGGATTTGGTATATACCCAATCTGGCACTTTACACGAACTTCTTCCCCATGCTGCCCGCGTTACCACTGATCCAACGAAACCTGCCACTGAACCCCCCATTGATGGTATTGTCGGTTCAGTCAAGGCCCAGCTTGCCACCAACTCGACAGGGAAACTAGCTTTCGCTTCCCCCGTTCTCCCTCAGGCTGCTTCAAAAGCTTCTCCCTCTCCTGCTGTCTCCTCCGAAGTGAATGCAATTCAATCTATGTCACAAACATCCAGAGGAAAGAAGAAGAACAATCGTGGTAAATCCAAGAAGAACCAGCATGAGAACCCCAAGCCACAACCCACCAACAACGACCCAAAACCACGTCGGAAGGCTAAGTTTCCCTGCCTCATCTGTCAAGACGATCACTACACGCGTGACTGTCCCTACAAGGATGAAGTCAACAAATTCGTTAAAGGATCCTCTCGCCCGGCAGTGTTAATTGACCCTTTCCCTCAGCAACAACAGCAAATGGTTTCCCAAGAAACCCCACAAGGGGGAAACCTAAGCAACCCAACTCGTGGAGAGATGTTCGCAAATCATGAAATCCTGATGACGAGTAATGAGGAGATTCACATAATCACTCGTTCAAAGACATATGAGAACCCCCTGAGTTTAAAAAAAGAGTCAGAGACAGCCAAAGGCAAGTCTCCTGTCGAAGATTTGTCTCCTACCCCTCTCCCTAACAACCATCTCCATATCGAGAGGCCGCTTACGGACACAATGCTACGCCCACCCAAGGGCACCATACAAAAGGCGAATTTTAATCCCAATGCGCGAGCTGCCCAAAATTACAACATTGTTGAGGATTTAGCTCAAGCACCTTGCGCCATGTCGACTCTCGAGGTTCTTCAACACTGCCCTGCGCAGCGTAGAACCTTACTTTCAGCACTGGGGGCAGTAGACCCAGATACTTCAAACACTATTATGTTTAACTTGGAGTATGCCAAACCTAGGCTTTCCCACCAGTTAGCCTTCCAGGTTCATACAAAAATCCATGGAAATAGCATCCATCGCACTGTTTTAGATGAAGGTGCCTCCACGTCAATCATGTCTTTGAATTGTTGGAGAGCCTTAGGCTCACCCGAAGTCACGACATCTCCCACCACTCTCAGGGCATTTAACGGACACGGTTTTCAACCTTATGGACTCATTCCTGCAATTGGTGTTGAACTGGGGGGGAAAACAGTATCCGTACACATCGAAGTCATGGATGCGCCATTGGATTACAATCTTCTACTTGGTCGGAACTGGTTTTACACCATGACCGCCATAGCATCTACTGTCTTCCGGATCGTGCAATTTCCTCATGAAGGGAAAATTGTCACCATAGATCAGCTTGATTACTGCATCCCAGACTCTCATCCTAACTCCACCAACACCATCCTGTTATTGGATCAGCCTCGGTACCGGTTCCAAGACGTTGGTGTTGGTCTTATGAAGGATTCTTCCCTTATTGGAGTTTTCCCAGAGCTAGGGTCCCATGTTCAACCAGTCAACATGATATCATCAAATGTCACCCCTTCCAATGATTCTTGGGTGATCCCGAGTCCCACTGAGGTTGAAAACTACAACAACTCCATGCCATTGAATGGAAACCTCGCAGCGTACGAAGCGATCCAGTCAGCCACCGATTGGGTCGATTGTTCTACCCATCACACCGTGGCATAGCTCTCATCTAAGACTCATTCATCTCCACCACTTATCGATCCTCTCAGATTGATTTTTCCCACTGACGAATCAATTATGGAGGTTATGTGCGGTGATGAGCCACCATGGGGAGATTTCCATCATCGATCTTCGTTCTCCACCATTCAGGCGATGGAGCCCAAGAAAAAATCTAGCCCATCACTTGGAATGGTTCAAACCAAGTTTCCCACTTCCCTCGACGAAGTATTTTCTGAAGGAAACTTGGCCAACCTTATGGCAACCACTCCCATTAACATTTCAGTGAAGCCTGGTGTCATGGAAAACATTCATATTGGCAAGACATGCACTCCCCTCGAAATGGAGTTCTACACTGCCTACTTTAAAACCTTCCGCGATATTTTTGCTTGGAGTTATGAAGAAATGCCAGGAATAGACCCCTCGATTGTGGTCCATGAGATTCCAACCTTTCTGGCACCCGACCTGTTCGGCAGAAACTTCGACCCATCCATCCTCATAAGGAAGCCGCTATTAAAGCAGAAGTTGAAAAAATTTTGCATGCTGGTTTTATCTATCCTGTCCCATTGACAGAATGGGTATCTAATATCGTTCCCGTAGCTAAGAAACAGGGAACGATTAGAGTCTGTGTCGATTACCACGACTTGAACAAAGCTTGTCCAAAGGACAACTACCCAACTCTGTTCATCGACTAGATCATCGATAACTGCGCCAGGAGTGTCATCTTCTCATTTATGGATGGCTTTTCTGGCTATAATCAGATCGATATCCTCCCAACCGACCAGCATAAAACAACCTTTATTTTCCCTTGGGGAATTTTTGCATATCGAAAGTTACCTTTTGGCCTAAAAAATGCCGGGGCAACTTTCCAACTGGCGATGTCGTACGCATTTCACGATATCAAACATATTGTAGAACCGTATCTTGACGACCTTCCCGCTCATTCTCAGACCCGGGAAGACCATCCTGATCACTTAGGTGCCATTTTTGAAAGGTGTCATCGCTACAATATCCGTTTGAATCCACATAAGTGCATCTTTTGCGTTGAAGCCAGAAAATTTTTGGGATTCATAATCTCCAAAAGCGGTATACGCTTAGATCCTGTGAAGGTAGAAGCTATTTTAGCCCTGCCTTCCCCCACGAACATCCCAGAACTTCAAAGTTTGCAAGGGCACGCAAAATTTCTACATCGTTTCATTTGTAGTTTTTCTGAGATAACAAAAGGCTATATGAGGCTTCTCAAGAAGAACACTCCCTTCATCTGAGACGACGAAGCCCAACGCTCCTTTGATAATCTAAAGGTGGCCTTAACTAAAGATCCTGTGGTTCAACCCCCCAACTACACACGAGATTACATTCTTTATCTCGCAGCTTCGATTTCCACCATTGGTATGGTGTTAGTCCAAGAAGACAATAACGACATAGAACATGTGGTATACTATCTTAGTAAGAGTCTTCTCGACTCTGAAACTCGTTATTCACATGTTGAAAAACTAGCTCTGGCAACAGTTTTCGTTGTCTAGAGGTTCTGTCATTACATTCTACTCTGCTGGACCACAGTTATAGCGGATTTCAATCCAATGTATTATATCCCCACGCGTCAAGTGCTTGGGGGCAAATATTCTTGTTGGATCGTCATCCTACAAGAGTTTGACTTGGAATTTGCCAAAGCCAAGTCCAAGAAGTCTTTGGTCTTTGCTGAGTTGATTTGTAACTTGCCCCATGCTACCGAGCAACCCGAGCCCATCGATTCTATTCCTGATGAATCGTTGTTCCTCATTAGCACGTCTGACCCATGGTACGGGGATATTTATTATATCTCCAAACCCAACGTTTCCGCCTCGACCTCACTTGCGATGAACTTCGACGTATCCGACATCACGCCAAGTACTACCTCATAGTCAACGATACCCTTTAGCAGCGTGGTGTCGATACTGTTCTTCGATGTTGTTTGAATTTAGATGAAGCGGAACGTGTTCTTAATGACTGCCATGCTGGAGCATGTGGTGGTCATCTCTCTGGGATGGCTATGGCCCATAAGATACTGCGAGTGGGATATTTCTGACCCTCGATTTTCAAAGACTGCATTGAAATGGTTACGAAATGTCCACCCTGTCAATTCTTTCATAGTAAGACACACTCACATCCTACTCCACTCCATCCTGTTGTTGCCATCGACCCCTTTTCCAAATGGGGCATAGATTTCATGCACTGTAAGCCCACTTCAGCCGGGGGGCATAGCTATGTCATAGTAGCTGTTGACTATTTCACAAAATGGGTTGAAGCGATGCCTACTTATGCTGAAGACGGCAAAACAGAAGCACAGTTTATATTCAATCACATTATAGCTAGGTTTGGTGTCCCACAATCCATTGTGACCGATCATGGCTCCCACTTTAGGAACCATATGATCGAGGAACTGAGTGCTAAGTTGGGTTTTCACCATGAAAACTCAACCCCATACTACCCACAAGCTAATGGCCAAGTTGAAGCCATTAACAAAGTTCTGAAACGAATGATTCAACGTATTGTGGGTACTCATAAGTCCAACTGGCACTTAGCTCTGTTTTTGGCACTATGGGCATACCGAACCTTAGTAAAAAGTGCTACCGGGTTCACACCATTCCAACTGGTGTATGGCCTGGAAGCCATTTTACCGATTGAATGTGAAATTCCATCACTTAAGATACCCATAGAGCTACTTCCCCACACCACTTCCGAAGAGGAACGGTTTCTATACCTAGCCAAGCTAGATGAAACCCACCGAGACGTTGCTTTAGCCAACGAAGCTCATAAAAAATGCGTCAAAGCATAGTATGAAAAATCTGTTCAACCTCAGGTTTTCAATGAAGGTGATCTCGTACACACATATGATCAAATGCACGATAAGCTTGGAAAAGGAAATCTAGAATCTATGTGGTACGACCCCTTTGTTGTAAGACGTGTCTTGGAGAAAGGAGCCTATGAACTTGTTGATTGTGATGGCACACCATTGGCACGGCCCCACAATGGGCTGTACCTCAAACGCTTCTACGCGTAGGGTCATCCTGCGCGAGATATTTTTTGTACATAATGTACCTAGTTTGTTTTCACTTATCTTTTGTGTGCACACACGGACCTCATGTATCCATTCTTACCTTGACTTGTGCTTTTATGCGTAGATGTCTGCCTACTTCGGATTCGCCGATGATGCAAGCCGACATACCCAGGACCTCGCTTCCGCAGCATGGGTAATCTATTCTCCCACTGGCAAGTTGCTATCTTCAGGAGCCAATTGTTTGGGTCCCGCAACCAACAATATCGTAGAGTACCATGTAGTCATTGGACTCTTGACGGAGGTTGCTTCCCTTGGAATTAACTCCCTATTAGTCTTTCTAGACTCCCAACTCGTGGTTTCTCATCTGAATCGTGTTTACACAGTTCGCGATCCTATCCTACTTCACTTATTTCGAAGGGTACGCCTCTTGGAACGATCTTTTAATTTTATTTCATATCAACACATACCAAGAGAATTCAATTGTATAGTTGATTCATTAGCTAATTACATTTTGGATTGGCATCTTTCCCATACATAAGAAACACATCATAAAATGAACACACAAGTCATTGTAAAATAATAGGTCATAAAAGTAGGTCCATGCATATATCACTGTATATAAAAGTGTTTTTTTTTTTTTCAAATACATAAAGTTTGTGTTTTAAGGACAAAATTTGGGACCTAGTCCCATACAAAAATTTGGCTCTCAAAACCTGCATATCGTGTACATGCTGCAAAAAGATAAAAGCTACCATCTAAGGAGATCTAGGAGATCTATCATGTTCCTCCTTAGATTCCTCATGCTGCTGGTGATAGCACACTATAGCCCGAGCCACCCTACGGAGGAGTCAGCCAATACGCCTAGGCACACCTACGGTGTGTCACTGGAGATGCAAAGGGATGTCAACCATCCTCATAGCTGGGACACCGTGGGTCAAACACTGTAGGTTCCTCTCTATCTCCTAGACCCCTCCCACCTCATCCTTGTCTAGAGAGGCTCGACGATCAACACCACCACGGCGTAACGGCGAGTACCCCACAGGTCTCTGTGGTCCACGATCTATGACATGCACACGTATATATATTAAAATATTTTTTACACATTCTAAAAAATAATTAAAAATCATATATTCAAAAAATCAAAAAATGCATTTATGAAGTTCATACCTGTATTGTCCCAATCCTCATCTTCCAGCAGTGCTAAGTCTATGTCCTCGCGGAAGTCCACCCCTGTGTAGGGGTAGTCATCGATCATCACGATCTGTTTCTCGAGCCACGAGAAGAAATCCTCACCGAAAGCCAAATGCTGCGGCCCTCCAAGTCATCTTGCATACTCACTCCATCGAGCCATCCATGGCTCGGTGGGTGGACGGGCGGGCATGGTCAGCTGTGGGTGCAACAATGGCACCCTTGCCAAAAAGAAGGTGACCAGAATGCTCCCGTACCCAAATTGAGAGTTCTCTCCAAGCCTACACTTGTTCACTTACTCTTTGAGGTTGGTCAATACTGCCTCACACTAGTTATATACTGTCCCTACCATACAATCCACTGCAAGATTCATCTGTGTATGAGATTCCTGATGGGGACCCGTACTCCCTGCTACACGTGTGATGGTGAACAACACAATTTTTAAAGGAAGTTCTACAATATCCTTAATGACCACCTTACCGCTTTTGTTCCCCGAACCTTGACGACAATAACTAGCCATTAAAGCATCAGTGCTTGCCTCCGAGGTTGTGAACCCAATAAAACTCACCCGGGCTCCTCTCTTTGAGAGGCCCATGAGGAAATAAATGTCCTCGAGTTCAATCTCGAGGATGTGTTCTCCAACTCGGAAATCTTGAATGTCGGGGTCCCACATTTGAATAATATGGGTGGGAAGTTTGGCTTACTTGCGGATACCTTTGGTCTTGAAGAATTTCAATAAACCACATTCCCGCAGTGCAGTCACAGTCCTTTGGTCATTTTCGGCCAGCAAATCATCCACCTCATGCTCTCTTTCTTTCCAACTGACCATTTTGCTCCAAACAAGTTACAAACTCTTGCAAAAGGTCATGGGAAACATTCATTAACCATTTAATAACTTAATCTCAGCTAAGGATTGAAGAAAAATCAAAATTTTCATCTTAAAAACCGCCACTACCGCGCCTGGGGGAAACGCGACTGTGCGATACTGCACAATACTGTGCCCCTGTTTAACCCTACATCGCGGTACTATTACACAGTACCGCGTTTCCTGATGTAGCTGCCGCGCGGTACTGTGGAAGGTAAAAATTGCCTATTAAGGCCTGCCCAAAAAATTATTTTTTCCTACTAAAATCAAGTTATTTATCTATGAAATGAAAGAGGGGCTTGAAAGCTCTTACCTGGCACAGACGGCTGTTGAAACGGTGCTCCAGATCTCCAGATGTGAACTCTTGAATTTTTTGCTCCTCGATGGGTAAAATTTCCTCTTTGGGCAAATGCACAAGTGAAATGGTAACTTTCCATATTTACCTATTCCTTATATAACTTTTTCACTTTTTTTTTATTCATTATTTTGTTTGGTTAAATTAAAACCCATTTCACATCACTAATATCTGGTTCCATGAGCATTTGTTGACAGGGTCTCCTTTAAAAATGTTCACACTGGCGTTCATTTATTATTTGACCTTCATTTCGAGCCTACTTTATCTTTTTCGTGCTCTGGATTAAAACCTGAAAAAGATTCCAAGCGCTTTTACACCCATGTTGTGCTTGTCAAACTTAAGTAAACGGTATCGAGCTTAGTCAGCTTTACTCATGCTCGTTAAACGATGAGGAAAGTATTATCCTGAATGTATTTTATTCTTTTTTCGGACCAGAATAATTAAAAATTACGAAAAAGACCATTGGAGTCCATAGTTAAGCTCTTTTCAGGTCATCTATTCGGTGATAGGTTACCCCTTTTTCGGCCCATCTAGACTATTTACGAGAAAGGTATACCTCAGGTAATTTTTTCCTGGGAGAGTTCTCTCAGGAATTGTTTTACACTTTTTTGGGATCGAGGGACTAAATTTATGAAAAAGTACACTTTGGAGCCTTCTTTAAGTTTTTCATGCTCTCTAAATATGAAAAACTACTGAGTTTTCCTTCCTTGGACTCGTTAAAATTTGACATCGAAGGACCCACTTTGGGACGAAATCATCCTTTCTCAGGTTCATAAAACATGTGAGATTGGACTCATCTATGAGATGAGCTATACTGAGTATCTGTTATCCTCTTCAAGCTCGAAAAACAACAGAGAGGTACTCATCTATCATGTCTGGGGAAAATGGGAAACAAGTCGAGTTTATTTTGTTGGCAGCTTGTTAGTCGTCACCTTTGAACATGGCATGTGTATGTCCCTTGTCTATTGTTGGGTATCTATTCTCACTGAGTTATGGTCATCATCCTGAGTCATCTCTCTGGACACGAGCCTACTCGTTCGGTGTCTATCCTCGGCTATCAATAATCCCTGCTGCCAGGTCCTGTTACATGTTGTTATATGTTCAAAGGGTTGTATTGTTCAGAGTCATTCATTGTGTCAGACCTCCGCTATGTCAGTACATGTTCTATCGTTTCATTGTCCTATACTATCTTTCGTTCCGATTTCGTGTCGATGATGTGGGAATCATTATGGCCCACCCTTGACGAGTCTTTTCCCGTCGACGCCAAATCACTATCCAGGAATTTATTAACACCCAAAAAGTGTTCACTACCTCATCTACCTCATTACATGGCTCATTTGTCCATTTTCCTACCATATTTCCCTTAAAAACCCTGAAAATCCCACTAAAAAGCCTCCAAAAGGCCTAAAATGCCTCCAAAAGGCCACAAAACCATCAAAAAAGCCTCAAAAAGGCTAAAAACCCCCTTTTCCCTCCAAAAATATCCAAAATTCCTCTAAAATAGCAAAAACCCTCTAAAAAGGGAATAAAAAATATAAAATAATGAGGAAAAGGAGGAAAAAACCCTATACAGTTGACCTAAACCATATGGTTCCCAAAACCATGGGCCGGCACTCCACCACCAAAAAACTATAAATAGGTGATGGAGACCCCTTATTTCACATCCACAATCATAAGCACCCTTACTCTGCCAAAATAGCTCTTGAAACCCTAGCTCACCCTTGAGCTACTTTCACCTTGAGAGCCCCTTTTGGCCCATTCCCATCATTTGGAGAAAGAGAAGGAGCAAGTTGGAGCTTGGAGCAACTCTCTTGGGCCATTCCAAGAGCTTCACCAACCTTCACATCGGAGGTAAAATCAATACAAAAACCATTCTTTATATCTTGTTTTTTCTGTTTCATGCATATGTTTAGAGTAATTTACATTTCTGTTTTAGCACTTTAATTTACAATTTACTGAACTGCTACTAAGGAGTCCCTTCTCCTTAGTAGGTGCTCATTTGCACAAGCTAGGGGTAAAACCCTAGCTACAAAATTGGACTTAGGAATCAAACACTAGTACCTTGGTACCTGCATACCTCAATGGCAGGTTTCCTCATGTTTGATAGTAGGTTTACATCATTGACCACTGATCGAACGATCTCTCGGATGTGCGACATCAACCCATTCATTCGCATTTCGTTGAGATGTACTATAGATACCTTGGGGATCATTGTCATCATTGGTGATTTCCCTCGCATTTGTTAATGGTTCACATCATTGACCGGTAATCAAATGATTTCTACTATGTTTGACTTCAACACCTTGTAATCACACGGCTAGATTTGTATCATTTGCGATTGAGTAGAAGACCCTGGACACACCTTTGTATTTTGATTGCATCTAGGTTGCGATGGAGATGCCCTTTGTATTGTCACACAGATCCACTTTTGTATTGGTCGTGGCTGTGTCATTACTGTCTCATGGATATACGCTTGCTCATAGTAGCCATGATGTGTTTACAGTCTATATCATCTCAGTACCCATGGATCTGCAATGTATTGGTCGGCAGCCATGCTTTGAGTCAATTGTTTCCGAGCATGGGGATGCCTGCCTCGGTGGTGTATCTGACATTTTGTTTCTATTTCAGCTCCTTGTTGCTCTCCTCGATGCTATCTCCGCACAGTATTTGTAAAGTCTTTCGGCCATCACTCCCTTCTGACCTCACACTTTAGGGGGCATCTGTTATACTGCCATATTTCACAGTGTCACATTGTCACCATAAAAATAGTTGACGACACTTCCCCTACTGCTTAAAACACCCATAAGAGAAATATGATGAATGATCCTTGAAGACAAACCTATCGTGTCAAGAATCAACCCACCTAAGACTTCATATACCTACACTATCGCGCCTTGCTCATCCTTGAGGGAGCGGTAGTCGCCACTACCACGCTATGCTTCTTCTCTGCCACGCGGTACTACTGCACTATGCTCAGTTGAAGGGGCACGGTACTACTTTTTTAGCCTTTTTGCCATGACTTGTGGAATCTTGATTTTCGAGAGATTTTTGAGGATTGGTATCCCTGATTCGATCCTAACTCACTTTCTCATATTAGTGGGCCTGATCCACTAAACACTCCTAAGATCCATCCTTCTCTCTTGTTGGTTAACCCTACTACACACTATAAGAGAGAGGCCTTCCATGAGCAAAGGGGGGGACTCATGGAGACATCAAACCTATGATCTTGAACCTTTGTGGAGATATATAGAGGAGAAAGCACTTGGAGCCGGGAGTTGGCTTGGACATCAAGCAACCATTGTAAATGACTTCAAGTTGGTAATAAAACATAACTTGTCTTGTTTCCCAAATTATGTATGTTGATCTTGTTTCAATCATATGATTTGTATTTGTTATAGATTTAGATCCTAACTCATATTTCAAGTTGCTAGATAATCGTATATGCTTGTATCTTGGTTTCATTCTGACAGGTTCATTCGCGAGGACTTGGATATTGGAGCGACCATAAGGACGAGCAATTGAATCGAAGGTCAGTTAGATCTCTTCCGTTTCTTTCAGCAGTATAATCTTGAGATGTCTGTTTAGATCTAGGAATCCAAGGTAGAATTTGTTATCTTTTTGTCTTAGTTTAGGGTCAGTTAAAGTCTACCTTAACCTAAGAGAGTTTCTACCTATCCGTAGGGAGAAATTTCTACAACAATTGCAATATACTTGTTCTTCCTCCTATGTTTCAAATTGTCATATGGTAGATTGCATGGAGGATTCTCATGACATGGTAGATAATGAGAAAAGTGGAAATTTGCATGTGATTGATGTGTTTGAAGATGAGCTTGATGAGATCCAAGCACTTGATGTGGTGGAAGAGGAACTTGAGTTTCCTCTTGGAAAGGGCGATACAATTTTTGAAGAAGTGTATGATTCCACTACCTTGGAACCAACCTATGAGGAAATTTTTGCACTTTTGAGGGAGGTGTATGATCATACCCTTATGGAGCATTCACATGAGGACACTTCTTCACTTTATGATCATTTGGGTGAGTTGGTTCATTTTCCTACATCCTACACTTCCATATTTTGCAGCATTCATCCTAATGAAGTATTGGTGAAAGGTTTATTTTTTATGGTGCCACATGAGGAGTATGAAACTCCTATATCTCCTTTATATGATGACATTATTAGAGCCATTTCTTATTTACATTTTCAATAACATCCCTTGTTACCTTATGATGAAACACATCTACATGGGTGCACTTATGATATTCACTTGAGTCACTTGAAGACTCATGATTTTCCTTGCTCCTTGCTTAGTTCAATTGATATTGGAGGAACTTCATACACTAATTGGGTGAAGAGATTTATGATTGGAGAAAATTATTATTGGAAGCAACATCCTTTCTTATTTCTTGATGATACACATGTTCATGGATGCACAAAGTCTACTTATGTGAGCCCATTGAAGGCTCATTGTTTTTTTTGCTCCCTACATGGTTTCGATTTTAGTGGAGGTTCCTCATTCACTTCTTGGATGAAAGAACACATGGATGATTATTTTGATGCATCTTAAATCCTTTTGGAGCAGGATTACAGGACATGGGATCCTCACCTATGTCATTGGAACAGATTTTATTAGTCACTTGAAGCTTGTATGCACTTGTCAAATGGTGGTCTACTGAATTGGAGGTATAATCATTTTCATGATCCTTTGATGAGGCACCTCCTTGATGTACATTTTTATTATGTTGTTATGTACTTTGATGATATATATTTTGTACTCATGATGTTTGGAAGAATGCATACAAGAAAATGAGATCCAAGAATTCTCTTTCCTGATAATATGGGTTGGAGAGCACTCCTAATTGTTGGAGTGCAATACAAGTAATGGGACCCTGGAATAATTTTTAGTCCCATTGGTTTCAATTTTTGGGGGGAAACAAGTAGAATGGGAGATTGATTCCCCACTTAATAAAGTGATTTTTAATCATAGTAGTGCAACAAAAGGCATGGTGGTTCCTCTCTAAAATCTTCATGGAATATCGAAGACTGATAGTTGGGCAACTCAGTGGCAACTTCGAGAATTATAAGTGATATTAGAAAGGGTTTCCAAAACATGAAAGAGGTAAAAGAGTAATTGTGCAAACTTTGTTTTGATGGATTTAATTAATATTTTCATTTTTAGTGGTGATGTCACAGGGAATATCAATATAAAAAGAAAATCCACATCTCCTTGCTTTTAGAAGCACAAAATTGTAGTGCACGAGTGCCACTACTCAGAGTTTTAGAAGGGAAGCTTTGGGAAGCAAAGTTTTGGAAAGAAATCAGGTTCTTTTCAACATCCATGTTTGAAATTGCTTGAGGACAAGCAATATTGGGAAGGGAGGATTTGTAATGTCCCAAAAATTTGCATTGGGTCACAATGGCCTAAACCACTTGACCATATTCATGATAGTTTGTCAAATTGATGATAAGGGTCAAATAATTACCAAGCATGATGTCTAAGTTAGTAATAATGTAAAATTAGATCCAAGTGGACAAGGTGGATTACATTAAGAGAAAATTCCCAATTCAAATTTTGTAATATTCCCATCCAAATGAACTATCATGGGGTAAAATTACTAGTTTCCAAGGTTGGGGGTGGAAGCATTAAAAGTTGGAGTAAAGGAGATACAAGACCCAAAATGAACTTAGAATTACAAATTCACATTAAATAGGTCAATTAAACAATAATACAAAGAAAATAATGTGGCATTGGACCATGAGGGTGAAAGATTCCCATCCTAATTGGAAATTGGAGAGGCCATTCAGACCTTTCATTTGGAGAAACAATGGATTTATTATTTGCAGGTTGAATCTACAGGGAAGCTTGTGGTTCTTTCTTCTACAACTTGTTCTCATCTCTATCACACATTTCCTTGCATATTTTGGATCATGGAGGAATTGCGCCTTTGGTGAGATTATGATATATTTTTGAGAGCCCAAGAATCTCCATTTATTTGTATTCTGATATATATACTCTATATTTTATTCTGATAAGACTCTCAGGTCGAAATACCAAGTGAAACTATGTAAAAATACCAAACAATGCATAAATGGTGCCATTTTCCCTATATCTTGTTGTTGGAACTTGAAGATGCTTTATTTCGACTTGTATCAGTCCATATCTATGATTTTTTTGATGTATGGAGTGTCATTAATGTTCTAAAGAATTTTAATTAACATTGCACAAGTCCTTGGAACCTAAATTTTGAATTTCATAACAAGTGGTGAAGTTTACTAGCATTTCCCCCTATGTGAAGACATGAATACAAATATCTGATTTATGGGAGTTAAAGAAGCCTATAGAAACTAATTGATGATTAATTCATGATCCCATTGAATTCCTTTATCAGTACCATGCCTATGTTCTGAAATTTGGGAAGGTATTACAACATTTTTAAAGCCATCTTTGTCCCCTACCCTTGGGGGTTTGAACCTCGAATTTACTAGTAAAATTCCCCAACTTCCCCTGAAGTTAAATTGATGTTTTAGAAGTCTTATGATAGTTTCTAAGCACCCATGAGGTTAATTTTTATTTCTTAATACCACTCATATACCTTCATACCAAATTCGAAATCCTAAGGAGTCTTTTGGAGCCATCTACCCTTGGGGGTTTCAACATAGGTTTTCCTAGTGATTATGCCTTTCATTTTCTAATTGTAAATGCAAGTGGCTGAAGTATTTAGAAAGTGTCCAAGCCTATAATAGCTGCATTAATGTTTCCTATTACACCTCAATCCACTCAAGACACAATTCGAAACGATTTGGGACATTTTGGGGCTTCACTAGTCCAAGTTTCGAAAATTGACCAAATTGGAAAAATATTCCAAACAGGGATATTACATTCATGATCAATAAACGAACCTTTTTATTCCCATATTAATAGTGTTTGGTATATGAATTGAATTTTTGGAAATATTTCATGCTCTTACATGTATATGTTTTCATGTTTTATTATTCATTCATGTGTAGCCAAAGTTTTTGAGGAAGGTTCCATTTGTTTTGCAGGGTTTTCATACAAGATTGTGGAGCAAGACTGAAGATCTAAAATCTTGGATCATCCTCCTCGTAAATACGGTACCAATTTATTTATATTCAACCCCTAGTTATTTTTCACAAATAATATCTTGTTATGTATCTGTTATTTCCTTGGTCTTTGCTTGATTTCATTAGTATGTTGGTGACCTCTTCACCGCCCAGTCATTAGGAATATTTTACGTACAACACATACCAACAAAGAAATCCAACTTAGTAGGGACCTAAGATTGTAGAGTCTCAAGAAAAAGGAAAAAGGCAACAACTCAAGTGTTGGGGATATCAAGGAGATCATATATACATAGATTTTCCTTGTAAGGGAGACAAAATCAGGATTGGATAGAGACATTCCCAAAATCTATGTAGCCTTGGATAATAGACAAGCATATCATCAATCCAATTATATGATTGAGGTTGAAGGTAATATTTCCATTCAATCTACTTCCATTTTAATTGATTCAAGGGAAAGCCATAGTTATATTACTCCTAATATGATTGAATTTTTTTAGTTAAATACAAGTAACCGTGAGAAATCTTGATTGGTTTAGTTAGCTACTGAAACCAAAAGAAAAATCAATGAGATAGTAAAGGGTTGTCCATTAGATATGAATATACTCCATATTTTTGTAGATTTGAACATAATTCCTCTTGGTTCCTATGATGTATTTATTAGAATGGACTAGTTGTATGCACACCTTGTTATTTTGGATTGCCATAACAAGACTCTCACTTGTCTTGATGAAGAACGAGAACATAAGATAGTGAAAGGTATTCCAAGGCCTATTTCCATAAGGCATATTTCAATGATGTGGTTAAAAAGGTGTTTCAGGAAAGGATGCCAGTTATATGCAACTAATGTGTAGGATCTAGAAAAGGGTAAAGAACCTAGCCTGAAATATGTTCTAGTATTATAGGAATTCACATATGTGTTTGAAAAAATGTTAGGTTTTCCACCTACAAGAGACATTGATTTCTCTATGTACTTGGTACCTAGAGTAGCCCAGTTTCCAAAATTCCTTATAGAATGAGTACACCTAAGTTGAAGAAATTACAAGTGAAACTAGAAGAGATGTTGAATAAAGGATACATATACCCAAGTGTGTCTCCTTGGGGAGAACCAACATGCTTTTTAATGAAGAAGAATGGAACATTGAGGTTATGTATTGACTTCATACAGTTAAATAAGGTCACTATGAAGAATAAATATCCTCTCCCTAGAATTGACGACTTGTTTGATTGACTAAAGGGAGCAAGAATTTCTCAAAGATAGATTTGAGATCATATTATGATTAGGTGAGAATAAAGGATGAAGACATTAAGAAAACAACTTTCAAAACTAGATATGGTCATTATGAGTTTGTAGTGCTTGCATTTAGGTTAACAAATGCACCAACTACCTTTATTTGCTTGGTGAATGTAATATTTAGACAATATTTGGATAAGTTTGTGATTGTATTCTTAGCTGGTGACATTCTTATTTATTCGTATCACGAGGATCATTTGAGATTAGTGTGGTGAGATTTTCTCCCTACGGATAGGTAGATATCCCCTTGGGATTAGAAAAGGCCCCTATTTTCCTACCCAAGACAGAGAAGAAACAAATAGACACTATAGTCCTCCTAGATATAGCTCACACATCAGTTAACAAGCTATGGAAAGATAAAATCAAGTAGATGGCATACCTCACTTTGATGGTTGTCCTTGTTGCTCCTAAGTTGCTTCAGTTCCAGCCTTTGATTATGGACTTATGAAACTGTTCACAAAGTAAAGACAACACCTTCTCCAAAGCAATATATGTATAAACAAAGATCTAACTATAAAAACATAAACAATTTCATGCATTCATCATTAAAGACATGAAAATGAGAGGAATAGGCTAAGTTAGATTAATGATAAGAAGTCCAAAAGAAGCTGATTACAATGTTATACCTTGATGTACAAAGTAGCAACAACTCCTTCCAAGCTCTCCAACATCACCCTTGCAAGACTCATAGGATCATAACTTTGGTGTTTCCAAGATCACCTCCCCCATAGCTCATGGATGGATCTCTTTAAGTAGGATTTGGGAGGCCAACCACTAAGAGGAGATTATGGATCTAAGTGAATAATATGTGGATCAAGGATCTAAACCATGCCAAGAAGGGAATGTGAGATGGGATTCGAAGGGGTACCTTATCCCAAGAAAATCTCCATGAGATCCAAGATCCAAAATCAAAGGGATAAGCCTAAACCAAAATTATCACTCCCCTACAACTAAGCAAAGCGCGATAATTTGGAAATTGTCGCTCCATCATAGGCATGCAGAACGCGATAATTTGAAATTATTGCTCCCCCATAGGCATGTAGGGCGCAATAATTCCAGAAGGCTAATTTTTGGAGGTGGTTAATGTGGGTTTTGACCCCTTGCTTGATGGATTTTCTTCCAAGTGTGACTAGGGAAGGTACCAACATTAGAATGAAGGGTCCTAACACCCTTAGGAGGCATAAACATCATGTTTTCCATGGTGGTGAAACATGTATATTCTCACTTACACATGGTGTGGCAATTTGAGGTATAACAGATGCCCCCTAAAGTGTGAGGTAAGAAGGAATCTGATGGCCGAAACACTTTACCAATAATAAGTCTGCAAGGATATCTAAAGGAGAACTGTTGAAGAGCTGCAAGCAAATATCAACAATATGTCTAACGACCGCGAGGCGGGCATACCCATGCTCGGAACAACTGACTCAAAGCATGGATTCCAACCAATACATTGCAGATCCATGATATTACTAACTTAACAATGACTGAAGACAAATCATGGCTACTAGACTACAAGCGTAGATCCATGATAAGACAATGGCACAACTACGACCAATACAAGAGTGGATCTATGTGACAGTACATCAATGAGGTCACCAACATAATATATATGTGGGAACCTACTCAAAAATCACCATCACAACCTGGATGTGCTAAATAGACTTCAGAACCATCCATGGTCTTCTACTCGATCCCCAAATTGATATGAATCTAACCATGTGATTGCAAGGTGTTGAAGTCGAACATGGTAGAAACCACTTGATTACCGGTCAATGATGTGAACCATTAACAAGTGCGAGGGAAATCACCAATGATGACAATGACTCCCAAGGTATCATAGTACATCTCAACAAAATGCAAATAGATGATTTGACGTCGAACATTCGTGAGATCATTCGATCAGAGGTCAATGAAGAAAACCTACTGTCGAATACGAGGAAACCTGCCAGTGAGGCATGCAAGCACCAAGGTACTAAGGTTGGTTTCTAAGTCTAATACCTGGATGATGAGTTGATGTCAACAGGAATAGACTCATCAAAGGAGGGCCATGATGAATCCCACATCAACGACACGAAACCGACATAGGAAAGTGATGTGAAGTAATGAAACATATGAGTATGGACTGACACAAGGATATGAAGGCTGACAATATTGTAGAGGTTAATTAAGGTAAACTTCCCTTGAACATTGAATGGCACAGCAATAATGACTTGGAAGCATTGACTCAACAAGGCAGAGACAAAGACATAATGCAAAAATGACTGAGGCATTCTTCAGGTGACTTGAAGGAGTGAGACGACTCATGGAATTGGCATGACTCAGAGACAAGCAGATTACCCAACTGTATGACAAGATGCAAACAGGTGCCATGTTTAAGGGTGAAACAAGCTGCCATAAAGATTTCTAAAACAAACTTAACTTATTTCTCCCCAACCCCCATCATGCTTGATGAGTACCTCTTTGTTTTTTAATGAGCTTGAGGAGGATAACAGATGCTCGATATAGCTCATCCTTTGGATGAGTCCAATATTACATGTTTTACGAACCTGAGAAAGGAGGGGTTCGGTCCCAAAAGGGTCCTTCGATGTTTGATTTTACGAGTCCAAGGAAGGGAAACTTGACGATTTTTCATGTTTAGAGAGTCTAAAATAATCTAAAGAAGACTCCACGGTTTGAATATTTTCATAAAGGTTAGTCCCCAGACCCGAAAAAGTGTAAAATAATATCTGGAGGAACTCTCCTAGTCAAAGGTTGACCGAGGTATACCTTTCTCATAAATAGTCTAAACGGTCTGAAAAAGGGATAACCTATCACCGAATAGACGTCCTTTCAAATCTTTTTACGAGCGTAAAAGAAACAAGTTCGCTCGACAATCTTTTCCTATTTTAGGAGTCTAAAAAGTGCTTAAAGAGGACTCCATGTACAAATTTGTCATGGTTGGTGACCGAGTACGACAAAGGAAAAGTAAACTCAGAACAGTTCCTTTTCTGTAAATAGTCTAGCGAGGCCGGATAAAGTGATAAACCTATACTCGTTAGACACACCTTTTTCCTCAATTTTTAATGAGCACAACAATGGTATCAAAGCACTCGGAATCTTTTTCATATTTGAACTAGAGCACGAAAAAGTAAAAACTGTTAGAAAAACAGGATCACAGAGCAATAACAATAAACAGAAATGCAAATATAATCACACACACATTACAAGAGAGACACATATATATAATGGTTCACCCCAACTTGAGCTACGTCCACACTGAAGTTGCCAGTCCTTATTATTATTCCGTCCAGCAAAGTGAAGGGATACAACCTGCAGTAGAGCCATTGCACTTCCTCTTCACTGTCTCACAGTCTCTCTTCACATATCTCAGATATATTTATAATGCATAAAACCTAATACATCTAGCCCTAGCCATATTACAATGTCTTTCTTTTATAGGGGAAATACAATGGGAAAATATCACAAGATACCCAAAACCATGGGCCCGCAAAACAACTAGCGAAAACAGCCCCAAAATTTTTTATCGAGGGCGTTGCCCCCTGAACCCCCATTTCTCAGGGGCACTACCCCCTTTCATGGGGGCTCCACCCCCGTGACTTGGGGGCATTTCCCCAAACCCCTAAAAATACAGAATGGATGTACAATCCTCCAAGGTGCATGGTTGAGACAATATCATCTATGAGACTAGAAGATCTAGCTCCACAACCAACAATCTCCCACTTGGAGAGTGATCACAACAACTCCACCGCTACTGCACTTGTTGGACTTGGAGTTGGAAACTTTCTCCTCTTCACCTTCATGCTAGAAGGCCAACTGAAACCGAACAGGAATTCATTTTCTCTCTGGTCACTACCTTTGTGAACATGTCTGCAGGATTCTGGCTAGTATGTATCTTTTCCAGCTTCAACAGTTCATCTTCTAGAACAGAGCGTATGAAATGGTACTTGAGCTGTATGTGTTTAGTCCTAGAATGGAATGCTAAGTTCTTTGCAAGATGAATGGCACTTTGGCTGTCACTATAAAACCTACTATCCTTCTGCTTCTTACCCACTAAACCTCTGCAGCTAAATCATCTCTAAACTAGCCTCTGTACCAGCAACATACTTTGCTTCCATTGTTGAAAGTGCAACAACCTTCTGTAGTCTCGAAATCCAGCTTACTACTGTTCCACCTACAGTAAACACATACCCTGTGGTGCTCCTCCTGCTATCCTTATCACCTGCCATATCTGCATCAACATATCCCTGTAGAACAGTGTCTGAACCTCCAAAACATAATGTCTGAGTGGTGGTACCTCTCAAATACTTGAGAATCCACTGTACTGCCTTCCAATGTTCTTTACCTGGATTATTCATATATCTGCTCACAACTCCCACTGCATGTGCAATATCTGGTCTTGTGCACATCATAGCATACATCAAGCTACCAACTGCTGATTGATAGAGAATCTTGGACATGTAATCAGTCTCTTCTTGTGTATTGGGACACATTTCTTTACTTAGACTGAAATGGCTGGCCAAAGGTGTACTTACTGGTTTTGCATTCTACATTCTGAATCTCTCCAACACCTTTTGTATGTACTCACTCTGAGACAATGTCAATTTGTGATTTTCCCTGTCTCTTGTTATTCTCATACCAAGGATTTGCTTTGTAGCACCCAAATCCTTCATCGCAAATGAATTAGCTAGCTTCCTTTTGAGAACATTTATATCCTACATGTTAGACCCTGCAACAAGCATGTCATCCACATACAATAACAAGATAATATATCTTTCATTGTCTAGCTTCTTGAAATAAACACAGTGGTCAGAATGACATCTACTATAACCTTGTTCCATATCTATAAAGATATTTGACATTTGAAAGTACTGCCAACAATGCAAAGGAGTGTTGGATGCATCCTTGCCTTTGACTTTCATAATGATGATGATCCTAAGTCATATCATGTCAACATTGTTTACTACTACATTCATGAATTGTCATCATTGTGTGGGTGAAGTCAAAGTTGCAAACAATACTATTCTCAACCATTGGTATGGATCATTTCAAACAAAAAAAGCATAAAATTATGAGACGACTATCATGTTTACTATGTTTATTTATTTGTAAAGGCTGTGCCAGATTCAGTCCAATCCACCTCATTACTCTTCTACTATCTCTTTCATAGTTTTGCAGCCTTCCTTTCATGCATTTAAATACTTGAACCAATGTCTTGACATCAGCACATTCTCATCGACTTGCATTTTCTTTTTGCTTGGAAATATATCATGTATAGTGGTGTTGGGTTTTAATTAGGTTTGGAATCATGTGGATAGTATTCGGTTGAATAAACATTTGTTCACCAACTTGGAACACACATTTGCATTCCATATAGAGTGATAATTATTTTTTAGAACAATTCCAAGTGCATTGAAATACAAGATACACATTTAGAGTTTTTAACCATCTAATTTGGTAAGGTGTGTGCATAAATGAGGTGTTGGTAGACCCTTGTAATAACATGGAGAGATAAATGAGGAACGAGGTGTTGGTGGGCCCTCCTATTAATATTGATTCTATTTGTTGTGGTGATGAAAAATTTCATTTTTGTTTTCCAAGAATAATCTTAGAGTATGGTGAATTTCAATGTACTGTGATAGTTAGAGTGAGGTACCAAACTACCACCAAAAGAGGGCTTGTTATGTGATGATTATTAATATTTATCTCCTATTTAGTATTTTTTGTATATGTTTTCCTATTACTATATATTGTTATATACTTTATAAAAAAATTCATCAAAACTTCACAATATCTTATAATTTAGAAAAATATCTGTGGTTTTACAAGGTTTTATAATTTAGTTAAAGATTCGCCAATATTTTACAAGGTTTTATAATTTAGTGAAATATTTGCCAAGATTTTACAAAATTATATAATTCAATGAGAGATTCACCAAAAAATTATATATACATAATATAACATTGACAAAATAGCCTTCATATTTTCCTATCTATCATGGGGATTCTCTCATTTATTATGCATAAAAATTTAGGGGGGGTTCTTAAAATTTTCTCGCCGATAGGTCATGGTTCCACTCAATTTGGCAAGTGAAAAAGAGATGCTTACAAGTAGGAACACATGGAACATATGGGGAAATATTTAAACTTACTAGATTTTAGCACCACACAATATGATTCTTAGTATTCTATTTCCCAACATTACTAAAAGTATGAGGATCCAAGCAAGTCGTATAAATCGATTTGTTCTTGTAGTTTATAAGAATAATTTTGTTTAGTTGAGCCTCAAAAATAAATTTAGTATTAAACTTGGAAAACAATATATTAAGAATCATGTCGACTAGTGCTAGAATATAGGCATCTTTAACATTTTCTCATACATTCCATACATTGCTGCTTGTCAACATCTCTTAGTTACATGCCGAAATGAGTGGAACCACATCATAATGGTTTTGATCTAACAACCCCCAAAAGTTCTTGAAGTTGGAGTTTTTAGGGATGGTTTTTATAAATCGTCCCCAAACGTCCCTAAACTTGGAGTTTGCATTATGGTTTGTACAAAAAAAATGTCACTAAAAGACAAATTTCACTGAATTTTGAGGACAATTATATAAAATTGTCATTAATGATACTTTGGAGAATATTTTTTATGAAACTACCTTTCAGGGAATTTGTTATAATGAAGGAAGAACTCCATTTTAAGTAGGTTTTATACACCTTCTACAA
This sequence comes from Larix kaempferi, assembly GCA_027924585.1. Lineage (NCBI taxonomy): Eukaryota > Viridiplantae > Streptophyta > Pinopsida > Pinales > Pinaceae > Larix > Larix kaempferi. The sequence continues at coordinate 1,139,477 of BSBM01001044.1, read as the reverse complement.
AACATTACAAAATGACGGACATGTGATAAAAAAATTGTACCTTCTCATGTTAGGACAAATTCCTCCCTATCTCAAGAGAAGTAATACATCAATCCAACTTATATGTCAGTTACAACATTAATCCAACTTATATGTCAGTTTCAGGAGACATACATAAATTCTACATGGACAATACATCAATCAAAAGAAATGAGATTACCCAATACAAGAATAAACATTGGTAACATTGAACAACAACCACATTGTTTGACCTTCAAATGAATGACACAATTTAACTTTCACATCAATATGAAAGAGTTGCTCCATGGCATCTCATTTCACAATTTAGAAATAACCGGTTTAGATTTCTGAAAATCCAATCCATTCAATCGATCTTTCTAGATGGACTTGAATTTAAGGTTTGAATTATTTGAATTTCTCATCTAAATGTACGTCACTATCTTCAAATGCAAGAAATTTGAAAAATCATGATCAATATAGAATCAATTCGACAGAATCCAACAAAACATTTTGGCCTGAATTAGGCTGTGAGAATCCAACAAAACTCTCTGGTTTGAAGTAGGCTGTTTTACTTACTTCTCTTAACGCTTTCACATAAAACTTATAGACCAGGACGCTTCTTTGCATCATAAAAGTAAAATAACCTTGGGCAAAAAACCAAACAAAATTGTCCAGCTAAAGATCAATGCATAAAAAATGGTTCCCTGTTGAACCAATGATCCTGCCCCTAGGCTACAGTTTTCATTATTCCATTCCGAATAGAGATACTGTACGAGACTCTCCCTATTTTTGTTATGGAAAATTCAATGCCCTATTCGTTGTTACTTTCTGCGCTCTGATTCTCCATTAACCGTCATCCATATGCTCCTCGTGATGTTCACACAACACTTTTTCAACATGCAATAGTTTTGAGAGACACGAGGTGGGTTTCCAGGCTTTCAGCGAGGAATTCTGCCTGCTTGCCATTTAATTCACTATGTGCAATGTATGCAGAAGGAAGGGTTTGGTTTAGTTTGAAAGTAAACAGAGTGAAAATATAGTATATTAATGCTTACACTTTGTTCGCAAGCAATATTTTCTAGTAGCAGCTCTGGCTAAATTATGATTTCCAGGTCCATACAATAGAATCCATGAATTACTGATATACAATTTTACATCTGAATATTTCTCCGTTGGGCAACAAGCGCTGATTGAGAATAGAAGGCGTTACCCACTTCTGGAAAATCCAGAGGTGGAATCACTGCAACCAGCAGCTTTCCGGCCATGTTTTCCTTTTAGAATGTTCTCCTCGGAATCATGATGGTCTGAACCATACATATTAATGTAGACAATTTTGGTGCGATAACTAAGCACCAGACTCAAAATCACCCCAATTATACAGACGCCAGCCATTATCAAATAAGTGAGAAAAAAACACACTGCACCCTCGCATTTGGGGGGATGAATGTAACCTCCTTTAACCATTAAACTGTGCGAAGGATACCGAGACGATTGCTGTTTCTCTGCTTCCCAATCGTAGATCGTACCAGCAATAAGACCCGAGAAAATTAAAGATCCTGCTGGATTGGCCATGGTAATGAAATTGTATAAAGAGCCGAAGTTTTTCAAGCCAAAGAGTTCAGAAGCAGTTGCTGGAACAATAGACCAATGCGCGCCATACCCCAACCCAACCAGGAAAGTCCCACCATATAAACATCCGGGCCAAGATGTTGCAAAAACTAGTTGCCCGATTGCCATTATGATCTGCGCTGCAGCCATTGTAATAGGTCTAGGGTACGCATAGTCCCTGCACGCGCCATTGCCATTATCATAAATATAGTGTAGAAATGAGCTCGTTAATTTATGGTATTCAAAATTTTGCTACTTACCTTGCCACAATCTCGGACAGAAATCCACCTCCAATGCGCCCAAGGAAGTTCCAGATACTGATCATGGATACAAATATATGGGAATTTGCATAGCCCAGGGACTCACTCATCTGTCCCAAATTATCAATGATGGTCAATCCTGAACCACCTCCACAACTAAGTGCAAAGAAGAGAAGCCAGAAATCAGCTTTAATCAATGCCTGCATCAAAGTAAAATCCTCTCCTCTCCGTGGAGCTCTCCTAATCCTCTTTATGCTCACAGCTCCTCCAGCAGCAGCGTGATACCAACGGGACTCCAGTTGATTGTAAAGTTTCTGCCTCTCATTCTCATTCAGAAGATCCAATCCTTGGGATTTTTGTTCTTGCACCAGTACATCAACGCTATCTTGTCTCTCAATATAATTATAATCGGTGTAAGGTACCTTCTCTGGCAGCTGCCCTAGATGATCCTCTATGAGTTGAGCTTCCAATTGATCAGTGCTATCCTTGTTAACAATGGCACTAAGGCTCCTCGTCCTCCAGCTTGGGAAAAAAGTGGAAATGACTGGTAATGCAAAAGGGAGCAGGAGAATGATAAGCAATCCAATAGTGAATATTGTAGTAAGCGTATGATTAACATGGATGAGGTCTTGTAGAAGCATAACGCCCATCAGATATGCTGCGAGCAATAAACAAACTCCATAAATGAAATTGAAATTGCCACTATCGCTAGCTTGATTGATTTTATCTCTTCGTCCTGCAACAAGAGGCCTGAGTATAAACATCATGGCAACCGCCACCATAGAAGGTCCCACGGCTACCATAAAGATAAAGGCCGCTTGATCTGGAGCATAGATGGTGGCATATATCTGAGTGAACATGGCGCCACTCAGGCCTGTGAATCCTTTGAGAATCCCAACGATAGGCCCACGGCTTCTGGGGAAGGTGCGCACACAAGAAACCAGAGCCGCAGTATTGAAGTATGTCTCTCCATTAGTTCCAATATAGATCAATACACAAATCTACACCACATGAACATGATCCAATAATTAGCCACTGCATATAATCAGCCCCCCCAAAACAAAAAACTTGTTATATACTTGTTTCAATTGAATTACCATCCAAAATGGCAGGGGCGGAAGTTTGTGGATAATAATAAGCCACAGCCAACCGTAGCCAAGGAGATTTTGCAATGCTCCCATTAAAAGCATCCCCCAAGTTGGCAGCACTTCAGAGAGCAATCCTGCAAAGAGGCCGACACTGTCACCAAGATCTTTGGCCACGCCTAATGCATTTATCTGCTTCTGATTGTAGCGGAGGGCGGTTTTTATGACTGGCGACAGAGTTCCAAACACATACCCAATACCTGCACACGATTGCACCCACATTGCTGCAACCAGAACCATCCATCGATTGCATAACAATTTCTTCAACCTCTCCATTTTCACTTCTTCTTCTCTTGTGTGTCCATATACATATATAGCAACTTTGTCCACGAGACTTGACGATCAGATATTGATACCGAATATGAAATGGAGGAAGGGGTGGCTCCTGCTGGAGATAATTGTTACAGTGGTGCCTGTCAGTGCCAATGCCAACTTTAAAGAGTGTATCTAAGATTTTGGCATGCGTTCAGAGTTTAGTTGTGCTGGCTGTCCTCTTCCCATAGAGAGAGAAATTCCACCCTTGCATGTTCGTTGGATGCCTCTTATCTAGTTAGCCACCTATTCTCTTCCATCATCCTACAATCCCCAGAAGAGTCCAGCCAAAACTATTCCATGATCATCTTATCTCTCTCGTTGAATGTCTTTTTCCATGGACCCATGACTGCAATCTGTTCTGTAATTACTCCGACTTGCTTCCACATATGGACATGGACTGAATGAGGCAGAGCCACCCCACTCTGACGTATACGACAGATGCTCATATTATCTGTCTGTAGACAGAAGGAATAGAGATAGGGTAGGGGTCAGGGCGTTTGTTTTCAAACGGCGAAAAGCACCCGAGTTCCGAGCTCGTCTAAGGTTAGTCGAGAAAGCTTTGCACCGAGGATAGCTTGACGGTTGAAAAGTAAGAACATCGAGGAGAGACAAGTGAGATACTTCAAACTCATAACGCACACCACACTATGAATAATAATTTGATTACTACCGTCTAGTTCCATGAATGATAAATAATAATTTGATTACTAAATTCTATATTTTTGGATTTGAACTTGTTATGTCCATGACATCTTGTGTCCATTTTGGACGTATTAGTCTTACCCTACAACAAAGCAATTTTTGCCTAAGTTTTGCAATGTTTTAGTCTTCAATTTTTCCTAGTAATTTGATGTGTGGGTTTTACTCGCTGCGTGCCCCTGGACCGTGTCGTCCTGTCGCCTGTACAGTTTGACGGCGAAAGCTAAGCACTGAGTTGCAGAGCATTAAATGTGGCAGCTCAGTGCTTAGGGTTCGTTGAATCTGGAGAATTTCCAGATCCAAGGAACCCTAACCACTGAGTTGCGCATTTAATGCTCTGCGGCTCAATGGTTAGCTCTTGCCTGCTAGGACTGCAATCAAAATCCCGTCGCACGTACGCGTTTGTGCCATGGCTGCAATCAAAACTGGTTTTGGTTATTAGTTCGTTTGAAGGGTTGATTCGTGGTCACAACAATTCGGCTAGGTGGAAGTTATGACTCGGGTGACATAAATATTGGTCTCGTTGGTACATGGCATTGAATAGACCGCACACCAAGTATTTACGACGTAGCTAAACTTTATAAGTTAAAAACTTCGAGTGGCTTAATTTCCATAGTCCTGGTGTATTTAAGATCTCCACATAATGGCTTTGCATTAAACATTGGGACACTTGTAAGCACTCAATGTTACCAGTTGTGATTTCGTACATGGGCTTTGATTATCATGGGTTCCACCAGATCTGATTGACTGGATTATTTGAGGGTAAAACTTTACCTCTTTTTATTACCATAAAACTTTTACCCCTTTTACCTAGTCTATCATCTGGGGATTACCTGGGCTTCAACTAACACGGTCTGATTCCTTGTTCAAGCCTTTCGACCTTTGGACTAGAGGGTGATATTAGCAGGTTCCACTCGTTACAACGTTGTCTATGAGAGTGGAGAAGATAATGATTAGTTTCATTGCTCGTATCTGTAACCCTATGCGTTGACAATCCAACATCGATTAATTATTTACCCGTCTCAGGTAATAACTTATTCTTGGCAGTTGTTTCATTTTCGTTGCAATATATTAGAGATTGTAATAATTGTTAAGTATTCATCTTGTAGCTCATTATTGTACTCAGGACGTTTGTTGGTGGAACCCTAAAGAGGGAGAAGACATTCGGCCTCATCCTTCAGGTATGATTATTTGATTTTCTCATTGTTATTTTTCATCTGTTTATTTGGGTAGCTACTAGGATTCCTCCTGCGAGTTTATTTGCATTGTCTTGAAGCTAGGGTTTGTATTTCTCTAGAGTATATTTTGTATTTTGGCTAACCCATTCATATTGCGTGAATTTTAATAGGAGAATCTTATGATTCTAACCAACAACTCCAAGGTGTGAGCATATTTCAATTACTTGAACCTGTGTTTCACCAGGTCTTTGGATTGCAGGGTGAACAATGTCGCTACCCTCTACAAGTTATTGCTTAACCCCCCTTTTTTTAATTGGTGTCTTCTCCTTTCCAGCTATGTCATTGACATATTAGTAACGGATGGTCCTCAATGGCTTGTGTAGGGTGCAATGGAGAGGGTTGGCGGGAGTTGTTTCTTCGTGCATAATCGGATTGGTGTCTGATCCTATCCAAATCCTGCGAATCTGCACTGTCAGCTTCTATCCGTGCTGCACAGCCTCTGTCCATGACGTCTATTGTCATGTCCTTCACCAACTCGCAATAACTGTAATAACTTCCTCAGCAACCCCAAATGGCTACTGGTACAGTCTATTGACTTTCTGTCCTTCCGAACCTGCTATAGCAGTCAGTCACATCTCAACTGTCCTGTCGGCTCACTCCTTTCCCCTTTTTCACTTGGCTTCGCTAAACCCTGTCGTGTCGTAGTTTGACCACTTGTCGACTACCCGACCTCTTATATCACTCATCATCTGTCGACCATTCCCTGTCGATCCTCGACCTCGTGACATCTGCTGATCCTTCAGTCGGTTGCACCCCGATTGCTTCTGCTCGACTTGATGACTTCGACAAGTCAACCTGCTTCCCGCACCAGTGGTCATCGGCACTCCCACTGGTCGGCTCTCCTCGGTTGATCAACTTTGACTGATCTGCCTAGGTCTCGATGCTCCTGCATCAGTCTCCCCAGGTGAAAAAGAATCTAACTACTCCATCAGTCTTCTGAACTCTTCTTCGGAAATCCACGTCACTTCCTGCAACTCATCATTGGTCCATCGCACCAAGTATTCTTTCATGCGCGATCTACGAGTACGCCCTACTTCGCGTTCATCGATTACTTCTGCGATCCCTTCTTTATGTCGGTCTGGAATCTGTTCCGTCCTGTCGATACTTGTTTCTTCTCCCTTACTGCTACTCGACCCTTCTTCAAATTTATATAGGTTTGAGACGTTGAACGTTGCTGAAATGTTCAAGTCTTCAGGCAATTCCAACACATAGGAATTGTTTGAGATCTTCTTCAGAATCCTGCATGGTCCTATCTTCTTCAATTTCAGCTTGTTGTATGTTCCTGTCGGAAATCGTTCCTTCCGCAGATATGCATAGACTAAGTCTCCCTCTTGGAATGACAACAGCCTCTTCCTCCTGTCGGCTCTCAACTTGTAGGCCGCGTTACTCTTCTCAATGCGCCTTCGCACATTTTCATGAACTTCATGCATATGCTCTGCGAATGATTCTTCATCCACGCTCTTCCTGATTTTTGTTGGCAATTTGACCAAATCTGCCACTACATGTGGATTCCTCCCTTGAACAATCTGGAATGGACTCAATCCTGTTGATCGATTCACAGAATTGTTATATGCAAACTCTGCCTGCGCTAACACATTTTCCCACTGCTTGGGTCTGTCGGCTGCTAAACATCTCAGAAGGGTTCCCAAACTTCTGTTTATAACCTCGGTTTGTCTGTCTGTTTGCGGATGATATGCCGAACTAAACTCTAACTTCGTGTCGAGTTTCTTCCATAGGGTCCTCCAGAAATGCCCCATGAACTTCGTATCCCTATCCGACGTGATACTCTTTGGAAACCCATGCAACCTGACTATTTCCTTAAAGAATAGCACAACGATCCCTGTGGCATCACTTGTTTTCCTACATGGTATGAAATGTGCCATCTTCGAAAATTTGTCGACTACAACAAATATTGAGTCATTCCCTTGCTGAGTTCTTGGTAATCCTAACACAAAATCCATGCTAAGATGCTCCCATGGGTTCTCTGGTACTGGTAATGGTGTATACAACCCCGTGTTCTGACTCCTTCCCTTTTCCAACTAGCAAACTTGACATTGTCGAACCCATTTTCTGACATCTGTCGACATCCTTGGCCAGAAATACTTTTCGTCGATCAGTGCTTTGGTCTTGTCGATCCCAAAGTGCCCTGCTAACCCTCCATTATGAAATTATCAGATTAGGTTCTCTCTCATTGATCCTCTGGGAATACACAAATGACTTCCCCTGAACAGGTAACCTTCTTCAATGAGATAACTCAAATATGGAATCCTGTTGGCGCTCCAAGGCTCACGACACGCCTTCCATGCTTTCGCAAAATCTTCGTCGGTCTCATACTCTGTCTTTATCGACTCTATTCCTGTTGCCTGAACAGTCACTGTGCTCAACAGCGCAACCCTCCTGCTCAACGCGTCGACAACTTTGTTCGACTTACCCGACCTATGTCGCAACATGAACGTATATCTCTGGAGTAGCTCCACCCACTTCATGTGTCGCTGGTCCAACTTCGACTGAGTATTCAGATACCTCAGTGCTTGGTGATCGGTGTATAACACAAATTCCTGTGGCAACAAATAATGTCTCCATTTCTTGAATGCTTGTATGATAGCATAGAATTCTTGGTCATAGACCAAATATTTATGCTTCGCTCCACTCAGTTTTTCACTGAAGTATGTAATTGGTTGTCCTTCTTGGCTTAACACTGCCCCAATTGCTGTTCCACTAGAATCACAATCGACCTGGAAAACTTTGTCATAGTCTGGTAGCACCAACACTGGGCTCTCAGTGACCTTTTCCTTCAATTTGTCGAAAGCTTCCTGGGCCTTACTCGTCCACTTGAACTCGCCATTTCTCATGCATTCTGTCAATGGTGCACAAATCCGACTGAATCCCCGAATGAACTTCCGGTAGAAACTAGCAAGTCCATGGAAACTTCTCACTGTAGTTGTACTTGTCAGTTCCAGCCAATCTACTATTTCCTTCACCTTCTCTAGGTCCATCTCTAACCCCTTACCTGAAATTACAAATCCCAAGTACATTAATTCCTTCTTCATGAAGAAACACTTTTGTAGGTTAATCATCAGCTTCTCTTCCTACAATTTCTGCAATACTTGTCGAACGTGCTCCAAATGTTCTGACTTGGTCCGACTGAAAATCAGAATGTCGTCTAGATAGACTACGACAAACTTTCCCAAGAATGGTTTCAGCACTTCATTCATCAATCTCATGAATGTACTGGGTGCATTAGTCAATCCGAATGGCATGACTAACCACTCATATAACCCCTCTCTTGTCTTGAATTCTGTCTTCCATTCATCTCCTTCTCTGACCCTGATTTGGTGATATCCGCTCTTCAGGTCTAACTTCGTGAAGTATGTCGCTTCACTCAGGAATCCATCAAGTCATCCATCCTTAGCAATGGAAATCGATACTTTATTGTGATCCTGTTTATGGCTCTGGAATCAGTACACATTCTCCACTTGCCACCCTTCTTTGGTGTCAGTACTGCTGGTACTGCACATGGGCTCAAACTTTCTCAGATCAATCCCCTGTCTAACAACTCTTGGACCTGTTGGTTGAGCTCCTGTCCCTCTACCGGACTTATCCTATCGGGTGCTTTGTTTGGAAAACTCGACCCCGGAATCAAGTCAATCTGATGGGATATGCTCCTTGTTAGTGGCAATCCCGTTGGTTTCTCTTCAGCCATTATGTCCTGAAACTCTTCGAGCAACTCCTCGACTTCGACCGGAATGCTCTCCCGATTGGTCGTTCCTTCGACATATGGTCCTTTTGGAATGATTGCATAACATCCCGACTGCTTTTCCTCCTCTGCAAGGAATTCCTTGGCGGTGCTCATCAACACTCGCTTTTCCCAAAGATTTCTCTCGCCGTCCTTACTGTCGGTTGGTTCTCCTCGCCTCGGCTTAAGAGTCCTTTTCACACCATTCTTCCACACTGTAACTGTGTTAGCTCGACCATCATAGATAATTTTTCGATCATATTTCCATGGTCTCCCCAACAACAGATGGCATGCATCCATGGGAACTACATCACACAATACGCTGTCCTCCAATCCTTCAACTCTGAAGTTGATCAGGCACTGTCTGGTCACCTTAACATGGTGTCCTTTCTGCAACCATGAGATCTTGTAAGGGTGTGGGTGTTCATGACACTTCAACTTGATCTTGTCGATAACTTCCATCGACACAAGATTCTCTGTACTCCCACCATCAACTATGGTCTTGCAACGCCATTCCCCGATCCGCACCTTCGTTCGAAAGATTTCCTTCCGTTGTGCTAGCTCCATCGGGTCGCGTTGATCTTCTTGGATCAAAGCTCTCTGAACCGTCAGATTCCGGTTCTTCTTTTTCTCACCTCCACTACTATCTGATGTCAACTCTTCCCTCTCGTCGACTTGCTCATCCTTTCGACGTCTGGGTTTTGACTCTTCTGCAGCATGTAGGTTTTCTGGGCATTCATATGCCTTATGGCCCGTTCCTCGACATTTGTAACACATTATGGCTGGTCTGTTAACTCCCTTCTTGTCGGATGGACCACTTCGACTATACGCGCCTCGACCACGGTTCTCATGACCATCGTGTCGGTTCTCTTGCGCTCTTTCTTTCGTCGATGTCCCTTCTGTGTGTCGACTATCTTCGACACCTTCTCTCTTGTAGCTGCTACCTTGACCTTTCACAGAGATAGTCTTTTCACCCCGACTAGTCATCCTGCCTCTGGTCGCTGCGGACTTTCTCAACAATTTCTCTTCCGCCTTTAGAGCTAGCTGATAGGCTTCTCCAACTGCTCTGAATCTCGACATGCTGAGCTCATCCTGAACATCATACTTCAGGCTGTTTATGTATCTGGCGACAGCTTCTTCTCCTTCATCAGTTTGTCCTGACCGAATCGACAATCGGTAGAACTCCTCTATGTACTCTTTCACGGTCATCTCTTTCTGTCGAAAGTTTTGTAACTTCCTAAATAAGGAAATCACATAGTCATTTGGCAAGAACTTCCCCTCAACTTGGCAACCATCCTGTCCCAAGATTTGATTTTCTCCTTGCCTTTCTTGAGTCTGTCAGCCTGTACATTTTCCCACCACAACGAGGCATGACCCTTCAACCTTAGACATGCAGTCTTAACTCGTTTAGGATCCTCGATTTGCTCCACATTGAAGTATTTCTCCATCTCTCTAAACCAGTCGATCAAGTCTTTTGGGTCCAGGCTTCCCGAGTATGTACGCACATCTATCTTCGCTCAACCTCTCATTTCTGTCAGAAGCTTGATGGGTTTTTCCTCTAGTTCTTCTGCTGCGGCTTCCCGAGCTTCCACTTCCTCGACTTCCTTGTCACTGTGGTCTAGCGCTTCAAGAATGCAACCACGCCTCTGGTTTTCTTTGATCGGTGCGACTGCATTTGTCAAATTCTGCATCGTTCGAACGCATTTGTCGAACATCTCACGATCCACTGTGATCGCTGTTGTGCCTCGCACTCTTCGTCCTCGGACATTAACGCCTCTGTGAGCCATCTTCAACCTCTGCTGAAAATTCTCACACCTTCAACACTGACGCAAGTCAGGTCGGTATGGTCTTCTCTTCTCCAACCGGACTCGCCTCCGGGCTCTATTACCAACTGACGCAAGTCGCCCTATGGAAATAAGGTTCTTGCTTAACAATACACACGACATAAACCACAATGTTCACACAAACAAGGTGTAGAACAAGATGCCTTGATTGGCTTATATTACTTCTCTGAAATCGGTTACAATGTAAAATAACTGTAAGCAAATAACTAACTACAATCATCCTCAGCCGTTACAACAACGAAGTAACTATGGTATGTTCTTCCCGTGTGTCAACCTCACCCTCTCCTGGTTCACCTTCGGAACTCTGAGCTATGGTTCGATCTCAACACTCTGCACTCGGCCTGTGTGACTCTTCACAACTCTCTCGGCTCTGCGCTCTGCTCTACTCTACTCCACTTCTCTCTGCTCCCTTCTCGCCGTCCTACAGAATGAAGGTCTCTTCTCTCCTCTTCTCCTCTGCGGGTGCTGTTTCCAAGATTATTACAATCCCGAGACACGTGTTCCCTCTATTCGCCGATCTTGTCCAAATCCTGCGAATCTGCACTATTAGCTTCTATCCATGCTGCACAGCCTCTGTCCATGACGTCCATTGTCATGTCCTTCACCAACTCGCAATAACTATAATAACTTCCTCAGCAACCCCGAACGGCTACTGGTACAGTCTATTGAATTTCTGTCCTTTTGACCCTGCTATAGCAGTTAGTCACATCTCAACTGTCCTGTTGGCTCACTCCTTTCCCCTTTTTCACTTGGCTTCGCTAAACCCTGTCGTGTCGTAGTTTGACCACTTTTCGACTACCCGACCTCTTATATCGTTCATCATCTGTCGACCATTCGCTGTCGATCCTCGACCTCGCGACATCTGCTGATCCTTCAGTCGGTCGCACCCCTACTGCTTCTGCTCGACTTGCTGACTTTGACAAGTCAACCTGCTTCCCGCACCAGTGGTCATCGACACTCCCGCTGGTTGGCTCTCCTCGGTCAATCAACTTCCACTGATCTACCTAGGTCCCGATGCTCCTGCATCAGGATAACGGGACAGGTTACTACTTTTCGTTTCGTTTGATATTTAGTTGGAAGGGAGGCTAATGTCTAGGGCATGGAGAAAATATATTGGGAGAAGTCGGTGAGAAAAGGTACAATTCCTGGCTAGGGCTATATCTAGATGAAGACCGCTCGATGAGATCTGATATAGAAATATACTTGGGTGAAGATCGTTGACTGAGATCCAAGTATATTGGCTCTTGTCTGATAAGGCATTACACTTGTTCTCCTATGGCAATCTTTCTGGGGCCCTAGACAACCAGTGAACTAGATAAGTTCTACAACTTGTACTATTGTTTTAAAAGAAAAAATAAAGGAAATATTTTCAAAGCAAGTGTTCTATTATGAATGATCGTGTTGTATTATGAACGATTGGATGACAATTTAACTTCTAAATGTTATATTTGCACGTTAAATGAATACCACACACACACACACGCACAAACATATTATGAAATTATGTCATTTTTACTACATTTAAATAAATTTGAATAAATAAACAATTGATTAAATGTCCAACTATAAAAAAATAAATACAGACAATCCCATTTGGTATCAGAGCCTAAATTCAGATTTCTCAGTCTGAACAAAACAAGTATACTAAAAGATAAATTTAGTAAATATTTTACAAGTTTTTACGTTATCCATTGATGAGTACTTCGTATTGGAATGTGATAGTAAACCATAGTGAATCTCTATGTTAATGTAAAGTAGTAAGCACACATATGATAGTAAATCATAGTGAATCTTCATATTAATTAAAAGTAGTACGTGCATCCATGCATGATTTCTTATTGTTATATTTTCCATATATGTATTTTCTCATGAAACTTGTAATGCATGATAGTACATTTTTCCAACCATAATATATATAGAAATTTCCAATCAATATGTAAAAAGAAATTACGTGTAGTTTAACTTGTGGAGAAGTCACTTGGTATGGAATTTACAAGGAAGGTTATATCTTTTACTAATATTATGGTTTATTTGTTGTTGGTTATATATATATATATATAAAGTTGACAAAGATAAAAAGTAAGGTATACCATGGAGATAATTTACATAATTAATGAAGATATTAAGATGGAGATAATATTAATTTCCTTGTTTAATTAGATATCATTTTTAGGATCGATTTTAGATTTGAGAATATTTAGTGGAGATAGCTTATTTTACTCTATTTAATAAATCCTACATGGTTTATTTAAAGGAAAGGAACACCACCAAGAAAATATGAATATTTAAGGGAATATAGTTGTATTATATGATTGCTACATTGAATTATTCAATAATTGAATTGGATGATTAAACATACAAAAATAGAGGAGTTATGAGTAGAATTTCACAACTACCTTTAACATGGATGGATGTTTTCAAATTACTTAGGTGGATGTTTTCAAATTACTTATTGACTATTTTTATCTATGTTTTGATGCATCTCATTAAGAAAATTGAATGATGATAGACACATTTAAATCAAGGAATTAATAACATGATTATGTTGTTACTAATTGTTGAGTCTACATGAACAAAACATTTGTTGGGGCTATACTTAGATTCTAAAAGGAAATGGATCTAGGTAGATGATAAATTTTATATTCTAGTCATGCTATAGTGAATGGTAATGTGACAAGGGTAGTACCATATTATGTTACATGGTGGGATGCTCATTTTTTTAAAAATTTGTATGTAAGTGTAATGATACGTTATATGTGAAAGTTTTTTAAAGCATACAAATAAATATCAATAATTCTCTTAAGTTGTTGACAATGCATGTGTTTTCTGCTTAATAGCTTAATACATGGTGTGTGATATGAAGTGAAATCTTATAAAATTTATGTGAAGTGAATATTCAAAATATATTTATTTTTAAAAGATATCTCATACTGAATTTCCGATGCAGACAGAGTTCAGGATGATCAGGACATCATCGATTAAAGGAGGGGAGAATGTCACAGACCAATTTTTCCGTGTGATTATTTTTAATTAAAAGAAAAGAAAAGAAAAGATATTTGAAAAGAAAAGAAAAGGATATATGCAAACATAAAGTTTGAAAGTGAAATTATGTTTATAATTTTGTGAATAGCGAAAGGGTAATGGGAAAGGTCACTACTTTCTGTTATACAAGATTTCATTTGCTATTTATTTGGAAGGGAGGATAATGTCTAGGGCATGGAGGAAAGATATTGGGAGAATTCGGTGACAAGAGTAACAATACCTGGTCAAGGCTATATTTGGATGAAGATTGTTGGACAAGATCCAATATAGGAATATACTTGGGTGAAGACCATTGGAAAAGATCCAAGTATAGTGGCTCGTGTCTGATAAAGCATTGCACTAGTTCTCTCGTGGCAATCTTTTTGGGGCCTTAGACAAGCAATGAACCAAATAAGTTCTACAATATGTATTATTATTTTAAAAGAAAAATAAAGGAAATATTTTCAAAGCAAGTGTTGTATTATGAATGATTGAATGAAAATTTAACTTGTAAATGTTATATTTGCATGTTAAATGAATAACACATATATATGTATATTATGAAATTCTTTCAATTTTACTACAATTAAACAAATTTGAATAAACAAACAATTGATTAAATCTCCAGCTATAAAAAAGAAATATGGACCAACACAAAATCCTTGTATATGATAGATTTTAGTTACTCTATAAACCGTTTCAAAAAAATTCATCAAACTAAGGATCTGATAATTCAAATAACCCATCCTTTCATGCCATAACCTGCTCACATTATTTGATTTTGCAACTAAAGCCTTCCCATTTGAGTAAATCTACCAAACTTATAAATTTTAGTTTTGACCTATGTTGTAGAAACCACTTTAAAATTCTTATTAATACCTTTGATTATTCATTTTTCTTTATAAAAATTCACCTTGTAACTTTGAATTGTAATTTAAATTAGAGAATCAGTTTGATTTTATATTTGGAACCAACATAACATTATTAAACACTCTATCTTCAACATAAACATTTATAGTTCTAGTAGGTGCAATTCAAAAACCAAAACTTACAAAAATCGGCTTGAAAGGTAGAGATCGTCAACCATGGTTCATGAAAGATATCAAGGTAGAACAAATAAACCCAATAGATTTAAAATCAAAATATTGACAATTGAAAATGAAACATTACAAAATATATCATTAGTTCCAGTTTAACACACCCAACAAAATAAATTTGAAGAAGTTGTTATTTAAATAGAAAAATTTATTCCAAAATACAAAATACAACAACTGAATACAAAATATATTCCACCAGGTCTCATAAAGGTTGATAAGATCCAGGTCCTAAGAAAAATATAAAGTAAGCTTACAGTGCCACAGGAAACCATGACATGAAATAAAAAACTAAAACATTGAAGTTTAAAGGAGTCATAACGGATAGAAATGTAATGGTACTCATAGATTTTGATAGTACTCATAATTGTATAGAAACTATTGCTGCTAAACAACTAAACCTTTTTGTGTACCCCATCATTATAGTCACTATTGGAGAAGGGGTCAAAGAGGTAGAAATATGTCATAAAGTCTTAGTTCAAATACAAGAAATGGGACAGAAAACACACGCCTTCACATATATTCACAATTTTTAATGCAACAAACTTCTCCTTATTATGGGACATATGCCGAGTTGCACTAGAATATATAACCCATTCATATTTATGAGAGGCGTTATCTTTAAGTGCAAAATAAAGCATTACCTTTTCTCTTATATATTTTCTTATGGCCCAAACACTTACATTCCCGTTATTGCATGTTCCACTACCTTTTGCATAATCCTTCACATAATGCCTTGGCTTCCTACAATATTGATAGTTACCATTAAATCTATATTTGATTCTTATTTCTTTAATACATTTTGACTATTGGCTTGGATTAATATTTAGTTTCATTGGTTATTGAGCTGATATTCCCCTAGAGACAATTTCATGACCTTCATCGATAGATAGATGAATCCATTTCTTTTGTTAGTTGTCTCTCTTCACAAAAATTGTAGGAATTTTGTTACCAGTATTAATCCCTCTAATGAAAGCTTAATACGAACTAGGGAGCAGAAAGAGGATGATATCTACAAATTCCTTTTCAACCAATTTATTTCGAAGACTTTTTAGTTCAACACACATATGGTTTAACATGATTAGATGAGGTGCAATTTCTTGATTATTTGTCAAATTCAAATTGTGCTAGTCACTTAAAAGATTCAAATTCACAATTCACTTGTATTGTGATACAATTGTTTAAGAATTACCCATACCTTGGTCCATTCTCTTAAATGCTTCATTTCAACAAATAGTTCAATAGGTACAAATTTTAATTTATGCACCAACTTCATTACTTCTTTGATCCCATTTTTCAAGAGATTTTGTTTAGTAGGATGCACTTCCTTGCCAATAATTAGATCATAGTGTTTTGTCATTATTAAAATTAGCTCTATTATGTGCACTCACTCATTATAATTCTTCCCATTTAATCTAACTTTTCAAATCAGTCACATATTTAGAGCCATTCCATAAATGAGAAATTAAAAAATAAAATTAATCCTCTCAAATTTCACAAAGTAAACACATGAAGAGCCGTGGTTATTATTTTCACGAGGACAATCATTGCTTTACCTTCAACTTTAGTGATGAAACTTTACCTTACATTAATAACAATTTATTCCATTGATGCCTTAGATTTCCCCATAGCAGTGGTTATTATTTTCATGAGGACAATCATTGCTTTACCTTCAACCTTAGTGATGAAACTTTACCTTACATTAATAACAATTTATTCCATTGATGCCTTAGATTTCCCCATTTCTACTTGAGAAATAAAATATGAAACATCAAATGGTTTTTCCCATGCATGTGAAGAGAAAACAAATTACAGTGTGACTATATGAAACTCTCAAGGGTCTAATTTAGTGCTTAACCACATATTTCTTGTCTTGTACCTCTGTGTTAATACATGCATAATATCTCCATATTTTTATCAAAACGTATAAACCTTCATCAGTGTAGACACCTATAATTTCAACATACAACCCAAATAACAATCATTCTTCACAAACATTCCATCCAAATATCAAACTTCACAACAACAACAAACACTATTGTTTAACACTTTCACAATTACGATTTGCACACTTTCACTTATTTGTAGGTACTTTCAACGCCAATTATCCCAAAATGAAATGAGCTCTAATACTATGATAAAATGGTAAAGGAAAAGGAAAGTACATGGGTATACAAATCGACGAGTGGTGTGGTTTCCAACATCAAACATTTGTGAAGTGCTACATGGTATACTAGGACAACAAGGAAGACCATATTGAAGGTTGCCACAACAACATGCCTAAACGACAATGGATAGAGGCAGTATTGTTGTCTAATAAGGTCTAAAATGTGAAACCCATTAAATGTGATAAATAAAGTGTATATTTGGTCACCACATGACCTTTTCAGACGTCATGAAGACGAGGCATGTTTTAAGAAAGGGGCTCCGAGTCTAGTGGCTGTGATACATTTTATGGTCATTTGGATCCATTTGATATTTTCCAGAGAAATTAGCATGTCACATCTTAACGGTTTTATATTGGTGCATGGAAACACGATTGGGGCATGTTCCACAAAGATGGGGGTGATATGAAGGTGGAATGAATTTGTGGTGGTGGGCATCATTTGGAATGTTCTAATAGGTTTTAAGGGGGCGGTTACAATCACCAAGCCATGGATTGATGCTAAAAATTGGGTACACTTATATGGAATGAAGCGCGAAGGCACCTTGGGATGTGAGAAAAATATTTAGAGAAACTTCACCATATAAGGAGGTTGTAGGGTATATACCAAATCATTCCAAGAGGGGGTGAAGAGTTTTAAGTTGAAGAGATGCTAAGTCTAGGTTTTTATAGGTAACTAACTTATACAATTCATGTTCTATTTTATGGAGGAATGGGGCCTAAAAGAGGTAGGCCAATAGATTCTCCAAGGATAATTTGTGCAAGCAAGGTGGTCAAAATAGAAGCTAAGATTTGTATGCATTTATATTTATACAACTTTGTGGAAGTTGGCCCAGCATGCTCTTGTAAACCCCAATTGTATCATTCTTCTCCTAAATTTTAAGGTAGCCATCCAAGGAAGCACTCTAACTTTGGTTTTTGGTTGATTTATAATTTAATGGTTTGGATGTTGCAATGTAATGAAATGTTAAGTATTAAAGATTATATTTCTAGGATGTTTTGGTGGAAACGATTGATAATGTAATGAAATGTCTATTTTAAATATTACATTGCTGGGATATTTTCGTGAAAACCATTGGACATTTCCTTGCATGTTAGTGATAGTTGTACCACTACTAACATGACTTGGGAATTATTGTTTTGGATAATGTGTGAAGACATGTAGTCTAGTTGCGATCAACCTAGGGTGGCCTAGTCATTTGGATAGAACAAGGCAATGATGCACGTTCTAAGAATTCCAAAACAAAATAAAATATTGGGCAAATTTTTCGAGGTTGTGATAGGTGGCATCAAATCAATGAAGCTACTACATGGTGAAAATGATGCTTTGGAAGGTGGATTTTTTTCCAAGCAGCACTTGTTGAAACACTACCTCTTCCAACAATGACTATGAATAGTCTCAAGAAATGTTCTGATTAGACAAAGGATGCAACATATTGGAGGTTAAGTAACATGGTTTAAAATAACACACATCAACTA
Organism: Larix kaempferi; assembly: GCA_027924585.1. NCBI lineage: Eukaryota > Viridiplantae > Streptophyta > Pinopsida > Pinales > Pinaceae > Larix > Larix kaempferi. The sequence continues at coordinate 1,120,874 of BSBM01001044.1, read as the reverse complement.
CCCACACCATGTTAACTATTGTTGGTAGAAAAATCAAACATGATGTTAGAGACTTTGCCAAAAGTGCTCCCACCTCAGCATGTATTTGACTAGAATATTGAGTTGGAGCCTAGGTATCCGCCATAGGGTTATTTTTTGGCCTTTAATTTTCACTTTGTAAATATAGGCGTCCTCCTTGGTATTTTCTTGAAGATGATGAGTTGCAACAAATGGTGTGGAGTCCTATTGCACAGTGGATTGGTCATGTGAGTGTAGGTATTGTGGGGACAAAACACTACTTAAGGTTTTGGAACGAAGTGAGGATGATGCCCAAGTTGTGGATGAAGGTATGTCAGAGGGTTCAAGAGGACAACCTCTAGTCTCCAGCTAGTCAATTGAATGTGAAGGAATGACGTTATAGGGATTGGTGAGACAATGAGTGTATAATGGAGTGCACATGAGCCATGATGTGGTGAGATGCATTGAAGTGGAATAGCACGTTGACGCACTTTATGTTGCAAAGTTTCAACCATACCTTGGTACCATCACTTACAAATTTAGATAGGAAAGCATTTGGGGTGACTTTCCATTGAGTGGCCTTGTTTCCATTGTCGAGCACTTGTGAACTACTATAGTGTACAATAGAATGAAAAGGAAGAACCATGTCGTGTAATGTCCCCCATTTTGACCCTTGTAATATTTTGGGCTATAATGTAAATAATGTATGCATATTATGTATGATTCCTAGCGTGGAGCTCAAGGCCAAGGCCCCGCTAGTGAACGCTCGATCTAGAAGAGGCAAGTATTTGAAATTATGCTACCCATGTGCTAGTGAACCATGGGAATTGTAAATATGCATTTTAATATAAAAGCCCACAACTAGCTATGCAATGCAACAAGAGATGGGGGCATGATGTTACAAGGAAATTGGGAGGGAAATATTCAAACCCTTGAGTCAATCAAGTCAAGCCAAGTGTCAATGAGAGAACCCATCAAACCGTCAACTACCCATGTTGACTTTTGTACCCAATCATTTACTCTCCCAAGAGTTGGTTGAGGTAGTTAATGCCTTGGGGAATGGAGAGGTATGGCTGTCCAAATTCAAGTATGGACAAGCCACCCTTCCTAGATTTTCGTGTTTGGCTTCTTGGGCAAGAAAGGAGCCACGAAAATGCCCCCAAGTCATTATTCAACCATCAGTCTTGCTCCTCACGAGTTTAGAGCTACCTGGGCGTTTTTCTCCATGGTTTTGCTATGTCTTTCTTCAATCTCCTAGTTGGGAAGGGCGTTTTTGTGTTGTGTAACAGTGGGGAAGAAAGGGAAAACGATTTTGGGGTTTTTAGAGGCCGTTTTGGCCCACTGTATGCTCATACATTTGTGGGGGAAATCCTTTTCTTCCCTATGGTCAATTTTCCCTCTCACAAATCCGTTTTTGGTGTGCCTACATTTTTGGGAAAACCCCTGTCCACCTAGTTCCTAAGTCCCACTATTGAAAGTGTGTTCCAGAGCCCATATCTGAGTTTGGTGTGCAAGAGAATGTTGGGGTTGAGTTGGGTATCCATTGCTTTGGGCTGAGCTGAGCTTGAGAGACCCAATTTCCTTGTAGATATCATGCCCATCTCGGGGGTGGTCTCTGAGTGCTGAAAGAATACAGGTTGGGCAGAGACCTATGGTTGGGAGGAATGTTGCAGCGACATAGCTAGTTGCTTGGGACAGCATTGCATCAAGATGAGTATTTTATTGTGTATTTACTTCTGCAAATGTATTAATTTGTTGACTGTGTTAAATTGAATGACAGTAATGTAATATGTGTGTGGATGAGTTCATTTCCGTTGTGCATGTTTGTTTGTTTTCCATCTGCACACATCTCTTTTATTGCCAAGAATCTAATGAATGGGCTGAGTTTTATGTAAAAAGCCCAGATTTTAGTGCCATGTTCCCTTCCTTGCATTGGATAGAAGGGTGGGTACGTTACATGTCAAAGGTTAGCAAAGGCAATATTACCAAACCATGAGGGCTAGTGGTAGGGTTATTCCCTAAGAATGTGTGAAATATGAAAATCCAACTAGTGTGATGAATAATGTGTATATTTGGTCAAAACAAATAATTTTCGAGATGTCATGGCTACTATGTGCATTTTATGGAGGGGCATCCCCAACAGAGTTGGATTAGCCATATTGTATGGTTGTTGTGGCCAATTTTAGAGAGCGTAATATGTTTTTGTGCCACACCTTGAGGGTGGATCACTAGAGAACATTTTAGAAATATGGAATGTGCCCATGTAAGGTCATATGGTCATGGAAGTTAGGTACTAGTTAGAATGTCATGAAAAAATTAAGGGATATGATTTGATTCATCTAATCAACATGGGGTAATGAAGGATCACATGTCCACTTAGGAAATTGGAAGGTGGAGTGACACACTTTTTTGTGGGAAAATGGTTAAGCTCCCTTCTTATATATAAGTGGAGGTTGTATATAACTAAGGAAAGAATCATCAATTGGATAGAGAGTGAATGATTGAGACTCAAAGAAAGAGAACTTGTATGATCTAGTGAATGACTCCCTTGGTGAATGAAAATGGTTGTTTAGGGAGAATTCTACAATGTATCTTGAGGAATATAGTTGGGAAGCAATTTAGTCAATTTTCTTGGCATGGAAGAATAATTCTAGATTTGAATGAAGAGGAGGTTCAAGGTTGAATATGAGGTCCAGATAGGAACAAGCAACTTCTTAAATACTGATTGAATATTAGGTGTTGTAAGAAGCAAACCTATTGGATGTAACAACTGTTTTGGAGGTGAGTGTTGTCACTAGAACGATTGCCTTGAGTACTTTGTATCTCTATTAATATTTGTAGCATTTGTCTACGTATTTCCTTGTAACCTATTGTAAAATTCATTCCTATTAATAAAGTTTAGCTTCCCATGTAGGGCCCTACGCAAGCATTGGTGTTGTGGTTTTTTTTTGGTTGAATGGTTGTTGTAGTTGCAATATGATAAAGTGAATGAGTGTTAGATGTTATATTGTTGGGTTGTTTAAATGGTGATTGTTGGAAATTGTCTTCCATAAGCGTTAGAGTTGTATAGATTATAATGCAGTTAGGTTGGGCCATGTCTAAAGAGGTGTAGTTTGGTTGTATTTGACCGAGGGTGAGAAAGTCACTAGAACCAAGGAAAGCTAGTGCCACAGACCTTGAGACCACTAAAAACAAATTGGGTGGAGTTATCTAGGGACGTGATAGGTGGTATTAAAGTGATTCCATAGTTTATTTGGTGAAAATAGGTAATGAAATTTTGAATATATTTTAACATTTTCCTCCACGGGAATATCAATCATTGGTGATAGGTTTTGGGTTTGCGTTATATTGTTTGCATGTGGGTTGTGCCCAAGTCAAATCCATTCCAAGGAAGTTGTTCTTTTCATATGCATTGGATGTGGAAGGGGGGCATTTAGGGCACCCATGTTGGGGGTTCGAAGAAACCTCTATGGAGTGGATACCAATGAGGGACATTAGCCTCAAGGTGGTGGGGTTTAGGGAAATGCCCCATTTTTGGGGGGTGGGGGGTGTTTTTAGTGTTTTAAAGCCAAATGTGTCTTTTAATCCTAGTTAATGGATTAGGGTTGTGATTTAATCCAGGTTAACATATTAGGGTTTTGGATTATGTGGAATACCTAAATATTGTATTGTGAATAGTTAAATGAATACAATTAGAAGAGAGAAGTGTGACTCTAAATTTTGTTGGTTTTCCTAATTAAGGGTTTCTAGGGTAATTCTTTGTGTATTCAGTTTGTACCATTGTTTAATTTCTATTTTTCTTTAAAATATGTATGCATTGTTTTAATTCATAGATTTAAAACTTCTATTTGGTATTAGAGCTTAATTATTGGCTTCAGGGGGATTCCTTTGTTGCTAAGTGTTTGTCTTGTTTTTTATAGAGCCAATTTATATTGCGTCTATGATAAACATGGGTTTAGTAGGAGCTCTATGGTGGTGATTTGTGTGTTGAAAGAGAATGGTAAGAAATTCTATAATCAATATTGAGAAATTTATCAGTCATAACTTTGAGCGATGGAAACTCAAGATGGAATATCGTCTTGTATATCTAGAACAATGGGTTGTTGTGGATCCAAGTAGATAACCTACTTCTATGGAGAAAGAAGAATGGGAGTGGTTGGAAAGAAAGATGAGAAGTACGATTTGAATTTTCCTATAAGATATAGTGTTGTTGAATGTTGCTAGAGAAGACAATGAAAATACATCGTGGGATAAGTTAGGGAGTTTGTTCAATCAAAGTCCATAGTAAACAATTCAATTCTCCGAAAGAAGTTGTATCATCTTATGATGGATGATAGTGGCTCATTGATAGATCATCTAAATGTATTTAATACTCTGGTTAGTCAAATTTCCTTTGTTGATATTAAAATGGAGGAAGAATATTAGTGTATTTCCTTTTTATGTTCTGTACTAGACTCTTGAGATAATATGATTGTAGCAATTGGTAGTGCTACTCAATCCACATTAAAGTTTAAGGATGTAGTGGCGTCCTTGTTATCAACGGAAATGAAGTGAAAAACCATGGATAGTTAGAGAACAAATTCCTTATTCATTAGAGGTCGCCACCAAGTCAAAAATAAAAATAAGCCTTAAGGGGGGATATCTAAACCTAAAGGTATATTTGAATTTTCAAGCAAATATTTGAGGAAATGTTGAAAAGGTGGTACAATTGGACATTATAAGAAGGTGTAATTTACCAACTCGGGTTAGTGACACAAAAACTCTTTACTTCTCAAAATTAATTAAAACGGTGATTGTGGAAGCTAGATGGACTGAAGATGGACTAGATCAAAGGCTTTGGGTGGAAGTGAGGCTCTTATTTTTGGCCGATACCTATGCACAATGTACTAAGACCATTGATGTTTCAATATAATAAAGCTTAAATTTACTCCAACGCTCTTGGGCCCCTCATCATATGCAGACTAGTATGGGTGAGATATTTAACTAGAGACTAGGGATGGGGAATTTTGACTTACAGAGGTTAAATATCAAAAAAATTAAAGTCATTAAATAATAAAATATCATTCCATAAAGTTGTATAAGGTTATGATCAAGTCTCACAAAATACAAGTAAAATTGCCTTCTAAGACTACTCAACTAGTGCGAATTTTGGGCTCCCAAACAGTACTCAAAGGCCCACGAATTTATGAAATGATACTTGGATCATGAAATATGACATATTACTCAACTCCAGAAACAAGAATGAATTCATTTGGATTCATACTCATTCATTTATTAATTGGACACTGGAAACTAGTCAAATTCTAGCTAAGTCTAGAAGGGGTGGAGAAATATGAGTTCTGTAATTTTTATTGATCTGAATGATATCAGAGGATTGCATTCACTATAATTACATCAGAAATAGGCCAATATAAATCTCAAAACATTATGGAAAGATATCTCTTTTTCTACACAAGAAACTGGCTGCAGAAATTCATAGGAAGCCTGGAGATTCGAACTATGAACTGGATGATGATGCTTCTGAAATTTAGATTTGAATTTATCAGCTACGGGACCTACAAATAAAATAAATTAAAATGGTTGAATGCCATCATCCTCCAATAGAAATCTGGGGCACATCTCCCAAAATTGACCAGGGGCACATTTGCCAAGTCTCTGAGGCGATATTTCTCTCATACCAATTCTCAAACTGACAAAATATGTGAATGTGGTGCACACTGGTTTATTTATATATTCTGGATGACTTTTGGAGCAATTCTTCATGGTGAATGCGCCCTCCTTGAGTGGATACGGAAAGCTTGCTTTTCTTCCTTTCCTTTTGCTTTGCTTTCTTCCTTTTTCCTTTTATGATTGCTTTGCTTTGGATTTTCTTCTTTTTCTTCTTTTTATGAAATTTCCTTCTTTTCTGAACTTTCCTGCTTTTCTGACTTTCCTGCTTTTCTGATTTTGTGTTGCTTTCTGATTTATCCTGGTTTTCCTGATTTACTCTTCTTTTCTTTGTTTTTCCTAATTTTCTAGATTCATGTGCTTTATCTTTGACTTCTTCCTCAAGTCTCCTCTCCTCCAACCTTATCCACTAATGCGCCCTAGTGGAGCATTATCTCCATTTATTCAACATAAAAATATTAAATGCATCATAAATAATTATTCCAAGTGGATAACAAACTTTGGATATTTTTTTTTTTTTGTAAGTAAGAGAGAGATAACATTCTATTAATAAAGTACAGAGATTACATCAATTTACAAAAGCCCGAGAAAGGTCCAGGACCTGCAAAAACCCATCCCTGTGGGGAGAATGGGGACCCAAAAAACCACATACACCAAAGTCTAGAACCAACATTATAGTTTTACAGAGATAATCAATAGTAACTAGGGACCTCAAAGGGTCGATAAACCATCCTATTCTTATCATCATTACTAGACATCGAAATAGACCAAAAAGGTGACTGAGCCATACTAGACAGAGCTATTCTAGGAAATGAAAAGGACTGGGCTAAAATGAGCCACACCTGCCTGAAAGCAAAAAGCCATACTAGACAAAAACCGAAAAAACCATGAAGCTGACCAACCTATTACTCATGGCTAGAAGTCTCAGGGACTCCCGACTGGAATCCCGCGGAGGATGAATGTTGAGATCTTCCATCAGCGCTTCCAAAGACTTGGTATTTTCCCTTTCAATTTGCTGATTTTCTTTCATACCTACAATAAACTCTTTCATATTTTGGGCAATGTTCTCTCTGATTTGAAGTTCCTGAGAAAGGAGAATTCGACAGGACCAAAATGGGCTCATTGGAATTTGGTGACCCAGCCGGGACTCCACTTCTTCTAGCAACGCAACCTCCATGAAATCTATCTGGTTGCCAATGTTAGTCGGTGTTTCCTTTAGATAAAAGTTGGCCCAATCAAAACATTGGGGATTGGCATTCAAATATGGAGAGGAATTTGAAGAAGAGGCTTGATCTGGATGTCTCCCCCTTTCCCCTGTATTTTTGCTACTTCCACGACGACTTCTCATCTTGATCTGGGGATGCATAATTCTCAGAGAATTGGAATCGGACACTGTCGAGACTCTACCTATGCTATGGATCCAATTATTCCACCCGATACCCTCCAAAATACAGCTTAAAAGCACAGAAAGGTAGTTATTTTGTGAATTGTAACTTTTCTTGTTGTAATCAGTGATAGATTATAGACTTTGATCTTGTGGCAAGGGTTGGGAAGAATACCCTGCCATAAATTCTCATAATTGCGTGAATCAACCATTCTGTACTGGCATCTGATCTCACCATCTCGAAGTATGATGAATCTACGCATTTTGCTGCTAACCTTCCTTTCGTCATGGTTGGAGTAATAATTACCTCTGTCACTATAAAATTCATGACCTCCATTACTCATGCTTGAATGATTACTCAAACATTCTGGGTGCTTGGGTGAAATACCACGACAAGAACTAATATACTTGATAAATAAGGCTCGACGCTCCGCCACCTTTTCTACCTTAAGTTGAAAGGACATGAGCTGGGTGCATTGCATCAGGATATGAGCTCGGGTGTGACACGCGTCTGATTACCTTCCATATTTGTCCTTGCAAACCCGGGTCCATGTGATTCACGGTACTCCGGCCAGGTGGTATGATGTTTAGAATTTAGATCAACGGTTGCGATCAATTTGCATCTATCGCGTGCCATGTGATCTTCCATCTCGTGCAAGGTGCCGGCTTTGAAAGTTGCACTTACCTTAACCCCTAAGTTAGCCAATTCATCATCTAGCTTATTTCCTTTTCAATGGACATGAATGAGGTTGATAGCCGGAGAGGTGCTGAGTATGTTTTGGAGCTCCATCATCCTGCCTTCCCATCTCCAGTTTAGAGAAACCTTTGATATCGCCGCACCTCTTTGAATGCGGCTTGCAATGGAAATAAGGATGTTGGAATCCCCCTCCACCATAAGAGGTACCCAACTTTTGCCAATGGCCCATTTGATGCCGCTTACCATGCCTTCAAGTTCAGCAACATTGTTTGTGGTTTCCCCCAAGTTACCCCAAAAAATGCCTACAACTAGGCCCTGGGCGTCTCTAATGGCTCCACCATATCCTACAGGTCCCAGATTTCCTTTTGCAGCTCCGTCAAAGTTGAGCTTCCAGGTGTTTTCTGGAGGTGGTTGCCAGAAGTCCGAGCTGGAGGGAGCTGCTATGCTTTTCTGCAATTCAACGTTGCCATTTGGTATGTTATAGATACCCTAGTCATTCAAAATTACTCTTTCTGCCGGGTCTGTGTTTCCATTTTCATGAGATGGGGTTTTGGAATTTAGAGTTTCCTTGATGTTCTTTTCTAAAGTCTTCCAGATAGTCTTTGGGCTTCTATGTTTTTCCTAAAAAATCCTCTGGTTTCTTTCCTTCCATATCTCCCGAACCACGAAACCTAGAAACAGTTCCCATATTCTGTTAAGATGTTCATTTTTGAAGGGTGATGTCTGCCAGTTGGCCAGCGTCAGGTCCGGACGGCCGAGGACTCTAGACGTTTTCCAGAATCTTTCTTCCCCCTTGTTCCAGAGAGAGGAGGCCAACGAGCATTCATCCAGAAGATGGTTAATGGTTTCGTTCTCAGAGGTACACATATTGCACCGAGACGGTCCATAAAAACCCTTTTTGAGAAGGTTATCCCACGTCAAGATTCATCTGTGAATAAGAAGCCAACTAAAGGTGGCGATTTTGGGCCAGTGGTTCATCTCCCAGACTTTCTTCCACTTGTCTTCCCTGGGTAACCTGTCATGAGCATTCAGGTAGCCAACCGCTTTGGCAATATTGAAGTTTCTCGAGTTAGTGTAACCCCATCTGATTTTATCTAGTCCAGTGGCCCAGGGTATTTGACGTTTGGTGATTTCCTCGTAGAAATTGTCAATATTTTCATCAAGGATTAGGGTTTTCCACCATTGAATAGATTTCCATTGTCTAAATCGTTGTTCCTCCTATCCTGTTTCCCAAAAGTCCTTGACTTTCTCCTAAGGGCTACTTCGTAAGAATAAGACCAACTCCTGATTGTCTTGCCCATCCGAGAGTTTTGGACTTTGCTGCTAGGCATCATGCAGAAAAGATGCAGAGTTGCCATCTCTTACTTCCCAAAAGTTGTGATTTTTGACTAGGTCCCGGTTTTCCTGGGCCAACTGCCAAATGGTAGAACCGGGTTGATTTTTGACGAATCTGATTAGATCCTGTTTAAGCCATCTAGGGGCGTACTTCTTATGCCAAATTTTTGCCCAAGGTTCCTCCTTGTGGGTGATCCAGTGCCACCAGATTTTAGCTCCTAATACTTTGTTAATGTAGATCGGGTCCCGTAGGCTCAGACCCCCCACTCGTTTCGGAGTGCAGAGAGTCTCCTAGTTCACCAAAGCCCATTTCCTCTATTCGAGGGCACCGCCCCACAAAAAGTTCCTCTGCAGATTCCAAATTTTCTTTAGGACAACTTTGGGTGCTGCTAGAATTGAGAACAAATAGACCAGCATGGCCTGTAACACTGATTTGACCAGAATGAGATGGCTTGGGATGTCAAGGCCCAGAATGTCCATAATTCAAGTTTTGATTTGAGTTTGTCTAGGAGCTCTTTCCAGGAAATTTGACATATGATGGATTCAGACAAAGGCGCCCCTAGATACTTCGACGGAAGTAGTCCCTTAGAAAACTCCAAAATACGTAGGATATTTCTATGATGGATTCTGGGGGTGTTGAAAAAATACACCTTCGATTTTTCTTTGTTGATTTCAAGACCACTGCCCTTGAGAAAAGTGTTGAGAATTTCCTTGATGTTTCTGGCCTCCTGAACCGAGGAAGGTCCCATCATCATCGTATCATCTACAAACTATTGGTGGGTTTGAGGGATTAAACCTTCCCCCAACTCCAGCCCCTGAATATCATTGTTCACCTGGGCTGCCCGTATCATTCTTCCTAGCCCTTCAGCCATAATAATGAAAAGGAAAGGGGATAGTGGGTCCCCCTACCGAATTCCTCTAGATGCAGGGAAAGGTTGTGAGGGGGTTCCATTGAACAGTATAGAGAAGAAAGGGGAAGAAACCAAACTCATAATCCAGTCAATCCATGACATACTAAAACCAAAGGCTTTTAACATTTCTGCTAAGAACGTCCAGTTAAGTTTGTCATAGGATTTTGATAAATCAAGTTTTAGGAGCATACCTGGGATTTTCTCTGTTTTGAGAGAATGAATGGCTTCATGAACTAGAATAATTCCATCAGTAATTTGATGTCCTTCCACAAACCCAGCCTGATCAGGAGAAATAATTAAAGGAAGGAGAGGTCGAAACTGATTTGCAATTACCTTAGAGATAATCTTGTAGATCACATTGCATAAAGCTATGGGTATGAACTTTCCAGGATCCTCCATTCTTGTTTCCTTGGGGATGAGCATGAGAAAGGTAGCATTCAAGGCTTTGAGAATATTTCTAGATCGTCTGGAATCTTCTACAATGGCCAACACTTCATCCTTCAACCAATCCCAACAAGCGTAAAAAAAAATTATGGTGAAACCATCCAGCCCAGGGGCTTTGTCATCCGTCGTTTTCTTGATGGCTTCATCAAGTTCCTCCATTCTTATAGTCCCCATAAGGAGTTTGTTGTGATCCTCCATTACTAAACTCGGGATATGGATTAGAACTTTCTCTCTTTCAGCCTGTCTGTTGATATTAGGTTCATTTAGAAGGTCTTCAAAATGATATATTAGGGTCTGTTCTAGATCAGGTTGAGTTTCCACTATGGTTCCATCTTCCTTCTTGAGTCTAACCACCATGTTCCCATGCCAGTGTTGGATGGTGGCCTTGTGGAAGAAATTGGTATTGCACTCGCCATCTTTAAGCCATCGATTACGGGATTTTTGCTTCCAAAGGAGTTCTTCTTGATGGTCTTTGAGATTGAGTTCCTGCAGAAGAATATGCTCCTGAGTTTTTAACTCTGAAGAGTACCCCTGTTCCATAGCCTCCTTTTGTACTGCTTGAAGTTTAAGGTCCATGATCTTTTTACCTTGAAATATATTTCCAAAAATGTCCTTGTTCCATTTTTTAATTTTTCCTTTGAGGTATTTTAGTCTTTGTTGAAATTGAAACATCTTGGTTCCAGCAATCGGGTCACAGGTTTGCCACCACTGTCGCAATTGGTCAGAGAAGTTAGGGTGTAGAAGCCAAAACTGTTCAAACTTGAACGGCCTTCTGAGGTTTTCCCCTATCCTCTTCCATTCCAGGCATACTGGCCAGTGATCCGAACCAGCCGATGGTAATACAGTAGTAGTCAGATCCCCACCTCCCAACATGATGGATTCAGAGATCAGAAACCTATCTAATCTGCAAGCAATGCTTCTGTCTCCTCATCGTTTATTATTCCATGTGTACATGCCATTTGAGGTTTTGATATCAATCATAGCCAAATTTTCAATTATTTCTGAAAATTCCTCATTACTGGGGTGCAAACACTGTCTACCTCCTCGTTTCTCATCTAGGTTTCTAATTAGATTGAAATCTCCCCCTATTATCCAGGATCTGTCTCCTACTTCTTTTTTGAGATTCCTTATGGAGTTCAAGAAAGAGCTGTTTTGGTTCACCAAAGAAGGACCATATACATTGGATATGAAGCCTCTGACTCTGGTTCCTAAAATATGAAAAGCAGCTGATAAGATAAACTTTGAGGCCATCCATTCAGACATACTTACTGCTTTAGGGTTCCAAAGAATACCTAATCCACCGACCACACCTACTACGTCTATTGCAACCACATTGCAGTGTTTCCATACTTTTTGCCCTATAGCTTGGAGTTCAATTTCCGAACACTTAGTTTCTTGGAGAAAAATGATATCAGGTTTCTCTAGCTCTATTTTCCGACATAGGAGTCGGATTTTTAGGATGCTCTTGCAGCCTCTTATGTTCCAAGATGTAATTCACATATTCTAACCAATTTGGATTGGATGGTGCTAAAGCCGCATCAATGGTTGGGTATTGGCCCGATGCCACCAGGTTCCTCCCAATCATCTGTATTCTCTGCATATTGCTTCGTCTACCTCTTTTTTCCCCTCTGGTTAGCTTTTTCCCATTGTTTTCTTTGAGAGATTCAGAGATTACCCCTAGGGATTTACGATTCTTAGACTTCATTAACGCTTTCTCAAGAAGAGAGACTTGGTGAGGTTTTATGGGACTGGGGTTTGCCACTTTGAATGCCTCCTCCAGCCCTTCCATATCGAGATCCTCCAGTTCCATTTCGTCTCCTCCTTCCTCTTGCGAGGATCCAGCATTACCTTGAGCCTTAGTCTCCTCCGATTGGATCTTGTGATCTTCTTTTTGTTCTTTATATGTCTCTTCATTCTTTTCCTTGGTAGAAATCACTTCATATTCTTTTTCTCCCTCTACTGATTGCAGGATCTCATATCTATTATGAGTCATAGTCTTCTTATGGATCTCCGGTCCCCTGACCTTCCTGGCTTGCCTTTTCTTGCTCATGACTTTCTTGAATCCTTCTTTATCTTTGCTATTTGGTTCGGTTTTTCCTGTTGGCTGATTATTCATCGGACAATCCCTGAATAGGTGCCCATGTTCATGACATCTCCTACATCGAAACGGGATCTGTTCATAATCAATATCCTGGAACCAATCTTCATCCTCCCAGGTAAGATCTATTCTTGTCGGCAAGTCTTTGGAGATATCCAGATACAGACATATATGGGCATAAGATGTGTACCTCATCTTCTTGGTTTGTTCAGAGATTTTAACGAATACTCCCAGCTCATTACCAATCTCTGTTAGTATTTCTTCTTTCCAGTATTCTGAAGGCATGGAATACAGTCTTATCCAGAACGGGGCAATAGTTAAATTTTCTTTGTTTAGGTTGAACCGTTCTTTCCATGGCCTTAGATACAGGCCCGCCGAATTGAAACAATACGGTCCATTGTCAAAGATCCGTGTGCGGTCCTCTACATTGAAGAAAATTACTGTAAAGAACCCTTTCGCTCCCAATTGGAGATCGTAGTGTCCCTGAGGCTTCCAGGTTGTATTCCACCATACCAAAGCTTTCTCAGCTAGCCAAATCCCTACAAATTTACCAATGAGCACATGGTCTTTCATGTGTTGAATATCAGTTCTGATCCTCTCTGATTTTATCAGGAGTTTTGGAATTTTGAGCGTCTTTGGAAGACATTGCCCTGGTTTTCTTGATTCTATCATTGTTTGCACCAAGGTGACCTCTGTATTGGTGCCTGCTTTATTGACTCCAATCCTTATTCCAAGGGCAGTATCTTGGTTTATCTGTTTATCTTTTTCCATGTTTCCCACCGAGGTTAGGGTCACCCTATCAGTGGCTGTACCCATGTCCTTCCTGACTCGCCTTCCAAGGAGGTCCCAGAGAGACCCCACACTGTTACCAAAACAAAGAACCTTCAAATTACCGTGCAGCCTTCCTCCTCACCGACCATGCATAACACATAAAGAAAGATTACTCCAACTTTGGATAAAATTAAATGCACACTACTAATTAATTAATTGCCTGGAATACAACATTTAAACCCATGATACTGAAGTTGCCTCCTCAACCCAAGGGATTGGTTAGGTTAGCATATTGATCCAATGTTCACTGTTGAGGGGACTTGACAGTCCTCCCCACACAATATTGCTTGTCCTCAAGCAATTTCAAAATGGGATGCTGTAAGATATGTTCACCTTCCCAAGTAGCATCTTCACTAGGTGGACCTTCCCACTACACCAAAAATTGCTTAAGGAATTTGCTCCTTAGCTTCTTCTCTCTGAATTCCAGAATCCTCGTAGGGATCAGCACCAAATTCCCTTCATCATCAAGGGGTGGAAAGTCTTGTGAATCTTTGACTTTCTTCCCTACTTCTTTCTTCAAACATGACATATGGAAAAAACTGTGAATCTGGTTGCTCGGAGGCAACTCTAGCTCATAAGCCACTTCCCCGATCTTTCTAAAAACTTGGTAGGGGACATAGAATATTGGATGCAACTCATTAGACCCTTTAGACTTCAATGATGACTGTCTATAGGGATGCAACCTCAAATATACCAGATCTCCAACTTGGAAAGCTCGCTCAACTCTATGCTTGTCTGCATGTACTTTTTGTCGATTATGTGCTACCTGCAAGTTGTCCTTGAGAGCCCTGAGTATGTCTTGACTCTCTTGGAGCCAATATTTTTCCTTCTGTGTCTTACAATCACCAAATATTAGATCAGCAAAAGTAAGTGCATCATACCCATAAAGAGATTTGAAAGGAGACATACCAATCGAGAGATGAAAAGTAGTGTTGTAACAAAATTCTCCCAAATGGAGCCAAGTGGTCCTTGAATTTTGTTGACCAGTGACATACTTTCTTAAGTACCCTTCCAGCCATTGGTTCGCTCTTTCTGTTTGGACATCATTCTTTGGATGGTATCTAGTTCTCATGTCCAAACTTGTCCCTACTAACTTGAACAGTTCTTGCCAAATATTGCTAGTAAACTTACTGTCCCTGTCATTGATGATGTAGTTGGGTATGCCATGAAGATTGAAGATTTCTTTGATGAAAATTTCAGCCACTTGGATGGCTGCAATATTAGTTGTGATAGCGAAGAAATTTTTATATTTAGTCAACATATCAACCACAACAAAAATACTGTCTTTACCTTAGCTTTTGGGCAGCCCCATGATGAAATCCATTGATACACTCTCCCATTTTTGCTTAGGAATAGGGAGTGGTTGTAGGGGCCCTACTAGATGAGTATGCTCTACTTTTTTTTTTTGACATGCCACACATGATTTGACATACTCCATCACTTCTTGCTTCATCCCTTTCCATGTGAACCTTTCCCTCACTTTACTGTAAGTCTTCACAAACCCCAGATGTCCTGCTAAATGCACATCATAGGAAGCTTCAAGAATATTATTCTTTAGTATGCATTATGGAACTACAAAGATCCTATCCTTATAATAAATGACATCATTAAGAATATTATAAGCATCATCATGAATTAATCCATCAAATAAATCACAAGCAAAGTGACTCTTGGTGTATTCTACCCCAAGCTGTACTTTCCAATCATCTTGAAATTTTAGCAATGCAAGTGTGGGTTTTCTAGAAAGTGCATCAGCTACAATGTTCATCTTACCCTTCCTATACTCAATCTCAAAATAAAATGCTTGGACCTTTCTTACCCACTTCTGTTGTCTATCATTCAACTCTTTTTGGGTTAAGAAGTGCCTCAAACTATTGTGGTCAGTCTTGATGATAAACTTACCTCCCACCAAATATTGTCTGAACTTGACTAGCGCATGCATGATGGATAGCATCTCTTTGTCATAACTGAATACAACCTTTATGTGGCTGCAATTTTCTGCTTTCAAGGCCAAAGGATGCTTATTTTTCATCAAGACAACTCCAATACCATTCCCTGAAGCATCACACTCAAGAACAAAAGGTTGAGAAAAATCAGGAAGTGCAAGAACATGACAACTGCTCATTACCTCCTTCATTCTGTTGAAAACTTGTTCAGATTCTTACGACCAATGGAAGGCTCCTTTCTTAGTGAGGTATGTCAAAGGAGATGTCAGCTTGGAAAATCCTTTGACAAACTTCCACTAGTAGGTGCATACCCCAATGAACCCTCTTAGTTCAGTGATATTTTTAGGACTAGGCCAATCTAGAATGGCTTGGATATTTTCCATGTGAACCTTAACTCCACCTTGACCAATCACATGACCAAGATAAAAAATATCAGTCATTCCAAACTCACACTTGGTTAGCTTTGCATAAAAATATTGATCAACCAAAATTGCTAGTACAATATCCAAATGATGCAAATGCTCCTTCTAAGTCCTACTATAGATCAAAATATCATCAAAGAAAACAAATACAAACTTACGAAGCTGCTTGCTTAACACTTTGTTCATGTAAGATTGAAAAGTTGCAGGTGCATTTGTTAGGTTGAAATGCATAACCAGAAACTCAAAGTGCCCATGGTGACACCGAAAAGCAGTGTTCTGTATGTCTTCTTCTTTCATGCTGATTTCATGGTAGCCTGATCGAAGATCAATCTTAGAAAAGTACTTGGCCCCATGTAGCTCATCCATAAGCTCATCAATCCTTGGAATATGATATCTATTCTTTATAGTATTCTTGTTGAGAGCTCTATAATCTATGCACATCCTCATGGTCCCATATTTCTTCTTCACAAGGACTACCGATGAGGCAAAATGACTTGAACTCGATCTTATGAACCCCAAGTCAAGCAGTTCCTTGATGGTTCACTCTATCTCATCCTTGAATCCTTTTGGGGGCTTGTAGGGGTGCACCTTTATAGGTGAGGTTCCTATATCTAAATCAATCCTATGCTCCACTCCTCTATCTGGAGGCCTACCATGAGGAAGGTCCCCAAAAACCTTCTTATGTTTTTAGAGAAGCTTCTAAATGTCTTTAGGACAATGGGATACTTCAAATGAGTTTCAATTTGTGGTGATTAGGCATTCTACAACCCATTCATTATCTCCATGCCTTAGAATGGATCTCATACTATGTGCACTCACCACTTGTTTGGGATAGGTGTTGATTCCCTTCAACACTATCTCTTTTCCATTTTCTCCCTTGAATGTCATTTCAGGGATATGGTAGTCTATTGAATGCTTCCCAATGGAGTGCAGCCATTGCACTCCCAAAACCATGTTAGGATCAACCGCATCAACAACATAAAAACTATCTATAATTGTATCTTCTCCTATACAAATCTCCAATTTAGGAATCCATCTACAACAGTTCATGGAATGATTACCTGGGATGATAATAGTGAAGCCTCCAAATTTTTCAGTGTGTAGCTTCCTTCTTTCAACCAAATTTGAATCAATGAAGTTGTGTGTTGCTCCTCCATCCACTAACACCTTGATTGATTGTCCTTGAACCACTCCTTTGAATCTGAGTGTATGGTAGAGAGGCATTCCTGAGAGTACTGCAATCTTGCTCACCTCTGAAGTAGGTTCTTCTTTTGTAGTCTCATAGGCCATTTCTGCATCTAATGGGGCCTCTTCTTCTTATTCCTCAGCTTTTCTCTCTGAGTAAACTTCAATGTAATGTGCCTTTCCTTTGGCACATCTATGTCCTAGAACCCATGGCTCTTGATAGGTGAAGCACAACTTCCTTCTTCTCAATTCATCTCTATCCTTAGCATAGTTATCCTTTATGAAATTTCCAGAAGTACTCTTCATGGGTGGCCTTTGGTTCTTGAACTGAGTAGGACCAACCTTCCTTGGAGGAAATTTGGTCCTTGGAAGAGAGTCTTGCAAGTCTCTGGTTCGACTTAGTGCATCTTGTAAGGTATTGGGTCTATAGGCTTTCACCAAGCCTTTCAAAGGTTTTGATAACCCTTCAATGAACAATAAAATCATCCTAGCTTCTGAAATATCAGAGACCATCACAGCTAATTTTGGAACTGATCTCAACTTGAAATATCAGATACCCCTCAAGGAATCTTTGTTCAAGGCTCACTATGGATATGAACCGCTCTCAATAAGATCGATCGGATACTCTTCATAAAATAAATGTAGGGGACAACATTCTAGAAACGTAGAACATGTTGTGTAGTTTTCTCATCCAAATATAAGGATAAGGTTCTCATATTATCCAAATATGAGAACCTTAAGGTAAGGCCTTGATCCAAATATTATTCTCATGATTGGGATAAGTTCCTGATGCAAAGCGCACAACGAAGAAAACTCAACCACCAAATATCAAAATTACTCAAGTCTTGATTCTATGCAACAATGGACACAAATGCATTTTCATTTGATATATTTTCACTGACATAAATATATATCTCTAAGGAATGATTTTAATCTCATTATTTCAATTTAATTCAAAGAGATGTAATTAATCTAGTATTATGTTACATGACATAAATCTACACTTATACAAATACTGTCAAATATGAGCATGAGGTGTGCATTGTCTTTGGTATATTTATTGTATTATTTAATAGTTGAACAATTGATAATAACATTACTCTCCAAAATTGGGGAAAGGAAAACATTGTTGTACATGAATACAAGCTTTGGTTTCCTATTATGGAAGCTCGAATACAAACAAGAAATCCATACATGCTCTTCAAGGTAAGTGCACAATTTATACTATTAAGATCTGCAATTTCATGAATGTTAGATTAAACGATTGTTTAATGCAACTTAAAATGAATACCTTTTGCAAAATCGATTGAATATCTCTTGTTGGTTGTGCAGGACACATGTAACAAGAATAGAAATCAATAGAATTTGGGAACTATCAAATCTTCTTACCTTTGCACATAGATTATTGGATATTCAAGTCCAACAAAAACAATTGTCTATAACTTGGCATATGTTGCATTGTCTAGATTTGTGACAGAAAAGGTAAATTTATTGGTTACATCCTTGTTGTGGGGTTTAACTTGGGTAAATATGGAAACTAAATCATTCCACTCATTCAAGGTATATCCCTGGAGTCTCAACCCCCTAAGCTGGTTGGTAGTAGAGATTGGAGGAACTATTACTTTGATTTTGATAAATTAGCAGAGGTTAGTCATATTGTTTTCCTTTTTTGAAGTGATATTTTGAACTTTCAAGTCTTTATTAAGTTGTCTTAAATATGTTTAGATTTTGTTTATGTGCAGGTAAAAACATCTAACAATGCATTTTTGAACCAGGTCACATCGACAGTTACTTTCAACCTCAATAAGATCATCGATGTGAACTTTTATCCTATGGAAACTACAAACATGTTAAATATGCGACATAGGCCAAGTGGTATAGGTGTTCAAGTTCTTGATGACACTTTCATATTGCTTGGAATGCCTTTTGATTCATAATAGGTTAGGGGATAAAGAATATATAATGTCTCTTTGATTGTGACTAGAAGTTTTTGTTTGATTTAGATGTCTCTAATAATGAATATTTCCTACAGGCTCAAAAGTTGAATAAGGACATTTTTGAAGCAATTTAAAAAAAAAAATTGTACTATGGGAAATGGAAATGGGGATTGGGATAGTAGTCACGTGACACTGGGTCCAGGGATCCAATATCGCTACCAATATACCCCTAGGTGCATCCACAAGGCCTGAACCATGGTGCACGGGTAAGATTGGGTGGATTCAAACACGTGCCCTTCCATTTACAACCGATTACAACTTATCATCTTTTACAACTTGAGCTTCCCGCCACGGGAATTTTTTAAGCAATTTATGATCATGACCTGAAAGCATTAGTTGAGCTTGTTGTTAAAAAAGGTCCATATGAAACCTACTTTGGGATCCATGTGAGTAAGGTTAGTCTAAAAAAACAAGCTCGTAGTACTTGTCCTAGTGATTTTAGGGATGATGCCAACTACTTCAAAGAGAAAAGATTCCCCATTTTTATGAAAGTAATAGTATTGTATTTGTTTTGAATGATTCATCGAATACTTCAACTAGACATGTGGGGTGTAAATCCTTCTAATCATTGGGATTGGGCTATGCTGAGGAACATGATATCAAAGCATGGTGTGAGAAACTCTCTTCTTGTTGCTCTTATTCCAACTGCATCAACTAGTCAAATTCTTGGGAACAATAAGTGCTTCAAACCTTATACATCAAATATTTATAGAAGAATATTGTTCATGTAACTATTTTTTGTAGGAAACAAACAAGAAAGAGAGGATATTTCTATTTTATCCTTTTGCTTGGTGAAGGATGCTTCTGAGTCTCGGACAAAGATTATAACTTGTTTCACATACTAAGTTTTCCAGGATGGGAAATTTAAAGTTTACTTTTCATTTAAACCTCAAAGGAAACATTAAATGTATCTCTACATGGAATATTATAACTTAGAACATACTTAAAGGGTGTTAGCTCAATGGAAGAGCACCTGCCTTATATGCAAGAGGTTGGTTCGATTCCTCTGTTCCCTATCTACATAAATCAGTGAATAAAAATGACTAAATATACTACCAATTGATGACAATTAAAGATTTAAATGACTAAATATATTACTTGTTGACGACAATAAACGACTATCGTGACTAAATAAATGACTAGTTAAAACAATCAATGACTAGGAAAACTACTAAATATACTACCAATCGACGAAAATCAGTGAATAAAAATGACTAAATATACCACCAGTTGATGTCAATTAAAGATTAAAATGAATAAATATACTACTTGTTGACAACAATAAGTGACTATTATGATAAATTAAATGACTAGTTGACAACAATAAATGACTAAAACAATGACCAAATATACTACCAAACTGACCAATTAGAACAACCAATAAATGGATAAAACTTTTCAATCATGTATTTATTCACATTAAAGTGACTGTCAATAAATGACTAATAGTCATGTGACTAAACTTAGTCATTTATATGCAATTTTTAGTAGTTTTTTAAGTCACATATGTTGGCTAGCATTTCTCCCAACACTGTTGATGATGCATCCACATGCACATGAAACATGTGCGGCCAATATGGAACGATTAAGATCGACATGGTAACCAAGTTATCCTTCAAGAGGTCTAGCGCTTGTTAGAACTCCTACATCCAAACATACTTGAATTCCTTTATCAACACCTCCTTTAGTGGCATTGTAATACTAGCATAGTTCCTGATGAATTTTTTGTAGTAGCCAGTGTGTCCCAACATTGCACGCAACTATTTGACTATGATGGGACCAACATATTCACAATGAAAATAATATTTTCTGAATCGAACACTAGCATTCCTTACACACAACATGTCCTAAAAGGATTCCAAATGGGTTGCAAAAGACAAACTTCTTCAGGTTTTGAGAGATTTGTATTTGCCCGCAACAATATAACATGATCCTTAGCACTTGCAAATGATCTTTCAATAGATTGAACACTATCCAGTCATCCAGATATACCTCCAAGAACTTATGCATGAATTCCTTGAACACCGCCACCACTACTCTTGAAAATATGACTGGTGAATTCTTCATGCCAAAGGGCATTACATTATAGGAAAATGAGCTCCACTATGTCGCAAAATTAGTCTTTGTATGATCCTCCTCTGATATATGGACCTAATGGTATCCAGAGAATCCATTAGTGAAAGAATAGGCTTCCCATCCACCTACATTCTCCATAATCTCATCTGTAAATGGTGTAGGGAATGGGTCATGGATGCATGTTGCATTCAGGTTGTGCAGATCCATATAGATATGAATCTCTCATGTCTTCTTGTCCTGGGCCACCATCAGGTTGATCCACTCTAATTCTTGAACTGGAAAAATAATCCATGCATCCAAAATGAGGTCTATTTCCTTGCACACTTTCTCCTTATACTAGGGGTTCAATCTATAAGGTCTTTTTTACTGGCTTCTCCCCCTCCTTTAGTTGAATCTTCATGTCTCTAAGAGCTCTTTCAAGGATGGCCCATTCTATATTGTGTGCTTTCCTACAATCACATTGACTTGCAAGTTGCACGGATCTTCTTCCTCATCTATCTTTGTACTATCAACTTTCCAATAATATATTGGTTCGTTTAATCATGACAAGTCTTGGTGGTAATCACAAACTATCTTATGCATCACATATTGTTGTGGTCTTTCTCCAAATATGAAGTACTTCATTCGATGGAGTACTTTGGCCAAGTTAATATCTATAACACTGATCCAGAATGTGGCAATGAATTCGGTAGACACCTTCTCCAAAGTCTTGGTATGTTTTCTTCTTTCCTGTTGAATATAGAAGCTACATAGTATGACATCCACCATATGGTAGAATCAATGCACCCACTGACTATGCGGTACCCTATTCATCTACCATTGCTGCTGACAAAGCTCAATGTGTTCCCTAGGATCTTCATTCCCCTTGAATCTATTGAGAAGCTCCAAATCTATAGCCAACTAGAGCCTCACCTTAATACACGTCTCCATTGCTTCCTATATTTTCCACTCCTCTTTATGCATCCTCCACCAGTGCACATAAATCCCTTGGGTTACAACATACATTGCTTTTACTCACTTGTACTCTACGACTCGAGCTTGCATTTTTTCAATGAAAGTATCCACTTTCTCAATTCCATCGAACACTAGTCGATCATGCAGTTCTCACCCAATCCATTGCACAAAATTTGTAATATATGCGCATCTCCTTGTGGGCATATCATAGAGTTGGTTCTGCCAGTGATCCAGTGCATCATGTGAATCTGTATCAAATGAACACACACTGTGCCAAATAATCTCTCCATATGTAGGGGGGTTGACATAATATTCCTTCCTTGTAGTTACATTGTATATATTCTCAATTTCAACACTATTGATATCATCTTTCACTAGATTTGTGTATCTTTCTCCTTCTGTGGCATCCAAAGGATCCACCACACACAGTTCCTCTGACTCAAAAGAAATGCACCTCTACTTCATATTCATAATAGTGTTGTTGTCAAATGCATAGACAATCGCGAATAGAGATTGGTAGGGATTAGTGTCCTCTAGGATCTCAATGAATTCAAAATATGCCACTGTCTTAACTCCATCAATGTTCACCTCCACACCATTCAACCTCCCAATGGGGTATACTTTCTATTTGTTGGCCAGTATAAGTTGTATGGGATACCATACCATATTTGGCTTCCCCGTCAACTCCCATGTTTTCTTAGGTATAATATCCACATCTTCCCTCAGGTCGAGCATTACATCTTTCATATGGAATATCCACAACTCAAGGGACATCATGAACTCCTTCCTAATTCTTCTTTTCTTGTCCACTCTGTGTGCATTCCTTTCAAGAAGTCATGTAGAAATGGGTTCTTCGATTTCATTTGACATTAATAAATTTGCAAGAATATTAGTCACTTTATTGATAGCATCAGGATCATTCACCATATTTACACAACTTTGCAAAAATGTACTTACTAGACCCTCCTGGTGGCCCTTGCATTGTTCTTGTTTGCACTATGTAGCTTCGCATTGTGTGGCTTGCCTTTGTTCTTCATTATGCATACTATGCACTAGATATTCTATGTGCAACCTTCTTCTATATTATTCTTCCTCACATAGTCTATGCAACTGGTCTTCCCTATGTAACCTTTCCTGGAACAGGTCTTCCTCTTGTTGTGCAGCTTCCTTGACCACTTCTTGTGAATCACACAGGAATTTCCATTGTTGTCTAGCATCAAATGTGGGTAGGGGATGCACAAATTTATTTATCTTCTTCTCCATTGGTATTCCTGTACTGCATTCTTTAAGAATGTCTTTTCCTATCTGAGTGCCTCCTCTAGTCACTGTATTCACCTATGCCAAATTATTTTCAGCATTCTACTCTCTTGGTTCAGTAGTCACCATATTACAGTGACCTTTCTTTTCTTCCCATTTCTTGAGAAAGTCTGCGAAATATTTTGTCACATGTTCTAGAATCTACACTATGACAATATGTACACAGAGTACAAGCCTTAGTACAAAATCTTGCCAAGTGGATAGGATCCCCACAGTTAAAACAAATCACTTGTTTTATGCATCCTCTATATCCTCTCCCACGGCCTCGGAACCCACCGTGCACTGCTTGCTGCTATCCTATGGGATCGAGTCCTCTGTTTTCTTCTGCGCCTTGAACCTGGTAGGTTTTTACCTTGTTATCCCTCATCAATTGCAAAGCGTGAAAATTTTTCACATCATGTCCAACTGATTTGCAAAATGCAAAAAAAGGTGCATGTGTAGAGCTCTCGTACTTCTGCAACGTTGAGTAGTTGGGAGGTGCATGGCCTCCTTTATATAGATATTGCACCACTCAGTTTTAGGTGTTGCAGGAAAAGGACCAGGTGTGATGGAACCCATTTAGTTGTTCAAAACTAGGCATTCATTTTTGTGCTGGCCTTCTATTCTATAGAAGCTACACCACACATTTTCTCTTACTGCCTTTCCAATATGCAGTTGTTGTAGTTGCATGGTCATCAAAACAAGTTGCGTATGTACCTGTTCCATCCTTGGTGATTCCTCCCCTCTAGGATTCATTTCTAACCTTATTTCAACTTTGACTAAGTAGGCACCTTCATTTATGTTAGCAGAACTCTAATATGCAGTAGCAAGCTCGCAATGAACCATTCACGGTGCTGCACATCTTGTATCTGAAAACTAAATAGTCCAACAAAATATTGAATCGCTGGTTGTAGTCCCAGATGGAATCGCCGACTCTTTTCTTAATATATTTGATCTCAATAATGCACCGTGACTTAGAATTTGGCTTCTGAAACTCTTTCATAAGATCTACTTTAATGGTTTCCAATGATTGGTTCTATCTTGCGGTGAGAGTGCCCTTATATTTCATGTACCAAGTCGGTTCCCTATATCTCAATGTGGTCTCCAGCTGCTTGATCTTGGAAGCTTCATATGTGATATTCTTCACAGACCATATCACCTCGCAGGTAAACCAATGTTGTTATGCATCGTCTTTACCTGTCCCATGAAAGACGAGGAATATCAATGTGGAATTTGATTTCGTCTCCATTCTTGTAGGTGCAGGTGAATTGCTCCTTCTATTTTCCACTGGAGTATTGCTACTTCTTGAAATATGTGTATCTAAATTGATCTCTTGGGTGGAACTAGCTTCTATCCCTCTAATTTTTTCCTCTGCTTTAGAACTTGGTTCCTATGCAAACTCTATTGGAATATTATCACCATCATTTTTTATATTTTGCATGCATGCATGCATCCAATCATCAGTATGGTGGTCTCCCCAGCACCTAGAGCCTATTTTCAGCTCCCTAGAACCTGTCTTTAGCCCTTAGTATTCCTCCTACCTACCTGATGCACCTTGTTTTCCTCACCTGGATAACATATGCACCTTATCTCACCTACCGGGAGTTTAATAGTCAGTTAGAGCATTGATTGATCAGTTCTTGCATTTATTGCTCAACTTAACTTCCTGTAGCTCCCATGTGTCTATTTCTGGAGTGCCACTTGAAATTCTGGCAGCCTCATGCGCCCTCCTTGGAGGCTCCATCCCCTGATTTGTGCTCACATGGTTCACTTAGACTCATTTGACTGAATATTAGACTATTTGTGACTATTTCCACTGATTGGATGATGTCTCCAATGTTGTCCAAGCTACACATTGAGGATGATTCAAATGAAATTAGGAGGCATTCAAATTCTATTGATTGTATTAAGTTATTATTCACTATTCAGAGTGCCAGCTTATAGCTGATGTATGATACAACAGTTTTTGTCATTTCTTGTGTATGAGTGATTCTTGAATCAACGTTTCTTCTTCTTCTTTCTGCACTTCTTGAGTGAGTTTTTAGTGAGGTCTTCTACAGCTGAGTGATCCTAATCCTAAAATATCACATGGTATCAGAGCTAACAACAAATATTCAAATTGCAGCAGTAGCAGTTGCAGCAATTACTTGAGCAGCTATCTTTCATTGAGCACCAGAAGCCTCTGGGTTTCCACAACAAATCCTGGTGCTATTTCCTCGAATTCACTGGAGCAATCCAGTGAGTTCTAGTGAGGTGTGAAGGACCCAATCACATGTGCTAAGTTTCCTAAGGCAGTGTTCAATTCAAATTGCAGCAAATCTCCATTTCATAATTCTCATTTGTTTTGTAGGACTCTAAAGGGAGAGCCACTTGCGTCATTTTATTGTGAATTATGCCAATATTACTAAGGGTTTCACATGATTATTAAAGAAGGACACTCCATTTATCTAGGATGAGCAAGCCCAGTAGTCTTTTGACGCTTTAAGAAAGCCTTGGTATCGGCCCCTCTTCTTAGTCCACCCGACTTTGTAAGAGATTTTTTGCTTTATGTGACTGCATCTCAAGAGACGATTGGTATGGTATTAGTTCAGGTGGATGATGTGCTTCAAGAGCATGTTGTCTATTACCTTAGTGGAAACTTAGTAGATGCTGAGCTGAGATACTCTCACGTTGATAAACTGGCCCTTGCGTTTGTTCATGCAATCCAACGATTACGACATTATATTTTACTTAGGAAAACCACTGTTATAGCACACGTCAATCCATTTCAGTTCATGCTCTCATGATGCTTAATTGGGGGGAAATATAATAAATGGTTTGTAATCCTTCAGGAGTTTGATCTTGATTTTTATTTGGCTAAGTCGGTGAAGTCCTTGGTTTTCGCAAAGCTTATGTCGCATTTCCCAAGACTTGATGAGGAAGTAGTCCATGAAGAATCATTTGTGGATGAACATTTATTTCTCATCTTGTCGATGAACTCTTGGTATGGAGACATTATTATATATCTCCAAACTCTAAATTTCCCTTCGCATTATTCGCGAGATGAATGACGACATCTGATACATCACGCTAAAGACTATGTCATCATCGGTGACACTTTGTATCATCGGGAAAAGAATTTATCCTACATCATTGTTTAACTCATGAAGAAGCACCACTAGTGCTTAATGACTGCCATGGCAGAGCGTGTGGTGGTGACTTATCTGGGCTTGCGACAACCCAACGTATCTTGCGAGCAGGTTACATCTGGCCCACGATATTCAAATATTGTGTGAATGTCGTGAAGAGATGTCACCCTTGCCGGGTCTTTTATCAAAATGTACACTCGTATCCTACGCCCCTTCATCCGGTCGTCACCGTCGGTCCCTTCACCAAGTAGGGGGTTGATTTCATGGACTGCAACCTAGCTTGGGCTAGGGGGCATAGTCATATTATCGTTTTTGTTGATTACTTTTCCAAATGGGATGAGGCCATGCCAACTGTCAAAGCCGATGGTGCTACAACAACCCACTTTGTACTCAATCAAATTATAGCTCGATTCGGTATCCCGAAGGAGATTGTCACTGACCATGGCAGTCACTTCCAAAACAAGATGATGGCAGAATTGTCACTTAAGCTTGGGTTTCAACAAGATCATTCATCTTCATATTATCCCCAAGCAAATGGCCAGGTCAAGGCAGTAAATAAGTCCTTAAAGGCCATTCTCCAACGAACCATCCGAAAAAGCAAGAGCAATTGGCATATTATGTTATATCCTGATTTGTGGGTGTATCGAGCCGCAGTAAATACTTCCACTAGTTTCTCACCTTTTTAGTTAGTACATGGTCTGGAGTCCATCTTATTGATTGAATGTGAAATCCCTTCGTTGAAACTAGCTATAGAGCTCATGAATGACACTTCAGATGTTGAGCAGCATTTGATCCACCTCGAGCAGCTTGACAAGCAACGTCGAGATGCCGCTATGGCTACCGATGCCAACAAACGTCATGTTAAGGTTCAATATGATAGGTTTGTCCGTCCCTGACAATATGGTGAAGGTGACTTGGTCCTCCTTTATGACCAAGCTAAGGAACCCCCGGGGGCAGGCAAGTTTAACCCCATGTGGCACGATCCTTACGTTGTGAGGCATGTCCTCGAGAAAGGATCCTACGAGTTGGAAGACTACAAGGGGAATGCATTGAAGGATCCTATAAATAGGCTCTACCTCAAGCGGTATTATGCTTGAGCTTCTAGCTCGAGCTGATACTTTTGTATACTATTGTATAGTTGTTGTACATAGTTTAGATTTTCTTTGATTTTTTGAGTCTGCTGATTCACTTCCTTTTGGTTGATAGATGTAAGTGAAATCTCAAGTGTTCCTAGGATTCACGGAGGGGGCCATCCATCATACGCAGGGAATAGCTTTTGCTGCGTGGGTTATTTACTCACGTGATAGCCAGATTGTGTCTTCAGGAGGTGCTTATCTCGGTTCTACATCTAACAATGTGGCCGAGTAGAATGTCGTTATTGAGTTACTTCGTGATTCCATTTCACATAGTATTCAGTCTTTAGAGGTCCTCCTGGATTCAAAACTGATTGTGTATCAATTGAACGGTTGGTACAGTGTTAGGGATCCTACGTGACTAAGGAGGTTCTTAAAGGTGAGACTCTTGGAATGCCATTTTAATTTTCTTACTTATCTTCATGTTCCAAGACATTTTAATCACACTGCTAATGCATATGCTAATTATGTCCTAGATTGGCATTTGTCACATAACTGAAAGAAGCATTGAATCACACAAATAACATTCACACATTTGTACACACATAATAGTAGAGTCGAAAAGTCATAGTTTTTTCATTAATCAAAAAGTGGTGTCATAATACAAAACTGGAGATTGTAGCTCTCAAATATACATCCGATACAAAAAATAGGGCCCCATGGCATCTAAGCCCTACAAGGAGCTTTAGACTCCTGGGCTAGATGAGTCTACATGTAGTAGTGGACGGCATTGCCTATGCGCCTAAGTAGCCATACCCATGTCCCTAGTACCCCAACCACATGTCTCTGCATATCCTTTGGGAGATGCTCTACCTCGATCACGGGTACCCGGTTGGTCATACGAGTCAGGTTGACCCGCACATTCTCCAGTGTGCACTCTGCCGCAGCACCCACTACCTCCCCACCTCGGCCTCTACGGTGGTGTCGTGGGAAACCCTGAGGTCTTCGCAGACCCAAATATGCGAGCAAACAGTCAAACATTAATATATGATACCACACCAAATTTTTTTTTTGTTTCACTTATAACAAAAATCCAAAAAATTAAATATTTCAAAACTTAAAAAGAGTAGTCTTACCAATGGCCCCGAATGCAGCCCCTGGTGGTAGTGGCATGTCACGGTCCCCTCTGAATTCTATCACCTCATATGGATAGTTGTCTATGGAGATCACCTGTCATCGCCACTAGTGGGAAAAATCATTAGTATATGGGGAATCCTTTCGGCCACCCCCCTGCTGTGTCAATATCTCAGCCCACTGGGTGTGGGCTAGATCTTGGAGACCATGTGGAGAGACCTCAACCCATGGACTCAAGCCCGGTACTCTCTTAAAGAAAAAGCTGCAGAATATTCTACCAAAACCAAATTTTTTGGCCCGCCCTAGTTTGCACTCCGTTAGTTGGTTGGTACCCAACAACGTTGTGCACCATTCATACACAGTCATTCTCATGCTCTCAGCAACATAGAATATCAATGGCCCTAAAGCTTGATGTATAGAAGTTGATCCTGCTATCCTCTCGAGCGTGAGGACTATAATCTTCATACTTAGGCTCGCTATGGCCTACATGGGGATCTGGTTTCCCACCTTTTGGGTGCCAGCAATGCAGTACCTATATATGTAATCATTGATAGTGATTTTGCTCCCCACACTGCGTGACGTAAGACTAGCCACCTCCCCTTAGCAGGACAAACCAGTGATGAAGTATATATCTTCCACTTCCAATGGAAGTGGTTTCCCATCTAGATCGAAGTGTTGTGCCTTTTCATCCCAGTAGTTGATCAACATGCTGAGCAATCGGTTTTGGGCCCTCAAACCCCCGATGCTCCAAAATTTGTATAGGACACAAGCTTGCAATGCTTGTTGGGTGGCTAAATCTTCGCGAACTTGTTGATCCATGATGTCATGCTCCCTTTCTCTCCATTCCAGAACCATCCTGGAAGAAAACCAAAGTGTTTTTAGTGCCCATTCGTGTAAAAAACACTACCCTCAACTCTGTACGCGGGAAAATATGTATACAGTCACGTGTATACGAGGTCAAATTTTACTTTGACCGCATACAGGCAGCCCTCCATGCGACCCGTGAAGAAGTAGCCCGCGTACAACGCAGAGTTGGTTTAAAACTTTGCCAAAAATAAAAATTGACCACTGAAAACAAATTTGAAACCATTGAAATTGAAGAGGAAGTTGAGAGTTCCTACCTGAACCAGACGGCTTGAGATTTTGTGGCCCATAGCTCCCGAAATCGTCAATTGAATATTGGAGGTAAAAACTAACCAAATGCACTATGTGGAGTGAAAAGTGAAAACAATGTGGTAAAAAATTTCTTTTTTACTATTTATCAATTTTCAAACCCACTTTTATATAGTTTTTTCCGTTTTTGAGCTTTTTGAACTAATATGTCGTCATGGAGTGCCATTTTGAACTGTTTTTTAGACGAGAGTGGATTTTTGGACCTTTTCGTGCCTTTGACAAGTATATTCTACACCCGCCATATAGGTTAGGATGTCATTTCACCTGTATTTTTGCATTTGAACTTATGACCAATTTCATGAACCTTAGGTGTGACCCCACTTTTTAACTGACACGGAACCTTGATGCTGCTTCAGAAGTGTCGCTATTTGGCGGTAGAGCTTGTCTGACCATGGGTTCCCTAGTTAGAGCCTTTTATGTCTTTTGGTGCCCATGTTGTTGTTTCTCCTTAGGATTGGGAGTCATTTGTATTCACACCATGACATTGCGATGAAGATTCATACTCTAATTTATCTTATTATGGCCATCTCCCATGAGGACTCCTCTATTTATGTCGAGTTGTGATTGCATTGCATTATCCTGCTTGCCGCTTGAGCCTTGTGTCGGATCCCACTTACTCAATTATTGGCCATGTGCCTGAGCACTTTCCCTTTCGATCCAAGTAGAGCCTTAATTTATCTTTCGCAACTTGATGACCCTTTACCTTGAGGGAACACCCCCCGAGTGTCCACATCCTGCACATGCTTCCTTGCATTGATCATAGGTATGTTCCACTACTTGGAACTAGTTTGCTTGTCATTTGACACTCGTTCCCTCACTTTTGTACCATAAGCAATTTTATTCTTTTCCAATCTTTAGAATATGAAAAAGAAAAAAAATCAAATAACTAAAAAAGCCAGACAGGAAAATCTTTACTACCTCTTATTGGAAACTATCATGTCACCTTTGAACAGAGCATTCATATCCACTCCATTCATCACGAGTCAGGACTTTAGTAGGACCTTAGGATTTGTACTTGTTTCTCAGATATTACTCCACCGGTTGGTTAAGCTTCCAGTCATTATGGAGCCTTTGTTGATGCCTCTTGTGTCGCAAAGTAATATTATCTAGTACTTGAGTCTATGCTTCCTAAGTCTATCCATCTACTCATTCTCTTGTTCAAAGGAAGTCTTGAAACCAGAGTCAGCCACTCCTCATATCTCTTGACTATGGCATGTCGTCCATCCCATACAGTCTGTTCTGTTAGCCCAAGTTCTTCCAAATCTTTCAGCGTAGCTATTACCTTGTGCTAGTTGATGGGGGATCCATTAATGCCCTCCTTCCAGCGAGTTTCATTCCGTCGAATTCAACTCATTTATTCTGGAATCGTGACTTAGAGTCCGTTGAGTACCTTGAGGCTTGCAGTCATTAGTGGTAGGTTCTCTCGCCATCGACAGATTTGGGAATTCATCAATGTCCCCTGATCGATGGATTCATCATAGTGTTCGACCTCAACACCTCTATTCACACTTGGTGAATGTACTCCATGCCTTGATGCCCATTTTCATTATTGGTAGGTTACCTCGCGTCTGTTAATGGTATACATCAATGACCGGTAATCAAACGATGTCACATAAAGTTCGACTTCAACACCTTTATTCACTTGATGGGACTTGCACTGTAGATGATTTGTGTAGAAGATCCTAGACTTCAGTGGCATTCAGTATGCTACTTGTGATCGTGATTGTACTTATGGTATGTTATTTTCATACATCAGCAGTTTGTACCTTCAGTTTGCACAAGTTGTTTCCTTTTCAGCAGGAGACCATATCTTACTGTATATGGGTCATGGCTATGATCACTTATGACATGTATTCACTATATACTGCCTATTCATGGCCATTGTATTAGATTGTTGTATTGTATTGACATGTATTCATATATATCATTGTATTATGATGAGTGGGCTACTCCTTCCATTTGTGTCTCCATCTCACCACTTATGAGATTCATAATGTATTTCGGCCATCGTAGTACCTTTTCTGACCTCACACATTAGGTGGCATATGTTACAGCGTATTTTTCCACCCTGTGAGAATTTATACTATTTGGCTTCCCCCACCTACTTATAGACTCAAAACCATACTTGTGGTTCCCATTGAGACCTATTTTTCCCTATTTTTCCTCCTATACGCGAGCTACTTCATTACACCTCGCGTATACGCTTGCTGCTCCACTATAGCCAATGTACATCAACTTTTTGGTAAATAATAGTAAAAACTCTATTTTTCACTTCCAAAAAGAGGCCATTGTGACCTTTGGCCCTCCATGCATCTCGAAACGACTCGATTCGACCTTTCACCTACCTTTTGGAGGGTTATATATTGAGCTCTTATGGTGTATGGAAGGAGGAGAAAGAGAGAGCATTGAAACTCTAATGGACTTTTGCCAAAACTTGAGTCTACATCCATTGATCCTAGTTGTTGTGAACCTTTTATGTTCACCTACCAAAATATTCCATATCTTGTGAAGGACCCTATCCTTTACTAGTGAGTTTTCCATTGCATGGGGGATTGAAGTGGTGGAGGCAGAAGTGGAGGGACCTAGTTCTTGGTTCAGAGGAGTTGCCGGCAAGAGGTTGTATCATGTACTTCATGTTCATATTAATAGAAATACTCATTTTCTCATCCAATTGATCTTGTGAATGTTTGTTTTTTAACATTGGGTTTCATTTTCTTATTATATCATGGACTATGCTATTGTTTATGCTAACATCTTTCATATATTATATGCACTTGCTTGTGTTTATTGTTGATACTAAGCTGCAGGTTCAAGTGTAGAGATTTGAAAGCTCAATGGGGATCTACATCAAACGTTTGGTTGAAGGTTGGTCTTATATTCCACATCTTAGCATTTACATTTATATAGCATTGCAATGGGAATTGAGTTGATTTCTGGTAGTCATATGTCTGTTGTGGTCTGCCCCGAGCCATAGGAATTTTTCTCCGTCACAAGAAATATCCTCTCTTCAACTTTGAATTTTGCAGTATCATGGATCTCAAGTTGAATTCATTCAACTACTTCGAATGGAAGGCCAATATGGACATCTTCTTGAAGTCGAAGAGCCTTTCCAAAGTGGTGAATGGCTCTGCAATTGAGCCCACTGGTGCAGTAGAGAAATCCAAGTACTTAGACAAGCTTGATGAAGCAGTAGGACTGCTGCTACTTAGCATTTATGAAGACCTACACTTTCATGCTATTGATCTAAAGACTCGAAAAGAGATTTGGGACAAGATCGAATCTCTTCTTGGCCAGAAGGATGACTTGAAGGGTCATACGTTAGAAAATGAGCTCATCTCCTTGATCCCAAGCAGTTTTGAAAATATCGTTGAGTTTCTCAACAAATTCAAGAACTTGATTTCACAATTGAAGAGGTATGGGATTGGGAAGGAAGAAAAAAAACTCATCCTTGCGATCCTGTCAAAGCTAGGCCCTGATTATTCAGTGTTTGTTTCGACCTTCCAGTCAGCAAATTTTTCCATTCCAAAATGGAAGTTCCCTTCGCTTGAAGACTTCATCCAATCTCTCACACTTGAGGAGGAGAAGCTAGTACACATGGGAGTGATAAAAACCAAGTTGGATTCAGCTCTTGTAGCCACTGAGATGAGAAGAGTGAATGGAAAAGGAAAACAAAAAATTTCTGATAGGAAGTCGAATGACCAAAAGCAGAAGGAGGCTCCAAACTAGTTAGATGGAGTTTCGAATCCTAAGAAGGACAAGACATATCAAAAGGGAAAATCCAGGTGCACATACTGTAACTGAGGATATCACCTTGAGAGCTCATGTATGAAAAAGAACATAGATCTCATGGCTTCACTTCTTGAAAAAAATAATCTTCCAGTAACTGGATGTGCTAGAAAGAAAGAGAGTGAAACATCACAATCCTCCTTCATCATAGATTCTAGAGCATCAAGACACATGTATTCCTCCAAGGATCTCTTAACTGGTTTTGAATATATTGTTGGACCATCCATCATGTTGGGGAATGATTCTGAGGTCTCTTCTGAAGGGATAGGAAGAATCAAACTTGATCATGGGTTTTTCTCTGATGTACTCTATTTCCCCACTCTCACTGCTAATCTACTTTTAGTATATCAGATGACCCATACTGGATATCCCAAGAGGGTGATCTTCTCTCCTAATGAGGTCGAAATTCAAGACATGGTATCAGGATATACCATTGCAAAAGGAGTTGCAAATCATAAGTCGAAACTCTATGAGTTCTCACACTTCTTACCTCTCTCAAAGCAATCTACTCTTCACACTCATGCAAATGAAGAGAGTAGATTGTGGCATGAAAGATTTGGGCATCTTAACTATCAATACTTGCAATACATGCATACAAAAGAGATGGTTGAAGGGCTGCCCAAGATCAAGTTTTCCAAGGGAAATTGTCATGGTTGTTTGATGGGAAAGCATCCCGAAAATAAATTTGAGAAGGGGAAGGCAAGGAGAGCCTCTCAACCTCTAGATCTGATTCACAGTGATGTTGTAGGGCCATTTCCATATCTATCTTTAAACAAATCAAGGTATATACTCACTTTTATTGATGATTATTCAAGATTTACATGGGTATACTTTCTAAGATTAAAGTCAAAAGTATTTGGATTCTTTAAGTTTTTCAAGTCTTCTACATAAAAGTTTTCAGATAGAAGGATCAAGGCCATTTGCACTGATAATGGAGGAGAGTACATGAAGGGTTATTTTCAAACCTATTGTGCTGAAGAAGGCTTTGAGATGCAGCATATTGTTCCCTATACACCACATCAGAATGGTGTTGCTGAAAGGAAGAATAGAACATTGAAAGAAATGGCCACCTGCATTTTAAAGTCGAAAGGGTTACATCCTAGTCTTTGGGAAGAAGCCATTAACCGTGCCTCCTATCTTTAGAACAGAGTTCCTCACAAAGGACTCAAAGACATGACTCCTTTCGAAGAATGGATGGGATACAAACTTGATGTGTCTCATATTAGAGTGTTTGGATCCAGAGCATGGGCAAGGATTCCAACTAAGAAAATGAGAGCCCTAGATCCACAAATCAGAGAGTGTATTATGGTGGGTTATGCATTGAATGCAAAGGCCTACAAGATACTTGATCCTTC
Source organism: Larix kaempferi (assembly GCA_027924585.1). Taxonomy (NCBI): domain Eukaryota; kingdom Viridiplantae; phylum Streptophyta; class Pinopsida; order Pinales; family Pinaceae; genus Larix; species Larix kaempferi. The sequence goes on along the minus strand of BSBM01001044.1, from coordinate 1,085,985 downwards.
TACTATGACTACATTTCTTGATAGGAGTACACAGTTTGAGGAATGGCCTCTTCATGATGCTCATCTTGTCGAGCAAGATAGCTTTCCTACCATACCTCCATTACTTGATGACCTCCAAGAGAGCGAATCTTCATCACATGACAATTCAGATTCAGAGTATAGGAGTGATGATGATGAAGAGCGAATGCTAGATCCAGATCCACAAGAACCTTAATATCTAGCAACTGATAATCAAGATGAGCAAATGGGATATCCAGTTCCACAAGAACCTGATGATATTTCACTTGATGATCCTCCTCTTCCTAGATGGTCAACCACTACTTTCATATCTGTTGGATATATTGTGGGTGATCTACTTGATCAAAGGAGAACTAGATCAGATTTTCAGAATGGAAGGTTTCATCCTTCTCACATCACTGATCCATTTCTTGTCGATCGATCATTCTTCGGTAAAGAGGGTCACTTGCCTCCTTCTGGCATGGGTGATGCCATGCTACATTAGCATCCTTCAATCTATTTTGAGGGAGGGATTTCTTCCCACTAGGTTTTCCATATTTCCTCTTTTATTATTTAGATTGTTGTACGGGGTGACCTTTGGTCTCAGTCACTAGGGCCCTACTTTTCAGTTTTTAGTTACTACCTCATAGTATAGCATGTGGGGGGGTGTTGGAATATTCTCACCATCATTTTATATATTTTGCATGCATGCATGTGTTATGCATGCATCCAGTCATCATGCATGCATCCAATCATCAGTATGTTGGTCTCCACAACACCTAGAGCCTATTTTCATCTCCCTAGATCCTGTCTTCAGCCCTCAGTAGCTCTTCTACCTACCTGATGCGCCTTTTTTTCCTTACCTAGATGACATATGCACCTTATTTCACCTACTAGGATTTCAACAGTCAGTTAGAGCATTGATTGACCAGTTCTTGCATTTAATGCTCAGCTTAACTGCCTGTAGATCCCAATTGTCTATTTCTAGAGTGCCACTTGACCTTCTAACAGCCTCATGCGCCCTCCTTGGAGTCTCCATCCCCTGATTTGTGCTCACATGGTTCAGTTAGACTTATTTAGACTCATTTGAATGACTATTAGACTATTTGTGACTACTGCCACTGATTGGATGTTGTCTCCAATGTTTTCCAAGCTACACACTGAGGATGATTCAAATGACCTTAGGAGGCATTCGAATTCTATTGATTGTATTAAGTTATTATTCACTATTCAGAGTGCCATCTTATATCCGATGTATGATACAACATTTTTTGTCATTTCTTGTGTATGAGTGATTATTGAATCAACATTTATTCTTCTTCTTTTTGCACTTCTTGAGTGAGTTTTTAGTGAGGTCTGCTACAGCTGAGTGATCCTAATCCTAAAATATCACAAATTCAACTAATAACTTGCCTTCTTGATTTGATAAAGGGATTTGGGGGGTTGGGAAAAAGTATGGGCTCCTAGGTGGCACATTTCTTTTGATAGTATTGAATCTAGGGGATCTCAAATATGGATGTGTAGTCTCTCCATCAATCATACAAGTGCCTCCATTATTCTGCACTTCATATTCTTCTACATCCTCTACATTCTCTCCTTCTCTTAGCCACGGGGGGTGATACCTCTATTTACATCAGAACTCTTAATTTCTTCCATTCTTTTCCTCTTTGGGGGTCTATCATATTCCTAGCACTCTCCTTTCCTAAACTCTAAACATTATTTTGGAATAGAGGACCCTTCTAGATGTTCTTGTCATGCAGTCCCTTCTCTGGCATTCTTCTTTCCTCTTTGACCCAAATAATATTTCCCCATTGGCTTATGTTATCTTTTGTTTCTTTTGACTGTTTTCTTTATCTTATCCTTTCTTGCATGTCTTGTATACCTATGGAGTCTCTTCTCATCTAGGTCCATCTCTATGCCTAGATACTCTCCCACTTCTTCATACCCCACCCCCACGGTGCGGGGTTTACACTACCATGATATTTGGGTTCATCATAATTAACCCTTTCTCAATAAAAAAAATATTTACCCACAATGGAATATGTGCTAAGAATCTATTTCTTGGTCCCTCTTCAAATCTTGATTCTACATGGCTATATGATTCATTGCAACTTATAGAAAATTCTACCATATACCCTTCTTTCACACCAAGAACAAAAAACCAACAGCTCTAGACCATGTATTATCTTGATTTCTCAGCTCTTATATCTTTTATTTAGACCATGCTATTGGTCAAGGTGTGTTGTAGGTGTTATTTATCTTATACTGCCTTTTTCCATTCATATAAAAAATAGGAATCTCACAGAAGAAAATTTCATGTAGATATGAATAAAAATACCTTTATTTCCAGTGTTGGGGTGAGATCCAGAGTCCTCTAGTCTCTTTTTGCATGAACTCATCCTCCTTAATTTCCAGCCATTGTTCGATCTCAACTTTAGTGGGATTCCACCTCATTACTTAATACTCCCTTAACAATCCCCATCAGGTTCCAACAACAGAACCATTGTTGGCTGGTCGGTTTAGTCAGACCCAAGGTTTGGCATATGTGGACAACAAAACCCTACAAGCACCGACATTTCCAATACCGTGCAAGTATAATAAGGTCTCACTTGAGACACGCGCAAGGATTTACATAGAGACCTGAATCAAGGATGTGAATGATATGATGGTTCTTTCTCCTCAACATAATAGATAGTTATTTACTTCCACATACATATGAATCATACCAAACTAACATTCATCTTCTAAACTACTAAGCATTCAACATACATTCATTCATCAAGAAACTGCACAAGTCAAATATGAGACAACAATTGTATTATATCACTAGTAAAAAATGGCTACAATCCACGACTACAGACTCATATCAACAACTTAATAACCATACATTAGTACAAGTATAATATGACGAAACATCATAGCATGGACAGTGGCACATCTGGCACATCTGTTTCGCACTGGCAACCGATTCCTACTGTGGGCGGGGAGCTACCGCCCCAACCCTCTCAGGGGTTGAGAAGAGCACCATCCTTCGAACAACTACTGTGTACTTAATCATGCTGGATCGGCCCTTGACTTGGGCATAACATGGTGTAAGTTCACTCGCTGTATCAAGGTGCTCAGGGACGCTCGTCGTTCGAGCTCGCAAGGCCCCTGGGGTGCTACCATTGGAAACGAAGTGAAGCATTTCCACAGCCTCCTTGGAATTCCTCACAACTCAACTCACAAACTGATCAACCAGCATAACCACTCTATTTTAGAACAACTTCGTTGGAGTAGACTACCAGCTGCCTCAGCTACTTATAGCCGAACCATTCCCGAGTCACGACGGTGGGAATGATGCTCCACTACCTCTCATCTGCGTGTGTGAACCCATCCACTGATACAACGGGGGGTGACCAAGTTGTCACCGAAGATCCCACATGCCAACATGTGAGAAATCTCCTCACATCATGCTGATCGTACTGAACCAGCGTGCCATGTGCAAAACATGCCGTCATCATGTGGTAATCCAGCCAAATTTGTCAGGTGCAATCATGTATACGGATGATGGGAAGTGGTCATAAGATATTAGTGGAACAGTAGTCACAACATTGCCCCGTATCCCCCAAATCTTTCGTAATCATCACAAAAATCCTTCAACAACATCTGCCATGGGTCCTGGTCATAATACTGCCATGAGTCTCAAACTTGCAACAGAAGCCTCCCTGCTTGAGCATACCTTCTTCTATTGGTGCGCCATCTGCCACCAAGCAACCTGCAACACACACATTTTTTTTTTTTTGATGCGACTCAGACATCGTACTACTCCAAGCCTGATCGATAGGGCTTCAACCTGTGACCATTTACCAGCTTGGGGAGCATCGCCCCATCCAACCACTACAACTGAACCGCACCACCTGAAGTAATACTATTGATGCGATATGGACCCAGCCAATGCATCTGCAATTTTCCTGGATGTTTCATAAACTTGCTGTCATATAATAACACCAAGTCGTCTTGTTGAAACTGTTTACTTTTGATGTGGCGATCATGCCATGCCTTCTGGCGATCCTTCTCCATCCCTTGGTGAAATCCATCGATAAATCGATCCTCTTCCAGCTTAACCAATTGCGCTAGATGTTCATCTAATGCTGCGACATCATCCATGCTCGTAACAGCCGCAATTCGTAGACTTGGAACAATGTACTCCATAGGCATAATTGCTTCCTTCCCATATACCAGCTTGAAAGGTGTCTGACTAGTCAACCTTTTACATGTGGTGAGATAGGACCACAATACTACTGGTATTTTTAGATCCCAGTCATTGCGGTTCGCATTGCAAACCTTTGTCAACGCATGCTCCAACACCTTGTTAAACGCCTCCACCGTTCCATTCACCTGTGGGTGATAGGGTGTACTCTTCTTATGTTGTATCTGCAACTCTTCCATCAAGGCGTTGATAGTGCAATTAAGAAAGTGGCTGCCTTGATCACTCAACAATATCTTGGGGCAACCAAAGCGAGTGATAATGTGATCAAACAAAAATTGAGCAGCCGTTGTAGCAGAGCAATCAACTACGGGTGCTGCCTTAGCCCATCAGGTCAAGTACTATGTCGTCGTGACAATATACCGTGCACCTGTGCATTTCCCTGGTGGAGTGATCAGTCCGACAAAATCCACAGCCCATTTCTCGAACAGTTGTAGTGTCACTTGAGGTAGCAGCGACATCTCGTCGCGTTTGGACGGCTTTCTAGTTCGCTGGCAAACATCGCAATACCACGCATAGTTTGTCGCATCATTATGTAATGTGGGCCACCAAATCCCTGCACGCAGTACCTTCCGGGCATTCACCTGACTGCCATAGTGTCCTCCTGCTACTCCACCATGTGCCTCAGCCAATATCTACACTTGCTCATGCGGCAAGACACATCTGCACAATATCTCATCACCGCCAAATTTATACAACTCTCCCACGATTAGCTGAAAGTCAGCAGCCTTGGCAACCAACTGTTTCTTCTGAGCAGTGGTAAAGTCAGCGGGTGCGGTGCCGATCACCAGAAACTGAAGGATGTCATCAAAATATTGATCAGCGGCGGTAACATGAAATAATTGGGCATCCGGCAACCCGTCTTTGATATTAGTCTGTTCCTCCCCTGTGTCAATCCATTACAAATGATCTGGTCCAGCATTCAACCACCCCGGTTTCACAATGAATTCAAAATCAAACTCCTGGAACAAAAGTAGCCAACGACAGATCTTCCCCCCCAACACAGGCTTATTGACCAAGTATTTCAATGCAGAATGATCAGTGAACTTTTTAAAGTGGCCACCCAATAAATAGTGCCTGAATTTCTGCAGCACGTAGGCCATGGCTAGACCTTCTCGTTCTGTGGTAGTGTAATTGCGTTCTACAGAGGACAGCTTTTGACTGGCAAAAGCAATGGGATGATCAAGGTCTCCTTCTCTAGGTTGAGCCAACACAACCCCTAATGCAATCGATGAAGCATCAACATGGACATGGAATTCCTTACTCCAGTTTGGAAGACCAAAATTGGGGTTGATGCCATCTTCGCTTTGAGCATTTCGAAGCTATCCTGACATTCCGGGCTCCACTGGAATGTTGCGTCCTTCTTCAACAACTTTTCCATAGGGGCAGTAATCGCAGCATACCCCCTAATGAACTTGCGATAATATCCCGTATGACCCAAAGTCGCGCGCAAGTGCTTAACAGTGGTTGGCGATTGCAACCCCAAAATGAGCACAATTTTGGTTGGATCAACCAGCAATCCCTGCTTACACACGATATGACCCAGCAATATCCCAAATAGTGCACAGAAAATACATTTCTTAAGTTTAGCGATATCTGGTGTTGTCGGCATCGTTCAAGCATTAACCGTAGATTGGCTAGATGATCACGAATCAATCCATAAACGGTCCAATCATCCATATATACCTACAAAAACTTATGAATAAAATCTTTGAATGCGGCAACAATGACCTGGGAGAATATCGCAGGTGCATTCTACAAACCAAACAACATTACCGTATATTGAAAGCAACCCCATTCAGTAATGAAAGTTGTCTTATGGCGATCTTCCTTGGCAATGCAAATCTAATGGTAGCCAGAGAATCCATTAGTGAAAGAGTACATCTCCTGGCCACCCACTCCTTCAAGCACTTCATCATTAAACGGGGTCGGAAAAGGGTCATACAAGCAGGCATCGTTCAACTTTCGCAAGTCGACGCAAATGTGCACTTCACCTGTTTTCTTTCCCTGCACCACCATAGGACTGATCCATTTGGACTCTTCCACAGGTTCGATAATACTAGCATCCAACATGCGATCAAGTTCCACCTTGACCTTTTCTTTATGTCTCAGATTCAGCCGATAAGGTCTCTGGTTTCAATGGAATCTTCATCTCTCCTAAATCACCCAGGATTCCCTTCATTTCGGAAAACTTCGTGGGAAACACATCTTGAAACTCATGAAGTAACTCAGTAACCTTACTCATCATCTCATCGTCCCAATAATCCCCAACATTGGCAAACTTGGGAGTAGCCTCGGTGCCAATATTCGTCTTGCGAAGCTGCAATGGTTGACTGAATGGATTACTTGGTGCAGCAGGTGGGACCACATCGCGAATTCCTTCAGATTCGGGAATGTTAACATTTTGGGGATCATCATCATCCTCTGGCCCACCATTGATGTTGAAGCATTCCATGAGATACTGCATCTAACAATGTGTGTGCGGGTCGACAGGGTAGGCCGTTGGAACAACCTGAAGTACCACGTCGGGGATGAGCTGCAGGGCATTATGGACATCAGGGTTGGTGAAATAGATCGTCAAATCCCCCCATGTTGTAATGTCTCGGCGCAACTTGGTTGCAGTGTACCATGAGCACGGGATCTCATCCAAAGTATGGACAAAAGCATGGACCCACTCATCTCGGGGTCGCACTACCCATAAGCATTGGCATTCTATCACATGATCACTGGGATTAGTTCGGCCACCATATTTTCCAGTGTGATAAACCTCCATATCGCTGAACCAAACCATCATCAACCTTCAACACTGTGACCAATCATTAATGAATTTCGTATGTGTCACCCACCAACGTGCTGGAGCAGCCTTCAGTGCTTCCTCCAATGCTAGCAATCGCTATGGTTCCGAGACAAGGTCTTCAAATTTTTCTAAAAAGGTGGTTAGGCCAGGAAACCCCTCATAGATAGGAAATTTGATTGTTTCTGTTGCAACACGACATAAGGATTGCGTAACTAAGCCACATTTTTGGAATGGTATTTCATGCATTCGGTTCTGCCAATGTTCCAATGCATCATCAGAGTTGGAAGACACAGAGCTCTCGCTGCGCCACTCCAACTCACCATAGACAGTAGGATGAATGTAATCTTCAGAAATATTAAATTCATGGTCCCATATAGCGGGATCATCATCTTTTACAGGCTCCACGTAGTGGCGTCCTTCAGCCGGATCCAACGGGGCTATGAATCTGAAATCGCGATTCTCAAAGGTCATCATGTGCTTCTTGAAGTTGATGACAGCTCCACTATCATTAGCCCATCCGATCTCCAAGAGCACCGGATAAGAAATTCCTCCCTCAACCACTTCAATAACATCAAAGTCAACATAAGTCTTCATGCCCTCAATATCAATCATGAGCCGCGGAACTCACCCAATGGGTGTTAACTTTGCATGGTTAGCCAACCGGAGCTGCACAGGAGACCAGCTCAATGGGGGACTCCCCATCTTCTTCCACGCTTGCTTGGTTAAGATGTTAACATCCGAACCAAGGTCAAGAATCATAGAGTCAACATCATATTCATTGATCTGAATATTCATGCGCATCTCCTTGCTAGTCTTCCATCGCTGTAGGGAGTTGACTGCCGACTCCTGCCATCCTTTCGAAAATCGCTGCAACCATCCCTCAATCTCAACTAGGGAAGCCGAGTCTCGGGCCTATAATAGATAGCTTTCAAGAAACTTTTGCAATGTACAAGGTGGTGGCGATCGATCAACATCTGATGTAGTATCAAAGACAGGTGGCATATCGCAAACAATAGCCTTACTGCGGTCTTTCACCAAGGTGCGACGTGCTTCCAGGAATGTTTCCCGCTCCGTATCACTGTCGAAAGGTACCTTCTTCTGACCAGCCAACCAAATCAGTGGTCTCGAACCATCTTCCCCAGTTGTCTTGCCTCCATGAGTGACAACAGCCACCGAAGCATCTTGTGGTCGTGGTTCTGTAGAAATGGTCTCAATATTTGCACCCTACGTCTGGTTCTGCTGCAGATTGACATTTTGATTGGCGTTCAGTGGTGGTCGCAGGGGATGGTTCTATACTTGTTGCTGTACCGGGTTCTATACTGGTTATTGTGGCTGTGCCTAATTCTACAGTTGCGGAGCTTTCCCATCCTGCCATCGTGCAATCAACTATGGACAATTCTCAACCATATGACAATTACTAGAACAAAACGTACGCTGATTCTGTAGCAGTGGGAAGTTGCGCTGATAATGCCCCCATACCTCACATTGGTAACATTGCACAAGTCCACAACATCCTCGACCTCCTCCTCCACGACCAAATCCGCCACCGCATCCGCCCCTGTATCCTCCTCGGTAGCCGCCCTGCTGTTGGTACTGAGGTTGGTTAAACTGTTGCTGCATTGGTGCTAGTGGTATCCCTTGCCATTGTGGTGCATACTGCGGTTGTTGTACGTACTGTGGCTGTGGGGGAGTCATCTGCATCGGAGTGTATTACGGCATGAACTGTTGCGGTTGTTGTTGCTGTGGTGCAAACTGCATCTACGGTTGAGGTAGCGGCTGGGCTACCTGCGGTTGCAGTTGTGGTTGTTGCACAATGCGCTGATCGTCCTTGACGTAGAATGCATCACACATCCTCTCCCATAGCAACCCATATGCACGACAATCTTTGTCATCATGACCCACTGACTTGCAGAATGTGCAATAAATATTTCACGGGGTTGTGACAATTTTTTGCATATATGGGAAATTATCATGACTATGCCCAAACACCTGACAAACACGACACCATGGCATACAGCCAGCATTCAACAGGTTTGGCACACCTGACACCAAATAATTGTGGAAATCCAGGAAATTATCCTTCGTATGCCCTTCTCCTCGGCATCGCGTACACCATACTTCATCGCATTGTTCCTTGTTCTTCTTCAAATCTTGCAATTGTATAGTCAGGTTGGCGAGCTGCATCTATATCTGCGACATCCCGGCTGCATTATCTCCAATCAGTGACACCTCCAATCGCATTGCAATCTCTAAAGCTTCGCTAGGTGTCGATATGTTTTGTTGCATCAGCGGCAGCCAAATGTGGGGTAGTAGGGCAACAATGAACCATTCTTTATGTTGGACGATGCTCATATCCAAACTAACCTTTGCCATCAGTGTCTTGAATCGCTGGTCGAAATCCCATACCATCTCATTGGGATACTGCTTAATTTCCTTCAATTTAGTAATATATTGAGCCTCCGACTTAGGCCGTCTTAATTCAGCAATCAGCCCATCCCAAATCTCATCCAGTGACTTCTCTGGAGCCCTCGTAGGGACTAGAAGAAACTTCATGAACCAATCCAATGCACGACCTCGCAGAGTCGTGGCTAACTATCCTTTCTTAGCATTGGCATCGGTGATCTGTTTCATGGTCCAGACCGCTTCACACAAAAACCAATACTGTTCTGGGTTGTCTGTCGCACTTCCATGGAACAACGGTAACTTAGCATCATCGCCCACCATCTTGGGCTTCCTTCCTCCTATCGCTGTGCTACTACCAATTGCTGAACTTGGCGGTGTCGAAGTGGTATTTCTTGCTGTTTGTGAGTTAGTGAGAGGAGGTGTGGGTATGTTGGTGTCGGGGTTTGGTCCTACCTCTATCCTGGGCATAGCCTGGTTGTCCCTATCAGGGTTGTGAGGTCGCTTCATCCTGTGTGGTCTTCCTTCGTGGTTTTGCAGTTCGATCGCAGCAGGACCTTCTCCCATCCTCTGCCTCTTCTCCTGTCAAAACCTCGCTCCTCCTCTTGTAAGACCACTTTCTTCCTTGGCTTCGCTCACAGTCTCCTCATGGTATGCACCCATCTACCCCTTACCATTCCATGTGCCATTCCCCAGCAGTCGCGATACCCATGGCCTTCGCCCACCAGGCTGTCTACTGATCAAGGTGTATCTTTAATATACCCTTTTCACAGATTAGCATCTTAATCAACAGTTGGAGCGACAACAGAAACCTTCCCCTTGGTCCTCGGAAGAAGTATCTTTTAGCTTCACTATAGGATTTATTCGTGTCGACCGCAAATTCAGTGATATATACCTCCAAGATGCTATTGAGCCAAACTTCGATAGCCCGCGATGCCTTATTATTGACTTCCTGAAGCTCCTGAATCAACTCCGGGGTCTAGGCCGTCGGCTCACCACCCTAGAAGTTCCTCTTCTGGAAGGTCAACTTTGACAACCATTCATACAGAATAATCAGGAATTCACAGAAAAACCATTCATGCGGACCGTTGTGAATATATCTTCCCAGCCAATGATCTACTGTCAGTCGTGTGTTCCGGCTTTCTTCTTCAGCAAACTCCCGTAATTTCTGATCAAACCAGCTCTGTATCTCTGGCTTCGTCGGGTGCCACAACATGACCTCCTTTCACTTTGCACACGGTTCTGGTAACAGAACCATTTGTTGACCAACGCGACCTCGGTCGACAGGGGTTCACCTCACTGTCCACACATACCGCAGTCTCCCTGGGCACCGGCCCGGGCAGGTTTGAGCCCGCCCAGCAACACCCGCAGAGCAGATGAGGTGTCACCCGAGGCATCCAGGAAGAGTAGATGGAACCATATTTCCATCGAGGGAGGAGGAGAGTTGTGGCTGCATGGACTAACTCTATTGCGATACTTAAACATAAACTTTAAACATTTGACAAGGAGTTATAACATATTGCTTAATTGCAACATTTATCATCACATTTGACATAGAACATATTACTTAATCACAACATTTATCATCACAACAACAATAAGCAGACATTGCATCAAACAACATTCATATATTGCAACATTGCACAAAGATAGTACCGAAACATCATCATTATATTACTATCGTGGTCATATACCAGAAGCAAAACACAGATCTCTGTACACAATCATTCTTCTTCCTCTATGCTTGTCTCCCCCTCTAACACTTACAACTCTCATGTATTTATAGGTTTCTGCCATTACAATATTTGTCCACTTACAATTGACTTCCTAACCAACACTATGGACAATTGACCCAATATCTAACTGACTCGGTCCAAATGACCCCAAAAACCCACATACCGCGGTGCACTGACTCACTATTACATAATATGTGGTCCAAGTGACCCAAAATCCACCAACTACGGTATTCTTTAACATAAAATACTCCTTTCGCGCCCTCATCCGATGTGTCGCAATGTCGGCGGTACCGCGACATATCCCCATCAAACCGCTTGCCAACAACTACTCTTAGTAAAAGGGTTAATGAACAATTGGAAGAGATAATATTGGAAGTGGCATATCAATGAAATGGAATTCGTAAAGGAGAATTACTTCAAATTAGTGAAGAGATTAAGCGAGTTGAAGAGGAATATGGATCCCAAAGCTCCAATGTGTTAAGAGATGAATTCAATATCCGTATCTTTAACATTTTTCTATAAAGTGGTACATGACTATGTAGATGCACAATTTGTATGTGCTTGGCACATGGGGGGGTTATAAGGAGGGACGCTAGGTACCCCCTATCAAGGGATGTGAGGGAAGATTCCCCATGTTCCCAAGGTGAATATTATAGACCCTTCTAATGTATTTACATTCCTTATGGAACCCTCATATGTATTGTATAAAAGAGGAGCAACCCCCGACATTGTATCACAATAGAAGGAAGCATTCTAAATTTTTTCCGAGCAATCATTAAAGATCGAAGTTGTCACCACCTTATGGTTTTACATGCACACAATAGGGTTTCCACATAAATATTGTGTTCTATTGTTATTGTTGTATGTTTTTGTTATTTATTTATTGTTCTAACATCTAGTGTTAGAGCATGGAAAAATCGTAGGCATAGAGTTTTCTATGAGTGGGAGCTCTAGCAATCATAGGAGGTTTAACCAAGTTTGAGATTGAGAAGTTTCATGGAAATAATTTCTCCGTGTGGAAGATGAAGGTGGAGGATTTGCTAGTTCAAAATGTCTAAGCCATATCCTTGAAAGGGGTTATGAAAAAATTGTGTTGCATGATATATGAGGAGTGGATAAATCTCTATAGGAAGGTCGTTTCTACAATTCATCTTTTCCTAGTAGGATTTATCCTATTAAATGTTGTTGAAGGAAAGACAATGGAATCTCTTTAAGAGAAACTTGTGAAAATGCATGAGACTAAATCGACAACAAATAAGGTTTTCCTAAACAAACCACATTTATCATCTGAGGATGAGGGAGGGTTCAATTGTAGCAGATCATTTGAATGATTTTACTACCCTAATCAATAAATTATTATTGGTTGGTGTAAAGGTGGAGAATAAGGACATAGAAATCATTTCTCTATGTTCCCTCCCAGATACCTAGGATCAATTGGTGATAACCATCACCAACTCATCATTAGAAACTCTGAATTTTGATGTTGTGGTAGCCTCTTTTCCAGGAGAAGAGTTAAGGAAAAAATCATCTCTAGAGCCCTGTACTAGTGAAGACCTATCCATGAGAGATCAATATATTGAAAGAGATCAACAAGGTATATCATGGACCAGATCTAAGTCCAAAGGATGCAAGATGAAAGGGGAGTGTTGGAATTGTGAGAAACTGGGGCACTCAAGCAGGGATAATTTTAAGGACCCATACTTATTTAAAAGTGTATAAACCTTGGCAAATCTTATCAAATCTTAAAATGTCAACTATTAAATATTTGGCGATATTTTTCTAAAATTATTTCAATTTCTAAGGATTTTATATAGTTTATATAATAATTTGGTGATTTTTAGAGTGAAAAAAGTTGACCCCATCAAAATTGGGCAAAATGGGGCTTCTAAAAATGCAAATTAGCGAATCGTTTTTTGGAAAAAAACATGGAAAAATAGTCCATGGGATAAATTTCATCCCTAACATTATCCTTGCACTCAAGGAAATATTTTTGGCATTTGAAGAAGGAAAAGAAGGATTAAAAGCCATGTCGACCATCAATTGATGCTAGTACAATATATTTAGAAGAAACAATAGTATGTGAGGATTTTTGTTGTAGTAATAGAAAATATATTTTATATGCCTGGGTTTCGGACGTAGGTGCATCTTTCCACATGTATCCACATAAATACTAGTTTGTCAAATATCAGCCCTATAGTGGTGGGATGGTCTACTTCAGTGATGACCATACTATAAAAATTGTGGGAAGAGGGTATATTAGGATCAAGATGGACGATGGGAGAGAAAGGAAGTTGTGTGATGTATAACATGTACAATATCTATGAAAGAGATTTGCTCACAACCAATATGACGGATAAATTGGGGTTTTCTACTACTTTTGGTGATAATCGTTGCAAAATTATCAAAGGATCTTTCATGGTATAAAAATAGGAATCTTATGGAACCTTGTATTGTGTGTGCAGTGATATAGTGGAAAATCATGCAACATTAGCAGACTTGGGGATTGTTCTAGATGAAGTGATGTTGTGGCATCAACGAATTGGACATATGAGTGAAAAAGGATTGAAATGTTTGCATGAGCGAGGTATGTTTTATAATGTACCCGAAAACCCTCTGTACATTGTGGAGAGCACGGGGTAAATCCCTATATAAATTATGATCTTGATACCAATTTTGAATTTTAAACCATAGGTTGGTTATATTATTAATTTTAACAGCGGAAGTAACACATTTATATAATAGTCAGTTATCTAAAATATTTATTATCCTTTATTGAATTATTACTACCATGAATGCATTCAAACCATGTAGAATAAATCACACTCATAAACACTTCTAAAACAATAATTGAAACAAACACATAACGAAAATAAAATCCATGGCATTCCAAACACATTTGGCACTTATATTTTAAATTTCGTCCAACTAGCTGCAAGAAAAGTACGTTCCTCCCATCCATAAGCACTATGTCAAGCCATCTATTTCTTTGATAGATGCCACCCCCAAGCTAGGGCTATCATTCCACAAGAGGTGAATTTACACCTATTCCTATTCAATTCACAACCAAATTCATCTTAGAGCACTACTCAAGCAAAGGAATCTATCCTCAACCAAAGTGCGCAAGTATCTTCATCCATAGCTAACCCAACCCTCTCACTCAATTCCCATCAACCTACACAATGCTAGGGAAAGTACCCATTATTTGCATTGTAGTCCATTAGGTTGTCCCCTTTCCCTTTTGGTGCTCTAGTACAAGTCGACCAGGATGTCTCCATGACAAGGAACCAAAATTTTTACACTGCAGGATAGGTTCCCTAATATCTGGGCACTAGTTTATTAGGATAGTTAGGCTATCATTTATCGGGGTGGGATCAAGTGATAAATTATAAAACACCAATATTTCTTTGGCTTCCCAACTAAATCCAACATACCATGGATTATCTCTCTTATTGAATTATGACTCAATGAGTTTCTAACACAATATAGGCATGTATATGGCTTAACAAGTGGCTTCCCCAAAAGTGACCACCTTCCCCTCTTAATCTCCCTTATGGTAACTAATCTCATCTTTAATTAAAGTGATACTCAAACTAAGGTTAAGGAATTTTGGGTAAAAATGATTAATGAATACTAGGGACATTAGCTGTGTTCATCACCCTTAACTCTTGTCACTTCCCTTACTTTTGGAATCATAATCCCTCATACATACTTCATCCTTCTCCACTTGTTGTTGTCATGTATTTTCATATTAAAAATCAAACGTAGATATTTACAATATATTTGGTCATCCTAAACCATTTATATCCAACTTCTAGGTTTTACATAATTACATCATATTCACATATTGGGGTAAAAAATGGGGTGTTACATTCCCCTCTCCCTTAATTTATGCATCATCCTTGGTGTATGTCAACATTATGTACATGTACATAAACATTACAACAAAAATTTTAAAATAGCTATTGGTATGCCTCCCATGTCGCATCCTCCAATTGCCACGTTGCTTCTTTAGGGTCACAATATGTCCATTGGACCTTTACCTTCCCTATGGATCTATTCCTGAGCAAAATTACCTTCTTATCAAGGACGTGTACTAGCTGCACTAAAATATCTCCTTCTGGTTCCACCTAAATCACAATCCAATCAATAATGTGGTTAGGATCAAGTATATAATTTTTTAATAATGACACATGAAATACATTATGCACTTTAAAATAGGAAGGAAATGCAAGATGATATGCAATAGTCCCTATCCTAGCTAATATTTAAAATGGTCTGCAATATCTAGGCACTAGCTTAGGACAAATTCCAAGTTTCAATGAACTCTTCTTGGGCCTAACTTTCAAATACATATGATCACCAACTTTGAATTATCTTGCTACCCATCCCTTATATTCATAACTTCTATGTCTATCATATGTTGTTTTTAAATTATTGTTGATGTTTACAACATGTTCTTCCATATCTTTAAGCAATTATAGTCCAAATGCTATTATGTCTATTGGATTATCCCAACTAATTTGAGTATTACATTTTCTACCATACAAGGATTCAAATGGAATCATCTTCAGGGAAGCATGATACCCATTGTTGTATGAAAACTCCACCAAATATAAATAATCTTCCCATTTAGATGGTTGATCTATCACATACATTCTCAACATATCTTTAATAAAGTGATTAACTCTCTCAATCTTCCCATTTGACTGTGGATGATATGTTGTACTCAAATTTATATTTGTTCCAAATCCTTTGAATAAACCTTTCCAAAAGTTTGAAGTGAACTTTGGATCTTGGTCTAAAACAATGTCATTTGGCATCCCTTGCAACCTTGCAATCTCCTTCATATAAATCTCTATTATGTTAGTTTCCTTATGCATTGACTTAATTGGAATAAAGTGAGAAGATTTTGTTAACTTGTCCACCACTACAATGATCGAATCATGTTGCTTCATTGTCCTGGGAAACTTAGTTATAATGAAATTAATGGTCACCACGTCCAACTTCCACTCTGGTATTGGTAATGGTTGTAGCAAAGATGTTGGATGTCTATGCTCCACTTTCACCTTTTGACATTCTATGCACTTGGCTATATGGTTAGCAATGTATTTATTCATTCCTAGCCAAAAATATTGAATTCTTAGTACTCCAATTGTCTTTTGGTATCTAGGGTTTCCTGCATATGGAAGCTTATGCAGCTCATCCATTACCAATCTCCTTAATTCAACAAAATCAGAAACATAAACTCTATTTCTATGCATATTAAATCCATCCTCTTCCAACATGTATCTTTCATATTTATGTTGTAGATTTTCCTACTGCAATACTTCTTTTACCTGAAGATAATGTTCATTTGAGGTAAAAAACCCAATAATTATGGTTCTTAAATATCATTTACACATGCTAATGGTTGTATATGGTATTGCATGTGCTCTTCTATTGAGTGCATCTACAACCTTTTTCTCTTTCCCTTTTATATGTTTGTTATCAAAATCAAAATCACAAATAAATTACAGTCATATTGTTTGTCTAGAATTCAAAGTCTAATTTTCAAACAAATACTTTAGTTCAATGTTATATGTTGTTAATTCAAATTTACAGCCCATGAGATAATGTATCCACATATATAATGCATTACCTATAGAATCCAACTCTAAATCATGTGTGACATAGTTTTTCTCATGTTCCTTCAGCTTTCTAGACTCATAACATACCACATGTCCAGTCTGCATGAGTATTATGTCAATTCCTTCTTTGAGTACTCCACCAAGTGTTCATTTGGATCAACTATTTTGAGAATTGGTGTACTAGTGAGCAATCCCTTTAACTGCTAAAAAAGTTCTTCACACTGTGGTGGATCCATTTGAATTTGACCCCTTTCTTTTGTAATGAGGTAATTGGATGTGCCACTTTTGAGATCCTTGTATAAACCATTTGTGGTATCCATCCAATACCATAAATGACCTTACCTCTAATACATTTATGGGTATATTCCAACCCATGATAGATTCAATATTTTTTGGATCTAATGCAATCCCTTCCTCAGATATGATGTGTCCCA
This sequence comes from Larix kaempferi, assembly GCA_027924585.1. Lineage (NCBI taxonomy): Eukaryota > Viridiplantae > Streptophyta > Pinopsida > Pinales > Pinaceae > Larix > Larix kaempferi. The sequence continues at coordinate 1,068,745 of BSBM01001044.1, read as the reverse complement.
AACACTGAATCTGCTTCTGATGAAATGAACATTTACTGAACTTAGCATAAATACCATTCTCCCTTAGCACCAGTAGTACTAATTGTTATACCTCAAATTGCCACACCATGTGTAAGTGAGAATATGCATGTTTCACCACCATGGAAAACGTGATGTTTATGCCTCCTAAGGGTGTTAGGACCCTTCATTCTAATGTTGATCCCTTCCCTAGTCACATTTGGAAGCAAATCCAGCAAGCAAGGTGTCGAAACCCACCTTAACCACCTCCAAAAATTAGCTTTTTGGAATTATCGCGCCTTGCATGCCTATGGGGGAGTGATAATTTCAAATTGTCACGCCCTGCATGCCTATGGGGGAGCGATAATTTCCAAATTGTCATGCTTTGCTTAGTTATAAGGGAGCGATAATTTTGGTTTAGGCTTATCCCTTTGATTTTGGATCTTGGATCTCATGGAGATTTTCTTGGGACGAGGTACCCCTTCGAATCGCATCTCACATTCCCGTCTTGGCATGGTTTGGATCCTTGATCCACATATTATTCACTTAGATCCATAATCACCTCTTAGTGGTTGGCCTCCCAAATCCTACTTAAAGAGAGCCATCCATGAGCTATGGGGGTGATCTTGGAAACACCAAACTTATGATCCTAGGAGTCTTGCAAGGGTGATGTTGGAGATCTTGGAAGGAGGTGCTGCTACTTTGAACATCAAGGTATAACATTATAATCAGCTTCTTTTGGCTTTCTTATCATTAATATAACTTAGCCTATTCCTCTCATTTTCATGTCTTTAATGATGAATGCATGAAATTGTCTATGTTTTTATAGTTAGATCTTTATTTATACATATATTGCTTTGGAGAAGGTGTTGTCTTTCCTTTGTGAACAGGTTCATAAGTCCATAATCAAAGGCTGGAGCTGAAGCAACTTAGGAGCAGCAAGGACAACCATCAAAGTGAGGTATGCCATCTACTTGCTTTGTCTTTGCATAGCTTGTTAATTGATGTGTGAGCTATATCTAGGAGGACTATAATGTCTATTTGTTTCTTCTCTGTCTTGGGTAGGAAAATAGGGGCCTTTTCTAATCCCAAGGGGATATCTACCTATCCGTAGGAAGAAAATCTCACCACAGAAATTGGCGACTCTGTTGGGGAATTTTTTCCTAGTTTCACCTTTGCTTGCTTGTTTGGATCATCAAATCCTCTTCTAAGTGTTGTTTCTCATCACCTTAGATTCTCTTTGATCATCATTGAGGACCATTTTAAACTCAGTACCGTATCCTTGCTTGGATCTAGGCCAACTTTTCATTTTTTCAATCTTATAGGAGAATTATTGCTCCCTCAAAACAGGTTACAGAGCGACATTTCTAAATTGTCGCTCCTAGATAGTGGGCTAGGGCACGATAATTTTCAAATTGTCGCTCCCCCACAGTGTTCTAGGGTGTGATGTTTTCAAATTGTCGCTCTGTATTGGTCTATGCAGGGGTGATAATTCCTTGTTTTGGTCATTTTTTAGCTTGTTTGGAGGGGTTCCCTTGGGTTTTTTGCTCCCAAACTTCCGAGGTGCCTCCATATGGTCCATTGGCTTCTTTTTGACAGCTTTTTGAAGAAATTTGAGTCTCTTTTGAGTCCTTTTCATCCACATTTTGTCTCTAGTCCTTCATTGGCAGCTTAGGGGCAATTTGGTCAATTTTGAGTCCTCTAAGCCATTTTTCAGTTCTGGGAGTCAAGTGTAACTTCCCAGTCACTTTAGGATCTCTATAACATAAGTTTGAACCCTTCCAAACCTCATTTGGGAGAATTTGGGACCCTTTTTCTTTGTTTCGAAGACTAGGTTCTACCTTGGAAAATTGAAATCCCTTTGGGTTAACTTGATCCCTTGTGTACATTTTCGATTTTTCTAAATTAGAGTCTCTTGATCAGTGATTTTGTGAACATTACATGACTGATTTGGACTGATACAAATCATATTTGTCTTTGTTTGGAAACTCTTGGCATGGTTTGGAAGTTTGAAGCCTTTGTTTGGCCCTTTGAGTTAAAACTAGTGTTTTGCTTGCATTTTTAAGCGAAATGGGGGGGGCATGAATCGTGCATCCTATAGTCGTTTTGACCCATCTCAAGGTTTTGAGATCATTTTTGGTTTGGTGTGATTGGATTATTTTAAAGACTCGAAAGTGTGGGATATCCATGTCTTTTTGAGCCTCTTTTCCTTGGGTTATGCATCTTGTTTCCTTTACATGCTAAGCTATCTAATGATTATTGGAAAAGATTGATTCTTTGTCTCCACTTTAGTTCAAAGAAGAACTTGATTTTGTCACTCTTTTTCTATAGTCATGAAATTGGAAAAAATAAGTATTCTTCTTGCTTTAATTTGATCATTTGGCATTTTTGGTCTTACACTCATAGGGAGAAGAAAAGGCTTGTTTTAGTTTTGTGTACATTTGAGTTAGACATGATTATTAAGTGCTTTTCTTTGTCTTGCAATTGATTGGAAACGTTCTGTGGAATCCTTCTTTCCGTAGCTTAGATGTGTCTTTTTCAAAGTGTTAAAAGATAGGGAATGGATTAGAATTATTGCATTTGGTGTATTTTGAGCCTTTCTTGAGTGCCTTTGAGTTGTTTGGGTGCTTGTCATTTTTCTTTGGGAATTTCTGAATGATTAAGGAGTGTTGTATATATTCTCTCACTTTCTGTATATATACATGAAAAGCATTTAATTACCAATTTCCATTTTTGATACATGCATTTGAAAATTGAAAGTGCTTCATTATTTTGTCTTATACATTGTTAAGATTAGTTGCATCTTTAATTTTCTTTGTGCTTTTTAGCTGATGATTGCAAAAAGTTAGAGTTATTGCACTTTAGTAAGGAATTCTTCTTTTCGCTACTACTTAAGTACTTTTGGTTTGAAATAAAGAAAAATCTCTCCTTACCTTAAGTAGTTTTCATTGAAAAGGAAAGGAAAATGTGCATTATTATGTAGTTGAGGATTGCATTATGTTTACATTTATGTACTCAACTCATGCATCCACCTAACCGTACAAGATAAAATTAACGCTAGCTTAGGTTAAAATAATTTAGTAACTGTGTGTAAGTTAGAGACCTGTTCTGGCATCTTTAAGCATGAAAGCTATTGTTATTTTCCAACACTGTATTCCGGGGGTATTGTCGTCTTCCACGTACTTATCGGTATATCGAAGCTCTTTCACGTACTGACCAAGTACTTCGCGTATATCGAAAGGTGTTTCACGTACTTGGTAGTATATAGGAAGGTCTCATGCCGTACGGTTGTGCATTAGACAATATCACTACGGATTTGAGCTCTCACGTACCTTGCATATATCAGGAGACACCATTAGGATTCCTGTGACAAACTGAGTTAACCATTTGGCCGTCTTGGCATCGCAATACACTGAAAACAACACTTGGGGAGATTACTATGCATGTGCTGTCCAGGTAGTCGGGTATTCAGGAAAGGGTATGGTCCCAATCCTCCTTTTCGTGTTTTACTGTTGGACCCTGCGGTATATAGCGAGTTACGAAGCCTTGATAATCATGTGAGGATCCTGACTTTTCATCCACTCCTATTCACACAGTTTGCTTGTTGCTTTTAAACTTGAGTAGTGTTTGACTTATGTGGTACTTTAGAGACTCTTAGGGATTTCAAATATGGAAGATTCTTCCGGGACTACCAACCAAGGCACCCCTTTCCAGGGTGTGCCATTTGTTATTCCCCCTTGTGGAACTGTTGGTCCTCCCTTTATGGCTATGTTGAATCTTCCTGGATTGACGATAGGATTACCAGCATGGTTATTCTCCAATCCAGTTACACCAAGTGCACCGATTGTGTCGGACCTAGGTCCTTCATCACATGAGCCTCAATCTCATGATGACCCTTCTCATTTTTCCTCGAAAATTGAATCAGCTTCCCTCTCTTCCTCTTCTCCTACTGAAAACTCTGAAGTTAGTAAGAAGGCGAGTGAGAAGAAGAAGAAAGGGAAAACTAAGAAGAAGAACACCAAGCAGAAGGTCACAATCCCAGCCTCTGACCATCATGCTGGGGACTCACCGGCCATTGATCATCATGTTGGGAACATCAATACATCTATTTCGAATTTGCGTAAACCGAAATTCTCTTGCAAACTTTGTAAAGTGTCCAATTTTCTTAAGAGATACCCTAGTATCTCCAAGGTCTTAGAAATATGGTTGCGTTCTGAACATCCCTCGTCATTAGTTTATGGACATCATACTGATCATACCCCATCAAATAGTGACATTATAGTTAAGGGTCGGAAGGGTAGAGCTGCAGACCCTTGTTGGTTATGCAAGGGAATGCATCGTACTTACCTTTGTCCTCGTATGGATGAAGCTTCACAATTGTTGAAAGACATGGACACATCCCATAAACACCTTCCAATGAAGTATTGTAGGTTGTCCCCTAATCCTACACTGTTTGATAGGGAAGTCAATCCAACCCCACCCTCGGTTGACCCCACTCTTTCATCGAAGAGTGAAAATGAAGCGGTCGATTCAACAACATCGTTAATCAACCCCATTCCTCCCTTGAGGGATGATACCCAAACAGTTAATCAAGTTTCATTCTTGGTTGACCCCACTCCTCCTATGATGAGTGAAACCCATGTGATTAATCGAGCTTCGTCTTTGGTTGATCCCACTCCTCCTTTGAAGAGTGAAACACAAATGGTAGATCTAGTTTTATCCTTGGTCCACCCGACTCTTTCATTGGAAAATTCCCAGATTAAAGCAGTCACCATCACAAAGTCTTCATCATATCCTGCTTTTCCAACTGAAAGCAATTTAGAAATCGATGATATTTTTCTGGTCAGTTCAGATAGTTCTATGCAAGGAGAAGTCTCATCCACAGAGCCTCGTCCAAGTACTTAGGCTATTTCATTTCATTGGAATAGTCTAGCAGAACCTCGTCTCCCCTCAGATGTTCATTTCCAGATATTTGTAGGTGTTGTCGATAAAGAAATATTCCACACTATAGTTGAAGAGGGAGATTCTGTTAGTATTTTATCCTCAATTGCTTGGAAATCTATAGGGTCTCCTCAGCTTGTGCCGGTAACTGTCCAGATTTTAGCTTTCAATAGAAGGCCTACTGGACCTTTAGGATTCTTCCGCAGTTACCTGTCACCTTGGGAGGTAAAATTGTTTACGTTGATGTCATGGTTGTCCAAGGTCCTTTAGATTTCAATCTTCTCCTTGGATGTGATTATGTCTATGCTATGAAAGCCATAGTGTCCACACTATTTTGAGTGATGTATTTTCCCTCTGATGGGAGGATTGTGACCATTGACCAGCTTTACTTCATGACACCCAATCATCACATGACTGCCATTCAACAAACGTCCCTGAACGTTCCACACATTTTAGTGGTTTCTCCCCCTTAAACATGAGGGGCATGTCTCCAGCCTCTGGACATCATGCTGGGGGGCACACTACTAACCTTTGGACGTCATGTTGGATAAGTGACTTATGTTGATCACAGTTTCTTTCTGTTTTAAGCTCGTTAAAAAATGAAACAGTACCCTATGAGCATGGTTCTATTCCTATGTCAAGCTCGTTAAAAAATGAAACAATATCTCACAAGCATATGTTTTATTCCTATGTCAAGCTCGTTAAAAATGAAATAGGTTCCTATGAGCATAGTTCCCTTTCTATTTCAAGCTTGTTAAAAAATGAAATAGGTTCCCACAAGCATAGTTCCCTTTCTGTGTCAAGCCCATTACAAAATGAAACAGGTTCCTACGAGCAGAGTTCTTTTCCTGTGTCAAGCTCATTAAAAAATGAAACACATCATTTCCCTTTGAGTTGAGACTTCTCATAGACTTAGTACCTGAACCTTCTTTTCATCCACCTATGCCTTAGGAGAATGAAATGAATCTTGGGGGCATTTCTTCAACCTCTAGACGTTATGTTGAAGTCAACTCGATTGCCTCTCCACATTATGTTGGATCTAAGTCACTTACTTTCAGCAATCATGCTGGGGGGCATGTACCAACCTCTGGATACCATGTTTGGAAAGAGTCCAACAATGGAAAGTTTTTCGAGCATACTTTCTTATGGGTTTTGAGCTCCCTAAATCATGAAAATAATCCCGAGCGTAGTTCATTTTATGTTACAAGTTCGTTAAAAAATGAAGCAAATGTCATGAGCATTCTTTTCACTCGTCTTCCAGCTCGTTAAAAACAGAAAGATGGTGTTTGAGCTTACCTTTCACTTTTTTCGTGCTATGGTTGAAACATGAAAAATGGTTTGAGCTTACTTTTCACTTTTTTTGTGCTCTAGTTGAAACATGAAAAGTGGTTTGAGCTTAGTTTTTGTTGGTTGTGGAGCCAGATCTTCCAGTCTCATAGATGATATTGTCTCAGTCGTGCACCCCGGAGGACTGTACACCCATTCTACATTTTTGGGGGTTGTTTTCGCCAGCTGTTTTGTGGGCCCATGGTTTTGGGTATCCCGTGGTATTTTCCCATTGTATCTCCCCTATAAAATAAAGACATTGTAATGCGGCTAGGGCTAGATGTATTAGGTTTTATGCATTGTAAAGATCTCTGAGATCTATTAAGAGAGACTTTGAGACAGTGAAGAGGAAGTGCAGCTACTGTGCTGCAGGTTGTATCCCTTCACTTTGCTGGACGGAATAATAATAAGGACTGGCAACTTTAGTGTGGACGTAGCCCAAGTTGGGGTGAACCACAATATATCTGTGTCTCTCTTGTAATGTGTGTGTGATTATATTTGCATTTTTGTTTATTGTTATTGCTCTGCGATCCTGTTTTTCTAACAATTGGTATCAAAGCCAAAGGTCTATTTGGCAAATAAACCCGCAGGAAGCTAGGGTTTCTGGTTCGAGTGGGAGCAATGGCAGAAGAAGAAAAGTTTAAGGTTGAGAAGTTTAACGGCCAAAACTTCCAGTTATGGAAGATGCAAATGGAGGACTATCTATACCAGAAGGATCTATTCCTACCATTGGGAGGAAGAGCAAAGCAGCCGGCGGCTATGAAGGACGAAGAATGGGAGGTTCTTGACATAAAGCGTTTGGGAACAATACGGCTGGGCCTGGCTTCGTCGGTGGCTTTCAATATCTCAAAAGAAATGACAACGGAGGGCTTGATGAGCGCACTGGGTAAGCTGTATGAAAAACCCTTAGCCTACAACAAGGTATTTCTAATGAAGCGTTTATTTAATATGAAGATGTCTGAAGGTGGTTGGATCTGTTACTGATCATTTAAATGAGTTTAATATGGTTACAAATCAACTAAGTTCTGTAAGTGTGAACTTTGTTGATGAGGTTCGAGATCTTCTAATCTTGTGTTCATTTCCAGAAAGATGGAATAGCTTGGTCATGGATGTAAGTAACTCTGTCTCTGGTTCAAACACCTTGAAATTTGATGATGTTATTGGTGTTATTCTTAGTAAGGAAATGCGAAGAAAAAGAACAGGTGAGACATCAGGTAATGTGTTGACCATGGAGACCAGGGGAAGAAAAAAGGAGAGAGGAAAGAGCCAAGGTAATTGTGGGAAGTCTAAAATGGACAGATCCAAGTCCAGACCGGGAAAGATAGAGTGCTGAAATTGTGGAAAGAAAGGACATTTGAAGAAAGACTACATATCTCTAAAGAAAGGAGATGCATAGAAGGAAACTATCCAAGAAGCAAATGTAGCAGGTGATGTGTTACAAGATGCTTTGATTCTTGCATTAGATAATACTAGTGATTATTGGGTAGTAGATTCAGGGGCATCATGTCATGCTACACCCCATAGGAAATACTTTCATGATTATGTTCCAAGAGATTTTGGACATGTTTTATTGGGTGATGATGAGCCACGTAAAATTGTTGGAATGGGTAAGGTATGGATAAAAGTTAAGAATGGAACTGACTGACTGTTAAAAGATGTTAGGCATATTCCTGCTATGAAAAGAAATCTGATCTCAACAGGGTAGTTGGGAGATGGCGGTTGTCTATCTACATTTGGAGAAAAGTGGTGGAAGATCACTAAAGGATCAGTGGTGATAGAAAAAGGAGATAGAATAGGTACGTTGTATTTATGTCCTCATAATACTGACCATTCTATGTCTTTAGCTTCCACAGGAACAGATATAGCATTATGGCATCATAGGCTTGGCCACATGAGTGAGAAGGGGATGTAGATTCTCCACTCAAGGAAGTCATTGCTAGATTTGAAGCAGGTAAGTTTGGGATTCTATGAAAACTGTGTTTATGGAAAATAGAAGAGAGTCAAATTTCTCAGGGTTGGGAAATAGAAGAAGAATGAAAAGTTAGAACTCATGCATATAGATGTATGGGGATTGGCTCAGGTACAATCTATTGGTGGCTCTCATTATTATGTTACATTTATTGATGATGCAACTAGGAAAACTTGTGTTTATTGCATTTGACAGAAATCTGATGTGTTTGCTACTTTTAAGAAGTGGAAAGCTTTGGTTGAGAATGAAACAGGAAAAAGGTTGAAGTGTCTTAGATCTGATAATGGAGGTGAGTACTGCGGCAAGGAGTTTGATAGTTACTGTTCATACCATGGGATTCATAGAGAGAAGACAGTCCCAGGAACACCACAAGAAAATGGTGTGTCAAAAAGGATGAACAGAACGATCATGGAGCATGCAAATTGTATGAGATTGCATGCAGGATTGCCCTTACAGTTTTGGGTAGATGTTGTAAATACTGTTGTTTATTTAATAAACAGAGGACCTTCAAGTGCTTTGGATGGTGGTATTCCAAAGGAGGCATGGACGGATAAAAAGGTAAACTACTCATTTTTTAGAACGTTTGGTTGTGAAGCATTTGTCCATATTGATAAAGAAAATAGAACAAAGCTTGGAGCTAAATCCAAGAAATGTACCTTTATTGGATATGGGATTGATGATTTTGGTCATCGTTTATGGGATTATGAAAATCACAAAATCATTAGAAGTAGAGATGTCATATTCAATGAAAAGGTCATGTATAAATATCAGTTGCAAGGAAAGAAACAGGAAAAGGAAAACACAGAGTACACAATACTTGATGAAATTACAGAAAATGAAGTTCCAAAGGTGCCAGAAAATCAAGAACAGAAGCAAGTGCCTGAAACTCCTGCAACTGTAAGAAGCTCTACCAAGTTAAGTAGACTCCTTGATCGATACTCTCCTTCAATGTATTATTTGTTGATGACTTATGCTAGTGAACCAGAATGTTATGAAGAAGCAATGCAGGTGGAAACTATAAATAAGTGGGAGCAAGGCATGAATGAGGAGATGGACTCATTGGTAGGAAACCAGACTTGCGATTTGGTTCAATTGCCTGCTGGTAAAAGAGCATTGCAAAACAAATGGATTTACAGGTTGAAGGAAGAAGGAGGCAAGAAGCGGTACAAGGCCAGACTTGTTGTAAAGGGGTTTGCACAGAAGAAAGGTATAGATTTTGATGAAATATTTTCTCCTGTTGTTAAGATGACTTCAATTAGGACTATCTTAAGTCTAGTGGCGATAGAAGATTTTCATCTTGAACAGTTAGATGTAAAAAAAACCTTTCTCCATGGGGATTTGGAGGAAGGGATATATATGCAGCAGCCACAAGGGTATGAGGTCAAAGGTAAGGAGAACTTGGTATGCAGGTTGAAAAAGAGTTTGTGTGGCTTGAAACAAGTTCCAAGGCAATAGTATTTAAAATTTGACAGGTTTATGACAGAACAAGGTTATAGTAGATGTCATTCTGACCACTGTGTTTATTTCAAGAAGCTAGACAATGAAAGATATATTATCTTGTTATTGTATGTGGATGACATGCTTGTTGCAGGGTCTAACATGTAGGATATAAATGTTCTCAAAAGGAAGCTAGCTAATTCATTTGCGATGAAGGATTTGGGTGCTACAAAGCAAATCCTTGGTATGAGAATAACAAGAGACAGGGAAAATCACAAATTGACATTGTCTCAGAGTGAGTACATACAAAAGGTGTTGGAGAGATTCAGAATGTAGAATGCAAAACCAGTAAGTACACCTTTGGCCAGCCATTTCAGTCTAAGTAAAGAAATGTGTCCCAATACACAAGAAGAGACTGATTACATGTCCAAGATTCTCTATCAATCAGCAGTTGGTAGCTTGATGTATGCTATGATGTGCACAAGACCAGATATTGCACATGCAGTGGGAGTTGTGAGCAGATATATGAATAATCCAGGTAAAGAACATTGGAAGGCAGTACAGTGGATTCTCAAGTATTTGAGAGGTACCACCACTCAGACATTATGTTTTGGAGGTTCAGACACTGTTCTACAGGGATATGTTGATGCAGATATGGCAGGTGATAAGGATAGCAGGAGGAGCACCACAGGGTATGTGTTTACTGTAGGTGGAACAGTAGTAAGCTGGATTTCGAGACTACAGAAGGTTGTTGCACTTTCAACAATGGAAGCAAAGTATGTTGCTGGTACAGAGGCTAGTTTAGAGATGATTTAGCTGCAGAGGTTTAGTGGGTAAGAAGCAGAAGGATAGTAGGTTTTATAGTGACAGCCAAAGTGCCATTCATCTTGCAAAGAACTTAGCATTCCATTCTAGGACTAAACACATACAGCTCAAGTACCATTTCATACGCTCTGTTCTAGAAGATGAACTGTTGAAGCTGGAAAAGATACATACTAGCCAGAATCCTGCAGACATGTTCACAAAGGTAGTGACCAGAGAGAAAATGAATTCCTGTTCGGTTTCAGTTGGCCTTCTAGCATGAAGGTGAAGAGGAGAAAGTTTCCAACTCCAAGTCCAACAAGTGCAGTAGCGGTGGAGTTGTTGTGATCACTCTCCAAGTGGGAGATTGTTGGTTGTGGAGCTAGATCTTCTAGTCTCATAGATGATATTGTCTCAACCATGCACCTTGGAGGATTGTACATCCATTCTGTATTTTTAGGGGTTTGGGGAAATGCCCCCAAGTCACGGGGGTGGAGCCCCCATGAAAGGGGGTAGTGCCCCTGAGAAATGGGGGTTCAGGGGGCAACGCCCTCGATAAAAAATTTTGGGGCTGTTTTCGCTAGTTGTTTTGCGGGCCCATGGTTTTGGGTATCTTGTGATATTTTCCCATTGTATTTCCCCTATAAAAGAAAGACATTGTAATATGGCTAGGGCTAGATGTATTAGGTTTTATGCATTATAAATATATCTGAGATATGTGAAGAGAGACTGTGAGACAGTGAAGAGGAAGTGCAATGGCTCTACTGCAGGTTGTATCCCTTCACTTTGCTGGACGGAATAATAATAAGGACTGGCAACTTCAGTGTGGACGTAGCTCAAGTTGGGGTGAACCATTATATATATGTGTCTCTCTTGTAATGTGTGTGTGATTATATTTGCATTTCTGTTTATTGTTATTGCTCTGTGATCCTGTTTTTCTAACAGTTTTTACTTTTTCGTGCTCTAGTTCAAATATGAAAAAGATTCCGAGTGCTTTGATACCATTGTTGTGCTCATTAAAAATTGAGGAAAAAGGTGTGTCTAACGAGTATAGGTTTATCACTTTATCCGGCCTCGCTAGACTATTTACAGAAAAGGAACTGTTCTGAGTTTACTTTTCCTTTGTCGTACTCGGTCACCAACCATGACAAATTTGTACATGGAGTCCTCTTTAAGCACTTTTTAGACTCCTAAAATAGGAAAAGATTGTCGAGCGAACTTGTTTCTTTTACGCTCGTAAAAAGATTTGAAAGGACGTCTATTCGGTGATAGGTTATCCCTTTTTCAGACCGTTTAGACTATTTATGAGAAAGGTATACCTCGGTCAACCTTTGACTAGGAGAGTTCCTCCAGATATTATTTTACACTTTTTCGGGTCTGGGGACTAACCTTTATGAAAATATTCAAACCGTGGAGTCTTCTTTAGATTATTTTAGACTCTCTAAACATGAAAAATCGTCAAGTTTCCCTTCCTTGGACTCGTAAAATCAAACATCGAAGGACCCTTTTGGGACCGAACCCCTCCTTTCTCAGGTTCGTAAAACATGTAATATTGGACTCATCCAAAGGATGAGCTATATCGAGCATCTGTTATCCTCCTCAAGCTCATTAAAAAACAAAGAGGTACTCATCAAGCATGATGGGGGTTGGGGAGAAATAAGTTAAGTTTGTTTTAGAAATCTTTATGGCAGCTTGTTTCACCCTTAAACATGGCACCTGTTTGCATCTTGTCATACAGTTGGGTAATCTGCTTGTCTCTGAGTCATGCCAATTCCATGAGTCGTCTCACTCCTTCAAGTCACCTGAAGAATGCCTCAGTCATTTTTGCATTATGTCTTTGTCTCTGCCTTGTTGAGTCAATGCTTCCAAGTCATTATTGCTGTGCCATTCAATGTTCAAGGGAAGTTTACCTTAATTAACCTCTACAATATTGTCAGCCTTCATATCCTTGTGTCAGTCCATACTCATATGTTTCATTACTTCACATCACTTTCCTATGTCGGTTTCGTGTCGTTGATGTGGGATTCATCATGGCCCTCCTTTGATGAGTCTATTCCTGTTGACATCAACTCATCATCCAGGTATTAGACTTAGAAACCAACCTTAGTACCTTGGTGCTTGCATGCCTCACTGGCAGGTTTCCTCGTATTCGACAGTAGGTTTTCTTCATTGACCTCTGATCGAATGATCTCACGAATGTTCGACGTCAAATCATCTATTTGCATTTTGTTGAGATGTACTATGATACCTTGGGAGTCATTGTCATCATTGGTGATTTCCCTCGCACTTGTTAATGGTTCACATCATTGACCGGTAATCAAGTGGTTTCTACCATGTTCGACTTCAACACCTTGCAATCACATGGTTAGATTCGTATCAATTTGGGGATCGAGTAGAAGACCATGGATGGTTCTGAAGTCTATTTAGCACATCCAGGTTGTGATGGTGATTTTTGAGTAGGTTCCCACATATATATTATGTTGGTGACCTCATTGATGTACTGTCACATAGATCCACTCTTGTATTGGTCGTAGTTGTGCCATTGTCTTATCATGGATCTACGCTTGTAGTCTAGTAGCCATGATTTGTCTTCAGTCATTGTTAAGTTAGTAATATCATGGATCTGCAATGTATTGGTTGGAATCCATGCTTTGAGTCAGTTGTTCCGAGCATGGGTATGCCCGCCTCGCGGTCGTTAGACATATTGTTGATATTTGCTTGCAGCTCTTCAACAGTTCTCCTTTAGATATCCTTGCAGACTTATTATTGGTAAAGTGTTTCGGCCATCAGATTCCTTCTTACCTCACACTTTAGGGGGCATCTGTTATACCTCAAATTGCCACACCATGTGTAAGTGAGAATATACATGTTTCACCACCATGGAAAACATGATGTTTATGCCTCCTAAGGGTGTTAGGACCCTTCATTCTAATGTTGGTACCTTCCCTAGTCACACTTGGAAGAAAATCCATCAAGCAAGGGGTCAAAACCCACATTAACCACCTCCAAAAATTAGCCTTCTGGAATTATTGCGCCCTGCATGCCTATGGGGGAGCAATAATTTCAAATTATCGCGTTCTGCATGCCTATGATGGAGCGACAATTTCCAAATTATCGCGCTTTGCTTAGTTGTAGGGGAGTGATAATTTTGGTTTAGGCTTATCCCTTTGATTTTGGATCTTGGATCTCATGGAGATTTTCTTGGGATAAGGTACCCCTTCGAATCCCATCTCACATTCCCTTCTTGGCATGGTTTAGATCCTTGATCCACATATTATTCACTTAGATCCATAATCTCCTCTTAGTGGTTGGCCTCCCAAATCCTACTTAAAGAGATCCATCCATGAGCTATGGGGGAGGTGATCTTGGAAACACCAAAGTTATGATCCTATGAGTCTTGCAAGGGTGATGTTGGAGAGCTTGGAAGGAGTTGTTGCTACTTTGTACATCAAGGTATAACATTGTAATCAGCTTCTTTTGGACTTCTTATCATTAATCTAACTTAGCCTATTCCTCTCATTTTCATGTCTTTAATGATGAATGCATGAAATTGTTTATGTTTTTATAGTTAGATCTTTGTTTATACATATATTGCTTTGGAGAAGGTGTTGTCTTTACTTTGTGAACAGTTTCATAAGTCCATAATCAAAGGCTGGAACTGAAGCAACTTAGGAGCAACAAGGACAACCATCAAAGTGAGGTATGCCATCTACTTGATTTTATCTTTCCATAGCTTGTTAACTGATGTGTGAGCTATATCTAGGAGGACTATAGTGTCTATTTGTTTCTTCTCTGTCTTGGGTAGGAAAATAGGGGCCTTTTCTAATCCCAAGGGGATATCTACCTATCCGTAGGGAGAAAATCTCACCACACTAATCTCAAATGATCCTCGTGATACGAATAAATAAGAATGTCACCAGCTAAGAATACAATCACAAACTTATCCAAATATTGTCTAAATATTACATTCACCAAGCAAATAAAGGTAGTTGGTGCATTTGTTAACCTAAATGCAAGCACTACAAACTCATAATGACCATATCTAGTTTTGAAAGTTGTTTTCTTAATGTCTTCATCCTTTATTCTCACCTAATCATAATATGATCTCAAATCTATCTTTGAGAAATTCTTGCTCCCTTTAGTCGATCAAACAAGTCGTCAATTCTAGGGAGAGGATATTTATTCTTCATAGTGACCTTATTTAACTGTATGAAGTCAATACATAACCTCAATGTTCCATTCTTCTTCATTAAAAAGCATGTTGGTTCTCCCCAAGGAGACACACTTGGGTATATGTATCCTTTATTCAACATCTCTTCTAGTTTCACTTGTAATTTCTTCAACTTAGGTGTACTCATTCTATAAGGAATTTTGGAAACTGGGCTACTCTAGGTACCAAGTACATAGAGAAATCAATGTCTCTTGTAGGTGGAAAACCTAACATTTTTTCAAACACATATGTGAATTCCTATAATACTAGAACATATTTCAGGCTAGGTTCTTTACCCTTTTCTAGATCCTACACATTAGTTGCATATAACTGGCATCCTTTCCTGAAACACCTTTTTAACCACATCATTGAAATATGCCTTATGGAAATAGGCCTTGGAATACCTTTCACTATCTTATGTTCTCGTTCTTCATCAAGACAAGTGAGAGTCTTGTTATGGCAATCCAAAATAACAAGGTGTGCATACAACTAGTCCATTCTAATAAATACATCATAGGAACCAAGAGGAATTATGTTCAAATCTACAAAAATATGGAGTATATTCATATCTAATGGACAACCCTTTACTATCTCATTGATTTTTCTTTTGGTTTCAGTAGCTAACTAAACCAATCAAGATTTCTCACGGTTACTTGTATTTAACTAAAAAAATTCAATCATATTAGGAGTAATATAACTATGGCTTTCCCTTGAATCAATTAAAATGGAAGTAGATTGAATGGAAATATTACCTTCAACCTCAATCATATAATTGGATTGATGATATGCTTGTCTATTATCCAAGGCTACATAGATTTTGGGAATGTCTCTATCCAATCCTGATTTTGTCTCCCTTACAAGGAAAATCTATGTATATATGATCTCCTTGATATCCCCAACACTTGAGTTGTTGCCTTTTTCCTTTTTCTTGAGACTCTACAATCTTAGGTCCCTACTAAGTTGGATTTCTTTGTTGGTATGTGTTGTACGTAAAATATTCCTAATGACTGGGCGGTGAAGAGGTCACCAACATACTAATGAAATCAAGCAAAGACCAAGGAAATAACAGATACATAACAAGATATTATTTGTGAAAAATAACTAGGGGTTGAATATAAATAAATTGGTACCGTATTTACGAGGAGGATGATCCAAGATTTTAGATCTTCAGTCTTGCTCCACAATCTTGTATGAAAACCCTGCAAAACAAATGGAACCTTCCTCAAAAACTTTGGCTACACATGAATGAATAATAAAACATGAAAACATATACATGTAAGAGCATGAAATATTTCCAAAAATTCAATTCATATACCAAACACTATTAATATGGGAATAAAAAGGTTCGTTTATTGATCATGAATGTAATATCCCTGTTTGGAATATTTTTCCAATTTGGTCAATTTTTGAAACTTGGACTAGTGAAGCCCCAAAATGTCCCAAATCGTTTCGAATTGTGTCTTGAGTGGATTGAGGTGTAATAGGAAACATTAATGCAGCTATTATAGGCTTGGACACTTTCTAAATACTTCAGCCACTTGCATTTACAATTAGAAAATGAAAGGCATAATCACTAGGAAAACCTATGTTGAAACCCCCAAGGGTAGATGGCTCCAAAAGACTCCTTAGGATTTCGAATTTGGTATGAAGGTATATGAGTGGTATTAAGAAATAAAAATTAACCTCATGGGTGCTTAGAAACTATCATAAGACTTCTAAAACATCAATTTAACTTCAGGGGAAGTTGGGGAATTTTACTAGTAAATTCGAGGTTCAAACCCCCAAGGGTAGGGGACAAAGATGGCTTTAAAAATGTTGTAATACCTTCCCAAATTTCAGAACATAGGCATGGTACTGATAAAGGAATTCAATGGGATCATGAATTAATCATCAATTAGTTTCTATAGGCTTCTTTAACTCCCATAAATCAGATATTTGTATTCATGTCTTCACATAGGGGGAAATGCTAGTAAACTTCACCACTTG
Organism: Larix kaempferi; assembly: GCA_027924585.1. Taxonomy (NCBI): domain Eukaryota; kingdom Viridiplantae; phylum Streptophyta; class Pinopsida; order Pinales; family Pinaceae; genus Larix; species Larix kaempferi. The sequence continues at coordinate 1,052,078 of BSBM01001044.1, read as the reverse complement.
TTATGAAATTCAAAATTTAGGTTCCAAGGACTTGTGCAATGTTAATTAAAATTCTTTAGAACATTAATGACACTCCATACATCAAAAAAATCATAGATATGGACTGATACAAGTCGAAATAAAGCATCTTCAAGTTCCAACAACAAGATATAGGGAAAATGGCACCATTTATGCATTGTTTGGTATTTTTACATAGTTTCACTTGGTATTTCGAACTGAGAGTCTTATCAGAATAAAATATAGAGTATATATATCAGAATACAAATAAATGGAGATTCTTGGGCTCTCAAAAATATATCATAATCTCACCAAAGGCGCAATTCCTCCATGATCCAAAATATGCAAGGAAATGTGTGATAGAGATGAGAACAAGTTGTAGAAGAAAGAACCACAAGCTTCCCTGTAGATTCAACCTGCAAATAATAAATCCATTGTTTCTCCAAATGAAAGGTCTGAATGGCCTCTCCAATTATTACTTAAGATAAGAATAGCCTCATTAACATTAATTAATCATTATTAACACATAATTAACATTAGTCAACATTATTAACATTAGTCGACAATAATTAACATTAATCAACATTATTAAAATTAATCGACAATGATTAACATTAATCAACATTATTAATATTAATCGACAATAATTTACATTAATCAACATTATTACCACCTAAGTCACTCAATCAACCTATTCCATTATTAAATCATAAATTACTAACTTGACGTATTAATTTAATCTCTTGGTTAGATAAGTAGTAATAATGTAATTAATGCCTAAACATTATAGTTCAGTATTCTTTCACGCAATTTATACATCTATAGACGAGTTATGTAAGCGTAGCTACGGCTTACATACCTCGTGTAAGTTCACTAACAGTACTAAATCACACACATAATTCATAATCATAAAATTTATTGTTTACTAACACAGGTTTAAACATAGTTTGCAAGGTACAATATTTTACCTAACTGCGTCTTATTAATTTATGAACAATTCGTACATCACTCAGTTACGACACATAATCAAGCAAAGGTTTTCAACATACACAGTTAGATCGATTTTACTTCCCGAATTCTAGCTACACTTATCTACCTACATCATCTACCTAATTCACAACTAACTTCGACATCCTATCCTTTCCTCTTGTTGGACTACCATGAAGTGTCAAGCCATGACCGACTCTAGTTAGAACCCATAAGCGGAAGTGTCGACTACATCGAACAAGCTTCCCCAGCAGGCAACCACCAATCATCATCACACACCTTGGGGAGTGCATCATAGCACATCCTTCCCATGACTCTGGGTTTTCAGGGATAAATGGTGGGTAAAGCCTCCACCCCCCCTAATGAAACAAGGGACTATGTCTACCCAACATAATAACTGCATTGCACCTACACTCAGTTTGTCATCATATAACCAATTTGGTAGGTGGATTTTCCTGAAACCCTACCCCACCCATACATAATAATAAACAACATAATAATCATGCGAAAATAAATAATGCATCACTTGCATACCATTTATCTTTCAAAGTCCATGTCCCCGAGGCTCTCCTACCTCATAGGATCCAGCTATCACTTAACCATTTTAACCTATAAGTTAGTCGACGACATACAATCTAGAATATCGTGTACAAATCCTTGACATGTACACATACATTTCATCATAACATAATAGTAATAAATTGATTTATTCACCATGCACCAGGCATAACATTCATTCATTCAACATATAACTTAATGGTATCCATGTACCCATCATTCAGATATTAGCATATTTGAGACATAATTAACACATAATATATATCTAAACATGACTACATATCATAATACTAACATCACACACACACACATATATATCTCGGCAAAATAATAGAACCATATGTCCACAGTGTCGTCAAACCGACGAAGTCTCACAATCAAGCAAATACAACATATAATAATAGTTCAGGTAGTAATGTCAAAACGGGGCGTTACATACACCCACCCTTCAGGAAACTTCATCCCGAAGTTATGGTCAAAATAGTGTGGGATAATCATGACACATAGTCTCTGCATCCTCCCAGGTAGCAGAACATGGGCTATACCGGTCCCACTGGACCTTAACCTGGTCCACCAAACGATGCCTGAGTTGTCTAACTTTGCGGTCCAACATACGTAATGGTTCGAACTTGATGGTCCCCTCATCCGAAACCTGCAGTTCCTTCCAATTTATTTTATGAGACTCATCGGCTACAAAATGCCGTAAAACAAATACATGAAGAACATTATGAGTTTTGTGCAAATGGGGTGTCAGCGCAATACGATACGCGATGGGTCCAACCTTCTCTAAAACTTCAAAGGTTCCTATGAATCGTGGCGACAACTTTGTCCCTTTCCAAAACAAAATGGTACCTTTTCTAGGCCTGATGCGGACGAGCACTGCATCACCAACCTTATAGTTCAGTCAACCCTATGTGCATCGGCATAACTCTTTTGTCTTTCTTGAGCTTCCTTTAACCACTGTCTAATCTGAACAACCTACTTTTCCATCTCCTGAATCAACTCAGGTTCTATAATTACTCAATCCTCTAACCTTTCCCAACTCAATGGCGTTTTGCATGGCCTTCCATATAATGCTTCATATGGAGGCATCCCAATTGAGCTAGGGTAACTGTTGTTGTAAGCAAACTCTGCAAAGGTAAGTGCTTTACCTGATGAGTCTACCGATCCATGACATACATCCTAAGCATGTCCTCCATCACCTGATTCGCTCTTTCTGTTTTCCCATTTGTCTCTAGATGGTATGCAGTGCTTAGGTTCAACTGAGTACCTAACGCCGACTGCAAATTTGTCCAAAACCTGGACGTAAAACTGGAATCTTTGTCCGAGATAATCTTCTTGGTGTTGGTAGGCGGTTTGGTGAGTCAGCATCGCAGCATCGTGGATGCTATGTAAGGCCAAAAGTACCGTGAATGGAGGAAAGCAACGAGTAAGGAGACAAGTATTTTTGTAGTTTTCGGTCATTTGGACCGCGTCATGTATATTTTGGGTTGGACCGCGTCATGTATATTTTGGGTCATTTGACTGCATTTTGTGGGATTTTGGGATTAGTTTTGTAGAAGTTTGTTAAGAAGTAGTTAGGAGGTTGCTTAAGTGGACCACAAATGTAAAGGTGTAAGCCTATAAATAAATGTAGGTTTGTAAGTATGATAATCAATCTTTGGGAGAGATCATCTTGGTGGAGAATACGAATGTAATCTGGGTTGGTGCGAAGATAATATGATGTGAAAGAGCTTTTGAGCAGAATCCCTGTGTCTTTCCTATTTATCTTTGGTAATGCATTTTGTGATACGAATATATGAATGATGCGATGTTTCCTTGCTGCAATTAATGCATTACTGCTTTATCTGTTGCAATAATGGTTCTGTTCCTGTTGAATGCTATCATGATTATGATTAATGGTTGGGTTGAATGCTTAGATCTATTTCTGAATGTTGCAATAAGTTAGTCAATTGATGCACAACATCCTCCTTCATTCGGCGGAAACATGGTTTTGTCAACTCTTCCTTGAACATCTCGGGTGAGACCTCATCTGCTCCACAGGTGTTCCTGGATAGGGTAAAACCTGTCTGGGCCAGTGCTCAGGGAGATCACGGTGGCTTGGGTGTCGACAGTGTCAAGAACCCCTGTTGACTGGGTTTGCGTCAAAAAATGGTTCAGTTGCTGGGACCATAGTGCGAAGTGAAAGGAGGATATGTTGTGGCATCCGAAAAGACCGGAGATCTAGGATTGGTTCGACCTAAAGCTGTGAGAGTTCGCTAAAAAAGAAAACAAGAACCCTAGGTTGTCGCCAGAGTGGTGGTTGGCGAAATACATTCACAACGGTCCGCACGAATATTTTTTCTGCAAGTTCCCAATCATCCTGTATGAGTGGTTGGAAAAATTGACCTTCCATAGGAGGAATTTCCAAGGTGGTGAGCTGACAGCCTGGACCCCAGAACTGATCTAGGAACTGCAAGAAGTCGACAACAAAGCATCCTGGGCTATTGAGGTTTGGGTTGACAGCATACTGGAAGTGTATATCACTGAATTTGCGGTTGATACGAACAAGTCTTACAATGAGGCTGAAAGGGAGTTCTTCAATGCGCCAAGGGGCAAGTTTCTGTTGTCGCTACAGTGTCCATTAAAATGCTCATTTGCGAGAAGGGCATACTGAAGATGCACCTAGACTAGTAAGAACCCTGGTGGGTGGAGGTCGCGGATACCGCGACGGGAGGGGGGGGGTTACATGGAATGACAAGGGGTAGATGGGTGTAGTTCATGACGAGACTGTGAAGGAAGCCGAGGAAGAAAGTGGTATTACTAGGGGAGGAGCAAGGTTTTGATAGGAAAAGAGGCAGAGGATAGGAGAAGGTCCTGCTACGATCGAAACACAAGGCCGTGAAGGAAGACCACATGGGATGAAGCAACCTCAGAGTCCTGACAAGGAAAACCAAGCTATGCCCAGGATAGAGGTAGGACCAAACCCCAGTAGCAACATATCCACGCCTCCGCTCACTATCTCTCAACCAGTAAGAAATACAGCTTTGACACCACCGTGTTCATGAGGTACACAGAACTTGATTACTAATAGCTCAGCAACTGTAGGAAGGAATCCCAGGATGGCAGGCGAAGATACAAAGTTACCGCTGTTCCACGGAAATGAAACAGATAATCCTGAGCAGTACTGGTTCTTATGCGAGGAAGTATGGACTGTGAAGCAAATTATTGATGATAATGCCAAGAAAGGACAATTGGAGACAATTCTTCGAGGTCACGCATTAGACTGGTTCATGAAGTTTGTGCAGGTTCCTGTAGGCACTCCAGAAAATATGCTGGATGAAGTTCGCACTGGATTGATTTTCGAGTTCAAAAAATCCAAGTTTGAAGCATAGTATATTACAGAACTAAAAGAGATTAAGTAGTATCCCAATGAAACTATGCGGGATTTTGACTAGCGATTCAAGACACTGATGGAGAGGGTCAGTTTCAACATGAGCATTTTCCAACACAAAGAATGGTTCATTACAGCATTGCTCCCACACATTCGACTACCACTGATGCAACAAAACATTACAACGCCAAGTGAAGCCCTGGAAATTGTGATGCAGTTGGAAGCTTTGCCGATTGGTGAGAACAGAGCTGGTATGTCGCAGATTCAAACCCAGTTAGCTAACTTGACCATACCTAAATAAGGGTAAGGAACAGCGTGAGGAAGTGTGGTGTACGCGATGTCGCGGAGAGGGGCATACTAAGGATAATTGCCCAGAATTCCGCAATTATTTAGTGTTAGGAGCACCAAATCCATTAAGCAGCGGTGGTATGCCGTGGTGTTGCATCTGTTAGGTATATGGGCACCGCCATGAGGAGTGTCAATACATGCAAAAGATGGTCACAAAACTGATGAATCTTTATTGTACATTCTGCAAGTCCATGGGACATGAATACAAGGACTTCTGGGCGTATGGGCTACTTCATGAATGAACGCACGATGCATTCTATGTGAAGGACGACTAGCGTGCCATACAACAACCACAACCGCAGCCGCAGGTAGCTAAGCCGCTACCTCAACCGTAGGTACAGTTTGTACCGCAGCAGCAACCACAACAATTTATGCCACAATATGCTCCGATGCAAATGGCTCCACAGCAACCATAGTACGTTCAACAACCACAGTACATGCAGCAAGGGCAAGGTGTGCCACTGCAACCGAATCCTATGCAGCAATAGTTCAATCAACTGTAGTACCAGTAGCAGGGAGGATTCTGGGGAGGACGTGGTGGAGGATTTGGTCGCGGAGGAGGACGAGGGGGTCGAGGAACTATTCAGTGTTATCACTGTAGAGTGTGGGGACACTACCAGCAAGATTTCCCACAATTGTAGACACAGTGTATGTTTTGTTTTGTTACGGATCACACTATGGAAAATTGTCCGCAGTTGATTGTGCGATGGCAAGCAGGGAATGTTCCGCAACTGTAGAACCAGAATCAAGTACACCAACTAGTGCAGAATCAAGTGCATCAACTGGCGCAGAATCATAACCAGCGTCTGAATCAGAATGCCAACCAGAATGTGAACCAACCTGGGAATCCGCCACTAAATCAGACTCAGGGTGCGACTATTGCGACAATTTCTGCGGAACCAAGGACGCAAGATGCTGCTGTCGCAGTCATCACTCGGGGAGGTACGACAATAGGAGAGGATAGCCCACATCCACTCATCCAATTAGCAAGACAAAAGAAGGTGTCGTTTGCTGATTTCGAGCACGATGCATTCTTTCAGGCACGTCGTGCGATAGAAAAAGATCACGGTAAGGCCATTATTTGTGACATGCCTCCTGTTTTTGACACCACTTCAAAAGCAGGCCTGTCGCGGCAGTCAGGTACATTACATAATTTTTTTGAAAGTTTTTTATCGCTAGCAAGGGATCCAGATGCTCTTGCCGAGCTCGAAGGGATGTTGCAGTGACCAGCCATGGGACGACAAGAGTCTGCAGTAAACTCCTTACAGAGGTGAAAGACAGGTAAGGAGATGCGTATGAACATTCAAATTGGAGACTATGAAGTTGATTAAGTTATTTTGGATCTTGGTTTGGATGTCAACATCTTAACCAAGAAGGCCTGGCAGAAAATGGGGATTCCCACGCTGAGCTAGTCTCCCGTACAGCTCCGGCTGGCTAATTAGGCCAAGGTGACACTGATTGGGAGAGTTGCACACCTTGTTGTGGACATTGAGGGAATGAAGACATACGCTAATTTCGATGTTATCGAAGTAGTTGAAGGGGGAAGTTCCTATCTCGCGTTGTTTGGGATCAGATGGGTTAGCGACAGTGCAGCAGTAATCAACTTTAAGAAGCGGATGATGACTTTTGAAAACCACGATCTCAGAGTCATCGCTCCATTGGATTTGGCTAAAGGATGCAGGTATATTGAACCAGTAAAAGATGAAGATCCCAGCGGATGGGACCATGCATACAATATTTCAGAATATTATATTCATCCGACTGCCGATAGTGAGCTTGGGTGGCGTAGCTTCAGCTCCGCGTCTTCCAACTCTGATGACGCGTTAGAAAATTGGCAGAACTGCCTGCATGAGGTGTCACTCAGCAAGTGTGGGTTAGTCATGCAGTAATTATGCCGTGTTGCGATTGAGACTGTTGCACTGCCAGTATATGAAGGGTTGCCCGGTTTGTTTGATTTTCTTATGGAATTCGAGGAAAAGGTCTTAGAACCACAACGATTGTTGGCAGTGGAATAGAGGAAAGTCCAAAGTTCACGAATTTCGGGGACTATTGGGATGATGAGATGATGGGGAAGGTCACAGAATTGTTGCATGAATTCCAAGACTTGTTCCCCACTAATTTTCCTAAGATGAAGAGAATCTTAGGTGATCTGGGGGAGATGAAGATCCCGTTGAAACTGGATGCCAAACCAATCAGGTAGCGATCCTATCGACTGAATCCATGCCATAAGGAGAGGGTCAAAGTCAAACTTGATCGCATGTTGGATGCTGAAATTATTGAACCAGTTGAAGAGTTAGACTGGATTAGTCCTATGGTGGTGCAGGAAAAAAAGACCAGTGAAGTGCGCATTTATGTTGATTTGAGGAAATTAAATGACGCCTGCTTGCATGATCCCTTCAGATCTCATTTACAGATGAGGTGCTCGAAGGCGTGGGTGGCCAAGAATTGTATTCTTTCACGGATGGGTTCTCTGGCTATCATCAGATCATAATTGCGAAAGAAGATCCCCACAATACAACCTTTGTGACAGAATGGGGTTGTTTTTAGTACACAGTGATGTCGTTTGGGTTGAAGAATGCACCAGCGATATTCTCTCGAGTAGTAGTTGCTGCCTTTAGGGATTTCATTCAAAAGTTTTTGTAGGTGTACATGGATGTCTGGACAGTCTACAGCTTGATCAATGATCATCTGGAAAATCTGCGATTGATGTTGGAGCGCTGTCGACAGCATCAACTATCATTGAACTTGAAGAAGTGCATCTTCTATGCACCATTTGGGATATTGCTGGGTCACATTGTGTGCAATTAGGGATTGTTAGTCGACCCGGCAAAGATTGCGCTCATTCTGAGTTTGATGCCACCGACGAATGTCAACCAATTGAGAGCAACGTTGGGACACACTGGGTATTATCGCAAGTTCATCAGGGGTTATGCAACGATCACGACCCCTATGGAGAAGTTGCTGAAGAAAGATGCGGTATTTCAGTGGAGTCCTGAATGTCAAGTTAGTTTTGAAACGCTGAAGGCTAAGATGGCTTTAGCGCCAATACTGGTATTTCTGGACTGGAGCAAGGAATTCCATGTCCACGTCGATGCTTCATCAATGGTGCTGGGAGTAGTGCTCGCGCAACTAGGGGAAGGGGATCTAGATCACATCATTGCTTTTGCAAGTCAGAAGTTGTCGTCTGCAGAGAGAAACTATACAACGACAGAGAGGGAAGTTGTGGCGATGGTATATGTGTTGCAGAAGTTCAGGAATTACCTATTAGGTGGTCACTTTAAGATGTTCATAGACCACTCTGCATTGAAATATCTGGTCAACAAGCCTGTGTTGGGGGGGAGGATACGTCGTTGGCTACTTCTTTTTCAGGAGTTCGATTTTGAAGTAATTGTGAAGCCGGGACGCTTGAACACAGGACCAGATCATCTGTCACGGATTGAGACAGGAGAGGAATCCACCAACATTGAAGACGGGTTGCCAAATGCACAACTGTTTAAGGTTGAAGTAGCTGATGAGTACTATGAATAAAACATTTAGTTCTTGGCGATAGGTACCACACCGGAGGGGTTTACTACTAGTCAAAAGAAGCAGTTGGTGGTCAAGGCCGTAGACTTCCAGCTGATTGCAGGTGAATTATACAAACTGGGATCGGACGAGATATTAAGGCGCTATGTATTGCCTCATGAGCAAGGGAAGATTTTGTCAGAAGCACATGCAGGAGTAGCTGGTGGGCACTATGGTGGCTGTGCGACTGCCAGAAAAGTGCTTCATGCAGGACTTTGGTGGCCAACACTTCACAATGATGTAACAGATTATGCTTGAACCTACGATGTTTGTCAAAGAACTGGGAAACCCTCTAGGAGGGATGAGATGCCTTTAACACCTCAAGTGACACTGCAACCATTTGATAAATGGGTAGTGGATTTCATGGGCCCTATCAACCCACCTGGGAAGTGCATTGGTGCAAGATACATCATCACTGCAACAGATTATTTGACGAGATGGGCGGAGGCTGCACCAGTCATAGATTGCACCACTGCAATAGCAGCACACTTATTATTTGACAACATTGTCACTCGGTTTGGCTGCCCGAAGGTGTTGATGAGCGATCAGGACAGTCATTTTATCAATCGCACCGTCAATGTATTAACAACGGAGCTGCAGATACAGCATAAGAAGAGCACGCCATATCATCCACAAGCAAATGGGATAGTAGAAGCTTTCAATAAGGTCTTGGAGCATGTGCTGACCAAAGTTTGTAATGTGAACCATGATGACTGGGACCTGAAAATTCCAGCCGTTTTGTGGGCATATCGCACCACTTGTAAAAGGTTGACGGGACAGACACCATTTAAGTTGGAATATGGGCAAGAAGTGATTATGCCTATGGATTACATTGTCTCGAGTCTATGCATCGCAACAACAACAGGTATAGATGATGGAGCGGCATTAGGAGAGAATCTGGCGTAGCTAGTGCAGCTTGAGGAAGACCACTTTATTGCAGGATTCCACCAGAGTGTGGAGAAGGATCGACAAAAGGCTTGGCATGATCTCCATATCAAGAACAAAGAGTTTCAATAGGGTGACTTGGTGCTATTGTACGACAAAAAGTTTATGAAGCACCCAGGGAAATTGCACATGCATTGGCTTGGTCCATATTGCATCAGTCGCATAACTTCAGGAGGAGCAGTACAGTTGTACAGTTAGATAGAGAGATGCTCCCAAATTTGGTAAATGGTAGAAGTTTGAAGCCCTACAAGTTGGGCTTAGAGCAACGTGATGCCTAAGTCACATCAGAAAAAAAAAAAAAAAAAATGCAGGATGATCGGTGGCAGGATGGCACACCAGCAGTGACAGAATGCGCAAGAAGAAGTGATTGTGTCACAGTTTGGGAGCAGGTTCGCGACAGCGGCGGGGTTGTGATTGGGTCAAATCGGCAAGAAATGTAGAATGTTAAGACCCATTAATTAGCACCACGTGCTGGAATGATCGACATTTATGGCAGATCTGACCGTTGGATTGACCGAATCGACGATGGATTCGGATCATTAAGTTGTGATTTGGTCATGATGCAGGGTTTGATTTGGTAATGATGGCTAAGGACATATTTTGGCACTATAAGAAGGGGTCACCTCTGGTCGAAAGTACGCATTGCACCGAGTGTAAGCGATAGCTCAGTAGTGCATCGTTTAGTTGAATTCCCAAGTTAGGATTTGAGTGGTTGATTGTAGTAACTTGGGTTGGTGAGTGAGGAACTATTGAGCTTGTGAATAACCTGCAATAATTAATTAATGCAAATACACAAGATATCATAAATAACAGAACTCAAAATCACTTTTATATTGATCATGGCCCACTTCGAGGGGGCAACCTCCTTTGAGGAAGCTCAATACAATTAACTTCACGGTGCCTTCAATGACCTCAACACACACTTATATACTAATTCTATGCCCAATACTATGAGTCAAAGCCATGGGACATATAATACTACGGGACGACTTACAAAGCATATGCGTCCAATACTATGGGTCAATACTATGGGCTAATATAAACTACAGATCAACAAATACTACGGGACGACTTACAAAGCATATGCGTCCAACAACAATATACTAACATAGTAAAGAGAAGGGTTGACATAGGTTCCTAACATCCCCTCTCCCTTAGAAAAAGCCTTGTCCTCAAAGCTTTGGTTGGAGAAATTGTTGCAGAATCTGAAGGAGTGGTTCCCCGGTAGCATCCTTGGGTTTCATTTCGGGCCACGGACGCCTTTGGAGTGTCAAGGAGGATTACTTGGAAGGCTATGGATGAAAAAGAACCCTGTCAGCTGCGTGGAAAATGTGCTTAGAACGGTGCTGATCGGCTTGTTGTTTCAGGCGAATTCTGGCCATGTGAAGATTGTCCTGCAGAATGAGAAGAATCTGATCATGGTTTCGAAGAACCGAGTCAATTTCCTGAACTGGGGAGCTGCTAAGGGTGTATGGAAGAAGAAATGGCGGTGTTTTTCCATAGACTGCTTCATATGGTGTCCTTTGAGATGTGGTATTGTACCACCAGAGCGTTGCTAGGAAATCCATAGAAATAGTTGGCCAAAGCTGTGTAGGGATGGGCAAGGGTTTGAGCAATCCCGAAAGGAGTGTCGTTTCACCCTTGTTGACTTGGAAAGTATCATCGTCAGCCACCATCTGTTGAATTGTCATTTTTAGTCCCTGCCAAAAGAAGTTACATTGTTCCCAGTCATACATTTTGCAGAGCCCAGAGTGCCCTGTTGATGAAGAAGCATGGAGTTCATAGAAGAGATAGCCCTGTTGAACATATTGCAACCAATTTGGAACAAGCAGAGAAAGAGCTGTAAGAGAAACTGGGTCATCAATTGTGCGAGAAGGAGCATATTCCACCATATTGTCCTTACCTTTCTTGTAAGTGATCACATAGGGATAACCCATGAGTTGGATAACCCATTTCAGGTGTGTTGGGGAGGAGACCCATTGTTCCAGAAAATTTTTCAGACTCTGGAGATCAGTCTTGATGCAGAAATAATTCCCTAATAGGTATGGCTGCCACTTCTGTACTGCATGCAAAATAGCCATAATTTCCTGTTGAGAGGTAGATGTGGCTAAATTCTTACCGGAAAGGTCTCTTGAAGGCATCAAGCGCATTGGTTCAGCAAAGAGACCTGTAGATCTATCCAAGGAAGTAGTGGAGACTGTTGATGGGTGCATCTGAATGGAATTGAGTTGAGCGATGACACCATGTGAATTCTTCTTAAGGATTTTGTCCAGGCGATGTGAACTGATGATGCAGAGAGACCCTGGTTGTAAGCCCATAAATTTGTGTTGTGCCCCATTGACTTTAAACTGCATCCAAAGTTCAGCAAAATCCCATAAGATGGGGCCAAGTGTGCGTAACCATTGAACGCCCAAAACCACATCACATCCGCCTAGGGACAAGGAAAACATGTCAGAGCGTAGGTTATAATCTTCCATAGAGATACGCACATTGTGACACTTCCCCTTGCAAGGTAAGGTGCCCCCATTGGCAACCATGACTTCAAAGTTGGAGCAAGGATTGATAAAACAATCATCCTGTTTGGCAATCCGAGGGTCAATGAAGTTATGAGTGCTACCAGAATCAATGAGTATGGTAAGAGGGGGCTTCTTGAAGTATTCCCTGACCCGCATTGTTTGTGGGGTGGTGACGCCGGTTACAGCATGGAGAGAGATCTTGGGTGGGTCATCCTGAGATGGGGTGTCAACAGGCGGGTGTTGAATGTCGACCTGATCATCTACTGTATCTGTAGCTTCTTCACCAAGTTCTAAGGAAGGCGGAGAATCCACATCCAAGAGATAGAGCTTTTGTTGAACACATCTATGTCCCCGAGTGAATTTCTCATCACAATTATAGCAAAGCCCTTTTTCTCGGCGTGCCTGCATTTCTATTTCAGACAAATGCTTGATAGGAGTTGGTTGAGGAGCAGGCGTGATGGGAGGTCGTTGGGAACCCATATTTATGAAGGGAGCAAAGGTGGGTTTGGAGCGTTGTTGAGCTACGATCTTGTCTTCGGCCAGCTTAGCCAACCCTAGGACTTCCATTATTGTGTTGGGACAAAAAATTTTGACCTCATAGCAGATTTCATCATTGAGACCACTGATAAAACAACTCCTGTAGAATTCATCAGACAATCCTTCTATGTGATTGGCCAATTTCTCAAATTCTGTCTGATACTCTCTCACTGTGCCAATTTGGTGAAGTTCAGTGAGCGCTCCTGTGAAATCATCAAAAGCATTAGGACCAAATCGTGGCAAAATGAGTTGGCAAAAATCTGTCCAGTTTAGCTCGGGATGAGCTTTGATGTACCAACGGTACCATTGAAGGGCTTCCTATTCCAAATGAAAGGATGCAAGTGGAACTTTCTGGGCATCAGAAGTATTATGCAGGCTGGAATATTGTTCTGCTCGATATATCCATCCAGTCGAATTAGTACCATTGAAGCAAGGAAAATCAAGCTTCGGCCCACGAAAATTGCTGGAAGAAGAGAATTTGGTGGCTGCAAAAGATTCTGGCTGTCTGGTATTGTTCATGGCTGAATGCTGAAGATGGAGGATGAGAAATTTTTCATCCAGATCTTGGAGTTTGGTTTGGATGGATGTAAGTGCTTCCTCCATGGTGTGTGCTCCTGCACGGGTGACAACCATAACCAGGTTTTTTTTTTTTTGGTGGAATGGGTAGAAAAACACAAACAGAAGCTGATTTAGTAAAGGGAAATTTTGATTAGGGAAACAATCTGATGGGTAATTGGGGTTTGATTAGATTTTGGACACTGTCGAAAGGACAAGAAAGCAAAAAGGGGGATTTCAGAAGCGAGTTGATAGAAGGAGAAAATTTGGCAGAGAGGGACAAAGAAGCAAAATTCAAAAAGGAACTCTGAGGTAATATTTGAAGGTGATTGGGTGAAATTTGAGGAAGTTATGGCAAACCCTAAAAATAGACCAATGTGGGATTTTGGGCTTTGGGAAGGGGAATTGGGGATAGGGTCCTCAGGAATGAAAGATGCAGAATGGGATGACAGGGGTTCCCCGAAAATTTCAAGGGAAATAGAGTGAAACAAGGGAGATATGGAGAAAAAACTGAATGTTCCCCGTTTTGTTTTTTTCTTTTTTTTTCTTTTTTTTCTTTCAGAAATGGATAGGCAACAACGACGCGAAAGGGATCGAAAAAGGCTGGATCTGAAATGATGACTGGATCTGGAACGACTTTCAGAATAGATCTGAAATGGCTGGATCTAGAGCGGAAGTGATCGGCAACAGTTCAACTGAAAATAGATATGGACCCCAGGTATGTACGGCTTCCTAATAGTTCAGGTGTTTCACTCGGCCACCAATGCTGTCTGACGACTTGCGTATTGGGGCAGTACCCCTCACTCCACGGCTCAGGTAAAACTGATAACCACTTTGCCACAAACGACAGCTCTTGGTTTACCTCACGGGTAGGAACTAGTTAATCAGGTAGGGGTCGTTGCCCTTTTCGCTGGCAGGTCCTCTCAATGGGCCAGCTACTTTGGGGTTCTTGTGGTACTCCTCACAATGAGTTTAGGGATTATGCCCAAGTACTTCCCACAGTTCAGAGGATAGGGATTATTTCCAAATCCGAAGCTGCAACAGATGCGAAAAAAAAAAAATTTGGCAGAAATTCCACCCAATGAGCCCAAGAAAGTGCTCTGATACCAGATGTGAAGAACCTGCAATAATTAATTAATGCAAATACACAAGATATCATAAATAACAGAACTCAGAATCACTTTTATGTTGATCATGGGCCACTTCTAGGGGGCAACCTCCTTTGAGCAAGCTCAATACAATTAACTTCACGGTGCCTTCAATGACCTCAACACACACTTATATACTAATTCTATGCCCAATACTATGAGTCAAAGCCATGGGACATATAATACTATGGGACGAATTACAAAGCATATGCGTCGAATACTATGGGCTAGTATAAACTACGGATCAACAAATACTATGGGACAACTTACAAAGCATATGCGTCCAACAACAATATACTAACATAGTAAAGAGAAGGGTTGACATAGGTTCCTAACAGAGCTACGAGGAGCCCTGCTGCAACATGCTGAGCACACCCATGGTTGACGTTTCTGGTGGGATAGAGTCACTAGCTAGGGCGGTAAGTATCGAAGAAGAGGTTTTCATCATGCCAGGTGAATCGGCATTTACAGCAATCCGCAAGAAGCGGTGGGGGGATCAACATTCTGAGTCCCCGCAGAGCAAACAGTAGTTACGCTCATCCGCAGTGGTCATGGAGGAGCCTCAAGTGGAGATAGGACAGTACAATCGTGGAGTTGAATAAGTAGCTTCTTGGGAAGGGCTGTCTGCTGCGGATATCCTTGGTTACCTCCCCCCCTGCCGACCCGGTATACCACTCCGAAAGTTCACGAAGAATCAGAAATACCATGTGCAGATGCCCGCACTCCCAGCAGGTATGGAGTGATCTATTGATATTGTGTCGATGTTGATGCGGCTGAAGTATGATGACCATGACATGGTGGCATATCCGGAGATTATGTCGGTACCCTACGTGCCGAGGACGCAGCTTAGCGGTACGTCAGTTCTGCAAGATTGGGCATGCAGGTTGGCCCAAGCAGGATTTCTGGGACTCATCAACATGCCACACTTTGGGAGACTGCCAGAGGTCAATGCTTGTGTGAAGCAGCTGTTGGCCTGCTTCCACGGCAGTACATTATGGCTGGACAGACCGGTTCCAATCACTGTTTATTTGATCGTTGAGATCACCGGGTTGCCGAAGGCTGGGGTAGATCCTTCGCAATACTTCCATGGGAAGGAGAACGACAAAAAGAGGGCAGCACAGTTGGTCCGGCAATACAACTTGGAATGTGATGGATGCGCTTACAAAACTAGCAGTATGAATGATAAGGAGGTCCTCACTGGCGCGAAGATATTAAGTTGCAAAGTGGTCCGAAAGAATCACCCCAACCAATGCAATTCAGGGGTCGTCGCATGTGTAGCACAATGCGCAGAAGGCGTGCAGATGAATTGGTCCTTATTTTTGTTGAACCAGTTAGCGAAAGATGCAGCAGCCATCCAAGATGAGAAGGATCGTTCACTTATAGCTGGCTCCTCATTCTGATCACGTTGGTTGCCTGGAAGGAGCCTGACACTTAACAGGGCATGGAAGTTGAGGCTGCGAAAAGCCGTAAAGGTGAGCGGTATCAGAACTATTGGTGCGAGCAAGAACCTAAGTGCCTTAGAGAATGTGCCATATAGTTTTGGGTGTATTGGGAGATGTTAAAATATGTGGCAATGAAGGTGCCTCACTTAATTGAAGAAATCGCGACAAAGTACAAGCCGATTTCACATTTCACAATTCGGCCTCATGTGATTCACATGCAGGCAAGATGTGACCCTACGCGGCAATGGTTGTTGACACGATATAAGTTGTTTGAGGAGGTACTGGAGGGCATCGTAAATGATTGGCTAGTTGAATGGCGGGAACCTATTAGTCTAGCGGAGATTGAGGTCGGACTCCCAGTGTAGGGCCCAGAGGATGCATTGTCTGCCCAGGACCAGCAGAGTCACCATGAATCGGATTAGGAGTCATCCGCAAAGACACCCACGTACGAGGATATCGACTGTGACCTCAAGGAGGGTAGAACGAAGGCATGTCATGAGTATGCGACGATCAATAGAGCCTCTCCAGCAACAGAGGCGCAGTTGGGATGCCTCATAGCGGCTGTCATCGATGCGACAAATGTGGCAGCCCGAGCGATGACAGCGAAGGCAGAAGCTGGTTTCAAGGAGGTAAACAATCGCCTTGATTCTTTAGGCAATGTTGTTTCACAGCGAACGACGGAGATGGAAATTGAGCAGATAGTTGGCACAATTTGCATTGAGCCCCAGGGTCAGAATGTTAGTATTTCCCCAACTATGATTGTGACTGGAAACAAGGCTCTGCAGGCCGTGCTGCAATAGTTAGAAAATTTGACCATTAACATTAATGAGCTGCCTGTGAAGGAGTTGACAACTGCGCAAGCGGTTTCCAGCCAGGAAATGGAGGACAGGATGCAGAGATCAATAGGAAGTTCCTGCGATCGCAGGAAAAGGAGGCCATGACCCAGCAAGAGGTTGCAGAGTTAAAGGACAAGGCAGTGGAGGCGACGAAGGTGGTCAATGAATTGAAGGACAAACTTGAGCAGCTAAAGACCGAGAAGAATAGTGCACTAACATAGCTAAAGAAGGAGTAGGATCATTGGACAGTAGAAAGAGCTGCCACCTGGGACAAAAAAGTGTGGTTGGAGGAGGCCATCTTTGAAGCCTGTCAACATGTTTTTGAGCCCACCGCGTAGTTGGATCCAGTGGCGCAAGTGCAGCGACTTGGGGATGTCATCGCCCAGTTACAACATGACAATAAGGATTTAACAACTCTATTGATCCCTGGCACACCTGAAGAGCAACTGGATGAATGGAAATGCGCCATTGAGGAGACGACAACACAGCTGGGAGAGCTAGAACAGACAACGACAAAGCTCACGGCAGCTACCACACAGTTTTGGGGAATCATTGTTCAGGATGAGAAAATCGAACAATTGACCAAGTTACGATAGGAAGCGGAGGGGTAGTTGGCGACATTAAAAGCGGCAATGTGAATGATGTCGCTGGTGGCTCAAGTTGCCAAGTCAGCAGAATTAAAATATTTTCAGCAGTGCATCACAGAGGCTAAAGAGCATCATAAGAAGCACGCCGCACAGCTAGAAGAGTTTCAGGAGATTGGCGGTCAGTTTTTGCTTAAAGCAAGTTCTGTGCCAGAGGCTATACAGGTGGGTCACCAATAAGTTGCTGCGAAGTTGAGTGAGCATCCATCCGCACAGGATGTGACAGACAGTCAGGCGGTGGCTACGGCAGCAAAGGAGCAGGTCACAGAAGTCGATCAACAGTACGAGGAATTCAGGGTCAAAACCAATGAGTACACCATGTTCAACTGACGTGGCTCGAGGGCGAGTCACAAGATTGTGTTGGGGGCCTGTTGGCAGGCGGTTTGGTGAGTCAGCATCACACCATCGCGGATGTTGCGCAAGGCCAAAGGTACTGAAAAAGGAGGAAAGCAGCGAGCAAGGAGACAAGTATTTTTGTAGTTTTGGGTCATTTGGACCGCGTCATGTATATTTTGGGTCATTTGACCGAATTTTGTGGGATTTTGGGATTAGTTTTTGTAGAAGTTTCTTAAGAAGTAATTAGGCTTAAGTGGACCACAAATGTAAAGGCGTAAGCCTATAAATAGATGTAGGTTTGTAAGTATGATAATCAATCTTTGGGAGAGATCATCTTGGTGGAGAATATGAATGTAATTTGGGTTTGTGCGAAGATAATATGATGTGAAAGAGCTTTTGAGCAGAATCCCTATGTCTTTCCTGTTATCCATGGTAATTAATTTTGTGATACGAATATATGAATGATGCGATGTTTCCTTGCTGCAATTAATGCGTTACTATTTTATCTGTTGCAATAATGGTTCTGTTCCTGTTGAATGTTGTCACGATTATGATTAATGCTTGGGTTGAATGTTTAGATCTATTTCTAAATGTTGCAATAAGTTAGTCAATTGATGCAAAACATCCTCCTTCATTCGGCGGAAACATTCTTCCGTCAACTCTCCCTTGAACATCTCGGGTGAGACCTCATTTGCTCCGCAGGTGTTGCTGGACAGGGTAAAACCTGTCTGGGCCGGTTCTCAGGGAGATCGCAGTGTCTTGGGTGTCGACAGTGTCAGGAACCCCTGTCGACTAGGTTTGCGTCAACACTTGGGAAACCCATGGAGACGAACTACCTCGTTTATGAACACACGTGTTACGTATGTGACATCATAGGTCTCCTTAACTGGAATGAAGTGAGCATTTTTGGTTAGTTTGTCAACGATGACCATAATAACGTCATTCCTATGAGAGGTAAGAGGAGATACCACCATGAATTCCATGGAGATAACCTCCCATTTCGACATAGGAATTTCATGTGGCTGCAATAGTCCTTTCGGGTGGTGATGATCATCTTTTACCTGCTGAAACTCCAGGAACCTAGTGACAAATTTGACCATGTCGCGTTTCATTCCTGCCTAAAAGAAGAGTTGCTTCATGTCCGCATACATCTTCTTTACACCTGGGTGTGCAAAATATATTGCTCTATGGGATTCCTTAAGGATAGTATCTCTAATATCTCCCTCCTCGGGAATATACATCCTTCCTTGATATTGTAACAACCCATCGGCTTCCACCTCATATCCTTCAAACTTAGGTCCCATCGGTTTCCCATTCTAGAGTGTCGACATGACCTTTAGGTACCAACTATCCCCGATTAGCTGTCCTAAAACTCTTTCCCTCAAATCAACCCTCAAAGGTATGAGAGCTAAAAGTCTTGGTTTTCTGCTTAAGGCATCAGCTACCACATTCTCCTTCCCTTTGATGTATGAAATCCCAAAATCATATTCACTGATGAATTCACTCCATCGCCTTTGCCTAGCATTTAGGTCTCTCTGAGTGAAGATATACCTCAAGATTTGGTGATCAGGCTTGAGCTTGAAGCTTCGTCCAACAAGGTAATGTCTCCAAATATTTAGAGCTAACATAACCACAGCCAACCCGTAGGGGTGTAGCTCAACCGATGATTCACTTGATATGAAGGAAATGTTGTAAATGGAGGTCACCTTCCTGCATCAACACTACACCCAAACCTTTCCTTGAGGCAACTGTTCAAACTATGAATTCCTTCTCCATATCTAGCACTCGTAGAATCGATGCACTCATCAATAGTCTTTTCAGCTTGATGAATATGACATTACATTCATCCTTCCATTCATACCTAATTCCTTTACGTTGTAAGGTAGTTATGGGTTTTGCGATTTTTTAGAAACCCTCAACAAACTTGCTTTAGTACCCGGCTAACCCCATGAAGCTTCTCACTTCATGTGCACTTCTTGGAATGGGCCAATCCATTATGGCCTTCACCTTCTTAGGGTCAACTGAAATTCTCTCATCGGAAATTATATGCCCTAGATAATGGATCTCCTTCTGATAAAGCGAGCATTTGGACAACTTACCATAAAACTTGTGCTCTCTCAAGCATGACAACACTATTCGCAAGTGTTCCTTGTGCTCCCTTTCATTCTTGGAGTAGATAAGGATGTCAACCAAGAAGAATTGCACAAACCGATCTAAGTACTTTCAAAACACGCTATTGATGAGGCTCATGAATATAGCTGGGGCATTGGTCAAACCAAAGGGTACCACTACAAACTCATAGTTCCCAAACCTTGTTCGAAAAGCAACCTCAGGTATATCACCTTCCTTAATCTGTAGTTGGTGGTAACCTGATTGCCCCTTTCATTTGATCAAAGAGGTCATCAATTCGAGGTATCGGGTACCTATTCTTCACTATGGCTCTATTCAAATCTCTTTAATCGATGCAAAGATACAAGGAACCATCCTTCTTCTTCACAAAAATTACTAATGCACCCCACGGTGAAATACTTAGTCTGATGAACCCTAGGTCTAGAAATTCCTTCAAATGCATTTGCAACTCACAAAGTTCTAAGGTCGTCATCTTGTACGGTGTCTTTGATGTTGGCTTTGAACCAGGTTTTACCTCAATGGTAAAATCAAATTCCCTCTTAGGAGGTAATCCAGGCAATTCCTTTGGAAAGACGTCACTGAACTTAGCTAACACTGGATACTCATCAAAGGAGGGTCCCTTCTCGTTGTTTACCGCTTCAACAATGTACAACTGACATCCCTTTTGTATACATCGCTTTACGTTCATCGTGGATATGAAACGTAGGGACACCTTCCGTTTGAAACCTTGGATCTCGATGGCCTCTCCTTTGTCATCAAAGCAAAGAAATTTCTTCCCATAACAGTCCAAGAAAGATCGAGGTTCCTCTAGCCAGTTCATACCTATGATGAGATCATAAGTTCTGAGGGTGGTGACGTACGGGCCTTGACTTGTGTAACAAACACCCTGAGATACACTATGCACTTGTCAACACTAGGTCCTACTGCTTGTTTCACCCCTAAAGCCATTTCGACTAAGTTGAAATCATCATGCTCGTAGGCTGCCAACCCACATTTGTCTAATGAATATGAAGAAATAAAACTATTTGTAGCGCCAGGATCTAATAATATTCTGAGTTTAACATTATTGACCATACCTGATGATTCCACCACAGTGGATTGGTGCTCTTCCTGATGGTTATTCACTTCTACCGAGATATGATTCCTAATACCCCCACTCCCCATTGGAGCCTTTCCTTCTCGATGCACTGTACCGGATCGTAATTCAGGACAGTCACGCTGGTAATGTGGACCTCCACATCCCCAACAATCAACCTGCTCAGACCTCTAAGAGGGGTTCCTCCCCCTGGGACCCCTCCCCCAATCGACTGATCTTCTAAAATTTATCACACTATGGTGAGTTCCTGTGGCTGATTGGGACACTGTTGTAGTTGCCACCGACCTTTCTACCGCCGCAACTCTCGGTGTAAACCTGTTTTCGTAGGGAGGTGTGTTGATGTATTTGTAACTTTGGAAGATATTCACTTGTATATTGTATGTATTAAATTTGTACTTTATTGTATCCCCAACGGATATGTATTATTTCTCCGATTGGAAGTGTCATCAGTTGTACTTGCATGTGTCGTTAGTTGTACTTGTATGTGTTGCAAGTTATATTGTAAGTGTCGTAACTTATACTTGATGGGTTATTAGACCACCTTGATGGGGTTGGCCCTGTATGATTCATGTGGGTCAAAGGGTTATTAGACCACCCTAGTAGGGGTCGGCCCAGTCAGCATTATGTTAAGTGGTTAAGTTGAGGTCGACCTAGTTGAGTAAAGTTCAAGTGAAAGTTAGTGTATAAATAGAGAGTGTGTCTCTCTCATTTCACACATTTGTCTCATTCACTCACTTCGCATTAGTGAGAGAAGAGGAGGGTGCGCACAAGTGGAGAAGGAGCATGCCACTGAAGATATCTATCTCTTGGGTTTGATCATGGTGATCCTTGTATTGATGCTTATTCTATATCTGAGGAAGTTGCGGGGTTTTTCACCTTCTTGGTTTTCCCCAGTGAAATGTTTTGTGTCTCTTGTCTCTTGTCTCTTATGCTTGATATGCTGTACATGTTGTTCTTTCAGTTAAGATCCTAGATCAGAATGAATTAAATGATGAAAAACTAACATGGAATCAGATTTAGCCTGAAGGGAAGGCATGCTATGGCATTTATGAGACTTGTTGCACTTGCGACAAATTGCAAGGTAGGGCTTGATATAGCAAAAACCAGTCATCGTATCACTTTCTCTATAACTCCATTTTGGAGAAGGTTCAGGTTCTGAAACGTTTGCAGGTAGTAGATAACATCTCCATGTACTTTGCGTCCAAAGCACAACATCGGATTCATTGTACTTTGTGATTTATGATCTGTACAAGTTAGAGTTTCTTCCTCTTCCAGATCTGATTCATAAACAGGTGACCTAGGAAAATGGACTGCAGTTTCTCAAGTAAGTTTTTCAGAGGCCAAAATTGAACCAGTGACACGTGGCATGCCGTACAAGTTTGCTCTCTTGTTTTATCCCATAAACAGGTCATGTTGCGACACTTGGCACAACTCTCTCTCAGAGAATCCAATTGAGGTCAGACATGTGGGTTTGGAAAGATGACAGGTTAGGATACCACAGGATGAAGTTTTAGACCCTGTGGATTCATAATTTCAGAGATGCATAAGAAATAATTAGGTGCATATTTATGTCAAAACATAATTGGATTCTGAGCACCTTCATTCTTGGTTTGTCACTGCTGCAGGAATTTAGGGCTTCAAAGAAAGTTGAAATTTTTGGAATCGGAGACCACGGCTGAATGCTCCTCATCAAAATCGAAATTGAGAGAAAAAGATCAAATTTTTTGGTTGGGCAGAAAGTCGGGCTTGATCAAACCCTAGTTTGGGACTTTGATCAGAAAGATGGAAAATTAGGGCTTCTGCAAAAGTTGGAATTTTTGAAGTCTGTGACCACGGCTGGAAGCTCCTAAAAAAAATTTAAGTTTAGAGCTTTGGATCAAAACTTTTGGTTGGGAAGAAGGGTGGGCTTTATCAAACCCTAGTTCAGGATCCTATCTAGAAGATATGAAAGTTTCAAAGACAATTTTGCGGGGTCAAATTTTGCAGTTTTCAAAATTGAAGTATACTAGCTTGATCAGCTCAGCAAGGTACATATTTTCATCCATTCAGAAGTTTTAAATTCAAAGTTTGAATTTTTAGGGTTTCTCTGACAAACCCTAATCCAACTCTAGATCCAGTTTCAACAAATCAAAGTGGATTGGGTCAATCCTAGAAAATAATGAATTAGACACTTGCATAAGTGAAGAAGTTCCAGTTCCAGAGGGAGATGAGGCTGAGGCTTTACATGAGAAGGCTACAAGAAATCCCGACAGGTATGACTTGAGGAGATACAGGTATGTGTTGAAATCTATTCATGATTAATTTTATGATATGTTTGTCTTCATATTATTGAGGTTAGTACAATCTTGATTAATCTTAGACTTGTCTTATCACCCGAGTAAAAGTATGAATGCATGTGAATGATAGAAGGCATTCATTGATTAGGGTTATATGATTGTACTAATGCACTGTGGTGTTGTATGAGGTTGATATTGTCCGCTAACATTAAAGGTACATCAAGAAAGACAAATCAAGTTCTATATCAAGAACATATGACCATGGTGACATGAAGAAAAAGACTTATCCATAGCCATTATAGAAGCTCTACTTATGAGTTATGTATATTTTGGTTCTACGATGGTTAACTTATGAGTTATGCAGGTTACTATGCACAAGTCATTGAAGAGAACAAGAAGACATTGTTTGGGCATGTTAGACATAACTATATAACATGATATTCCAGGTATGTTTTTCCTATATCAAGTTAGAATCCTACCTTGTGTTAGGATCTTACACTTTTGTATGAATGATAATGATTATTCTTGAAGTTAGAAGTTTAAGTAATCAAGGGTTTATGCATATTATGTTTCTTAGTGTGATTAATGATATGACTAACCAGAAGAGTCCTATGGTCAAATAAGAATCTGAATGAGTAATAGAAGTCCTCCCTGAAACCTTGAATACTAATGCTTGTGATAAATTACCTGTGTGTGAAATGATCATGACCATACAGGTTAAGATTATTTAGGATCATAATGTTTTGATAGTATTGAGATTATACTAATGTATGTGTGGTTATGTATGATATATTGAGGATAACAAAATGATGACACTAGTGCACACTTAAGCATGCATAGTGATCCAGGATGGATATAAGTTCAAGGATAGGTAATCCAGGAAACAAAGATCAAGAGGGAGCACTCCAGGAAGAAAAGATCAAGAGGGAGTCCACCCAACAACCAAACAAAGATAAGTATTTAAATTGTTATTTCCTGTATATATGATTACTTAAATGATATTGTTTAATGATGTATATACTTATGTTCCTAGACTTAGTTTGTGTATTATGCATATTAGAAAAGTTGCATTAATGAACAAGATACTACTAATATGCAAGTAATGGGTAAGTGGCCTATGGTACTATACAACATTCCATTGCTACTTATCTAGAATGAAACCTCTTTGCTAACATGTTGGGAGTTGTGCACACTCTTAACAAATGTTTTGATAGAGATGGAAGGCATCTAGATAGTTACCGTGTGAATACGGATATGGATAAATGTTGTATTGAAGCATTGGCTAAAATAATTGCATGATTGTATGACATATATCTTTATGCATAAGAATGTGTTTTTGAAAAAATATGAGAAGTTTGTAATCATGCAATTGAATTTGACTTGTAGGAAAGATCGTGTACAATCATCTACAAAAGAAGGACTACAACATTTGTTTCACAAACGAAGTTCAAAGAAAACTATCTATTGAAGATATTGAAGAATCTGAAGTTCCCAAGATTTGGGATGAAGTAATGGAAGAATGCCATGATCAAGGAATACCAGTCGATCATGAAGAATGATGTTTGGGATGTGGTCCCAAGACCTGAAGGGAAGTCTTTTATGACTTCCAAGTGGATCTATAAGATCAAGCATGCTGCAGATGGTAGCATAGAGAAATACAAGGTGAGGTTTGTAGCCCGTGGCTTCTCCCAGAAAGAGGGAATAGACTATGAAGAGAATTTTGCTCCTGTAGCCAGATACACTTTCATCAGAATAGTACTTTCTCTAGTTGTGGTGATGAAGTGGAAGATACACCAGATGGATGTCAAGACAACTTTCTTGAATGGTGTAGTCGAAGAAGAAGTATATGTGGAGCAACCACTCGGTTTTGAGACACATGATAGGGAGTCATATGTGTGTAGATTGAAGAAAGCCTTGTACGGTTTTTTGGTACGATAGGATAGACAACTTCCTGTCCAGTTTGGGCTTTACCAAGAGTAAAGCGGATTCCAACCTTTACTACAAGGTTGAGGAAGGCAATCCAGTGATACTACTATTGTATGTGGATGACCTGTTTGTTACAGGTGAGGATAGATTGATTGCCGACACGAAGAGGAAGCTTGCTGCCGAGTTCGAGATGAAGGACTTGGGGATGATGCATTACTTTCTAGGTATGGAGGTGTGGTAGAGTGAAGATGGAATCTTCCTTGGACAAAGGAAGTATGCAGTAGAGATCCTGAAGCGGTTCAGGATGATGGAATTCAAGGCCATGGCCACACTTGTGGCATCGAACTTGAAGCTTCTGTGTGATGCTTCATCTGATCCGGTTGATGTCACGGTGTATCGTCAGATGATTGGGTCCTTGATGTACCTGATGAACACGAGACCATATATTTGTTTTGCAGTGAACACATTGAGCCAGTTCCTGATAGATCCTAGAGGTGTTCACCTGGTTGCTGTAAAGCATATTCTGAGGTACGTGAAGGGTACGATTGATTATGGGCTCAAGTATGATGCGAATCAAAGCTTTAACCTGGAGGGTTATGTTGATTCAGATTGGGTAGGCAGTGCTCCAGATAGGAAGAGCACTTCTGGGTGATGCTTCAGTATGGAATCAGGTGTGATCTCTTGGTTTAGAAAGAAGCAGTCCTGCATAGCACTGAGTACAGCCGAAGCAGAGTATGTCACAGCTTGTTTGGCTAGTTGTGAGGCAGTATGGCTTAGGAAGCTACTGTCTGAGTTATTTGATATTCCATTGGATACTATTGGTATCTTTTGTGACAACTAGAGTTATGTGAAGCTCTCTAAGAACCCGGTGTTCCACGACAGGTCGAAGCACATAGAGATCAAATATCACTATATTAGGGATATGGTGTAGAGAGGAGCAGTGAAGCTCCTGTATGTTGTGACGGATGAGCAGGTTGCAGATGTGTTGATGAAACCACTAGCCAGAGTGAAGTTTGAGTACTTCAGAGAGAGGCTTGGTGTTCTTTAGATTGAAGATACTTCAAGGAAGAAGTGATGGTACACATTTGCAGGAGCCATTCAAAGTATGGTGAGAGGAGGATCCTTCCCATGGCTGTGGATGTAAGCACTGTGTGATGAGCATCAGTTGGATCATGTTATTGCACTGTGGATCATGTTATTGCACTGATGTAAGCATTGTGTGAGGATCCTTCCCATGGCTGTGGATCTAGTTATTGCTTTGTATATGCCTCAGGTGGATGCTTTGTACGATCAGTTGGATCATGTATATGTATATGCATCAGGTGGATGCTTTGTATGATCAGTTGTATCATGTATATGTATATGCATTAGGTGGATGCTTTGTATGATCAGCTGGATCATGTATGATGACATGCATTAGGACGATGCAGTGACGATGATCAGGATGATCATGTGTGATGAGTATAAGGATGATACTCTGGATGATATGCATCGGGACGATGCTATGATGATGATCAGGATGATCATGTACATCAGGATGATGTATGGTGAGTGTCAGGTTGATACTCCGTGGCCGTGGACAGGTTATGCATGTAGCATAGAAAAGATCCTGGGAGATCCTATAGTCTGAGCTAGGATGCTCTTTCGAGGTTTTGCTACTAGAGGCATGTAATAATCCCTAGAGATCCAATAGGTCGAGCAGTAAGCTCTTAATCAGTCCTGGGATGCTCTTTAGAGTACTTGCAGGTTGCAAGACACTCTTTAAAGGTTTTTCCTAACCACATGTAATCATCCCTAGAGATCCGATAGGTTGAGCAGTAAGCTCGTAATCAGTCCTGGGATGCTCTTTAGAGTACTTGCAGGTTGCAAGATGCTCTTTAAAGGTTTTGTGGTGTGGGGGTCACATATACTTGGGTCCTGGAGATCCGATAGGTTGAGCAGTAAGCTCGTAATGAGTCCTGGGATGCTCTTTAGAGTTCTTGCAGGATGCAAGACACTCTTTTAAGGTTTTGTGACAGTCAACATGTAAAATATCCTAGGAGATCCGATAGGTTGAGCAGTAAGCTTGTAATCAGTCCTGGGATGCTCTTTCGACGTTTTGTTGACGCACGTAATTAGTCCTGGGATCCACAGTATGGCCAGTGTTGATGAAGACCTACAGGTGGTGGGCCTACATCCAGTATGAAAAAGGGATGGCTCTATAGAACTTCCTATGACGAGAAGAATTCAGAGATAGCCTAGTGATCAAGATGTCGAGTACATCAGCAGTGATGATGATGATGCTCCGTGATCCAGTGATGATGATCCAGCTCCAGAATTGAAGACTTGTGCCTATATGTATTGATGACTTGTGTTAAGAGAATACCTTCCTAGTTAAGAGAGAGTGTTGATGTATTTGCAACTTCAGAAGATATTCACGTGTATATTGTATGTATTACATTTGTACTTTATTGTATCCCCAATGGAGATGTATTATTCCTCCGATTGGAAGTGTCGTCAGTCGTACTTGCATGTGTCGCAAGTTATATTGTAAGTGTCATAACTTATACTTGATGGGTTATTAGACCACCTTGATGGGGTCAGCCCTATATGAGTCATGTGGGTCAAAGGGTTATTAGAACACCCTAGTAGGGGTCATCGCAGTCAGAATTATGTTAAGTGGTTAAGTTGAGGCTGACCTAGTTGAGTAAAGGCCCAGTGAAAGTTAGTGTATAAATAGAGAGTGTGTCTCTCTCATTTTACACATTTGTCTCATTCACTCACTTCGCATTAGTGAGAGAAGAGGAGGGTGCGCACAAGTGGAGAAGGAGCATGATGCTGAAGATATCTATCTCTTGGGTTTGATCATGGTGATCCTTGTATTGATGCTTATTCTATCTCTGAGGAAGTTGCGGGGTTTTTCACCTTCTTGGTTTTCCCCGGTGAAATGTTTTGTGTCTCTTGTCTCTTGTCTCTTATGCTTGATATGTTGTACATGTTGTTATTTCAGTTAAGATCCTAGATCAGAATGAATTGAATGATGAAAAACTAACAAGGTGTTCTCGCATACCCTCCCCAAGGGTAGCTTCGAGGGTCCTTCCCTACAAACCCTGATTGCTGAGATTTGAATGACTTGATGGGATTTGCACCTAGCACATCCTCTGTGTAATAAGCACAATCAACTACTTCGGCAACCGAATTCAGTTTCCACATCCATACTTGGGCCCTGATATTGGTATTGAGCCCATCCACAAAGCGATCAACCTGGCGTTCGTCGTTGTCTAAGTAAGGAACATACTTGACTAATTCCATGAACCTTTCTTCATAATCCTCCATGGATAGATGCCTTTGTACCAAAGCATGAAGGGCCCCTGCTTGTTCTTCCTGGTAGGATGCAGGTAAGTACTTCCCTTTGAAATTTTCCACAAATAGTTCCCATGGAACCGTGTCTGGTGTAAGGTGCAACTGCCTTTCTTGGTTCCCCCACCAATTCGAAGCGACCTCATTTAGTTGAAATATGGTGATATTGGACTTGGACGTGGAAGTGTATGTTGGATTACATAACTGTCTTGAGGTTTTCTATAAAGACCCAGGTTCTTCGTGGTTCAACGAACCAACAAAACCCCTTTTCATCGACCCTTTCGGCAACAGTTTGCGAACAGACTGAGGTCTCACCTGAGGCGAAGTTATGGGGGGGCTATGGAATCTGGTTTCCACAACTAGGTGATGAGCGCGTAAACAGATTTTATGGACAACGCATTGTGAGACTCATGCTGCGAACTAAACGCTACGCAAAACTTAACCCCTTCGCGGTCAACACTTAGACTATCACGCACCCAAGGACTGCGCGATGTCGGATGGACTTTCATCGACAGTACAGTGAAACTGATAACTACACTTCTTGTTCAAACTTAACCACTTTTGGTGACTTCACGTAGGATTTCCTATCCATTCATCAATTGCCTTATGTTATTTATCTTACGACTTATGCAATATGACAACACACAATATACTGCATGCTTCCGGTGCTGTGCTTCAAGTGGATCGTACGGCGTGAACTCTACCCACTTAATTGACTATCCAACTGACTTATGCATTCACAAACTTAGAAATACTTGTGCATCTAACATCCATCCACATATGTGATACTTAACATATTATTCCCATCTTCATTCTTATGGCGAATACATATAAAAGTAAAACACATAAACTGATAAGCAAGATCTTAAGCATTCATAGTAAGAAAATATACAGATTCAAGCATATAAACAATCACACAACACATAATTTAACGTGGTTCACCCCGAGGATGGGAGCTACGTCCATAGGAACTGTTGCTATATTATCTTGGGAAGGGTACAACAGTTTCAATCTACGCACTTAGATGCATACTCTCTTCTCTCTCGATAGGCCTCTGTGCACACAGCTTGCAGAGCCTTTACAATAGCATTAAGCAAAACAAACAAGTATTTCTCAAGATTATACAGTGAATATTCGAGATTAACAACGAAGATTAACCCTTTCCCTTACAAAATGTGCCTTTTTATAGATCAAGCCCTTAGGTCATGTCTTTACAATGCATAGGAAAAAACCCTAAGGTTTCCCAAAAATGTTGCGGTTTTCCCTTAACCGGACTTGCTGTCTTCTGATAGCGACTCCTTCATCGTGGCCATCCTTTTTGCGTGGTCACATTGCTTTCAGCCTGCCTTGTCGACTGCATGCCGACTATCGCTTTCATCCAGTCGTTCCTTCTCTAATGGCCTTATGTGGTCGGTTCTCATCGTGATTCCTTTGCTCGTATGACCAGTCGCTTTCCTTCCAACATTCTTCCTTTCCAAATCCCCACGGATCAGGCTCTTCGCGGTGCCGGATTCCTTACCCTGTCAATGCTGCGCTGCGTTCAACTTCGAAACTCCCAAAAACTGTCTTTGCCCAAAAAGTCTCCAGCTGAACTGCGCTCAACTTCACAATTCCAAAACTGTTTTGCCAAAATTTTCTTACTTAGGCCAGGCCCAACATGCCCCTAACACTTACATGTGGCTCGTCCCTGAGCCACTTTCAACTTCTAGTTCTCCTTGTTGCTCACCCTCCTGTGGAGCTAACTTAGCAGCGAACTCTTAATAGGTTGTACTCAACTTTGCAGCTGTTTCCTTAGTATCCTGCTCAATTTGCTTGATGGTCTCCAATACATCAGGTGTTATATCATCCTCAGATTGCGCTTGCACTGATTCTTGTCCTTTGCGGAGCTCCCTCAACTTTTCTTCAATTTTCTATGTTAGTTCATGGGCTTCCTCTTGCAGGGGTTGCGATTTATCTCTGACTTCAGTCTCCCTTTCTCTCAACACTTGAACTGTTCTTTTCAATTCTTTGACTTCCGGATAACTTTTTAGTCTATCTCTTGGTTGTAGTGCCTTCACCTCCGCATCCAAGGCCTCTAATGCAGATTTATTTTCCTTCAAAGTGTTCTTGAGTTCCAGCAAATCTAGGTCCTCTTCCAGCACAGTAAACGTTTTTGTCGCCTCGTCCAACAGAGTTTGGCACTTAACAACTTCACTGGCTATACTCTCTGCTGCAACTTTCACTTCTTCTGCTCTGAGCTGTTGCTGATTCAGTGGTGTTTTTGGCTGACCCTGCGCTTCTAGGGCAGCAATCTTCACTTGGTAGCTAGTTTCCATATCTTTCATCTCATCCTTAAGATCTCTAACCACCAAGCCGATCTTAAGGACAGTATCTGCAGGCTCTGGCTGCTCATCGCATTCTGGTATATCCGCGACTACCGAATCGACCATATACTCTAACCTCATTCGCTGGTCGTGCTCATCTTGAAGTTGCATGGTCCTCTTTAGGCTTGCTTCCTGCAGCTGCTTGTAATTTGCAACTAACTCATGGTGCTGATTTCGAGCGACTGCATTTCTCTCATGGATCTCCTCCACAACTTGCAGATGCAGATTGTGTAAACCCTCCATTGGCAACATCGCAATGTCGACGTCCACATGCTCTAAGTCCTTCGTGCCCGAAGCTAACTGTTCTTGCGGTGGTAACCTTACGCTTAGTGGGTCAAGTTTCACTATGCGCGACTTTGGTGGCAAGGTCAGGGCTAGAGGTGTTGTCTTCGGCTGTGAAGTTTCCCCTGACCTTCCTTCTAATTCTGAATCTCGCGGCAAGGGTAAGCTGCGCTGTACTTGCTCAAATGTTTCTGTTATACCTTACAACATGGTGAGGTTCTTTTGCAAACTCTCTTGAATCGCCTCATTATTTTTATCTTTGGAGGCCATCAAGTCTTCCATCTATGTTGTTACTGTGGATGTGATCATCTCGTAATCTTCATTGTAGAGCTTGGCTTCTGACTGGCCCTTAATAGCTTTCTGCTTCTTTTTCTGTACCTTTGGTTGTGCAGGACTCTCAATTTCCTTCCTTTTTCCTAACCACGACTCTTCAATAATAGGTGTAGGAATTGGATTACTTTCCTCGGATTCACTCTCGATTTACACAGGTCCTTCGACTTTAAATTCAGGTATCCATTCCTTCATAATGGTATCGATGTCTTCCTTTCCCATGAGATAGTTCCCTTGCAACCATTTTGGGTTCTTCTTCTGTGCTTTTGCTGAAATATAGATAGAGTGCATATCAGTGGAAAAATTGGCAGTGCGAATATATTTAGCTGTTACCTCTTTTGATATCTACGACTTGGCAATAATGACTTCGCGTAGATACTCATAGTATTTGTAGAAGACTTCAGCTGACGCGTGTTGTCTTTCTGCTATCAAAATCGCCCAAAGGTTGGCATAAGGGTCTCCTCTACAATCATTGCTGTCTGTGATCAAACCAACACAATGTTTCAGGTCCTTCCACCCTACAAATGCAATCAACACTATCAACCAGGTATAGTGGAAGTTGTTGCCATGTGTCTGTGTATCGGTCAATTCTTCTAGAAACTCATTTAACAGGTATTGACACTACTTAAATCTTCCTCCCGTCACGGCCTTTTATCCAAGGAGCACTGCGCCAGCGGGTACTTCAGTAGGTCTTGCTTTTCACAGAATATTTCCTGCTAGCAGTTGTGTTATGAACCACGTAGCTTCGTCGTCTATGTCCTCTATGACAAAGCCTCTCTTTCCTTTCACGACGGTGTGTGATTTATTCATCTTCACTACGACCTCCTTGTCCCTGTTTTTGCCTTGAAATAACTGCTTGGGGTCCTCGCCTCACTTGCTTAACCCCATGATGCGATGGATCAGGTCAATGTTCAGGTCGATGTTATGATCCAACCATAGATATCCTTGGTGGGTGCGCGGCATCAGAGTGCGCACCATCGCATTCAAATATGGTGTTCGGTCGAAGTGCGGGATCCTCAATAGATTGAGCAATCCCGATTCGACTACTCCGGATAACCAGTTCTACGCGACTAGCACAGAATTTCCTTTGACATCCTTCCTCCAGCACATATACTGATCTGGTTGAAATTTTGGGAACTTTGGCTCAGCTAGGTACTTCTGCATCTGAAGTAGGTCGAAGTCTTCAAACCTACATTCTACAATCTTCCCCAACAGATTTCCTTCTATCTTCACATGCTTCGACATAGGTGAGAGAGGAATCTCATACTTCGCATTCTTTAACAACTTAATGGCCGATGCATCCTCTGCACATGGCGAGATATACTAAGGGGTCAAATTAAGTGGTATTTCCTTGTCGCCCAACAGAAGTTTTGGTGCTATGGAGCTCATCATCTTTGGTTTCAATTTCTCCGCTACTGGTCCTTTTCCTTTGTCTCGCATAAATATAGAATGTCACGGTGATCGTCGGGAACCTTGACCTTGCTCGGTAACAACCTTCTTAGTAGGGGTTTTCATTAACCCTTCAATCCCGCCATATTGAAACACCCTCACAGTTTCCCTAACTGTGAATTCTTGCTCAATTGAGGAGATTTCAAACATTCACTGGATGTTCTAGACAGAATAACGGGATTACTGATCACTCACTGTAAACAAATTCAGAGTATGGCTTGCAAGAAAATTTTCAGAGTCTCGATAACGCCCACGAGTGCAAATACAGGCGTACTTATAGGCACATAGAAGCCCAATCGTGCCCCTCAATGGCTAGAAAATCATTAAATGACATGTCCGTTGGTCAAATCATCCATGGATTTGGGTCCTTTCCTTCATTAACTTCTTCAGAACGGCTATTTCAGCATTAAATGCTCAAGCGATCGTCGATAAATCACTGTATAATGGCTAGTTTTCCGACCAACATTGTAACTGCTCATTTCTTGGAGTGTCGTGTTGAGCTGCGCGGTGGGACATCACTACTACAATGCAGTTACTTTTCCATGTCAAGCTTCTTGGTTCTGAACTTTACATCTTCTCTGTTTCATTGGATCTACACAGCTACCTTTTTGAGCTTCGAACTGTGCGGTTCTTCTTTTCTTTTTTTTTTTTTCTTTTTTTTTTATACTTCGCGGCTTTACACTATTGAGGGTTCTGCGAAGCAGGAATATCCTGATAGGGTTTTAGCCTACTTCCATTGACTAATCCAGGTATATTGTCTCCATTTAACGTGGCTAACTGAATTGCACCACCGTTAGTAACATGTACAATAGTATATGGATCAAGCCAATGCATCTTAAACTTTCCAGGAAATTTCATAAACTTGTTATCATATAGGGGGATTAGATCACCTACCTGAAATGTCTTTTTCTTGATATGGTGATCATGCCATGCTTTTTCTCTATATTTCTGCACTTGCTGGTGGAATCCTACGATGAAGCGATCTTCCTTCAACCCAACCAAGTGTAGAAGCCTTTCTTCTAGTGCCTCTTGATCTTCCATGCCTGTAAATGCAACTATTCTCAAGCTGGGTACAATGTACTCCATAGGAATCACTGCTTCATGTCCATAGGCCAACCTAAAAGGTGTATGGCCAGTCAATTTCTTGCAAGTAGTTTTGTACGCCCACAATACAGCTGGAATGCGTAGATCCCAGTCATCCCTATTCACATTGCATACCTTTGTTAGCGCATTCTCTAATACTTTGTTGAAAGCCTCAACAATTCCATTTGCTTCTAGATGATATGGCGTACTTCGCTAGTGGTAAATGTGGAAGTATTCAGTTAGTGCCTCAATAGTTCTGTTCAGAAAATGAGTGCCTTGACTACTCATCAAAATCTTTAGGTATCCAAACCTAGTAAGGATGTTCTCAAAAATGAATTGCACAGCAGTGACTGTGCTACAGTCCTTCACTGGTTTTGCTTCTTCCCATCTAGTGAGATAATCAGTTGCATTAATAATATATCTCGCACCAATCCTTTTTCCCGGTGGGTTTATAGGTCCCACAAAATCAATGGTCCATTTATCAAATGCCTTAAGTGTCAACTGCGGATTCAAAGGCATTTCATCTCTTCATGACGGGTTTCCTGTCCTCTGACAGACATCGCAGTTCTGGAAATGTTCCTTTTCATCTTTGTGAATAGTAGGCCACCATAGCCCTGCTCACAATATCTTCTACGCAGTGGCTGTTCCTGCGTAGTGACCTCCTGATACACTTGAATGTGCATCGACCACTATAAATGGCTTTTCATGGTCTAATACACATCTGCGTAGCACTTCATCCGTTCCCAATTTGTATAACTGTCCCACAATTATGGTGAAGTCTACTACTCTTACTACCATCTGCTTCTTCTACTACGTAGTAAACTCTGTCGGTGCCAACCCAGTAGTTAAGAAATTGACAATGTCTTTATAGTAGTCATCTGCGATCTGTACAACAAACAACTGCGCATCAGGCAGATTGTCTTCTAAATTGGTGGGTTCTTCACCTGACTCAATCCTTGAGAGATGGTCAAGTCCTAAGTTCAATCTGCCTAGATTAACTACAATTTTGAAGTCATACTCATGGAAGAGTAACAACCATTTGCAGATTCTCCCCCCTAACACTGGCTTATTGACCAGGTACTTCAAAGCTGAATGGTCAGTGTACATAGAGAAGTGTGCATCGAGCAAATAGTGCCTGAATTTCTGCAGTGCGTAGACCATAGCTAGGCCTTCTCTTTCAGTGGTCGTATAATTCTTTTCAGCAGATGAGAGTTTCCTGCTCGAAAATGCAATGGGGTGATCAATGCCCCCTTCACCTAGTTGAGCAAGCACAATGCCCAATGCTATACATGAAGCAACAACATGGACATGAAACGGCTTCTCCCAATTTGGAAAAATTAGGATCGATGCGGTTACCATTTTCGCTTTTAGTGTGTCCAATCCCTGCTCACACTCTGCATTCCATATAAAATGAGCTTCTTTCTTAAGTAGTTTTTCCATCGGCACGGTTATCTGTGCATAACCCTTGATGAATTTTCTGTAGTAACCCGTATGCACCAACGTGGTGCGAAGCTGCTTTACTAATGTTGGTGTAGGTAAATTCACAATCACTGTGATCTTCGTAGGATCAACCATCAGTCCTTGTCTACACACAACGTGTCCTAGAAGAATACCATAAGGCACATAAAAAACACACTTCTTTAAATTTAATGAAATTTGATGTTTCCTACACCTAGCTAACATCATTCTCAGGTTTTCATAGTGGTTTTTCATCAAACCAAAGATAGTCCAATCATCAAAATATGCTTCTAAAAATTTATGCATGAAATCTTTAAATGCTACAACAACAACTCTAGAAAAGATGGCAGGTGCGTTCTTCAGACCAAAGGGCATAACAGTGTATTGAAACGAGCCCCATTCAGTAGAAAAAGTTGTCTTATGTCTGTCTGCTGGATCAATCCTGATCTGATGATATCCAGAGAATCCATCAATAAATGAATATGCCTCATTTCCTCCAACATTTTCTAGTACTTCATCTGTAAAAGGAGTAGGAAATGGGTCATGCAACGAAGCATCATCCAGCTTCCTGAGATCCATGCAGATCCTAATATCACCTTTAGTCTTCTTGTCTTGGATAACCATCGGGTTTATCCACTCTCATTCTTCAACTGGCTCAATGATCCCCGCATCGAGCATCTTATCAAGTTCTGCCTTGACTCTTTCTTTGTATCGAGGATTCAATCTATAAGGCCTTTTCTTAATAGGCTTCACGCTTGGCTTGAGAGGTATCTTCATAACCCCCAAGTCGCCCAAAATACCTTTCATTTATGTAAACTTTGTCAGAAATAAATCCTGATATTCATGTAGCAGGTCTGCAATCTCCGCAGCCGTGGCATCATCCCAGTAATCTCCAATTGACACGAACTTTGACTCTTTGCTCATGCCAATGTTCACTTTTCTCATTTTAACAGGTCCACTCATGTCTGGAATTTCTAGTGGAGGTCCCTCTACATTGCGCGCACCCTCTGACTCAGGTATATTGATGTTGCACGGATCCTCCTCATCACTTTCCTCTTGTTCCTCATTTTCAGCAATGTTATAGCATTCAAGGGCATGTTCTATCTGCTTTGCCCATTCTGGATGTAGGTTCATAGGTACTTTGATATCTTCAAACACTGTCTCTTTGAGTTCTTCCAATGCCTCGTTTATACTTGGGCATTCTGCTTTGAATATGCTTTCTTTGATAATTTGTAGAGCTTCATTTATGCTTGGGATTTCGTATTCAAAGATGAAAGTTCTCTGGAAGTTCATAGTCGGGGTAGGCCAATCTGTAGTTCCTCTGCGCAACTCCATTAATAGGTACCAGTTCTTTGGAGTCTGTTCTTCCAATGTGTGTGAAAATAGATGAACCCATTCTGTTTGTGGTCTCTCCTCCCTGCTTGTGAATAGATTTCAATATGCTCCCTTGGGTCCGTCTGTCCATTATATTTTTCAAAGGGAAGTACAACCTTCTCAGCGAACCTGATCTGTATCATGCGTCTGCACTAATCCCATGTGGTCAATGTCTATTTATGCACAACCCACCATCTGGCAGGTGTCTCGCACAGTGCCATGTCTAATGCTGCTATGCGATGTTCAGCTGCAACTGATACAGTATATTCCTAGATAAATGAATAAACATTATATGAACCATCATAGATGGGGATTGGAATTACCTCTCTTCCAATCCAACGTAATGACTTTGTGATCTGCGCGCATCTTCTTACAGATACTTCATGCATACGTCTTTGCCAATTTTCCAGTCCTGCGTCCGAGTCTGAGATGCAAGAACTGTCACATCACTAACTAAGTGCTCCATCCGTAGTAGGATTAATGTAGTCATCTTGATTCATAGTCACCTTGTAAATGCGATCAAGATCCTGTGCTCTGGATTCTTCCTGAATCGGCTCACTATATCTTTCTCCTTGTGAAGGGTCCAATGGTGCAATGACCCTTATGTCTTGTCCTTCAAAGATCATCTTCTTTGTTTTCAATTTTATGATGGCGAGGTTATCCATAGCCCAATCTATACCCAACAGTGCTGGATAAGGCTGTCTATCATCCACAATTTCAATAACCTCGAAGTCTGCATGACTTCGCACTCCATCGATATCAACAATAACATTGGCTAGTCTCCCAAAAGGTATGAGTGTCAGTTGGTTTTCCAATTTCAACTATATGGGTGACCATAGCAACTTTTGTCTCCCCATCTGCTGCCATGTCTGCTTAGTCAAGACATTCACCTCTGATCCTAAATCAAGGATGATTTCATCCATCTCATAGTCTCTTATCTGCGCAATGAGTCTCATCTCTCGGCCTGTTCTTTTTTGTTTCTGGATGTGATGAACTGCGCTCTAGGCAGTATCTGTTTCACTGCGTGGTTCATACTGGTTCAACAGTTTTTGCAATTCCACTACAGCATCTGCGCTCTTCAATAATTTCATGCAGCTCCGTAGGAACTGCGCAACAGAGGTGCTTGTCTCTACTGCGTTGCACATTTTGTCATACGTGGCTGGCATATCTTCCATATATGGTATTTCACTTCGCAGGGGGATTCTTGGTGACTTAGGTGCTTGTTCTTTGAATATGTCCCGTGTTTCTTCAAAGACTTGTTTATTTTTCTCCAGGTTAAAAGAAGGTGTCTTCCCACTAGCTTTTCTGATCCAGATCGTTTCAAGAGGACTCTGTTTAGTTTCCAAGTTTCCATAAGTCAAAGCTTCTGCTTGCCTATCCCTTCTTGTCGTAGTGCCACTTCACATTACAACATTAATACTTGGATCCACAACCCTTCTCTCTGCCGCGATCAACTGGATTTTCGGGTTCGGTTCATCTTGCTTTCTCTTCTGCATTTCTACTGCTAACACTGGGCAGTCTTCAATAACATGATCAAAAGATTTGCAATAATTACAAGTGGTACATGGATTGGTACAATCTCTAGATAAGTGACCTGGCTGGCCACAGTTATAACATATCATCTGGCCTCTTCCCCTTCCTTGTCCTGGGCCATTATTTCTTCCTCTTCCGTGGAATCCTTCACGGCCTCTATATGCACCTTGATCATACTGCACATTATCTTATTTCTATGGAGTTTCTTCTTGGACTCTGTATACTCCATCACCCTGCATATGGTCTAGATATCGCTTTCTCTCCATCATGAGCTGATATGATCTACAGTTGGATTCATCATGTCCAACTGACTTACAGAAGTTGCAATATAGATTCTTAGGGGTGCATACATACTTCTGAATCAAGTAGCAGTCTTCCGGTCGGTGTCTTCTAGTTCTATATATCTCACACCATGGTGCTTGGTTCTGATTGAATGGATTTGGTGCTCCACTGTTAAGGTAATCTTGAAAAAAAGGGCAATTCTCTCTAGTGTTCCCTTCTCCTTTGCATCTTGTAGACCAGATTTCTTGTCTTTGTTCTTTCCCCTTCTTCATGTCTTGCAACTATAATGTTAGGGTAGCTAGCTGAGTTTGAATCAGAGACATTCTAGTGATAGTCTCTCCAATTGGTGAAGCTTCTAACTTCATCGCGATCTCTAGGGCTTCTTCTTGTGAAGCCACTTTCTGCTGCATCAACGACAGTCTGATATGGGCAACAGCGCGGCTATAAACCATTCTTGGTGCTGTTGTAGTGCTATGAAAAAGCTGACTTGGTCAAGCAGTGTCTTAAATTTTTGGTCAAATTCCCATACTGTTTCATTAGGTTTTTGCTTAATTTCCTTTAATTCTGTTATACATTGGGATTCTGACTTTGGTTTCTTGAACTCACTTAGTAGTGCGGCCTTAATCTCCACTAAGGTTCTAGTATGTCCCTGAGATTATTTCATGAACCAATTGAAGGATCTATCTCTGAACGTAGTGATGAGCTGCGCTTGCTTCACAACATCATCCTAAACTTGCTTAACACTCCATACGACTTCACATAGAAACCAATGTTGCTCAGGGTCCTCTAAATCCGTTCCTTTAAATATCGGCAGCTTGATATCATCAGTCATCCTTCTCCTAGGTGGTACAGGGTTCTGTGCAGGGTTCTGAGCGGTAAAAGTAAAATTTGTACTCCGCTGAATGTTCTAAATCAGAATATTCAGAGATGGGATAGTCTGTGACAGAATGGTCTGAGTACTCACTCCCGAAGTGTTACTGGTATTGACACTTTGAGGATTAGGAATATTAATAATAGGAGAGTTATGAACTGACAGATTTTGAGAAATAGGAGGCGCAGTACTTGCAATCGGTGGATTCTGCGGAGTAATAAGATGATAGGTGGATGATAGGGGTGTGGTCTGCCTATCAGGTGCAGTTTGCAAATCAATGTCTACGCGGAGTCCATGTTCACTGGATGTCTTCTTAGTAGTATACTTATATATTTTTCCACTTATCAAATTATGTGTCTCTTCGTCAGAATCACTATAGATGCTATTGACCATTACAGATTCAAAATCTTTTAGGAATATTTACTGCATTCTCAAAACGCCTTTCTCAGTTAAAAGCATTTTAATATATAGACTCAAATTGTTCAAGTACTTACCTCTAAAACCTTTGAAAAACTCTGCTCCGGCTGCGCTATAGGACTTCAACGTGTCCACAACGAACTTTGTCATGAAGCCTTCTAGTATAATGTCAAACCAAAAGTTGTCTTCTTGCGAAAGTGGGCCATCTATTGATTTGAGCCTCGCAATGAGCTCCAAGGTCCACTCGGTAGGTACTTCTGGCTGGAAACAATTCTTTCGCTCTACGAGCCTTGATAACCACTCGTGCAACTCATTTCCAAAGGATTCCCAGAAAATTTCGTAAATATCTTTCCACAGGTATTTGTTCAACCAAGCTACGCCAGAAAGATGTGGATGTTTGTTTTCTTTCCTTGCGAAGTCTCTTTTTGTCTTATCACACCAGGCCCAAATCTCTTTCTTGTCTGGGTGCCAATTTTCTGCAATGAACAGAACCTTTTCTTCTGAGCACATTACTTATTTCAAGCATGGAAACTCATCACCGATTCTTAGCATGGCAATGGAACCATTTTTTGGCTTACATAACTGTCTTGAGGTTTTCTATAAAGACCCAGGTTCTTCGCGGTTCAATGAACCAACAAAACCCCTTTTCACCAGCCCTTTCGGCAATAGTCTGTGAACAGACTGAGGTTTCACATGAGGCGAAGTTATGGGGGGGCTACGGAATTTGGTTTCCACAACCAGGTGATGAGCGCGTAAACATATATGATGGACAGGGCATTGCAGGACTCGCGCCGCGAACTAAAGTCTGCGCGAAACTTAACCCCTTCGTGGTCAACACTTAGACTATCAAGCATCCAAGGACTACGCGATGTCGAATGGACTTTCGTCGACAGGACAATGCAACTGATAACTACGCTTCCTATTCAGACTTAACCACTTTTGGTGACTTCACTTAGGATTTCCTATCCATTCATCAATTGCCTTATGTTATTTATCTTACGAATTATGCAATATGACAACACACAATATACTACGCGCTTCCGGTGCTGCGCTTCAAGTAGATTGCACGACGTGAACTCTACCCACTTAATTGACTATCCAACTGACTTATGCATTCACAAACTTAGAAATACTTGTGCATCTGACATCCATCCACATATGTGATACTTAACATATTATTCCCATCTTCATTTTTATGGCGAATACATATAAAAGTAAAACACATAAACTGATAAGCAAGATCTTAAGCATTCATAGTAAGAAAATATATAGATTGAAGTATATAAACAATCACACAACACATAATTTAATGTGGTTCACCCCCAGGATGGGAGCTACATCCACAGGAACTCTTGTGATATTATCTTGGGAAGGGTACAACAGTTTCGGTCTACGCACTTAGCTGCAGACTCTCTTCTCTCTCAATAGGCCTCTGCGCACAGACCTTGCAAAGCCTTTACAATAGCATTCAACAAAACAAACAAGTATTGCTCAAGATTATACAGTGAATATTCGAGATTAACAACGAAGATTAACCCTTTCCCTTACAAAATGTGCCTTTTTATATATCATGCCGATAGGTCATGTCTTTACAATGCATATTCAAAAACCCTAAGGTTTCCCAAAACTGTCACGGTTTTCCCTTAACCGGACTTGCTGGCTTCTGATAGCGACTCCTCCATCGTGACCATCCTCTGCGTGTGGTCACGTCACTTTCATCCTTCCCTATCAACCACATGTCGACTATCGGTTTCATCCATCCCTTTCTTCTCTAATGGCCTTATGCGGTCGGTTCTCATCGTGCTTCCTTTGCTCATGTGACCGTTCGCTTTCCTTCCAACATTCTGCCTTTCCAGATCCCCATGGATCAAGCTCTTCGCAGTGCTGTCTCTTCGCGGCACTAGCTTCCTTACCCTGCTGATTCTGCGTTGCGCTCAACTTCGCAGCTTCCCAAAACGGTCTTTTCCCAAAAAGTCTCCAGCTAAATAGTGCTCAACTTCGCAGTTCCAAAACTGTTTTT
This sequence comes from Larix kaempferi, assembly GCA_027924585.1. Lineage (NCBI taxonomy): Eukaryota > Viridiplantae > Streptophyta > Pinopsida > Pinales > Pinaceae > Larix > Larix kaempferi. The sequence goes on along the minus strand of BSBM01001044.1, from coordinate 1,010,063 downwards.
CCAAAATTTCCTTACTTGGGCCAGGCCCAACAGTGTACTCCTGTAAGGTTAAGCACCTGGTCATCTCTTCCAACCAAGATTCAGCTCGTATCCCTACTCGACCCCCTGAAAATTCAGGAAGCCTTATCTTATGAAGCTCCCTTGTGATATCTTGATGCAGAAGTCGTGGTACCGTGTTCACTTCTACTTTAGGAATTTCTTCCCTTAGTGGAGGGGCCTCCACTTCTAATTCTGAGGTAACACTTCCTCTCTGTAGTCTCTTGAGTGTTTCATTTATTGCCTCTAGAGAGAGCAATATAAGGATGGTCTTTGGCGATGGTGCCGGTACATTCAGCTCAGGTAATGTCGTCCCCTGACCTCGCCCCTGACCTGCTCGCGTCCTTACCATGTTTAACCCTATATCATGGCATAATACGACAATTATCATACGTTGACATCTTAACTAGGTTACTATTAAACTCATACTCAAACCTACTAGAGTGTGAAAGTTTATTTCTTTCTTCACCCGTAAACGGGTTTTACCTGATACTGAGGCGAATGCCTGACCGGGTGAGGGTACGTGGTCTCTACTACATTCCCTAGCGGGAATCACAATTGTGAGTGGCGGGTATAAGACACGATGTCTTAGTTGCGTGTGGTGTTGCATCATCCTCTTGTCTTCAGTAGTCACCAACAACCGCATCCACTGCCGGGGTCACTCTCGGCGCGATCCCTCAACGTGAAACGCTTTATTTCACTTACCTTGACCTAGTTTTTAATTAACTCGAGTCGCCCTCAAGCCCGGTATCCATGTTCACATTAAGTTTATAATTTTAAACCTATAATTAGTATATTAATCCTAATATATCATTTCAATCTTATACTAAACTTTATGTATTTTAATCATATGAAATTAAATATTAATTTAATTTAAATATGAAATTTGATATCTATATATATATGAAATTTAGTATGGATAAATATATTTTTTAAAATTTATTTATATATTTATTATATATACTATTTATATATATATATATATATTTTTAAACATATAAACATTTATTATTATTTTTAATTTTTTAAAATAAAATAGTATATACATTTTATTATTGTTAATTAATGAAATTGTATTATATTAAATTAAAACAATTCATAGTTTATATATCAATAAGCTTTTAAATTCAATACATGTATATAACACAATCAACAATTGTATTAACGATCTTAAAATATAATTTAAACAAAATAAAGTAAAAGTAATAATAAGAAGTTACTAACCTATAAGCTTACCCTAATCTAAATGAACCGCATGGAGGCCACGCGGCCTTCCCAAGTTGACCACCGCCATGAAACAAGTAAACCCTAAAAAGGGTCAAACCCAAAGGACCTCGCCATTTATCCCTTGGCTCGAGGAGTCCCGCTCTGCAACTTCGTCACCACTAGTGAGCTCTGCAACTCTGCCATGGCTATCAACTGCAATGAATGGTTAAGGTGTATCTAATCCCTCTCTTTTATTTCAGTTTACAGAATATAATTCTCCCATATATATATATATTTGTATATTCTCTCAGGGTCTGAGGAGAGCGGCCCAACGACCTGCCCCTCTCTTCTCCCTCCCCCATCGGTAGTGGCAACTCTCTCTAGTTCGCACAGAGCGATATCTCTTTCTCGCAAGGGTTTGGCCTAACGCCTAAGTGGCATCTGCACCATGTTGTGTAGATTTAAGGGCACGTGGGTTCTTCATCCTTGCCCAAACAACCTCTCCTTCTCTGTGCAAACCTACTCCCACAGCTCTCCCTCTTTCTCACGCGCAGGCCACTCCAGGCTCAATATCCAAGCTACAATGCTCTCACTATCCAAGCAGGCTCAACATCTGTTCTCTCCCTCTCTCGCAAAGAGGCCACGGGCCTCTCCTCTGCGCACAGACCACTCTCCCTTATTTCTGCGTAGATCCACTCCCTTCTACACGAGTAGTGGCTCTCCCTTCTGCACATAGAGGTTGGGCTCTCCGATGGGTTCTCTCACTGCGTGGCCCCACCGGTCCTCCTCCCTCTACGCCAGTCCGTGGTTCAACACCCAAGCGCACACTGTGGCCCCGTTGTGCAAGTTATGGGCGCGCGAGCATACACAATGGGTTCAAGGGATTCTACGTGGGAGCTCTCCTTGGTGCTCGATACTTTCCCGTGACCGTTTGGACTATTGGTTGGCTGATTGATGCATAGTGCACCATATTTACTTGTGGCTCAGCTTTCCTCGTGACCTTGGATGAGGCTCTGCCTTGTGTTTCAATATCTTTGAAGAATTAGAGAGGGCAGAAGTCTAACGTGAAGCGGTCCAGCCACAAACTCACCACCAAATCGTGAACGCTAAGTGAGATGTGTGGGAAATGTCTCAACTGACCCCATAGCGAAAGTTTTCTTGCACGATGGCTTGGTTCTTGGAAAAATGCCAAATCCCAACAAGGGAGAGCCCGTGTAGTATTTTCACAATACGCTCAAGTCTAGGGTTTGAGTGCCTTAATCATGGCAAATCGGTGGACGATTATGGGCAATGAGTATGACGGCTATGTTTGAAGTTTGATTGAAATGAGACAAAAGGATCATACTTATTCATTATAATTAATATATTCCAACAAATAATAAATATTTGTTTATTATAATTTATGATTTACTTATCGTATGATTCTCTTCTTTTTGTAATAAGGATAGTCTTTGCATTCCTATATAAAAAAAAAATTGCATTTCAATTACATCTATAACATACTAATAATTCTCATGGTTTCGAGTAGGTTTTCGAGTTCATGTAGCGAATTATTAGGAAAAATAATTGTAATTATAATTTTGATATTACGATTAAATCATTTATTAATGTGTCTCATTTTATGTTGCAGGTGATGCTAGTTTAAAGTTCTTCAACAATCCCATAGTTGGGTTGAATTGAAATCGAGTCTCTTCAACACTAGATTTTCTATATTGTATTTTTTTGTTTGTTTGTGAAATTTCTATTATGTTATAAATACTCTGTTAAATTGTAGTAAGCCCTAAGGTATGAGTTTTCGAGCCTTAGGCTCTGACACCATGTGTAGAACCCATGTCCTAGTTTATCTAATGTTTATAAATAAATTTCTAACTTTCCTGTGTTTACATTCTGGTTCATGTTTCTATTTTTGTTTTCTAGTTTATGTTAAATTTCCATTCTCATGCCTGTAAAATATAACACATTTACATTTACAGGTTGCTATATAAATGTATTTACTGTTTATCTATTTCTAACATCTACTATTTTTGTGCCGGTGTAACAAGATATAATATATGTGCTTATTCACATAATTTCATTATCAATAACTTGAATTAGTATAATTTACAGAGTTAGAAATGGGTCATTATACCTGTAGGAAAAATACCTGGAAATAGCTAGTAGACCCCTTTGCTGCTCCTTTTGCCCTGTTGTATGACCTGCAACCAAAAGCCTTTCCAACCCTGGAAACTCAACTGACCAGACAATCTGGTATGCCACCCTGCCAACTGGCGAGGTCTCGCCGACCACCTAGCCCCAAAAGTTCCCCTTTTGACCCCCAAGCCCAAACCGAGTACAAGCCAACCAATTTATCCCTTCTGCAATTTCTCCAACAAGAACCCCCTTCTCTTCTCCTCTGTAATTTTCTATCCCTGCTAAAATTCCCAAAATATCCAAGATGATCCCCTTCTCCCCTTTCTCTTCTTCTCATATTCTCCTTTCTTTGCTGACTCTTCCCCTTGCCATTACTACCCTTATCCCCCCATCATTAATTTTCTCCCTCTAAGTCTTTTCTAGAGCCCATCCCCATGACTCTCATTAATAATTAAAATATTATAAATGTGTTGGTTGGGGTCACCTACCAACCACACTTCCCATTAAATAAATCTTATCCTTTTAATTCCTTTTATCATTTGTTGACTCATAATTCTATATTTCACAATTTAATTATCATTTTTATTAATGAACTCAATTACAATTTAAAAACATTGTTAAATAATGGCATAAGGAAACTACTACCACATTCAATAATTTGAACCTTAAATGTAATTACACTAATTAATACTTATTTATTACTGTATCCTAATTAATTAATTAATCCTAATTATTTATAATTAACCTAATCATCATTCATGGCACTATTACCACATTCAACATTACACTCTTAGTTACATTTAACTTAATTAACAATTATTATTAAAGATAAGAATAGTCTCATGAACATTAATTAATAATTATAAACACATCATTAACATTAGTCAACATTATTAACATTAGTCGACAATAATTAACATTAATCAACATTATTAACATTAATCGACAATAATTAACATTAATCAACATTATTAACATTAATCGACAATGATTAACATTAATCAACATTATTAACATTAATCGACAATGATTAACATTAATCCAAATTATTAACATTAATCGACAATAATTTACATTAATCAACATTATTACCATCTAAGTCACTCAATCAACCTATTCCATTATTAAATCATAAATTACTAACTCAGCGCATTAATTCAATCTACTGGTTAGATAAGTAGTAATAATGTAATTAATGCCTAAACATTATAGTTCGGTATTCTTTCATGCAATTTATACATATGTTGATGAGTTATGTAAGTGTAGCTACGAATTACATACCTCGTGTAAGTACACTAACAATACTAAATCACACACATAATTCATAATCATAAAATTTATTGTTTACTGACATAGGTTTAAACATAGTTTTCAAGGTACAATATTTTACCTAACTACATCTTATTAACTTATGAACAATTCGTACATTACTGAGTTATGACAAATAATCAATCAAAGTTTTTCAACATACACAGTTAGATCGAGTTTACTTCTCGACTTCTAGCTACACCTATCTACCTACACCGTCTACCTAATTCACAACTAACTTCCACATCCTATCCTTTCCTTTGTTGGACTACCTTGAAGTGTCAAGCCATGACCCGCTCCAGTTAGAGCCCGTAAGCGGAAGTGTCGACTACATCGACCAAGCTTCCCCAGCAGGAAACCACCAGTCATCATCACAGACCTTGGGGAGCGCTCCGTAGCACAGCCCTCCCATGACTCTAGGTTTTCGGGGATAAATGGTGGGCAAAGCCTCCACCCCCCCATGGAACAAGGAACTATGTCTACTCGACATAATAACTGCGTTGCACCTATACTGAGTTTTTCATCATATAACCAATCTGGGTGGTTGAATTTCCTGAAACCCTACCCCACCCATACATCATAATAAACAACATAATAATCATGCAAAAATAAATAATGCATCGCTTGCATACCATTTATCTTTGGAGTCCATGTCCTCGAGGCTCTCCCACCTCGTAGGATCCAGCTATCGCTTAGCCATTTTAACCTGTAAGTTAGTCCACAACATACAATCTATAATATTGTGTACAAATCCTCGACATGTACACATACATTTCATCATAACATAACAATAATAAATTCATTTATTCACCATGCACCTGGCATAACATTCATTCATTCAACATATAACTTAACAGTATCCACGTACCCATCATTTAGATATTTGCATATATGAGACATACGTAACACATGATATATATCTAAACATGAATACATATCATAATACTAACATCACACACACACATATATATCTCGGAAAAATAATATAACCATATGTCCACAGTGTCATCAAACCGACGAAGTCTCACAATCAAGCAAATACAACATATAATAGTAGTTCAGGTAGTAATGTCAAAACGGGGCGTTACATTTTACATGTGCTTAAAAGAACAACTAATTTCAACTTCATCCAGGGCGCTTTACATTTCATTTCATTTGCATTTCATAGATATTTAAGTATATAATAAAGCAGTGTGATGATGATAGGATCACTTGCTTCAAGTCTATCTGACACAAATCAGGAAACTAGCTAGTCTTAGCTCATGTCACAACACCAATGGCTAGTCCTAGCCCATAAGTGAAGCATGGGTTCAACTAGAAGGAATCATCTACAATCAGGACCAAACATCGGGGGAAACCGACCAGAGAGGTCAAGGCTTCATAATCCCAACTCACCTAAGCTCAGGACGCAACACCAACGAGTTCTATTGGCCCATAAGGGTCAAGGATTTGGTAAGTTTTGTCGCACAACTCAGAGCCGAGACACAAAACAACATGGATTCTACCATATACAGAGGTCAAAGTGGGGGAAAAAGGATCCTCAATCTCACAAGTCAAAGTATCAAGTCAAGGTTCAAATCAAAGATGGAAGATAACGAATGGATGGAGACAGTGAAAAGGTGATGCCATAAATAACAGAGACACTAGGGAATGACCAAGTCCATACTATGAAAGGGAAAATACCAATGAGTATACACAAGAAACTCTCACTAAAAGAGAATCAATAACTCTTACTCTAGGCCATCAATATGGAACAGGAGATAGAAGATCACCAATGTCTAGCCACTATATACTCAGTCTAGCTACTAAGATAAATAAACGAGCAAAATAAAACATACAAGTACAATAATTGTATACATGTTAGGTAATATACCTGTAACTGTAATCATCTAATAGGCACTGTAACAATGCTACTATATGTATCCTGGGGCACCATAATCATCCATATATGATATTACAAAGTGAAATGTGGCCTAACTCGGTCTCTAACCTAGGGTCATGGGACTCAGTCCTGACATGAAACTGACTGCATATATGCTCTGGGTCCACTAAAGATAGGAGTGTATCATCATCATAATACTCATATGTTGCTTTTCTCGTGCATGGGACTGTATAGGACAAGCTCAAAAATGTGCTCAAACTGATCTGCAAATCATGGTATCTCCCGCTATTATGGATGCGACAACAAGCACCTTAGTTTCACTCCCTTTTGATCCAGGAGTCGATTTTAAGGCTTACGTCTGCAATGGTATTGGTTGTAATTTCAAACAAGTTGTAATACCCCACCCCAAAAAGGAGTGATACTGGGAGCACTACTTTTCATTCAAGGGTCAATTTTAAGGTTTTTGTTGGGAAGTTTACGAGGAATTAAGGCCATGGTGGAAAAAGGTTGCAATTTTAACCTCGAAAAAAAAAGGCATGCTACCAGTAACACCACTTTTTGATTTAGGAGTTGATTTTTATGTTTTTGACCTCAAAATATGGATTTTTAGAGCTATAGTTCTCGTTTTGAGGTCACGGTTCTCATCAAGTCAATAAATATATTACTAAACTAGATGAATACGAATCCAAAACTATCACCCTGGATTAAAAAAAAATGGCAACATAGAGACAATAACTGATGATATTTCATAGATGGTTGTGTCTAGGCCCCATGATGTAGGAAGAGAACACGCTTGATAAAGCTAAATTAACAAAGTTTGCACTCTAGAGCATGAGGGAGATCTTTGTGGAAAACCTCAAGGGGAAACAAATATTATTGATCGAGGCATGGAAAATGACAACCTGCAAATATTTTTTTTTCCTGGAAAAAAAAGCGTAATTTCATTTCATCCTTAAGAGTACGAAATTACATTGATCATCATCACTCATTTAGAGTGGAAATTAGAGCTATTAAGTTAAGCTTCTTGCTTCAGTCTGTTATTAACTTAGATGTTCTCACCATGTGAGCAATAACATTAGATACTTTGTTATAATTAATCACTGTGTTCAAGACTTTAAAGTCTTTTTACAAAAAATAAAATACCTTTATGTACATGACTAATAGTGCTAAATAACTGAGTATTACAAAAAATATAATACGCTTATATCCATCCGACTGTTCACAAAATAGCAACATCACATAATAGCTTTTCTGATCCTCATTCGATAAAAGGCCCGTGGTACAACTCCCTTCCCACCCCATCTACATATTCAAATATTGTCCATATTTCGACCCCCAGCAGCAATCCTTCTTTCGAGGCCTTGTCCACCTCTGTGTTGTTTTCCCGGAAGATGTGCCTGCGATTAAAAGTTTCAAAAGTGAGAGAGACATTCTGAATTTGTTCCAATATAGCAACATTCCTCCTGTTGTTGCACTGATAAGAGCCCGAAACCCACTTGATCACATTCATAGAGTCCCCATACACAGTAATTTTCCTGACTGTACGTTCCCTGGCATAGGATATAAGTAATTTAAGACTGAGAATCTTAGCCCAGTTATTGGTCCCCCTCCCAAAACCAAACGTCATCACAAAGAAATGAACAGTTGACAAGTAAAGAATAGCCCCTCCCCCACATTGATCATTCTGACAAGCCCCATCAAAGAATCCCCAAGGCTATGTTCAATCAATATCCACTGGTTGAATATTTCTTGTAATATAGGATGATCTGAGACGCTTGAGGGCTGAGAAAATCCCACAACTGTTTATAGCCGATAGAGCTGGAAGACCTGCAATGTCCGAGAATAGACATTTGTTCTGAGAGAGCCAAATACCCCTAGATTACTATAGGAGGAAGGGATTTAAAGGAGGAAAAAACCGGATTGAGAGACCACCGTCTCCAAGCTTCATCTAGTGAGTTCCCAATCCACTGGAAATTTACTTTTAGAATCCCAGAAACAATACTCCAAACCTCTGTTGTAAAGCTACACTGAAGAAACAGATGTAAAACATTCTCCTCATCCTGCTTACACAGGTAGCATTTGCTTGGACCCTGGAGGCTTCTACGCTGCAGAAAATCCCACGTCGGGATCCTGTTGGCCAAAACACACCACATGAATAATCTTGCTTTGAGTGGGCACTGTAATTTCCATAAATTTTTCCACCACCATACCTGTTCTCTAACTAAGTTGTTCTCACTAATCCACGGATATCCTCATTTTGGAGTATAATTACCTGAGGGATCCCCATCCCAAACAAGAGTGTCATCATCTTCATTCAGAAAAATCTAATCCCTGCTAAGAGCCCTCAAGTACTATCTGAGTTCCACCTCCAAAGCCGCTTCCAATCCAAAATATTCTTCCCTCCTCCAAACAGGGCACCCCATCCAAACATTCTCCATATCTGCCAGTTGATTGAGATAAAAAATATCTCTCTGTCCCAGCTCCTCAATCAAACCAACTGACAGCAAGTGTTGAGCTTCACATCCCACCCACGGATCACCTCCAATCCTCACCCTTTTCCCGTTACCTACATCCCATACCAGGTTTTGTTCAATAACATGAAAAGAGGATACCACTGCTTTCCAAATACATGAACCACCTTTATGTGACTTGTGAGGGGACCTGATCCAAGATTCCATTGATTTAGGCTCAACGTATTTGTGGATCATGACTCTTTCCGAGAAACCCCCATACTTGATTAACCGCCATCCACACTTCGCGCCCAGAGCTTTGGAGAAATGAAATATGTTTTTCAGTCCCCATCCGCCCATAGCTTTGGGTGTTGCAATTCTGTCCCACTTGACCCAGGGAGTAACATGAGCATCCTCCTTGCCATTCCAAAGAAAAATGAAGCAAATTTTCCTCGCTACATTCAAAATTCTAATAGGAATCCATGCTAGTGACATCCAGTAGATTGGGATAGCTTCCAGCACAGACTTAACTAGTACTAACCTTCTAGCTCGGGAAAGCCACCTGAAGCTCCATCTTTTTAATCTTCTTTCCAGTTTTTCCAGAAGCCAAACCCAATCCTATTTCAGATAGTCATTAGGCTTCAAGTTGAAACCCAGATATTTTAACCCTTCCGAAAGGGTAAGAATTTTGTAGGGAAACAAATTGGTATAAGTATGTAATTCCTCCTCCCTCAAGAGAGATACCGTAAGAGAGGATTTCCCATAATTTATCTCCATCCTTGTGGCTATAGAGAAAAGGTCCAGTAGTTCCTTGAGTTTAATAGCATCCCTTCTTGAGCCCGAGCAAAAAATCAGAATGTCATCCACAAAAAGTAGATGTGTAAGAGTTACTCCTGGTGCCACCATTATCCCATCAAAATCACCCATTCGTTTAGCTTCCTTAATAGCCCGACTCAAACTTTCAGCCACCAACAAAATAACAAGAGGGACAGTGGACACCCCTGACGCAGTCCACGACCAGAATGAAAGAAGGGGGTCGCCATTCCATTCAGTAAAACAGAGAAAGAAACAGAAGAGATACAGCTCATGATCCAGCGAATGAAACCTATCTCAAAACCCAAATGAGTAAGCATGAGATGGATATATAACCAACTAACCTTGTCATATGCTTTTGATAGATCAATTTTAAGAACTGCTCCTTTCAATTTTCTAGTTTTAATACTGTGTAATCCTTCCTGAGCAGTTCCGATCGCTTCATGAATCTGTCATCCTTCAAGAAACCCAAATTGTTCCTCTGAGATGTGTGTAGATAAGATAGGTTTGAGCCTATGAGAAATCACTTTAGTAACAATCTTATACACACAGTTGCATAGGGATATAGGCCGGAAATCATTAAGATTAGAAGGAGTGTCCACTTTAGGAATTAGTGCAATGAAGGTGGAATTAATGCTAGCTGGAATCCTGCCTTCCTTCCTTGAATCTTAAACAAGCTATAAAAGATCTTCACCAATAATGTCAAAAAGAGCGATAAAGAATTCAATTTTCCATCCATCAATCCTAGGACTCTTATCTTTCTGAAAACTATTCAAAACTGCCTTCAGTTCGTCCATTGAAATGATGTCCATCAACTTCCCATTGTCTTCCTCCTCAACAAACCGGGGGAATAGTTGTGCTACCCTAATGACCTCTTCAATGTTCACTCTGTCATAGGCTTTGAATAGATTCTGAAAATGATTAACCCTACTCCAGCCAACACTTCAAATGTAGCATGAGAATTACCAGCTGAGTCTTTGAGGCTCGAAATAGTGTTGGCAGATCTTCTTCCTTTTGCATAGGCATGAAAAATTTCAAATTTTTATCCCCACTTTCCAACCAAATGGCCCTGCTTTTCAATCTCCATGTCTCTTCATTTTGCTGTAGGATCCTATTCCGCTGGTCCTCCAATTGAACCAGATGCTCCTTTGATGCTAGAGAACAGAATCCTCCTCCTACCCCTCCTGAAATGGAAGATATTTCTTCTTCAATAGTCTTAAGAGCCCTATCGTCCCTACTCCTCTTTTCAACAACCCAATTTTTGATTGGTTCCTTGAGTGTTTTAATATTCTCAACAAAGTGGAATGCTACAGAGTGAACCAAACCTGGTTGAAATGGAATCCAGTACCGATGGAAAAGATCAACAAAGGTAGGGTCCTCCAACCAAACCTTATTAAATTTTAAGGGAGCAAGGGGTTTTGCAGGGCCTGCCTTCATCTCCATAAAAATAGGTTCATGATCAGATCATCCTCCAGACCCAATCCATTGCCTGACATAGAAAAAAGTCTCCACAATCTACTTAGAAAGCAAGAAACGATCCAACCTCTTCTCCACTCTATCCAAACCAATCCTCTTGTTCCTCCACAATGGTTTTAAGCAGACAGGCTCCACATCTATCCAGTTACCTTTAGTAAATTTCTGAATAAAAAAGTTTGAAAGGGGATCCACATGAGCATGTGGCCCCCAAACCTCTTCTTGACCCAGAGAAAAGTTGAGATCCCCCCCAGGATCACAAAATCCCCCTTGAGCAACTCTCTAGCCAACAAAGAGTTCCAAAAAGGTTCCCTATCACAATAAGGACCATAGATGTTTGCTATGGTGAATTCCCTATCAAAATCCAGTGACCTACAAGACATCCCTAAGACCGATAAAGAATAAACTCAGACCTTAGCTTCTTTCCAACCAATCACCAATCCTCCGGAATGACCCCTAGCATCCGAGGCCTCAAAACACCATCTCAGGAACCATGATTTTAACCTACCAATAGCTTCAGCACCTCCACACATAGTTTCTTGTAACAACAAAACATCAGGATGTTCAAGGTCCAACATCCTCTGCAGAGCTGGTCTTTTGGAGGGACCAGCAAGACACCTACAATTATAGGACATAACTTTCATCGGAACCCTTCCTTATAGGCATTCACTGCTCTAAGTGCCCTCTCAATAGAAAGTTGTTTACCATTCCTAAGATCCAAGCATGCTTGAGACTTAGCATGTGAAATGAAATACTTTCGTCCTCTGATCTTTGACAGTTTAGGCTTCTCTTTCCCTAACCCCCCCGCTGAAAGCTTGTTCAATGAGCACAGGTAATAACCAGACTCCGTGGAGCCAGAGCGGAAAGATGGTTCAGGAATAATAGGATGAAGAACCGGGGAATCAACAGGATTTATCTCAGGAGGGCAATCCAGTAATAGAGTTTCAACAATAGGAGATGAATCCACAGAACACGAAGGAACTGAGAAAGAAGACATCATATGTGAGGATATATGTAAATTCTTAAACCCATCCACCCAATCAAAACTTGGAAAAGATAAGTTCTTAATAAAAAGATTGAAGGAAGGGTTTGAGAAAGGAACAGAAGAAGTACCAACTACCAAATCCGGTGACCGAAGAACAGAATGCTGAGGGCCCTCCGTAACAGTAACCAATGGCTGGATGAGTTCGATCTCTGCTATGTCCTCGGTAGCACCAGCGTTCGACATTGTACCTTCCTCCCCCAAGAAGCCAGCTTCCTCCAATGTACCCGAAGGTACCACCAAATCAGTTCGTTCATTCTCAGGCTAACCCAATACATCAAATTCCAAGTCCACACCAGCCTCCTTCTCCACAATCCGATGTTTCATAGAATTTCCAAACTTCATACGAACCGGAAATGAGCATTCAACAGCCGGATGACCATATTCATGACAATGTCTACAACGGAACGACATGTTTTCATAATAAATGGTTTGGGAAAAGGTATATGGCCCCCATTTCAATTCCATACCATCAAACAACCCCTCCCTTACATTAACACTCACTAGTATTCACGCAACCTTCTGAATCGATGTTGCCAAAAATGAGAAATCTACATCCAGATAACTTCCCAACAAATTGCCAATCCTCTGAAAGTGTTCCTCAGCCCAGTAGTGTAATGGAAACCCAGGAAGCCGCACCCAGAGTGGAATGGTGTCCATTCGTTCACGACTTGCATCGAATAACGGGTTCCATGGATTAATGTTAGGAACCTATGTCAACCCTTATCTTTACTATGTTAGTATATTGTTGTTGGACGCATATGCTTTGTAAGTCGTCCCGTAGTATTTGTTGATCCGTAGTTTATATTAGCCCATAGTATTGACCCATAGTATTCGACGCATATGCTTTGTAAGTCGTCCCGTAGTATTATATGTCCCATGGTTTTGACTCATAGTATTGGGCATAGACTTAGTATATAAGTGTGTGTTGAGGTCATTGAAGGCACCGTGAAGTTAATTGTATTGAGCTTGCTCAAAGGAGGTTGCCCCCTCGAAGTGGCCCGTGATCAATATAAAAGCGACTCTGTTCTATTATTTCTGATATCTCGTGTATTTGCATTAATTAATTATTGCAGGTACATCACATCTGGTATCAGAGCACTTTCCTTGGCACAAGTGGGAATTTTTTTTTCTTTTTTTTGGGCGGCGACTTTCAGATCAATTTCTGAAACTTTCTGCACAAAATCAGAAGAAATCGGTTGCATATCTGAATTCCTCTTTCAAAAATACGCAGTTTCAAAAAAAAAATCATCTCATTTGGAGTTCTAAAAGTGGATATATCACGGATTTAAAATCAGCAATTTTTCAGAATTTCGGTGACGGCCGCGGAAATTGCGGCGAAAAGAATCTTTTGACTGAGTGCCCAAATTTCTATTCCGCTTTCATGGGTAGAAGCAGAGTGGTTGTCCCAGTTCCGGAAACATGCTATAATAGCGATTCTGAGCAATATAGATCCGGTTTTTGAACATTGGGTGGAATTTCTGCCCAAATTTTTTCTGTTGCAGGTTCGGATTTGAGAATCATCCCTATCCGCTTAACTGTGGGAAGTACTTGGGCATAAGCCCTAAAACTCATTGTGAGGAGTACCACAGGAACCCCGAAGTAGCTGGCCCATTGAGAGGACGTGCCAGCGAAAAGGGCAACGACCCCTACCTGATTGACTAGTTCCCACCCATGAGGTAAACCAAGAGCTGTCGTTTGTGGCAAAGCGGTTATCAGTTTTACCTGAGCCGTGGAGTGAGGGATACTGCCCCAATACGCAAGCCGTCAGACAACATTGGTGGCCGAGTGAAACCCCTGAACTGTTAGGAAGCCGCACATACTTGGGGTCCATATCTACTTTCAGCTGAACTATTATTGATCACTGCTGCGCCGTTTCAGATCCATTTGCAAGCCGTTCCAGATTCAACCATTTTCAATCCATTCGGTGTTGTTCCAGATCCCTTTCGAGCCGTAGTCGCTCCAGTTTGGGAAAAAAAAAAAATTGTCACCCGTGCAGGAGCAAACACCATGGAGGAAGCACTTGCAGCCATCCAAACCAAACTCCAAGATGTGGATGAAAAATTTCTCAGCCTCCATCTTCAGCATTCAGCCATGAACAATAATCGACAGCCAGAATCTTTTGCAGCCATCGGGTTCTCTTCTTCCAACAATTTTCGTGGGCCGAAGCTTGATTTTCCTCGCTTCAATGGTACTGATCCGACTGGATGGATATACCGAGCAGAACAATATTTCAGTCTGCATAATACTTTTGATGTCCAGAAAGTTCCACTTGCATCCTTTCATTTGGAACATGAAGCCCTTCAATGGTACCGTTGGTACATCAAAGCTCATCCCGAGCCAAACTGGACAGATTTTTGCCAACTCATTTTGCCATGATTTGGCCCTAGTGCTTTTGATGATTTCACAGGAGCACTCACTAAACTTCACCAAATTGGCACAGTGAGAGAGTATCAGACAAAATTTGAGAAATTGGCCAATCACACAGAAGGATTGTCTGATGAATTCTACAGGAGTTGTTTTATAAGTGGTCTCAAGGATGAAATTCGCTTAGAGGTCAAAATGTTTTGTCCCAACACAATGATGGAAGTCCTAGGGTTGGCTAAGCTGGCTGAGGACAAGATTGCAGCTCAACAATGCTCCAAACCCACCCTTTTTCCCTTCAGAAATATGGGTTCCCAACGACCTCCCATCAAGCTTTCTCCTCAACCAACTCCTATCAAGCATTTGTCTGAAATAGAAATGCAGGCACGCCGAGAAAAAGGGATTTGCTATAATTGTGATGAGAAATTCACTCGGGGACATAGATGTGTTCAACAAAAGCTCTATCTCTTGGATGTGGATTCTCTGCCTTCCTTAGAACTTGGTGAAGCAGCTATAGATATAGTGGATGATCATATCGACATTCAACACCCGCTTGTTGACACCCCATTTCAGGACGACCCACCTGAGATCTCTCTCCATGCTGTAACCGGCGTCACCACCCCACAAACAATGCGGGTCAGGGGATACTTCAAGAAGCTCCCTCTTACTATACTCATTGATTATGGTAGCACTCATAACTTCATTGACCCTCGGATTGCCAAATAGGCTGATTGTTTTGTCCATCCTTGCTCCAGCTTTGAAGTCATGGTTGCCAATGGGGGCACCTTACCTTGCAAGGGGAAGTTTCACAATGTGCGTATCTCTATGGAAGATTATAACCTACGCTCTGGCATGTTTGCCTTGCCCTTAGGCAGATGTGATGTGGTTTTGGGCGTTCAATGGTTACACACACTTGGCCCCATCTTATGGGATTTTGCTGAACTTTGGATGCAGTTTAAAGTCAATGGGGCACAAAACAAATTTATGGGCTTACAACCAGGGTCTCTCTGCATCATCAGTTCACATCGCCTGGAAAAAATCCTTAAGAAGAATTCACATGGTGTCATCGCTCAGCTCAATTCCATTCAGATGCACCTATCAACAGTCTCCACTACTTCCTTGGATAGATATGCAGGTATCCTTGCTGAACCAATGCGCTTGCTGCCTTCAAGAGACCTTTCCGGTAAGAATGTAGCCACATCTACCTCTTAGCAGGAAATGATGGCTATTTTGCATGCAGTACAGAAGTGGCAACCATACCTATTAGGGTATTATTTCTGCCTCAAGACTGATCTCCCGAGTCTGGAAATTTTTTTGGAACAATGGGTCTCCTCCCCAACACACCTGCAATGGGTTATCCAACTCATGGGTTGTCCCTATGTGATCACTTACAAGAAGGGTAAGGAAAATATGGTGGAAGATGCTCCTTCTCGCACAATTGATGACCCAGTTTCTCTTACAGCTCTTTCTCTGCTTGTTCCAAATTGGTTGCAATATGTTCAACAGGGCTATCTCTTCTATGAACTCCATGCTTCTTCATCAACAGGGCACTCTGGGTTCTGCAAAATGTATGACCGGGAACAATGTAACTTCTTTTGGTCGGGACTAAAAATGACAATTCAACAGATGGTGGTTGACGATGATACTTTCCAAGTCAACAAGGGGGAAACGACACTCCTTTCGGGATTGCTCAAACCCTTGCCCATCCCTACACAGCTTTGGCCAACTATTTCTATGGATTTCCTAGCAGCGCTCTGGTGGTACAGTAACACATCTCAACGGACACCATATGAAGCAGTCTATGGAAAAACACAGCCTATTCTTCTTCCATACACCCTTAGCAGCTCTCCAGTTCAGGAAATTGACTTGGTTCTTTGAAACCGCGATCAGATTCTTCTCATTCTGCAGGACAATCTTCACATGGCCAGAATTCGCCTGAAACAACAAGCCGATCAGCACCGTTCTGAGCGCATTTTCCACGCAGCTGACATGGTTCTTCTTCATCTACAGCCTTCCAAGCAATCCTCCTTGACACTCGAAAGGCGTTAGTGGCCCGAAATGCAAACCGAGGATGCTACCGGGGAACCACTCCTTCAGATTCTGCAGCAATTTCTCCAACCAAAGCTTTGAGGACAAAGCTTTTTGTAAGGGAGAGGGGATGTTAGGAACCTATGTCAACCCTTCTCTTTACTATGTTAGTATATTGTTGTTGGACGCATATGCTTTGTAAGTCATCCCGTAGTATTTGTTGATCCGTAGTTTATATTAGCCCATAGTATTGACCCATAGTATTGGACGCATATGCTTTGTAAGTCGTCTTGTAGTATTATATGTCCCATGGTTTTGACTCATAGTATTGGGCATAGACTTAGTATATAAGTGTGTGTTGAGGTCATTGAAGGCACCGTGAAGTTAATTGTATTGAGCTTGCTCAAAGGAGGTTGCCCCCTCGAAGTGGCCCGTGATCAATATAAAAGCGATTCTGTTCTATTATTTCTGATATCTCGTGTATTTGCATTAATTAATTATTGTAGGTACATCACAATTAAGCAAGAGCGGAACTTTGAGTATCAACCAGTTCATACTTAGAGCCCACTACACATGAGCGTCCGAGGAGAAATGAAAGGAAAACCATCCCCCTGAAAGACCCACCACACGAGGAACATACCCACAATGGCCCAACCAAGCCCCAGATGCCCATTGAATAACCGTCTTATGGCTCACCGACCTTCCATAAACCCTACCCACCAACACAAATTTAACCATAACTACAATCTGCTGAAAACCAACATCTTCTCCTCGTGTGTAATTCAGAGCCTTACCTGAATTTTTAATCCATTTTCTCCTATTCTGCGCTCGAGGAGCAGTGGGCTTCAACCCCACAAAATCCTCTTCACAGGAAAATTCCCTCTACACCGAATCCCCTGACGAACTAGAAAACCCTCACTACTTGGCTGTGTCCAGATTAGCTGCTACAAAACCCCCTAAAGAAGAAATAAAACAAAACCCTTCCTCCTTATCAACCCTAGCCACCGATTCATCACTGTAACCCTGAGCAGGTGAAGCTATAAGAGAACCACCCGAAGAATTGAGAAAATCCAGTAAATCCCCTAACCCTGCATTCAAAGCATCCTACGTTAGTGAGGTGCTGAATCCCTTGACACCCCAAATGCTCTCACTTCGGACCTCCGGCACAAAACCAACTGCAAAGCCATACCAATGCGGGGAGTTCGACAGTACCGGCGAGATAGTAGATTCCAGTGCAAGGTTAGGTTCAAAGACTGGAAAATTGTCTGACGGCCGGCAACTTCCAACGCCACAAACCCCATAGTTACCATCTCCAGCAAATTCCCAGAAAATGCCAGGTGGCAATCTCCAAATCTCCTGATGCCGCAAGGTGTCACTCCCATAATCCACCTTGTCTAGTGGATCCATACTAGGAAATTCAAAGAGCCTTCCCGAGGAATGATTAGGGCTAAACAAAAACAGTAAAATAAAATAACCCACAGGTAAATGCTAAACATCAAACAGTCAATAATAAACCACTTTGGGATCCGTGCAGCCCATCTAACAAGACTGATGACATTGCTGCCGCCTGCAGTGGGATGCACAATATCCTCCTCCCACTCAGCATACCCTAGTCTCCATCGCCGGCCTCCATGGCAATCCATTTATGTTCGAATAACCTACAAATATGCACCATCAAACTTGCCTAATAATTGTAAGCAATCTATCCCTGTCATTGCAAGATTCCTTCATGTTTGGACTAGTGCTTTTCCAGTCTTAGGGAAATGTCCATGGTGGTTGTATGTTGTTATCAAACGAACTAATCTACATAAAATCCAATTTGATCACCACACACTAAACTTACTCTCAAGATACCCATAAGCAGTCAAGAGAAAGGATAAACTCTCAGTAAAAATCAAGATGGTTGAGCTCAGATTTCTAAACCAACTACAACAATGAACAAAATGAACAAGATGATTTAAGAATATGCACCTTAAGTGATTAGCAAATCAAATTAAGTGCATCGAAGCCAACCAAATCATTGCAATACTATCAAACAAACATCCAACCAAGAGGTACTAGGAGCCAGAGAGAAAGCATAATCAAATTAAATCAATATATTAATCAAGAGACAAGGATTAGATCATAGCGACAACACATGAAAGGTTTTCATAGGTCCAATAGCATATGATGATGGAGATGGATCATGGGAATGGATGGGTTAAAGGATGATGAGAATCTACTGTTGCAATCTATTTTGAAGATATTGTCTAACCTCTACTTTGCCTCTCATCCCTGCATATATAGAAGTCAGTTCCTCAAAGCTAATTTGCTGTAATTGCTAGAGAAAAGGAAAACAAAGCAAATTAAAGCCAAAAGGATTTTCAATTTTGCATGCATACCAACCATGATTTGTTTACTTTTTTGTTGTTTGGGGAACTTTTTATGGAAAAAACTACTTATTTACTAATTGCATCAACAACATTTACTATCCAAGGCATATCCCCTTATTATAAAATCAAACCCTATCACTACCTATGGACCAAACTTGCTTATGAGTTGCACCTTGTCGCTGCTTATAATCCATTTTGCATTAAAAACCTACTGAATACCATCCCCTTGAGCACTGACATTAACTCTGATAACACAGGGCTGGAATACAGGCTATTACAATGATCACCCACAAGCTGAAGCATAGAATTGGTCTTCAATATCATTTCCAGAGCTACGACAATTATAATGTTGTTGTTGTTTTTCACTGATAGACCACTAAACAACTGGAAATAAGGCAGTTTCATGTAATCTAATAGTTGTTTAGTCATCTCCTATAACAAACTCTGCTGAATTTCTCCATCAAGTTCTAGCATTTGTGTAGAAGTATATGTCATGTCCTTAAATTTTTCATTGGGTCACAATGGCCTAAGCCACTTGGCCATATTCATGATAGTTTGTCAAATTGATGCTAAGGGTCAAATAATTGCCAAGCATGATGTCCAAGTTAGTAATAATGTAAAATTAGATCCAAATGGACAAGGTGGGTCACATTAAGAGAAAATTCCCATTTCAAAGTTTGTAATATTCCCATCCAAATTAACTATCATGGAGGAAAATTAATAGTTCCCTAGGTTGGGGGTGGAAGCATTAAAAGTTGGAATAAAGGAGATACAAGACCCAAAATGACCTTAGAGTTACAAATTCACATTAAATGGGTCAATTAAATAATAATAAAAAGAAAATAAGGTGGCATCATTCTCTCACCCATTTGAGTTCAAGATGAAGGGTAACATACTTTGGGGAGTTGAAGAGGTATTATTCATGGCATGAATCATGTAAGGTCTAATTGGAGTGGAAGAGTAACTCCCATGGAAGAGGAAAAGGCATCTTAGAAGAATTGTGACACTTGGATCTAGACTCCCTAACTCCTATGACAAGAATAATGAAGATTCTATGAAACTTATGACAAATTTCAGACATGATTGTTGACATTTGACATATATGACATGTCAGGGCTAAAAATAGCCTCCAATAGGGCGCACAAGCGGAGTTATGACATCCAAGGTTCCCTCATTCAAATTGATGGAAGAGGAGAGCTAGGAAAAGTTGGACAAGTGGCATTCATGGGAATCTCTCCTTAATTCAAGTTGGGATGAGTCTCTTGGAGGGAATTCAACCTAAGGAGGCCTTGGGAGGTTAATAAAAGACAATAATAAAAAATGATACTAGCTTTTGATCATTTCTCATTTGGTAAAAATTGGAGAGCTTAGCTTGTCCTTGCAAGGTGGATGCTTATCCTTCTTGCCTTAGAACCAATTTTGAGGGTGAAAGATTCCCATACTATTTGGTTGATGGAGAGGCCATTCAGACCTATAAACAGAGATTCATGGATATGTTTTGATGTAGGTTCAAACCCCAACTGAGTTCGAGTTCATCTTCTCTCATTCTTCTCTATGCCTATTCTACTATCTTTCTCTCAATGTCATGTAAATGTGCAAGGGCGCACTTGTTGTTGCATATAGTTAATGAAAGATTGTTATTTCGAATTCATGGACATGTTATCTGCTATATATCTTTGTAATAATCATATCATCAGAGCGATAGCTCGAAACATTATGTATTTCAAGTGATATTTATATTCGAGGAAGAGATTCGAGCCATTTTCCCCATAGCATTTGCATAGTGATTTTGGAATGATATTGTACCTGTTTTATATCATATTTTGCTGAGTTATTTTTCATATTATGAGCTTCATATGAAGTTAATTTTATGGCCCAAATTATGTGTGTAGACCTATGAATTTTTACTATGGTTTATGAATAAATTTGAGATTGCTTGCCCACCAATTTCACCTAAAAAACTATACTCTAGAAGATGTTGTTCATTAGGATTCCTATTTGACCCTAAAAACAAATCTAATTCTTCACATATATTGTTCCTAATTTCATTTAATATATCCAAGCCTCATACCAAGAATTATTGAAGGTCGTACAATGTTTGGAAGAGCATCTAATGTTAGACCTAGGGGGGTCTCCACTTCTCAAATTAACTAGTCTTGTTCCGAAACTTATTCCCATGCAATTTGCAAACCATGGATGGGTATGTCAGTTGTTTGGCTATCTGATAGCTTTGTTAATATTTCCTATGCCCCATCAATACCTTCCTCCCCAAATTCGAAATTGGTTGGATGTGTTTGGAACTAGTTGTAAACAAAACGCTAGATTCAAAACAAGGTGAATCGAAGGACTTTCCTTTGAAGGGATATTACAGTGGTAGATCTCCACTTATCAAATTAACTAGTCTTGTTCCGAAACTTCTTCCCATGCAATTTTCATAACATGGATGGGTATATCAGTTGTTTGAATGTTTGATAGGTGTGTTAATATTTCCTATGCCCCATCAAGACCTTCCTCCCCAAATTCGAAATCATTTGGAGGTGTTTGGAACCAGTTGTAAACAAAACCCTAGAGTCAAAACAAGGTGAATCCAAGGAATTTCCTTTGAATGGATATTAAAGTGGTATCAGATCATGGTCCTTGCACCTGTGCATTAATATCATTCATTGAAGAATAATTTGCAGCCATGTCTTACTATTATGAGGACTCCTATGAGTACAATGCTTACACGCAATAAGAAGAAGATTGTAAATGGTATGAGTGTCACATCCCCACCCATCATACCAGCTAGATGGAGAGGATCGTGACGTTAAACTGGGCATCTAGCCCATGAAATTACTAAGTAAGCATTCAGCTAACATATGGAAATGTATAATACAAGAAAAAACACAACGGAAGTACTATTAATTTCATATTCATCATACATTCCAGATTTTCATGTCATTCCTCAATTAAGCAATATCAAATCATCAAATGAGAATACTTATCTTAAACCAAAGTAGCCCCTGAGCAACCAGCTACGCTTCTGCAACGTTCCACCCAACCGTATGCCAGTGTGCTCCTCAATCTCTCAGCACCACTGCCACCCCCCGAGCTGGGCATGATCTCCACAAGGAAAAAGGGGAAAGCAGGCTCTCACATAGCCAAAGATATACCAGAACCAGCAAAGCCAATCAGCAATTGGGTTTCTCAAGTTGTTAAGAGATGGACAAGGGTGAACTACTAGCTAGTGGCTCACCCATTGAGCTATGGATACTTTATTGGGCTCATCAAGCCAAATCTGTCCTCTTCCACTCCTAAATCTCCTGCTCACAGGTTCAAACCAAGGATGGGGTTTCTACCAGCTCAGAAAAACATGGGAACACATAAAAACGAAATGGGAAGATTGGGAAACAACCTAGGGAAGCCAAATCCGTCTTTAGAAAAACGTCCTTGGACATTCGGGGGCAAAAACGACCTCCATACAGTCCCCAAATCGTGGCCCTTCTCTCCCAAGCTACTGTATATGCAAAAATGAGTTACCAACATAGGAAAATGCAGGGGAATTGAGAAAAACGTGAGGGATAAAACCCCAACAAGCTCAGACTGCGTGAGAGGATGAATGCCATGGGTGGAGAATGGCTTTGGACATATTTTCATGGGGGTTTTCTTGCCCAGCAAGCCAAAACTCGATTTCCCAGGTTGCTGTCTTGCCCATACACGAAAATTGACAGCCATGCCTCTCTCATCCCAAGGCATTAATTGTCTCAACCAATTCTTGGAAGAATTAAATGATTGGGTGCATGGGACCAAATGGGTAGTTGAGAGTTCATGGGTTTTCTCAATGAAATGGCTTAACACCATGGCTCAAGGGTTTGGTTATTTTCCCTCCCTATTCCTTGTAAAGATCATGCCCCCATCTCTTTGTTGCATTGCGTAGCTGGTTGTGGGTTTTTCATTAAAAGTTGCATATTTACATGATGTCCGATTTTACATTATGCACTGCTAGCACAAGAACTCCATGCATCTATTCTAATTGCCGATACATATAATGATAAATCAATGGCGGGGCCTTGGCCTTGAGCTCCTCACCATGACTAAATAACAATATTTACATCATTTACAATATTAATGCAATAGGGTCAAGCTGGGGACATTACAACGAGGAAGAGGTGCCATCATGCATCACTTCTTACAATTTCATAAGGAATGAGGGTTATTCTTAGGACCTTGAGTCTGATGAAGCTGAGTGTGTCACACTACCAAAGGATAATTCTATGAATGAATTACAAACATTGAGAGCAACATGTAAAACCTTGCCCCAACATTATCAGGCATATCTTGATTTGTATAAGAGAGATACACAAAAGGCCATTCCTTTTGAAGACTGTGTCGATTGGGTGTTTGGAAATAGGCCCAAGATTGAATATGTGGATTTAGTGAAGAAAGGTCTATGCCCTTCTTGCAAAATACCTTGGAGAGAAAATCATATATGTTTGAGTGAAAAGGAGGAGCAAAATGAGGAGACCCATGAGCCACCTAGTTCTGAAATAGGTGAAGCAGAATAAAAATTACATGAAGAGGATCGAAAGTCACTCCCAAGTGACTCTGAAAAATATGAAGAAACACCACATGATCATGAAGAATATTCCATTGGAAATACTAAATATCATTCCGAGACACACTCTACTTTGGACCTGAATCAGAGAGCATCTATTGATGGATGCTTGAACTGTGAAGGAGCACCTACTAATGGGTGCTCACACCTCTATGTTGGTGACATAGAGATCACTTTTCAAAGTGTTGCTGCAAGCCAAAGTTCCATTAAGCATGAAAATGAAAGCCTTGTAGCAATTGAAGAAGACCCAAGATCAACTTCCCTATCACCACATGAGCTTAATGAAGTTGGTCCAAGCAAAAAGGACAAAGAAGAAAAGGTCCCTCTACAAGAGCCTCTTTTTCTTGAAGGGTCATTAAAGATGAATGAAAAGAATATCCAAGAGACCCTTAGCATACTCCATGAGACTCAAGCATTGGTGTTAAATTCTTGTTGGAGAGTTTCTTCATTGAAGGATCCATCATTCCTTTAAGACTAGAGAAGATTCAAAGAGCAATGTGCAACATTGAAGGTAATTTCATGTCTATGTTTTTTTATAGAAACAATTTTGTTGAGATAAATGAATGGTTACATGGAACACACTTGAATAATAATGAGGATATTCATAAGCTCAAAATGAAAAATGAGCAACTTCTTGATAGGTTGCAAGATACTTGTTCTACCTCCTATGTTTCAGATTTTCAAATGGTAGATTGTTGGGAGGATTCTCATGACATGATGGATCATGAGAAACATGGAAACTTGCATGTGCTTGATGTGTTTGAATATGAGCTTTATGAGAGCCAAGCACTTGTTGGGGTGGAAGGGGAACTTTATTTTCCTCTTGGAAATGGTTACACACTTTTTGAAGAAGTGTATGATTCCACTACCTTGGAACCAACCTATGAGGAAATTTTTTCACTTTTGAAAGAGGTGCATGATCCTACCCTTATGGAGCCTTCATATTATGACACTTCTGCACTTTCTGATCATTTGGGTGATTTGGTTCATTCTCCTACATCCTACACTTCCATATTTTGCAGCATTCATCCTAACGAAGTATGGGTGAAAGTTTTCTTTTTGATGGTGCCACATGAGGAGTATGAAACTCCTATCTCTCCTTTTGATGATGAAATGACTAGAGCACTTTATTGTTTACATTTTCAGCAGCACCCTTTGTTACCTTATGATGCACATATACATGGATGCACTTATGTTGTTCACTTGAGTCACTTGAAGACTCGTGATTTTCCTTGCTCCTTGCTTAGTTCAATTGATGTGGGAGGAACTTCATCCAATACTTGGGTGAAGAGATATATGATTGGAGCAAATTCATATGGGAAGTAACATCCTTTTGGATTTCTTGATGATGCACATATACATGGATGCACTTACGATGTTCACTTGAGTCACTTGAAGGCTCATGATTTTCCTTGCTCCTTGCTTAGTTCAATTGATGTTGGAGGAACTTCATCCAATACTTGGGTGAAGAGATATATAATTGGAGCAAATTCTTATTGGAAAGAACACTTTGTTATTTCTTGATGATACACATATTCATGGATGCACAAATGGTACTTCAGTGAGCCCCTTGAAGGCTCATTGTTTTCTTTGCTCCCTACTTGGTTCATATTTTAGTGGAGATTCTTCATTTACTTCTTGGATGAAAGAACACATGGCTGATTATTTTGATGTATATTACATCCTTTTAGATTAGAATTATAGGATATGGGATCCTCACCTATGTCATTGGAGCAGATTTGATTGGTCACTTGATGCTTGTATGCACTTGGCAAATGGTGGTCTACTTACTTGGAGGTATAAGCACTTTCATGATTCTTTGATGAGGCACCTCCTTGATGTACATTTTTATTATGTTTTTATGTACTTTGATGATCTATATTTTGTACTTATGATGTTTGGAAGAATGAATACAAGGAAATGGGATCCAGGAATTCTCTTGCTTGATGGTATGGGTTGGAGAGCACTCCTAATTGTTGGAGTGGAATACAAGCAATGAGACCCTAGGATAAATTTTAGTCTCATTGGTTTCATTTTTTTGGGGAAACAAGTAGTATGGGAGATTGGGTCCCCACTTAATAAGGTTATTGTAATCAGAGTAGTGCAACAGCAAGCATGGTGGTTCCTCTCTAAAATATTCATGGAATCTTGAAGACTCAAAGTTGGGCAACTTAGTGGCAACTTCAAAGAATTATTCAGTGGTATCATAAAGGGTTTCCAAAATATGAAAGAGGTAAAGAGTAATTGTGAAAAAATTGTTTTGATGGATTTAATTAATATTTTGGTGTTTTTTGGTGATGTCACAGGGGATATCAATATGAAAAATAAAAGCCACATCTCCTTGCTTTTGGAAACACACAATTGTAGTACATGAGTGCCACTACTCAGAGTTTTAGAAGGAAAGTTTTGGAAAGAAAGTAGGTTCTTCACCATCCATGTTTGAAATTGCTTGAGTACAACCAATATTGGGAGGGGAGGATTTGTCATGTCCCCAAATTTTTTATTGGGTCACAATGGCCAAAGCCACTTGGCCATATTCATGATAGTTTGTCAAATTGATGCTAAGGGTCAAATAATTTCCAACATGATGTCCAAGTTAGTAATAATGTAAAATTAGATCCAAATGGACAAGGTGGGTCACATTAAGAGAAAATTACCAATTCAAAGTTTGTAATATTCCCATCCAAATGAACTATCATGGAGGAAAATTACTAGTTCCCTAGGTTGGGGGTGGAAGCATTAAAAGTTGGAATAAAGGAGCTACAAGACCCAAAATGACATTAGACTTACAAATTCACATTAAATGGGTCAATTAAATAATAATAAAAATAAAATAAGGTGGCATTGGATCATGAGGGAACATAAGAGGTTGTGGGACCCACATGTGGCAAGATTCCCCACTACACTTGGCATCATTCTCTCACCAATTCGAGTTCAAGATGAAGGGTAACATACTTGGGGGAGTTGAAGAGGTATTATTCATGGCATGAATAATGTAAGGTCAAATTGGAGTGGAAGAGTAACTCCCATGGAAGAGGAAGAGGCATCTTAGAAGAATTGTGACCCTTGGAGCTAGATTCCCTAACTTCTATGACAACAATGATGAAGATTCTATGACAATTATGAAAAAGTTCAGACCTGATTGCTGACATCTGATATATATGAAATGTTAAGGATAAAATTATCCTCCAAGAGGGCGCACAATGGGAGTTATTTCAGCCAAGGTTCCCCCATTTGAATTGATGGAAGAAGAGAGCTAGGAAGCGTTGGACAAGTAGGATTCATGGGAATCTCTCCCTAATTAAATTTGGGATGAGTCACTTGGAGGGAATTTGAGCTAAGGAGACCTTGGGAGGTTAATAAAAGACAAGAACAAATAAGGATACTAGATTTTGATCATTTTATCATTTCGTAAAAATTGGATATTTTAGATTGTCCTTGCAAGGTGGATGCTTATCCTTCTTGACTTAGAACCAATTTCGAGGGTGAAAGATTCCCATCCTAGTTGGTTGATGGAGAGGCCATTCAGAACTATCAACATAGATTCATGGTGATTTTTTGATGCAGGTTCAAACCCCAACTGAGTTCAAGTTCATCTTCTCTCATTCTTCTCTATGTTGTAATGCCCGCCTCAGCACTTATGTTTGATTCTGATTATGTTAGACTTATGATTGATTAGATTATTTTGCGACCTATGATTGATCAGACTACTTTTGAGACCTACGACTGATTTGACTATTTGAGGGAATTGGTTTGAAGTGACCCAGAGTTATAAAAACTTGGACCATGAATGATTGCTTTAGCTTTTATATGCGAAATGAAAATGGTTAGATAAATGATGATTTATGGATATACTCAACTGACTGAGAAAATGAAAAATGATGAATGTTGAAATTATGAAAATGATGATTTGTTTTATACTCGACTGACAGAGAAAATGAAAAATGATGAATGTTGAAATTATGAAAATGATAATTTGTTTTATACTCGACTGACTGAGATGAAATAATGGATGATGTATGCTCGATTGACAGAGATATAATGTTAAAATGATGATTGTTTAGTAGACTCGACTGACTGAGATACTGAAAAGAATGATACAAATGTTTTATAGTGCAGTGCTACTAATATGCATTTGAGTGTGTGCAGTGGCAGGTAAGACGATTTACTGACTGACCCACAATGGAATTATCGGGGTCTTAAGAATGGAAAGAACACTTAGGGGTACGACGACTGACTGTTGACCCTGAATTAGCAATCCACGCATGGGTGAAGCCATTTCATCTCACCCGGGGAAGCGTATGCCGTACGGGAAAGACCATGATGATTTGGTCGCGTATGATGAGTTGAGGGGCTCGCAATAAGGAGAGCTTTATCCCTCAACATCCCTTAGTCTCCAAGGAGCATAGTTGAGAGATTGCGGTAACGATTCTCGGTCGCTACACAATACTCCCCATGAGAAAGAAAGGAGTGGAACCGTCGGAAGGGCCCATCGAAGAGGCACTTGGACAAGAAAATATAATATTATTTAAAGGAAGAAATTGAGAACTTGTGAAAAATAAAAATGAGAAAAACCAAAGTTAACTAGAGGCATTGTAAGTGAAATCCTTTTAGAAGTATAGATTTCAAAGTTTGCAAATATCCATTTTTTATAAAGAATTTAAATTAAATATATATATATATTTTATAAAAAAAAAATTATATATATATAATAATAAAAACAACTTTTAAACTTGGTGTGGAATTAGTTTTTAATAAATAAGATAAACAGTTTCTTTATAGATTTTTATTAAAAGAAATTAAACAAATAAAAACAATTAGTTTACTAAAAAGATATTAAGTAAACTAAAAGAGAACCAAAGAAAGAGTAGGACTCTTCTACACTTAACTTCCACTGATTTAGGGAGTTCGGTGCACACTAAAGACTTTGGGACACTTGTAAAAGAAAATAATTGAATTTAAATTATTAAATTAAATTAAATATGTGCATGGACAGACACATGGCACATAAGCTTTTGCTATATAATGAGGGAGGAGAAAGAGAGAGGGATCTCTTGCTCCCTAATGCTGGATGGTCATCATAATCTTGGATTATGTTATGATCCTTGGAGTTGGGATTAGCCGGAATGGGGATTGGGAGATTCTTTCGGGAGGCTAGCTAAGTGTGTTCTTACGACCCCATTAGCACAGGGGTTCGAGGTGAAGAAGATTAACCTCGATACAGTAGGGTGGTCAACCAAGGGGTTGTCGGTATCTCGTCAAGATTGGAATTGGACAGTCGAACAGCCGCTACTACAGACATCGACTTGACTTCCAGCTCGACTGTTGAATCAGGTTCATTGTCCTTCAGTTATTATTTTTTTGTACTTGAGTTATTATTGTAATTTGGAATTGTTAAGAATTATGTTTTTTTTGACAAAAGTATAAACTCTGTTCTAATCATGCATTTCGATATAGATGTTTAAATTTATGACTGTGTATTTCATTGATTGTAGTATGTACACTTATATAGAGCTAAAACTGTAATCCGATTCGGGATCACTAGTTTTAAATCTCTGTGAGATGCATGAAGTTGAAATTATTGGAGACGAGCAGATTTATTTCCGTCTCATGAATACTCTTTTTTTTTTAATTGTTTTTTTTGTTGATTACTGTACCTATTCATGTTATAAAACCCGAGATTTGAAGTCGAGGCCAATAGATCTTACTCGGTCCATCCTATTGCAGTAGTACACCCTTTTTGGATCTGAAGCTCGATTGTTTCCTGTGAGTAAATATCTGAAGATTTAAATTGCTTCATGTTGTTTTGGGTAGTTCGATTTTGTAAATTTTAGAATGGTTTTCCTGTTGGGATGATGATGCCGAATGTGATCCAGATCTGAAGTATTAGCTTGCACCCAAACTACATTATTTAGACATAAAATATTTTTAATTCGATGTTGTCTACATTATGGTGTTATGCCCTAATAGATCTCAAGTTTTTAATTTATTTTTCCTTGGCTATGTGATACTTGCATGATTGAATCTAAAAGGTTACATTGGTTCCTACTGATACCCTAATGCCAAACTACGATTTAGACCTGAAATTATAATTCGTGTCTCTACTTTGTATGCGGTTCTTTTTTGTATTTACTCTGGTCTCCTGTTGGAACCATACTGTAATCCTGCTCTGCGTTTAAACCTTATCCTTTTCCTGCTACTGAATCTATCTACCTGTCACTATGAAACGTATGTTTCGACTTTAATTGTGTTGCTTCTACATCCATGATCCCTGAAGTTTAATCGACGCCCTACGTATCATTCAAACCATATGAGTCTTACCTACTTCTAAATTAGAGGCAGATCCTTGAACTGTAATCGCCTGGTTGTTGTTTCTACAATTTCGGAGTAGTGTCTTTGTAAATCAAATATCCGGATCGATCCACCGTCTTGTGGTCAAACCCCTGCTCGCAACAGTAAAGATTGACGTGGACTCCTGAGCGATACACCGCAGTAATTACCTCACTCCAAAACCGGCACAGATGTGTTGGATACGCAGTGAACCTAGTCGACTGAGACCAAACCTTGGCCACGTATGGAAACAGAAGTATGTAATGACAGAATTTTAACTAATACGTGTATTATTTTCCTTCGTGTTCTTTAACTGGTTGTTAGTGGTAGCCAATAAAGGTACGCTTGATTGTTGTAGTCATGATTATGAAATCGCTAACTTATAGTATATTAAGTTGACATTAGAGTAAAAGATATGAATTGAATTTCTAGTCGTAATGGATGAGCGAGCTGTAGTAAATACGCTAAGAAATTTAGGGATTTGAAGTGGTTATATTTTATTTATTATACATGTTGATTTTTGCATATAAAAATAAAAAAATAAAATAAAAATATAACAGTGTATTTCTAGCTATAATCGAGGAGCGATCTACACGATCCATGTCAAGAAAACTAGAGATCTACCATTAAGTTAAGTTAAGTTTAAGTTAAGTTTGATTGTACTAAAACCTAGTTCTCAGCTAAACTTAAGTCATACTGTTATAGACCATTTAGATAACTCGATATGAACTCCAAGCCTTGTCCTCTTATTGAAGTTATTAATGGTTGTCAGGTATTGATCTCTTATTGTTTTATAATCAGAGCACTTATATTTTGTATATTTTTAAATAAATTGCATTTATATATTGTATGTTTTAAAAAGAGGACATGTGCATCTATTTATTGTATGTTTTATTTATTGAGAATAGGTTTTACATTCATATGTGGTATATGGTAAAAGAGGATTTGATATATGCTTATATTTTGTATATTTTTAAATAAATGGCATTTATATATTGTATGTTTTAGAAAGAGGATATGTGTAATTATATATTGTATGTTTTTAAAAGAAGAGAGGTCTTGCATTTATACTATATTGCAAAGGAAGGGATAAATAATTTAGGTGTTATGGTAAAAGAATGAATTAAATAGGGTTTCGAGAGTCAAGTGAAGTGTTGAAGTTACGACTTTAAGAAAACAATCTAGGTGATATATTTGTTTTCATAATTATGGTTCTATAAGAAGATTTGATAGGAATAGTGATGATCGTCTTCTATGTTAAGTTATGAAATACAATTGCTCCGAAAATTGTTAGAACAAAAAAAAAAATATACTTGCTCAGGATGGCAAACACGACATTGGTATTATACTTGCTCAGGGTGGCAAACACTACATTTGGTATTAGAGCACGGTCGAACCTAGTTCAGACCAAAACTTTTCAGCAACACTTGAAAAATTGTTTAATTAGCAAAAACTTTACTTGCTTGATGAATTAGACTTTGTCATGGACCGGTAGACTCACCGAGGTAGGACTGGTAGGGGACGGGCATGGGCAGCACGTCTGCCAACCCCTCCAGTAGCTACTCCACCCAAAGCCGAAGAAATGGTTAATTTGCCCACTAGCAGATAGCAGAGTCATGAACATGATGACGAAGTTCCAAAGAATGTCAGAAGCACTGTTGACCCGACTGGACCCCGTGGAAGACCGACCCATCATACCCGCGATTGAACCGTAGAATCCACATCCTGCCAACATTCATAGAGAACTGGAAAAAGTAAGATTTTCGGAATTTTGGGGTTCCACTGAAGGAGCCGCGACAGAAGCTTGGTTAGAAAACATGGCGATGTGCTTCACTTTGAGGGAATACACCTCAACCCTGAAGGTACACATGGCAATTTTGTCATTGAAGGGGGAATCCCTACTCTGGTGGAAGTGTAACATCCCGATATTTTCATAAAAATTAAAAAAAAATTAAATCGCCATAAAAGGCTAATATTTGTAAAATACATAAATAATAATAATTAATGAAGCAGCAATTAATAAATGCAATGCTTTAGGAAACAATTTAACTGTTGTGTCTTTTTGTCTTCTGATGGCGTATCGTGTCTACGACACATCATGAATCCAATTAATGATTATGTTCTTTATTTATATGCTGGACTGATTGAAAATTTTGATGCATTTGGAAAACAAAATTCTTCTCGACAACTACTGACAGTTTAATTTTTTTGGATGATGATGAAGGGGGTCCCATGAGGTGCCCCGAGGCTTACTTAGCTACTCAGCTAAAGCATTGTACTCGTCCTTCATGCACAGATTCACAGGTAAGAGATAGCAATAAAATTCAGAGTGTTTAATAATCGTGATATCAATAAAAACTGCTTATGATTTTCAACGCTACAGGTATGGTCTCCTTCCAATTTTGTAAGATGAACCTGGCTATCTCAAATACTACAGATATTGTCAATCTCAGGGTGTGCTTGTTATGAATCTTTTCGTTAGGTGTTTATGTCTTTATGTGTGGTCATTCCATTAATGACTTGCGGCTGTTAAAATAATTATTTTATAAATTTTGATGGTGACAAGTTTAGGACAAGGACACATGGTCCTAAGCATACTATAGAATGAGTGATAAGGTGGTTCTGGTCTCTATTACCTAGGCAATTAAAATGGTGATGCATTAAGCATTAATACCCTACCATGCAATGTATGTGATGGGTCCTTGGGTGGCAACCATACCCTAAGGGTGTATTCATATAACTTATGATGTGAACAAAGCTTTAAGAGCTTTATAATGATCCCTATGATGAACTTTATAGTAACTTTATATGTTGGGGCGGAGTCAATCCATGCTCTATAATTGATCGCGACCTAGGTGGATATTCATACGCTATGAGTGTGCTCAAAATTTATTAAATGGAACATATAAGACCTTTATTATATGCTACCGATGGACGTTATACTTTGATATAATTTATATGTCGATGTTATTAACGTTGATCCGTATGGCTGGCAGGTGGAATGATGGCACTCCAAAAATCCTGCGTACGAAGTCGAGGGTGTAGTAAATGATTGGGTTTGCAATTAATTTACCTGGCCATCGTGTTAAGGATCATGTTACGTGCACGTCGTGGTGGATGTTTTGGCGTGTGATAAGGTTTGGTAATGCTGAGTTGTGACGGTCTTCTTGCCCTGGTGTCAACAGAAATGGCAACTTCGTGGCTTGGGAGGTAGATGAGAAATTTAATACTACTACTGCCACCCTCCAACGTGGCTTAATGAAATTAGATCTCCATCGTTGATGGTTGTGGATTGGGATTGAGATGAACCCTAGCATAACTTATGGATTCTTGTAACGTTTTCTTGGTCATTGTTTCGGTGGTAGGGTTTGGGAGGTGAGGCCAACCGGCCGAAAGGCACTTAGGGTTTTTATTTTTTTAGCCTCCCTCGGGTTCAATCCTGAGACCGGAATCAGTCCTCAAACTGTAGGTGAAATCCATCAATGGAGGCCAAGTTTGGAGTTGAAAGGTGTGGCAATCCACAGGTTGGATGAGTGCGTCAGTTTGGCATTGTAGTAGCTTGCAAGTCTGGGGTTTCAATCGGGTTGTAAGTTTTCAGAAGGTATCACATAGTGTGGCCTTCAAGATGGGTGCTTCTCCTTCACAGTGGGTGGATGTTGGCTTCATCAAGCCTCTGTCACGACTCAGGTATCGTAATGTTTGCAGGGGTTTTCAAATTTTTCTTTATTGCATGCATTACTATCTCATGATTTGGTATTTAACTCAGTGTATGGTTGTTGGGCAGGTAACTCTCAGTGAAAAACAGGGTGCCGGAATAGTTGATGGGGAGAAGAACTATAGTGAATCCACTGGTAAGCTTCAGTGGTATCCCTCCCTAGTGGTTCTCCTGGAATCGGACTTGATGAGTAGAGTGTTGGTAGCATGCCTTCACGGCAGTGGCTTTTGTATTGCCTGCAACATTTGGGGAAACGTTACTGTTTTAAGTTTTGTTGATAGTGTAGATGATGTAAATGTTTAAAGGGTATGGCCAGCCATTCCTTGGCTCGGCGATCTTGGTAGAGTTGAACCCTCGTGTTTGCAAAGGGTCTTACAGCTTTAACATTTTATGTCTGTCGTTTTGGTACTTCTGGGTTGATGGAAGATCAAATGTGAAGCTAAAGGGAAGAGATACGTTGACTGTAATTTTGTTTCGGCATTAGCTGTGTGTATAAATAGCATTGGGTTTTGAATGGAACCTTCAGTACAAGAATGCGACAATATGTAGGATGCAACCATCGTTAATTTAAATGGAAATGATAATTATTTAGGTTTTAATGGCTATGTATGGTGTTTTCAAACTCTTGTTTTTGAATCTGTAAATGGAATCCTGTTTTATGTTGTTTATTTAAATGGTGGCTATAAGCCGAAAGCGATCTACTTGGCTTACATTGCATCTATGCATACATGGATTAAGCCGAGAATAGAAAGGAATTGGTTTTGTTTGAAAACATAAGTAATAATGCTAAACCCTAGCTGTCGATGTTAATGAAGTCTGCTTGTCCGTAATGATGTTTAAAGGAACAAGAATAATAACTCTTGATTCTACAGTTAAATCATCTATGGTAATGAAATGTTTGATTTGGCAGCTGTTTAAATGTTTGTAAATAATAATGTGATGAGACAGGTCAACCCTAGATTGGGTGTAGAGATACTGTAACATGCTTTGTCAATTCAATAATGCTATGTTCTTCTTGCTTTTAATAACATGATATTCTGCCTAGGTCTTTTTGTAATTCGAATTGCCCTTTATAGGCTGCCTAGGTCTTTTTGTAATTAACTAGTCATTAGTGAGCTACCTGCTCACCTGTTGGTTGTGGAGCCAGATCTTCTAGTCTCATAGATGATATTGTATTAGCCGTGTTTGTACCCCAGTTCTATATGATGTGTAGGTGGACTGTACACTCACCCCAGCGGGGGGGTGTGGGGGGGCATCGCCCCCCCACGGGGTTCCAGGGGGGCCCATCCCCCCTGGCTGGGGGGTCCGGGGGCAGCGCCCCCGAAGAAATTTTTTGGGGCTGTTTTCGCCAGCTGTTTTGCGGGCCCATGGTTTTGGGTATCCCGTGGTATTTTCCCATTGTATTTCCCTTATAAAAGAAGGACATTGTAATACGGCTAGGGTTGATGTATTAGGTTTTATGCATTGTAAAGATCTTTGAGATCTGGAGAGAGACTGTAAAACAGAGAAGAGGAAGTGCAGCAGTTGTGCTGCAGGTTGTATCCCTTCGACTTGCTGGACGGTAATAATAATAAGGACTGGCAAATTCAGTGTGGACGTAGCCCAAGTTGGGTGAACCACGATATATCTGTGTCTCTCTTGTAATGTGTATGTGTGATTATATTTGCATTTCTGTTTATTGTTATTGCTCTGCGATCCTGTTTTTCTAACAATTGGTATCAGAGCCAAAGGTCTATTTGGCAGTTAAACCCGCAGGAAGCTAGGGTTTCTGGTTCGAGTGGGAGCAATGGCAGAAGAAGGAAAGTTTAAGGTCGAAAAGTTTAACGGCCAAAACTTCGGGTTATGGAAGATGCAAATGGAGGACTATCTGTACCAGAAGGATCTATACCTACCATTGGGAGGAAAAGCAAAGCAGCCGACGACTATGAAGGACGAAGAATGGGTGGTTCTTGACAGAAAGGCTCTGGGAACAATACGGTTGAGCCTGGCTTCGTCGGTGGCTTTCAATATCTCAAAAGAAACGACAACAGAGGGTTTGATGAAAGCATTGGGTAAGCTGTATGAAAAACCCTCGGCTTCCAACAAGGTATTTCTAATGAAGCGTTTATTTAATATGAAGATGTCTGAAGGTGGATCTGTTACTGATCATTTAAATGAGTTTAATACGGTTACAAATCAGCTAAGTTCTGTAAGTGTGACCTTTGATGATGAGGTTAGGGCTCTTCTAATCTTGTGTTCATTGCCAGAAAGCTGGAATAGCTTGGTCATGGCTGTAAGTAACTCTGTCTCTGGTTCAAACACCTTGAAATTTGATGATGTTATTGGTGTTATTCTTAGCGAGGAAATGCGAAGAAAAAGCACAGGTGAGACATCAGGAAATGCGTTGACCATGGAGAGCAGAGGAAGACAAAAGGAGAGAGGAAAGAGCCAAGGTAATCGTGGAAAGTCTAAAACGGGCAGATCTAAGTCTAGACTGGGAAAGATAGAGTGCTGGAACTGTGGAAAGAAAGGACATCTGAAGAAAGACTGCAAATCTCTAAAGAAGAAAGGAGATGCACAGAAGGAGACTACCCAGGAAGCAAATGTAGCAGGTGATGTGTTACAAGATGCTTTGATTCTTGCATTAGATAATACTAGTGATTATTGGGTAGTAGATTCAGGAGCTTCATGTCATGCTACACCCCATAGGAAATACTTTCATGAGTATGTTCCTGGCGATTTTGGACATGTTTTATTGGGTGATGATGAGCCATATAAAATTGTTGGAATGGGTAAGGTATGGATAAAAGTTAAGAATGGAACTGATTGGTTGTTGAAAGATGTTAGGCATATTCCTGCTATGAAAAGAAATCTGATCTCAACAGGGCAGTTGGGAGATGGCGGCTGTCTATCTACGTTCGGAGAAAAGTGGTGGAAGATCACTAAAGGATCAATGGTGATAGCAAAAGGAGACAGAGTAGGTACGTTGTATTTATGTCCTCATAATACTGACCATTCTATCTCTTTAGCATCCACAGGAACAGATACAGCATTGTGGCATCATAGGCTTGGCCACATGAGTGAGAAAAGGATGCAGATTCTCCACTCAAGGAAGTTGCTGCCGGATTTGAAGCAGGTAAGTTTGGAATTCTGTGAAAACTGTGTTTATGGAAAACAGAAGAGAGTCAGATTTCTCAGGGTTGGGAAACAGAAGAAGAATGAAAAATTAGAGCTTGTGCATACAGATGTATGGGGACCAGCTCAGGTACAATCTCTTGGTGGCTCTCATTATTATGTTACATTTATTGATGATGCAACTAGAAAAACTTGGGTTTATTGCATTAGAAAGAAATCTGATGTGTTTGCTACTTTTAAGAAGTGGAAAGCTTTGGTTGAGAATGAGACAGGAAAAAGGTTGAAGTGTCTCAGATCTGATAATGGAGGTGAGTACTGCGGCAAGGAGTTTGATAGTTACTGTTCATACCATGGGATTCGTAGAGAGAAGACAGTCCCAGGAACACCACAGGAAAATGGTGTGTCAGAAAGGATGAACAGAACGATCATGGAGCGTGCAAGGTGTATGCGACTGCATGCAGGGTTGCCCTTACAGTTTTGGGCGGATGCTGTAAATACTGCTGTTTATTTAATAAACAGAGGACCTTCAAGTGCTTTGGACGGTGGTATTCCAGAGGAAGCATGGACAGATAAAAAGGTAAACTACTCATTTCTGAGAACGTTTGGTTGTGAAGCATTTGTCCATATTGATAAAGAAAATAGAACAAAGCTTGAAGCTAAATCCAAGAAATGTACCTTTATTGGATATGGGGTTGATGAATTTGGTTATCGTTTATGGGATTATGAAAATAACAAAATCATCAGGAGTAGAGATGTGATATTCAATGAAAAGGTCATGTATAAAGATCAGTTGCAGGGAAAGAAACAGGAAAAGGAAAGCACAGAGTACATAGTGCTTGATGAAGTTAAAGAAAATGAAGTTCCGAAGGTGCCAGAAAATCAAGAGCAGCAGCAAGTACCTGAAACTCCTGCAACTGTAAGAAGATCTACCAGGTTAAGTAGACTCCCTGAACGATACTCTCCTTCAATGTATTATTTATTGATGACTGATTCTGGTGAACCAGAATGTTATGAAGAAGCAATGCAGGTGGAAACTAGAAAGAAGTGGGAGCAAGGCATGAATGAGGAGATGGACTCATTGGTAGGAAACCAGACTTGGGATTTGGTTAAATTGTCTGCTGGTAAAAGAGCATTGCAAAACAAATGGATTTACAGGTTGAAGGAAGAAGAAGGAGGTAAGAAGCGGTACAAGGCTAGACTTGTTGTAAAGGGGTTTGCACAGAAGAAAGGTATATATTTTGATGAAATATTTTCTCCTGTTGTTAAGATGACTTCAATTAGGACTATCTTAAGTCTAGTGGCTGTAGAAGATTTGCATCTTGAACAATTAGATGTAAAAACAGCTTTCCTCCATGGGGATTTGGAGGAAGAAATATATATGCAGCAACCACAAGGGTATGAAGTCAAAGGTAAGGAGGATCTGGTATGCAGGTTGAAAAAGAGCTTGTATGGCTTGAAGCAAGCTCCAAGGCAATGGTATCTAAAGTTTGACAGGTTTATGACAGAACAAGGTTATAGTAGATGTCATTCTGACCACTGTGTTTATTTCAAGAAGCTAGACAATGGAAGATATATTATCTTGTTATTGTATGTGGATGACATGCTTGTTGCAGGGTCTGACATGCAGGATATAAATGTACTCAAAAGGAAGCTAGCTAATTCATTTGCGATGAAGGATTTGGGTGCTGCAAAGCAAATCCTTGGTATGAGAATAATGAGAGACAGGAAAAATCGCAAATTGACATTGTCTCAAAGTGAGTACATACAAAAGGTGTTGGAGAGGTTCAGAATGCAGAATGCAAAACCTGTAAGTACACCTTTGGCTAGCCATTTCAGTCTAAGTAAGGAAATGTGTCCCAAGACACAAGAAGAGACAGATTACATGTCCAAGGTTCCCTATCAATCAGCAGTTGGCAGCTTGATGTATGCCATGGTGTGCACAAGACCAGATATTGCACATGCAGTGGGAGTTGTGAGCAGATATATGAACAATCCAGGTAAAGAACATTGGAAGGCAGTACAGTGGATTCTCAGGTATTTGAGAGGTACTACCACTGAGGCATTATGTTTTGGAGGTTCAGACACTGTTCTACAGGGATATGTTGATGCAGATATGGCAGGTGACAAGGATAGCAGGAGGAGTACCACAGGGTATGTGTTTACTGTAGGTGGAACAGCAGTAAGCTGGATTTCGAAACTACAGAAGGTTGTTGCACTTTCAACAACAGAAGCAGAGTATGTTGCCATTACAGAGGCTAGTAAAGAGATGATTTGGTTGCAGAGGTTTATGGAGGAAGTGGGTAAGAAGCAGAAGGATAGCAGACTGTATAGTGACAGCCAGAGTGCCATTCATCTTGCAAAGAACTCAGCATTCCATTCCAGGACTAAACATATACAGCTCAAGTACCATTTCATACGCTCTGTTCTGGAAGATGAACTGTTAAAGTTGGAAAAGATACATACTAGCCAGAATCCTGCAGACATGTTCACAAAGGTAGTGACCAGAGAGAAACTGAGTTCGTGCTCGGTTTCAGTTGGCCTTCTAGCATGAAGGTGAAGAGGAGAAATTTGCCAAGTCCAAGTCCAGCAAGTGCAGCAGCGGTGGAGTTGTTGTGATCAGTCTCCAAGTGGGAGATTGTTGGTTGTGGAGCCAGATCTTCTAGTCTCATAGATGATATTGTATTAGCCGTGTTTGTACCCCAGTTCTATATGATGTGTAGGTGGACTGTACACTCACCCCAGCGGGGGGGGTGTGGGGGGGCATCGCCCCCCCACGGGGTTCCAGGGGGGCCCATCCCCCCTGGCTGGGGGGTCCGGGGGCCAGCGGTCCCCCGGCAGGGGTTCGGGGGCAGCGCCCCCGAGAAATGGGGGGTTCTGGGGCAACGCCCCCGAAGAAATTTTTTGGGGCTGTTTTGCGGGCCCATGGTTTTGGGTATCCCGTGGTATTTTCCCATTGTATTTCCCTTATAAAAGAAGGACATTGTAATACGGCTAGGGTTGATTTATTAGGTTTTATGCATTGTAAAGATCTTTGAGATCTGGAGAGAGACTGTAAAACAGAGAAGAGGAAGTGCAGCGGTTGTGCTGCAGGTTGTATCCCTTCGACTTGCTGGACGGTAATAATAATAAGGACTGGCAAATTCAGTGTGGACGTAGCCCAAGTTGGGTGAACCACGATATATCTGTGTCTCTCTTGTAATGTGTATGTGTGATTATATTTGCATTTCTGTTTATTGTTATTGCTCTGCGATCCTGTTTTTCTAACATCACCTCCCTCCACCTGGAGGGCGAAATGCCACAAAATTAGGGGGAGTTGTCCCATACCAACAGCTAATGGTAGAGTGCAAATGCTGCCATCTATCCCAATCCTTCCAGCAACTTGCATTCCTCCTAGTGGGCCAGTGGACACTCTTGTAACAGCTTTCTTGAGTGTTTGTCTCCCATTTTTATTTATTAAATAATAATAATGAGTCATTACATTCATCTTTGACCTAATTGGTCATAATTACAAAAATTGTAATTATAATTTAACACAAAGTATTTTTTCAAAAAGGATAATAGTAGAAAATAATTATTCTCAAAAATTGGGTAGGTGACATACACCCCCACTTAAGCCTCAACATCATCCTCGATGTTGCTTTATTCACTCCTTGAGTGTTCCTGGAACAGAGTTGGGTATGTAGCCCACATACTACTCTCCGACTCCTAGGTAGCCTCTGTTGGGCTATAGTGCTTCCATTGCACTTTTACTTGGCTAACCGTGCAGTTCCGGAGTAGAGTTTCTTTCCTTGCAAGAATACAGTCCGGTTCCACCGGAAAATCGCCGCCTTGTTCCACTTGAACATTATTCAAATTTACAACATGAGTAGGATCATGCACATATTTCTTTAAAAATGAAATGTGAAAAACATTATGGACTTTGAGGTTTGAAGGTAAGGCTAATTGATATGCCACAGTTCCAACCCTGGACAAGATTTCGAAAGGGCCACAATACTTGGGTGCCAGTTTGACACAGCTTCCCAATTTTAAGGAACTCTTTTTTGGCCTTACCTTAAGAAAAACATGTTCACCAACCTAGAACTCTTTATGCATTCATTTAAGGTCTGCTTGACTTTTCTGTCTATCCCGGGTAGCTTTAAGATTCCCTTGTACTTGCTTCACGATTAGTTCTAATTCCTGCAACAATTCGGGCCCTAAGGTGACCCTCCTAACCGGATCACTCCATTACACCGGTGTGTTACACTTTCTTCCATAAAGGATCTCAAATGGGCTAATTTTGGCTGAAGCATGGTAGTGATTATTATACGCAAACTCTGCTAAATGCAAGTAGTCTTCCCACTTACTAGGATGATCCTTAACATACATTTTGAGCATATCTTCCAATATCTGGTTCACTTTTTTAGTCTGTCCGTCTGTTTGCGGATGGAACGCAGTGCTGAAATTTAAGGTGGTGTTTAACCCCTAGAACAAAGACCTCCAAAAGTTACCTGTGAACTTCGAATCTCGGTCTGAAACTATTACCTTAGGTATGCCATGCAGTCGAAAAACTTGTTTCATAAAAATCTCTGCGATATCAGGAGCTTTATGGGTAGTTTTGACAGGGATAAAATGGGCTGCCTTGCTAAGTTTGTCTACTACCACCATAATGGAGTCGTGTTGTTTTTGATTCTTTGGTAACCCAATGATGAAATCTATACTTATGACTTCCCATTTCCAGCTGGGTATAGGCAAGGGCTACAACAACCCAGCAGGATGCTGATGTTCCACCTTCACTTTTTGACAGTCAAAACACTTAGCTATATACTCCGCTACTTCATCCTTCATTCTAGGCCAATAGTACTCCTTCCTTAGCATTGTGATGGTTTTCTGGTAACTTGGATGGCAAGAATAGTGGTTTTTGTGCATCTCATCCAAAATCAGAATTTTTACTGTTGGTACGTTTGGTATGTACAATCTATTTTTGTACAGCAGTAAGCCATTTTCCTTCAAACTGAAATCTGTTACAGAATTTTCAGAGTTGTTTTCTACTGTTCTTTCATGTAATTTTCTGTATTCCTCATCCTCCTTAATTCCTTCAAAAATTTGTTCCTCCAAATCTGTTGCGTATGTGTTGATGGATGAAACAAAATGTTTCCTTGCATTATGACTTAATGCGTCGGCAACTTTATTCTCCTTCCCCTTAATGTGCTAAATTTCAAAATCATACTCACTCAGAAAAGTTAGCCATCTGGATTGCCTGGCATTCAAATTTGTTTGATCTAACAAATATTTCAGCCCCATATTATCTTTCATCAAGTTAAATTTTCTCCCGATAAGGTGGTGATGCCACATTTTCAAG
Source organism: Larix kaempferi (assembly GCA_027924585.1). Taxonomy (NCBI): domain Eukaryota; kingdom Viridiplantae; phylum Streptophyta; class Pinopsida; order Pinales; family Pinaceae; genus Larix; species Larix kaempferi. Next base: position 967,868 of record BSBM01001044.1, on the reverse strand, counting down.
GCATGAATCACTGCTAACAATTCTAGGTCGTAGGCGGAATAGTTCTTCTCATGTAATTTCAGTTTTATTGATTCATATGCTACAACATGTCCCTCCTGCGTTAGGACTCCTCCCAGTCCATCATTGCACACGTCTGTGCATACTACAATATATCAAAATAGGTGTTGAAGTCAGTAATTCTTTTAACTTTGCAAAATTGTTCACACACTTTTGATCCTAGACAAACTTCTTTCCCTTTTTTTGCAACGACGTTATGGGGTTTGCAATCCTGGAAAACCCTACAATGAATTTTCTATAATAACCAGTGATGCCCATAAATGATCACACATCCGTCACATCTTTAGGAACCGGCCATTCATTAATGGCCTTTATCTTAGCGAGGTCAACCGAAATCCCTTCCTCAGAGATTATGTGTCCGAAGTACTGAATCTTGTCTTTGTAAAAATCACATTTGCTAAATTTTGCATACAACTGGTGCTCCCTCAGAACTTGCAGAATGATATGTAGATGTTCATCATGCTCTTCCTTGTTCTTAGAATATACCAAAATGTCATCGATGAACACAACTGCAAACTTATCTAAGTATTTGTGCAGAATTTTGTTCATTAAGCACATAAATACAGCAGGTGCATTAATTAATCCAAACAACATGACAACGAACTCATAGTGTCCATAACGAGTTCTAAAGGCTGTTTTGAAAATGTCTTCATCCTTCACACGGACCTGATGATATCCTGATCATAAATCAATCTTCGAGAACACTGTTGCTCCTCATCGCTGGTCAAAAAGATCGTCAATGTAGGGCAATGGGTACCTATTATTGATCGTCATTTTATTCAATTGACGATAATCTATGCAAAGTCTTAGGGTACCATCTTTCTTCTTAACAAAAATGACCGGTGCTCCCCAAGGGGACACGCTGGGTCTTGTATATTTTTTATCGATCAGCTCCTTCAGCTAAGATTTTAACTCATTCATCTCTAGTATATTAATCCAGTATAGAGCTTTAGAACTTGGTACAGCACCAGGTATTAATTCAATAGTAAAATCTAGGTCCCTTTTGGGAGGTAAATCTGGGATCTCTTCAGGAAAAATATCTTGGAAATCCTGTAAGACAGGTATGTCTTCCATTTTTAGTTTTTCCTCCTTAGTACTTATCTCATCATGCACCGCATTCACAGCAAACATCTGACACCCTTTTCTAATTGCCCTTTTTACTTGCATGGCTGAAATATGTCGAACGAATGTTTTTCTAGGGATGCCTTTTACCTCTGCTGTCTTTCCTTCATCATCCAGGCAAATGAAACTTTTTTCATAACAATTCAGAATGACACGATGGGTTTCTAACCAGTCCATACCGATTAGGATGTCATATGACCCTAATGGCAGAATATTTAGCTTAACCTGCGTTGTTAGTTGATTCATAGATAAAGCACAATTTTTCACAAAATCGGAAACCTTTCTTTTTGTTCCTGCCGCTAATCTAACTAACCAAAATTTATCGAATTTCTCTATTTTCAAATCAAGTCTTTCTACAAAAACTGGTGATATATAACTTAGACTAGTACTGGGGTCAATTAAAATAGAAAATGGGTGGTTTTGCAGCATACCTTTGACCTCCACCATTGAGACTTAGTGTTCTACTTGCCGGTTTTCTAATGCTGCACCAATTCTGGGTACTTCTCTTGCCACATCTCCTACAGTATCTTCAGACTGTATGGAGTGAATATGGTTGGCCGCCCGTTTCTTGAGGGGACAGTCTGAGGCATAATGGGGCCCTTGGCACTCAAAGCATTTTATAGGTGGCTTTTATTCATTGGTCCTGGCAACATTGGGGATGTTTCTGGGTGCTGCAAATTTCTGCTGTTGATTATTTATGTTCTGCTGAAATTTTTGATTCTGAAAATTTCTCTTCTGGAAACTGGAATTGCCGCCATATCTAAAATTCTTCTTTTTCTGTTCAAAGTTATTGGGTTTTGGGTTTTTCTAGCTAGGTACCCCTTCGCTTTTCTTATTCTAGTCAAAGCAAAAAGTGGCTTTCCTCATGGCTTCCTCTAGTGTCTTAGGGTTATCGTACTTTATCCTGTCCTTGATGTGGAAAGGTAGACAATTTAGGTACCTCTGGACCTTCGGTTTTTCTTCCACCATATACGACACATATCTTAGCAAACTTAAAAACTTGTTGTTCAGTTCTTTCATGTTCATCGTTCCTAGTTTCAGATCATAAAATTCTTTGGACTTTTCTTCATAATACTGCTCAGATAAGAATTTCTTCTTGAAGTGTCTTTTAAAAGTACTCCAACTCACACCTCGGTCTTTTATACCTTTTTCCCTTTTAAGGTCTTTCCACCAAATATCTGCCTTCCCGGTCAGATTATAAATTGCCATCTTTGCCTTTAAGGATTCTGAATAGTCATAGATCTGAAAATACTTTTTCATGCCAGACAGCCATGCTTCCGTTGTCTCTCCTTTTTCTGTCTCGCCATTGAAAGTTGGGGGTTTGATTTTCTTGAATTCACCAAATATTTGTTCGTACTGTTTATTCCTATTTCTTTTTGGCTTAAAGTCTCTTTCACTGTTGTCACTAGAGTAGTTATGCTTCTTTTTACGTGGATGTTTGGCAGCTCTTGATGATGTTGAGTTGCTTTTTTCTTCAGCTGTTTCTGTTTGTTTATTCTTGCCTTCATGGGATAGCTCTTTAGTTTAAGAGGTATGTTCCAGGTTCTGTTCATATTTTGGATATTGGTCAAACAGTGCTTGCTTCAACTCTTCCTGTGTCCTCGGGATTCTTTCATTGTCCTGTTTTACTGACTGGATCTCTGCTTTTAATTCATGAAAAGCACGCAATAATTCTTACGAATCATTACCCCGATTGCCTTGGAATTTTTGTTCCATACTTGGGCTGTTTGGCGGAAATCTGCCCCTTATGTGTTCAGCTGATCCTTCCATATCTGTAAATCAAAGAAAATTTTCTGTATAGGACAAAATAATTTAAACTTGAGTTAGTGAAAATTTTCACAGTCATAAATTTTTTGTTTGCGTGTTTCTTGGACCATCTTTAGGCCTAGAGTTCGAACATGAGCTCTGATACCACATGTAACATCCTGATATTTTCATAACAATTTAAAAAATTTTAATTCGCCATAAGAGGCTAATATTTGTAAAATGCGGAAATAATAATAATTAATAAAGCAACAATTAATAAATGCGATGCTTGGTAGGAAACAATTTAACTGCTGTGTCTTTTTGTCTTTTGATGGCGTATCGTGTCGGCGACATGTCATGAATCCAATTAATGATTATGTTCTTTATTTATATGCTGGACTGATTGAAAATTTTGATGCATTTGGAAAATAGAATTCTTCTCGACAAGTACTGACAGTTTAATTTTTCTGGATGATGATGAAGGGGGTCCCACGAGGTGCCCCGAGGCTTACTTAGCTACTCAGCTAAAGCATTGAACTCGTCCTTCATGCGTAGATTCGCAGGAAAGAGATAGCGATAAAATTCAGAGTGTTTAATAACCGTGATATCAATAAAAACTGCTTATGATTTTCGATGCTACAAGTATGGTTTCCTTCCAATTTTGTAATATGAACCTGGCTATCTCAAAGATTACAGATATCGTCAATCTCAAGGTGTGCTTGTTATGAATGTTTTCGTTAGGTGTTTATGTCTTTACGTGTGGTCATTCCATGAATGACTTGCGGCTGCTAAAATAATTCTTTTATAAATTTTGATGGTGACAAGTTTAGGGCACATGATCCTAAGCATACTATAGAATGAGTGATAAGGTGGTTTTGGTTTCTATTACCCGGGAAATTAAAATGGTGATGCATTAAGCATTAATACCCTACCATGCAATGTATGCGATGGGTCCTTGGGTGGCAACCATACCCTAAGGGTGTATTCATAAAACTTATGATGTGAACAAAGCTTTAAGAGCTTTATAATGATCCCTATGATGAACTTTATAGTAACTTTATATGTTGGGGTGGAGTCAATCCATGCTCTATGATTGATCGTGACCTAGGTGGATATTCATATGCTATGAGTGTGCTCGAAATTTATTAAATGGAACATATAAGACCTTTATTATATGCTACTGATGGACATTATACTTTGATATAATTTATATGTCGATGCTATTAACGTTGATCCGTATGGCTGGCAGGTGGAATGCTGGCACTGCAAAAAGCCTGCGTACGAAGTCGAGGGTGTAGTATATGATTGGGTTTGCAATTAATTTACCTGGCCACCGTGTTAAGGATCATGTTATGTGCACGTTGTGGTGGATGTTTCAGCATGTGATAAGGTTTGGCAATGCTGAGTTGTGACGGGCCTCCTGCCCTAGTGTCAACAGAAATGGCAACTTCGTGGTTTGGGAGGTAGATGAGCAATTTAATACTACTACTGCCACCCTCCAATGTGGCTTAATGAAATTAGATATCCGTCGTTGATGGTTGTGTATTGGGATTGAGATGAACCCTAGTGTAACTTATGGATTCTTGTAATGTTTTCTTGGTCATTGTTTCGGTGGTAGGGTTTGGGAGGTGAGGCCAACCGGTCGAGAGGCACTTAGGGTTTTGAAATTTTTTAGCCTCCCTCGTGATCGATCCTGAGATCGACATCAATGCTCAAACTGTAGGTGAAAGCCATCAATGGAGGCCGAGTTTGGAGTTGAAAGGTGTGGCAATCCACAGGTTGGATGAGTGCGTCAGTTTGGCATTGTAGTAGCTTGCATGTCTGGGTTTTCAATCGGGTTGTAAGTTTACGGAAGGTATCACATAGTGTGGCCTTTGAGATGGGTGTTCTCCTTTGCAGTGGATGGATGTTGGCTTCGTCAAGCCTTTGTCATGGCTCAGGTATCGTAATGTTTGCAAGGGTTTTCAAATTTTTCTTTGTTGGATGCATTACTATCTCATGATTTGGTATTTAACTCAATGTATGGTTGTTGGGCAGGTAACTCTCGGTGAACAACAGGGTGCTGGAATAGTTGATGGGGAGAAGAACTATAGCGAATCCACCGGTAAGCTTCAGTGGTATCCCTCCCTAGTGGTTCTCCTGGAATCGGACTTGATGAGCAGAGTGTTGGTAGCATGCCTTCACGATAGTGGCTTTTGTCTCGCCTGCAGCATTTGGGGAAACGTTACTGTTTTAACTTTTGTTGATAGTGTAGATGATGAAAATGTTTAAAGGGTATGGCCGGCCATTCCTTGGCTCGGCGAGCTTGGTAGGGTTGAACCCTCGTGTTTGCAAAGGGTCTTACAGCTTTAACGTTTTATGTCTGTTGTTTTGGTACTTCTGGGTTGATGGAAGATCAAATGTGAAGCTAAAGGGAAGAGATACGTGGACTGTAATTTTGTTTCGGCATTAGCTATGTGTATAAATAGCATTGGGTTTTGAATGGAACCTTCAGTACAAGAATGCAACAATCTATAGGATGCAACCATCATTAATTTAAATGGAAATGATAATTATTTAGGGTTTAATGGCTATGTATGGTGTTTTCAAACTCTCGTTTTCGAATCTTTAATGGAAGCCTGTTTTAAGTTGTTTATTTAAATAGTGGCTATAAGCCGAAAGCGATCTACTTGGCTTACATTGCATCTGTGCATACATGGATTAAGCCGAGAATAGAAAGGAATTGGTTTTGTTTGAAAACATAAGTGATAATACTAAACCCTAGCTGTCGATGTTAATGAAGTCTGCTTGTCTGTAATGATGTTTAAAGGAACAAGAATAATAACTCTTGATTCTACAGTTAGATCATATATGGTAGTGAAACGTTTGATTTAGCAGCTGTTTAAATGTTTGTAAATAATAATGTGATGAGACAGGTCAACCCTGGCTTGGGTGTAGAGAGACTGTAACATGCTCTGTCAATTCAATAATGTTATGTTCTTCTTGCTTTTAATAACATGATATTCTGCGAAGTAAATTCTGCCACGTACAGTTGATAATACAGAAAACAAGAAAATGACAGTGCATTCGTCAGTTAATTTGATTGCTTATGAATATAACAGTTTTTCTATTCTAATTCTATATTCCTGTATTCATCCAATTTGGACCTTTGATGAAAGGATACAATAACACATTATATTTCTTTCTTTCTACACAAGATAATACAATGAAGACAATATTTTCTATAAAATCGATCAGATTCTAAAAACAATAAGAAAATAGAAAAGTTGGAATATGGTTAAACAGAACGCATGGTATTGTTTTCTTTGAAGAAATAATTAAAGACCAGTAAAGCCTAGTTGTTAACACAATGTCCACCTTCAAAAGTCAGAAAAGAACCTATTACTATGACTAGTTTCTGTTAGTTTGTTTAGCATACAGATTTGAACAGTAAAAAAATTGCATGCAAGGATCTAATCTACAACTTCTAAAATATAAGATGCATGAGGAACATAAGTCTGTGCATGGGTGGTCTTTTGGTTTAGATATTTAGATGCATGCTAGTTTTCACTTTTAACTGGACAGATTTAATGCTACCTCTCTGTACTAGAGTACGATGCAGCTCCACGCATGGGGAAAAATCCAAAGGAGTCATTTTATCAGTTCAGCAAATCTAAATTAATTAGGGCCTAACATTTTACTGCTATTGATCATTAATAACATTACTAAGCCATTTTATAAGAGCATTCATATGGTTGACAAAGAAACACAAAAGAATAGAACTTGAGTATGATAGGAGGAACAAATCACTCAAGAAGCTTGTTCCACCCAACCTTCTCCTAAGCAGCCAAACTATCTACCTTAGTACCCCCGAGCCTATCCACTGATCCACCAGGAGGAAGAAAGTTCTGAAGCTTAGGGTCTCTGCTTGCAGCAGCAAGAAAATATATATCCAGCCTTACAGGCTTAGTAATCAATGGGACTAGCACCAGCACCTCTGTTCTGTCCTTCTCATAACATTTGCAGACTTATACTTGCACTCTCCACAACCTCCCTATTCAAATCTCTCAGCCATCACCTGATGAACATGAGGAATGTTTCTGCAGAAAACATTGTAAGAGCTCCCTGCTCAATTCGAATTTCCCTTTATAGGATGCTTAGGTATTTTTGTAATTAACTGGTCATTAGTGAGCTACCTGCTCACCTCCCTCCACCTGGAGGGCGAAATGCCACAAAATTAGGGGGAGTTGTCCCATACCAACAGCTAATGGTAGAGTGCAAATGCTACCATTTGTCCCAATCCTTCCAGCAGCTTCCATTCCTCCTAGTGGGCCAGTGGACTCTCTTGTAACAGCTTTCTTGAGTGTTTGTCTCCCATTTTTATTTATTAAATAATAATAATGAGTCATTACATTCATCTTTGACCTAATTGGTCATAATTACAAAACTTGTAATTATAATTTAACACAAAGTATTTTTCCAAAAAGGATAATAGTAGAAAATAATTATTCTCAAAAATTGGGTTGAAACCACAGTTGGGAATCAAGGCCAACGAAGTGTCATGGGAACTATTTGAAGAACAGTTTTGCAAATGCTACATGTCTGAAGAGTTCATTGAGAGGCAAATCAATGAGTTCAATGCCCTTCGACAAGGAGGAAGAACAGTGCAAGAGTATGACATCAGGTTCATGGAACGTCTGAGGTATGCACCTCACATCTCAACAGAGAAGCTGAAAGTGAACAAATACATTTATTGGTTGAACGACAACATTAGAGACAAGGTCCGCATTCTCACTCCGCCTACATTGCACGATGCAGTACAAAAGGCTTTTATAGCTAAAGAAGAGCTGATGAACACAGGTCCATCTAGGAAAAACTTTCCCATTCAGAATCAGGCAGTACCACCTTCTGACCCACCGAGAGTGAATTTCGGTCAGCGAAATAACTTCAGAGGACCTATGCATGGAAAGCCAGTTAGAAACAACAGAACGCTGTACAAGCCACCACCCAGGAGAGACAATACTAGGACATTTGGGAAACCAGCACAATCAGGACCAGGTGGCAATAACGCACCCACTGAAAGATCAAGAAGAGGACCAAAGGAAGGGTGTTGGGGTTGCGGAGGTCTGCACTTTCAGGTTAACTGCCCTTAGCAGCAGACAGGACCGAGACAGGGACAGAGGCCACCTCAGACTACTGCTATAGATCTGGGTCAAGCACATCATATACATGTGGCATTCAACAACCGTCAATCGGAACATCAGTCCACTGTGCTAGAAACGACTGGCATACTTAACGGTATGCAATTTTCCTTACTCATTGACCCAGGTGCTACTGAAAGCTTTATTTCTTATTCTGCATTAGAACGAAGCAAGATGATGGCATGTACACAAGACAATTTCGACTTAGTCGAAATGGAATCCGTAAATACCCAGAGTGTGGGACTGAAACTCAAGAATTGTGAGTTAGACATAGGAGTATGTCGCACTAGAACTTCTTTCTATGCGACCGCCCTCAGAGTTTATGACCTAATCCTAGACATGGATTGGTTGGAATCCCATGCCTCCATTTTAGACTATTGTAGCAAGGAACTGACTTTCTATGATGATGAAGGTCATAAGAAGGTCCTCAGAGGGATGAAGAATAGGGTATCGTTGTGGATGATTTCCTCTTTACAGCTGAAGAGAAGCCTGAGGAAGGGATGTCAGCTATATGCGGTAATAGAAATGAAAAAAGACAAGGACAAAGCTGACATCGTTGATCATCCTCTATTCATGGAATACATGGATGTATTTCCCGAAGCCCTACCTGGATTACCACCTCAGAGAGAACTAGATTTTACCATAGAACTGAAGCCGGGAACTGAATCGATCACAAGAGCTCCATACAGAATGTCTGTACCGAAACTAAAGGAACTGCAGATGCAGTTACAAGAGCTCTTGGATCTAGGGCTGATTAGACCAAGCGTTTCCCCGTTGGGAGCACTAATGCTCTTTGTTAAGAAGAAAGATGGGTCATGGTGACTCTGCATTGACTACCGCCAGTTGAACAAGGCTACTGTGAGGAATCAATATCCTTTGCCTAGGATCGATGACTTGTTCGATCAGATGAAAGGCGCCACAATCTTTTCAAAGATTGATTTACGACCAAGTTACCATCAGTTGAGAATCACAGAAGCTGATATTCCGAAGACCACTTTTAAGACACGGTTTGGACACTACGAGTTCGTAGTGGTACCTTTTGGGTTGACCAATGCACCTAATGTCTTCATGAACTTGATGAACGGCGTGTTCCGCTAGTATCTCGACAAGTTCGTGCAAGTATTCCTCGATGATATTTTTATTTACTCCAAGACACCAGAGGAACATGAAGAGCATATTTGGTTAGTTTTACAGTGTCTCAGAGAAAACCAACTTTATGGGAAGTTGTCGAAATGCTGCTTCTTCCAGAAGGAAATCCACTATTTGGGACATATTATTTCTGGCGATGGTATAGCAGTAGATCTCGCCAATATTGAGGCCATTTGGGAATGGCCAGCGCCAACAAACGTACATGAAGTGAGAAGCTTCATGGGACTTGTGGGATATTACAGAAGGTTTGTTGAAGGATTCTCGAGGATTGCAGGACCGATCACTGAGTTGCAGAAGAAGGATAGGCCATTTAATTGGATGGATAAATGTGCCAAGGCATTTGCAAAACTGAAGGAGCTATTGACAACGGCACCGGTACTAAAAGTGCCTGACATGGAGGAAGATTTCTTGGTATGCACTGATGCATCCATGGATGGAGTAGGATGTGTGCTAATGCAGGGAGGGAGAGCGATTGCCTACTCCTCTTGGAGACTCAGACCACATGAAGAAAAATATGCGACGCATGACATGGAACTGACTACAGTAATGCATGCTCTACACTTATGGCGACACTACCTAGTAGGAAGGAAGTTTGAACTTAAGACGGATCACCATGGATTGCAGTATATCTTTACTCAGAGTGATCTAAATGCTAGACAGAGGAGATGGTCAGAATAGTTGAGTGAGTATGACTTTGACATTACCTATGTGAAGGGGACCCAAAACAAGGTAGCAGATGCATTTAGCCGTAGACCCTGCATCTTCTCAGTGATTCCAATGCAAACCAACTTGAGAGAAAAGGTACTTGGGTTACAACAGGAAGAGAACTGGTACAATGAGGTAAAGGCTGAACTGGATCAGGAGTAGATGGAATTACCCAAGTATAAGGGTTATTCATTGGAAAATGATGGTTTGTTGAGATACAACAAGCGTATATATGTGCTAGAGAACAACGAACTCAGAAACCTGGTCCTAGAAGAAGCTCACCGAGCTGTTTATAGAGCACATCCTGGCGTGAAAAAGATGTATGTAGACCTTTATCCTCTATTCTTCTAGCATGGCATGAAGAGAGACATGGTAAACTTTGTCGCAAAATGCATGGAGTGTTAGCTAGTCAAAGATGAACATAGGCACCCCGCCAGACTACTTCAACCTCATGCCATTCCTGAGTCAAAGTGGGAGATCATCTCTACGGACTTTATTGTGGGATTGTCGCTAACCCGCAAGAGACATGATACCATCTTTGTGGTAGTAGACACTCTCACGAAGAGTGCACATTTTATACCCATCAAGAACACTTATCAGGCCCCAGAGATTGCTAGAGTATTCATTGATGAGATTGTACGACTGCACGGAGTGCCGAGGAAGATAATATCTGATCGGGGATCAGTATTCATAGGTAGATTTTGGACAAGCTTCTAGGAAGCTATGGGAACATGACTCAACTTCATCACTGCGTACCATCCGGAGATTGATGGGAAGACTGAGAGAGTGAACTAGATACTAGAGGGCATGCTAAGAATGTATGTGATGGATCAGCAGACCCGTTGGGAGGAATTTCTACCCCTAGTAGAGTTTGCGTATAACAACAGCTATCAGAGTTCGACACAAATGGCACCATTCGATTTTTTGTATGGCCAACCTTGTCAAACACCCTTGAGTTGGGACAGAATCGAGGATAGAACTCTACTTGGACTTGAGGTGATTCAGGAGATGGAAGAACAGATGGCAGATATCCGTGCTCGACTGAAAGAAGCACAGGATCGACCGAAGAGTTATACCGATGCGCATAGACTCGATGGAGAGTATCGGGTTGGAGATCGAGTATTTTTGCGAGTGAGGCCGCAAAAGAGTACTATCAGATTTGGGAAAGGGACGAAGCTATCTCCTAGGTTTGTGGAACCCTTAGAGATATTAGAATGGATAGGACTGGTTTCCTACCGTCTTGCACTACCATCATCATTGAAAAGGATGCATAATGTTTTTCACGTATCAGTACTTAGACATTACATTTCTGACTCAGCACATATTATTGACATGAGTAACTTATAGATAATAGACGAAGGCGCCGTGACGGCAGAGCCAATATGCATATTGGACCATCGAACGGGGCAGCTTAGGCACTGTGTGATTGATCAGGTCAAGGTTCAGTGGGATAGCTATAGTCCCAGTTCTGCGACCTGGGAGGACGCAACTGAAATGCATCAGGACTTTCCTTTTTTGTTTTTAACTTCAGGACAAAGTTCTAATAAGAGGGGGTGTATGTAATGCCCACCTCAGCACTTATGTTTGATTTTGATTATGTTAGACTTATGATTGATTAGATTATTTTGAGACCTATGATTGATCACACTACTTTTGAGACCTACGACTGATTTGACTATTTGAGGGCACTAGTTTGAAGTGACCCGGAGTTATAAAAACTTGGACCATGAATGATTGCTTTAGATTTTATATGCGAAATGAAAATGGTTAGATAAATGATGATTTATGGATATACTCGACTGACTGAGAAAATGAAAAATGATGAATGTTGAAATTATGAAAATGATGATTTGTTTTATACTTGACTAACTAAGAAAATGAAAAATGATGAATGTTGAAATTATGAAAATGATAATTTGTTTTATACTTGACTAACTGAGATGAAATAACGGATGATGTATGCTCGATTGACAGAGATGTAATGTTAAAATGATGAATGTTTAGTAGACTCATCTGACTGAGATACTGAAAAGAATGACATAAATGTTTTATAGTGCAGCGCTACTAATATGCGTTTGAGTGTGTGTAGTGGTAGCTAAGACGATTTACCGACTGACCCACAATGGAATTATTGGGGTTGTAAGAACGGAAAGAACACTTAGGGGTACGATGACTGACTGTCGACCCTGAATTAGCAATCCATGCACGGGTGAAGCCGTTTCAGCTCACCTGGGGAAGCGTATGCCATACGGGCAGGACCATGATGATTTGGTCATGTACAATGAGTTGAGGGGCACGCAATAAGGACACCCTTATCCCTCAACCTCCCTTAGTCTCCAAGGAGCATAGTTGAGAGATCGCGGTAACGATTCCCGGTTGCTACGTAGTACTCCCCATAAGAAAGAAAGGAGAGGAACCGTCGGAAGGGCCCGCCGAAGAGGCACTTGGACAAGAAAAGATAATATTATTTAAAGGAAGAAATTGAGAATTTGTGAAAAATAAAAATGAGAAAAACCAAAGTTAACTAGAGGCATTGTAAGTGAAATCCTTTTAGAAGTATAGATTTCAAAGTTTGCAAATATCCATTTTTTATAAAGAACTTAAATTAAATATATATATATTTTATAAAATAAAAATAAAAATAATATATATATGGATATATATATAATAATAAAAACAACTTTTAAACTTGGTGTGGAATTAGTTTTTAATAAATAAGATAAACAGTTTCTTTATAAGTTTTTATTAAAAGAAATTAAACAAATAAAAACAATTAGTTTACTAAAAAAATATTAAGTAAACTAAAAGAGAACCAAAGAAAGAGTAGGACTCTTCTACACTCAACTTCCACTGATTTAGGGAGTTAGGTGCACACTAAAGACTTTGGGACACTTGTAAAAGAAAATAATTGAATTTAAATTATTAAATTAAATTAAATATGTGCATGGATAGACACATGGCACATAAGCTTTTGCTATATAATGAGGGAGGAGAAAGAGAGAGGGATCTCTTGCTTCCTAATGCTGGATGGTCATCATAATCTCGGATTATGCTATGATCCTTGGAGTTGGGATTAGCCGGAACGGGGATTGGGAGATCCTTTCAGGAGGCTAGCTAAGTGTGTTCTTACAACCCCATTAGCTCGGGGGTTCGAGGTGAAGAAGATTAACCTCGATATGGTAGGGTGGTCAACCGAGGGGTTGTCGGTATCTCGTCAAGATTGGAATCGGACATTCGAACAGCCACTACTATAGACATCCACTCGACTTCCAGCTCGACCGTTGAATCAAGTTCATTGTCCTTCAGTTATTATTTTTCTGTACTTGAGTTATTATTGTAATTTGGAATTGTTAATAATTATGTTTTTTTTGACAAAAGTATAAACTCTGTTCTAATCATGCATTTCGATATAGCTGTTTAAATTTATGACTGTGTATTTCATTGATTGTAGTATGTACACTTATATAGTGCTAAAACTGTAATCTGATTCGGGATCACTAGTTTTAAATCTCTTGAGATGCATGAAGTCGAAATTATTGGAGACTAGTAGATTTATTTCCGTCTCATGAATACTCTGTTTTTTTTAATTGTTTTTTTTTGTTGATTACTGTACCTATTCATGTTATAAAACCCGAGATCTGAAGTCAAGGCCAATAGATCTTACACGGTCCATCCTATTGCAGTAGTACACCCTTTTTGGATCTGAAGCTCGATTGTTTCCTGTGAGTAAATATCTGAAGATTTAAATTGCTTCATGTTGTTTTGGGTAGTTCGATTTTGTAAATTTTAGAATGGTTTTCCTGTTGGGATGATGATGCCGAATGTGATCCAGATATGAAGTCTTAACTTGCACCCAAACTACATTGTTTAGACATAAAATCTTTTTAATTTGATGCTTTCTACATTATGGTGTTACGCCCTAATAGATCTCAAGTTTTTAATTTATTTTTCCTTGGCTATGTGATACTTACACGATTGAATATGAAAGGCTACATTGGTTCCTACTGATACCCTAATGCCAAACTATGATTTAGACCTGAAATTATAATTCGTGACTCTGCTTTGTATGCGGTTCTTTTTTGTATTTACTCTGGTCTCTTGTTGAAACCAAACTGTAATCCTCCTTTGCGTTTAAACCTTATCCTTTTCCTATTACTGAATCTATCTACCTGTCACTAAGAAACATATGTTTCTACTTTAATTGTGTTGCTTCTACATCCATGATCCCTGAACTTTAATGGATGCCCTACGTATCATTCAAACCATACGAGTCTTACCTACTTCTAAATTAGAGGCACATCCCTGAACTGTTATCGGCTGGTTGTCCTTTCTGCAATTTCGGAGTAGTGTCTCTGTAAATCAAAATATCCGAATCAATCCACCGTCTTGTGGTCAAACCCCTGCTCGCAACAGTAAAGATTGACGCAGACTCCTGAGCGATACACCGCAGTAATTACCTCACTCCAAAACCGGCACAGATGCGTTGGATACGCAGTGAACCTAGTCGACTGAGACCAACACTTGGCCATGTATGGAAACAGAAGTATGTAATGACAGAATTTTAACTAATACGTGTATTATTTTCCTTTGTGTTCTTTAACTGCTTGTTAGTGGTCGCCAATAAAGGTACGCTTGATTGTTGTAGACGTGATTATGAAATCGCTAACTTATAGTATATTAAGTTGACGTTAGAGTAAAAGATATGAATTGAATTTCTAGTCGTAATGGATGAGCGAACTGTAGTAAATACGCTCAGAAATTTAGGGATTCAAAGTGGTTATATTTTATTTATTATACATGCTGATTTTCGCATTTAAAAATAAATAAAATAAAATAAAAATATAACAGTGTATTTCTAGCTATAATGGAGGAGTGATCTACACGATCCATGTCAAGAAAACTAGAGATCTACCATTAAGTTAAGTTAAGTTTGATTGTACTAAAACCTAGTTCACAGCTAAACTTAAGTCATATTGTTATAGACCATTTAGATCACTCGATGTGAACTCCAAGCCTTGTCCTCTTATTGAAGTTATTAATGGTTGTCAGGTATTGATCTCTTATTGTTTTATAATCAGAGCACTTATATTTTGTATATTTTTAAATAAATTGCATCTATTTATTGTATGTTTTAAAAAGAGGACATGTGCATCTATTTATTGTATGTGAATAGGTTTTACATTCATATGTGGTATATGGTAAAAGAGGATTTGATATATGCTTATATTTTGTATCTTTTTAAATAAATGGCATTTATATATTGTATGTTTTAGAAAGAGGATATGTGTAATTATATTTTGTATGTTTTTAAAAGAAGAGAGGTCTTGCATTTATACTATATTGCAAAGGAAGGGATAAATAATTTAGGTGTTATGGTAAAGGAATGAATTAAATAGGGTTTTGAGAGTCAAGTGAAGTGTTGAAGTTACGACTTTAAGAAAATAATCTAGGAGATATATTTGTTTTCATAATTATGGTTCTATAAGAAGATTTGATAGGAATAGTGATGATCATCTTCTAAGTTAAGTTATGACATACAATCGCTCCGAAAATTGTTAGAACAAAAAAAAAATATACTTGCTCAGGATGGCAAACACTACATTGGTATTATACTTGCTCAGGATGGCGAACACTACATATGCCTATTCTACTATCTTTCTCTCAATGTCATGTAAATGTGCAAGGGCGCACTTGTTGTTGCATATAGTTAGTGAAGGAATGTTATTTCTAATTCATGGACATGTTATCTGCAATATATATTTTTAATAATAATATCATTAGATCCACAGCTCGAAGCATTATGTATTTCAAGTGATATTTACATTCAAGGAAGAGATTCGAGCCATTTTCCCCATAGCATTTGCATAGTGATTTTGGAATGATATTGTACCTGTTTTATATCATAGTTTTCTGAGTTATTTATCATATTATGAGCTTCATATGAAGTTACTTTTATGGACCAAATTATGTGTGAAAAGATCTGAAGTGTTACTATGGTTTATGAATAAATTCGAGACTCCTTGCCCACCAATTTCACCTAAAAAACTAGACTCTAGAAGATGTTGTTCATTAGGATGCCTATTCGACCCTACAACCAAATATAATGTTGCACATATACTGTTAATAATGTACTCTAATAGATCCAACCCTTATACCAATAATTAGTGAAGGTCGTACAATGTTTGGAAGAGCATCTAATGTCAGACCTAGGGGGGATCTCTACTTCTCAAATTCACTAGTTCCCATGCAATTTGCATACCATGGATGCGTATATCAGTTGTTTGGATGTATGATAGGTGTGTTAATATTTCCTATTCCCTATCAAGACCTTCCTCCCCAAATTCAAAATCATTTGGAGGTGTTTGGAACCAGTTGTAAACAAAACCCTAGAGTTAAAACAAGGTGAATCCAAGGACTTTCCTTTGAAGGGATATTACAGTTTATACCATTTCAGAATCTTTTTCATGTAGCATGCAATTAAGGAGATAATTTTGTTTGCAACAGTTGTCAAACTATATTAACTCCAACATTGATCTTGATGCTAACAAATTGTTACTTCCAGAAATATGATGGTTGATATGGCTGTTGTTATAACCCATCAATTCATTTTTTGTAAACAATGACCACCTGCCACAATACTTTTTTACCACCTCTCCAATAGAACAATTTGTTGCAGCCCTTCTTGTAGCTTTTGTTTCTTTCACTGAATGCTAGTATTCTCTATGTCAAAATATGGCCTAACCATATCCTTACAACTTCTTATTCATGGTTAGGTTTTGGCTAATCTAAAAAGGGTAGCTTTCACATGCACAAAAGCTGACATAAATCACTTCCAGCAAACTTCCTTTGGCTAGAATTTCTGAAACGTTTTTAGGCTAACAATTCAAAATGGAACTTAATATAGAATTGCATGTAAATATAAAGCAATCATATTAGGCCTTTTTCTAGCTTGGTAAACTTAGCACAATTACTAATTATGCAAAGGAAGTTGACCTACAATTTTATGTTGTGAAGTTTGGCACCAATAAATTTTTAAGGCTTTTTTGATTGGTAGGATTAGGAAAATTACCAATTATAAAGTCCAAGGTGAATTAGGCTTTCATCTAACATGCAACGAAGGTCAAATTAGATTTAGGCTTATATCACATGCTAATATTGGATGAGGGTCAAATTTAGCAACTCAAACTAAGGTTTTGCAAAGTCAAACTAAACAAGAATGACAACTAAACTCAACAATTCAAACTGGGGTTTTGGAGAGCAATTTAGGGATTTATCATAAGGAAATTTTGGAACTTCAAATAAATAGAAGCTTCCCAAGTAGTTTCCATGTGCCACACTAGGAGAACCATTAACCTTCTAAACAATGCTCTTGACTGAACACCCTTTCACCTGCCAAGACCTTGAAACTCCCCACCACTGCATGCTTGGAACCATGAAATCCAACCCATACCTGCCACAAATAGAAACTTCCAATTATAGGCATGCTAAAAAAGAAAACTACTTCCAAAAAAGAAATAAACAAAAAGCAGGAAACACTTTTCATGAAGGTAACATCAATCTATCTCTAAAATGGAAAAAAAACAAGAAAGATTAATCAAGAAAGTAACATTGTTGTTGACTGACCACACTTTCACCCACCAAGGCCTTGAAACTCCCCACCACTGCATGCTTGGAACCATGACATCCAACCTGTACCTGCCACAAATTGAAATTTCCAATTAAAGACATGCTCAAAAAGATGTCTACCTCCGAAAAAGCAATAAACAAAAAGTAGGAAACACTTTTCATGAAGCTAACATCAATCTATGTCTAAAATGGCAAAAAGAAAGAAAGTTTAATCATTAAATTAACATCAGTGAGAATGCTGACACATATAACAAGTCAAAATTTGGACACTGCTAAAACTAGCAACATCTTGCATGCACCAAAAGCAGTCTCACTGGACTCCCTTTTTTAGAAGAAACTAGAATATATAAGCATATCTATCATGTGGGACTTAAATCTCAAGCTCCTAGAAAAAAGAAAACTGCTAAGAATAGCAATTTTATCGTATTATGGGGAAACTGACTCTAAAATAAGTTATGATTAATGTCAATGTATAGAAGCACCTATAATGGAACTAGCCTAATGGAATTTCATTCTAGATCTTAACCCTCTAGTAGCACAAGCACAACCAAGGGTTAAAAATGACGACTCAAGGGGGTGACATCCCCTCATGGTGTCAAGAACCACTTAATATCTATACTTCAATGCTATCACAATTGATCCATGGAAACCTTCCCTATTTCAAAAGTGTCTAACCACTGGGCAATGTAGTCAATTGCATGGTACCTCAGCTGCTCAACAAGAAGGACAAAACCACACATGCCCATTTGCAATGCAACCTACAACCCACATAGAGGCTAGTATGTATGCTCCTCCCACTGGAAAATGAACTAAAGTCGATAGCTAGGAGAAAGACACCTGGTCAGATGCCGATGATAAAAACACTTATTGGGCATGAAGAAACCCACCAATAAATTTAATGGTCTCTAAGGTACTATCACAACCCATAAATATGAAAAATGAGATGAATTTGAACACCGATGAATATCATTCAATCAGGACCCAATGATGCTCCTATCAGATGTGAGGAAACTACCAATGAGGCTAACAATTTTCAAGGTACTCTCGTTTCTGGATCAAACCTCAGATGATGCACTAGAGTTGATGAGGAGTGATCTACTAAGAGAAAGAAAAAGATGGAAACCTTCAACCTAGAAGGAAGCAAAAAAAATGTAGTACAACCATATGGTGACATGCCCCTAGGGATAGATGAGATAAAAACCAATTGGGGTTGATTGGATGCAGTACATCAAGAGATAAGCCAATATTATGATGGAAAAATCCTCCTACTGTCTCTTCGATACTACCCATGCCGACCAAACTCAATACTCAACCAATACAATGCGGTGTAAGGAATGATGCCATCATCCAGGATTGACCTAGACTAGTCTTCCAAGAACTAAGCAGTTGTCGTGTGATATCATATTTAGGAATTTCCATAGAAGGAAACAATATTTGCTGAAAATGCAAGGAAACAAGGAAAATAAAGGACCAAAGACTACTCACACATATGCAAAACAATTGATTATGCTTACTAACAAAAGGAACTAACCGAAGGCTGAAATAAAGAAGAAAAGAATGAGAAGGAAACAATCTGAAAATGAAAACAACAAGCTCAAAATGACATATCAGCGGAAGGAAAGTAGCAAATTGATGAGTTCTACCCTATAGAACCCCCCCCCAAAAAAAAGAAATCCTTTTTTTGGTATGAACACAAAGGCCCTTATTCTTTCTAAAAGGAGATCAAATATGCCATGTTTGATCATTGTACTCAACAGACCAATATAACATGCAGAGAAATGATTGATCCTTCAAGAAAGATCAAAATAGTCAACCCTTCAATGCATCCAATCATGAATTCTTCTAAGATGGAAAGTTCTATTCATATGCTTACTAGCCATGCAACCCATTAATTATGCTGGATGAAACTCAGAACATGGTCCATTACCAATGACCAAGAATAAAACTGAAGAGCCAAAACTCTTCAGATTTTCCTCCTCAAACACCTCCATCATTCTCAACTCAACCGAATCACGGCTGATGTTGATATCCAAGCAATGATCAAACTAAGGATCTCCCTAAAAACCAAAATCTGAATGTGGGATAATTGGAACACTATGACGAAGATCATCTTCTGGTTGAACCAAAAATTGCTCCGACTGCTACAATGGTATCTCATTGAACTATTCTTGGATCGACGCTAGGATTTCCTAGGACAAAATCACTTGCTGACACACTTCTACATGGCTAATTTCTTGCTCCTTTTGAAACTTATAATCATTATTGGAAGGAATTGGCAAACCCACTTGCAAGCTTGACTCTTCATCTTCATCTTCATGGAATTCTGCTTATGGCTCAAGCGGTGCAATAACCGATTGATGATCACCCAAGCATGATTCATCTTCATACTGTCCATTACTAGAAACTTCATCATATGCAAGTTTTCCACTATTATGTTCTCTTTTAACAAGAAATTCCTACACTCTTAAGGAAATGCAAAAAGCTTTCCCGAAATTTGTTGGGTATCACTTAATAAGAGGGAACAAAATTTTGAATCAAAAGAAAAAGCATAAATATAATCCACTAAACATTTCTTGGTCGAAACGAGGGATGAATCTTATTAAATGCCTTGACAAATATACCATGAAGTGTGGGAACAATTTCATCTTCTCCCTTTTTAATATGAGAAAACTCCTTAACTAGGGAGAAATTATCCTAAACCTATTGTATGTATTCAATAGCCATGAACAATCATGATCCTCTTGCAGATGAATTCACCAGGGTAGACTCAGGTGGTCATCTAGTGTTATGTTCCCAAATGTATGTTCGGGTTTGCTAAGACCCAGAATTATGCCTTATGCAGGGTCAAACAATGGAGATGTTCGGTATTATAGCTTGATGAAACCCTATAATAGTGAAGTCGCCAGGTGAGATAGAAAACACACAAAAAATCAAACAAACCTCACCAATTTCCTTATAGATAGCGGAGGATTCATGAATTCCCCAACAACAACACCAATGTTTTATCATGCAAATCTGCCTTAGCATACTTGCCTAATAATTATAGGCAATCTAACCCTATCACTGCTAGATTCCTCTCCATTCGGACTAGTGCTTTTCTAGTCTCTAGGGGGTATCCATAAAGGTTGTATATCATTATCAAACAAACTAATCTACATAAACTCCAATTTGATCAGGACACACAAATCTTACTGTCAAGATTCATATAAGAAGTCAAGAGCAAGGGTAAACTTAGTAAAAATCAGGATGGTTGAGATTAGATTTATAAACCAATGACAATAGTGAACGAAATCAACAAGGTGAAAAAAATATAGGCCTTAAGTGATTAAGAAATCAAAATAAGTGCATCAAATTCAACCAAATCATTGCAGTCCTACAACTAAAATCCAACTAAATCATTGCAATACTGCTACTAACATCCAACCAAGAGGTCTTGTTATCACTTATGCTATAGCTCCTACTAAGAGGGATCCTATCTAGGATGGTAAAGGATAAGCCACTAAACCAAGTGACCCAATAGGACACTAACCACTATAGGTGATGTAGTTTTCACATCGTAAAAAGCACTCTTCACTTTAGGCCAAGTAAAACTAAGACAAGGGGGATACCCTAGCTAACCTAGAAAGGCTAACACAAAAGACAAGACACACACACCAACAAGATTTTAGGGGAGAGAAAACAAAAGTGATAATCTTTCCTTAATACCCTAGATCAATAAGAGGGATACTAAGAAGGGAGTGGGTGGTCATGTTGAGAGGCTTAATGATGAAAATATTATAAACCAATGTGAGATGTATCAATAGCTGAATTAAAATATTAGGTCTAGGATAGGAGGAGTGCTAGTGAGAATGCCCAATTCACTACACTTAAAATATTTAGCATGAACTTGAAAATGATCACAAATTGGTAATTTAATGGATTATTAGCATTCTAAAATGATGCTTGATGTCAAATATGGAAAATGAAAATCATTCAAGTAACACCCAAGTCACCAAACAAGCAATGCATGAAGACACCTAAGGAGGGAAAATTTCACCTAGGAGAACCAATTCCTCATTTGGGTAAATGGAGTCGGAATTAAACGAGACTTGGTCCCTAGGGGTTTTATGTGATTTCCAACTTGGGTTTTGAATGGAATCTACGCTAGGTTACTGGAACAAAACTTGTATAAAATGAGGGCTTTAACACTTAGAGAGATTTTGTTAACTAATGGAATAGAAATCTAAACTACAAAGAAAAGGTTGATTACTTACCTGGAATCTTGGTTGATGAAAATGTAGCGACACTCTTCCTCAATTATGCCCAACTTGGTGAAGTTCTGATGAAAACCTTGTCCAAGTTGAAAATTCCCAAAGTGGTTATAACGCCCTTCTCTCCTGCACAAGAAAACAACCAAAGTCAATTTGATATTCAAGAGAGAAAGATGATTGTAACACGATAAACAACAAGTATTTCATTTAACAATAAAATGCAAAAATGAAAACTCCCTGAAGTGCCACAAATTTGAGAGATAGAAGCTCTCCTTCTCCACAATAGTGCCCCTCTTCAAATCGCTATCCTGCCATAAAAATCAACCACAACGAATGCTACCAAAATCCACTATGATTTCACCAATGTTCATGGAGTAAGATAATGCAATCACTATGCAAGAACATCACACACAATTTTTGTCGAATGATAATTTCTCTATTAGTTGAAATATCCAAAATCCAAAATCCAAAAGTCCCATACAATGAGTGAGCTCACAAATAAATAGAGATCCAAGTACAAAATCCCTATCCCCAAAGAGATAGATGGCTATGATCAAAACATAACCAACCAATTCAATCAATGGTGGAAAGAGTCTCACTATAACCACATCAAGCTATCAAAAGAGGGGGGCCGATTTCCCTAATGTTCCCAAGTATAGCAACATAGAATACAACATGACATGATACATGTGCCAAGGGGGGGTCTAGGGGTCTAAGTATCCCTAATATGCCCCTCATACAATGTCAAAGTATAATCATAACATAACCAAAGTACTAGGAATGATGAAATCACCCCCATGGAGAGGACACACTCCCTAGTGAGGGAATATAACATGTGGCCCTAAACAAGTGTAATAATAACAATAAATAGTCCATAGAGCATCCAAATAACATAATATATCATTCCCTAGTCATTTCCTTTCCAAAACAAGCCAAATCGATTTCCTAGTGAGAGTCACGATCACCTTTTGTTCATTAAAAATGTTGATATGTACTACTGAAAGGTAAATATGCTCATAACTTATTTTCCTTTATCGAGCTCGTCAATCTGAGTGCACTAATGAAATTAGAAACTTCAAATCCACTAAGGGTGACTAATAACACCCCATGGATCCATCAATATAGTCATATGTAAGCTCATCCATATCCAGTATATAAAATATGGCCCAAAATAACTTATAATAATAAAAATAACCATGAACCATAGCATATAATGACCAACTGAAGCATGGGACAATGTAGTGGATTCACATAGGTGCTAAAAATACAAAATTGAACCATCAAAACCAAAATCACTCGGTACCAAATGTTGACCATGGTCAAACTGAGTTGGCCAAGTCAAACCTGGTCAAACAAATCACCGAGCTGAGAACCAATCGATCCTGCATGCATAAGGGGTCAATGATGCTCTTTTATCTATATTAATATCCAACTAAAACATAAGTGACACATACAATGGTGATCAGGAACAATAAAAATCAAACTTGTACTAGAACAACTTCACAGTCCTTCATAAAGTCCTAGGCATATGCTCAATTACAAAACTGGCCATCATGCTAGGTTGGGTGAGGTGGATATAGCAAGGCTCGGGTTAAAAGGGGTTGAATTATTTGACCTTGAACATGTGATCTCTCGGAAAAAGGGGACACGGGAATCCATAATGACATTTACAAGATAGATGACACTAAGGGAGAGAGGTGTCTCACATATGGGTAGACTGCTTGAGTTGCCTCCAGTAGACTCTAGAAAAGCATCATTTTCTCATTTAATTGATTTGAATTTCATAACATTTCACATTTATTTCATATGATGACCTTTCCTTCACTAGCCATCCTCCAAGGGAAGGTGTCTTTGATAGCCTTATGGGCCCTAGATAATGACTCGATCTTATCTACATTTCCCGCCACTTTCCATAGGTGCAATGTTGTGACCACCTTGTTTCCCTTTACGGGAAAATTTCCTTACATCATAAAAAAGATGAATGCTCATCCCTTGGCCACTGACTAGATACAAAAAGGTTTACTTGATTTCACTTCACTTAGGCCTAGTGTTTAAAAATACAACTAATCGTAGCTAGCCTTTTTGCAGTCATTTTGATATAACATTTGTTAAACACCTGCATTTTAGGAAGTACTTGGCTTGATTACTAAAGGAGACCACCCGGTGAAATGGGATACTTCATATAACCACACCCAATCCACAAGGAATCATACAATCATAGAGGGATGGGTGGGATCCATAACCCAGGACACACACTCTAGAGCCGAGACACGAGTAAAAAATGGATTCCATCATGCACGGATGTCAAAGGGGGGAAAGCTCCTCAATCTCACAAGTCTGGTTCATAAGTCAAGGATACAAATCACAAATATGGAAGTAATGGATGGATGGATGTAATGCCCACCTCGATACCTTAACTGTTTAGAATAATGAGGTACTAGTTTTGAAATGAACCGGCTAAGTAAAACATGAACCATTTGAATTTACTTTGAAAATGCTTGAACGATAGTTATAGAAACAATTACTTTACTTAATAGATGAATGCTCAATTGATTGAGATAGAATGACTAAATGTTAGATATGCTTGAATGATTGAGATAGAATGACTGAATGTTACATAGGCTCGACTGATTGAGATAGAACGACTGAATGTTACATAGGCTCAACTGATTGAGATAGAACGACTGAATGTTAGATATGCTCGACTGATTCAGATAGAATGACTAAATGTTAGATATGCTTGACTGATTGAGATAGGATGACTGAATGTTACATATGCTCGACTGATTGAGATAGAATGACTAAATGTTAGACATGCTCGACTAATTGAGATAGTATGACTTAACGTTAGATATGCTCAACTCATTGAGATAGAATGACTGAATGTTAGATATGCTCGACTGATTGAGATAGAATGACCAAATGTTAGATATGCTCGACTGATAGAGATATGATGACTGAATGTTACATATGCTCGACTGATTGAGATAGAATGATGAATGATATATATGATTTACTGATTGAGAGAAAAGGATAAATGAAATATATGCTCGACTGACTGAGATATTATGATGGATGATGAAATATTTCATAGTGCAGTGCTACTAATGTGCGCTTGAGTGTGTGTGTGTGTACAGTGGCAGGTAAAATGATTTACCAACTGACCCACAATGGAATTATAGGGGTCGTAAGAACGGAAAGAACACATAGGGGTACGACGACTGACTGTCGACCCTGGATTAGCAATCCACGCACGGGTGAAGCCGTTTCAGCTCACCCGGGGAAGCGTATGCCGTACGGGCAAGGCCATAATGATTTGGTCGCGTACGATGAGTTGAGGGGCGCGCAATAAGGAGAGCCTTATCCCTCAACATCTCTTAGTCTCCAAGGAGCGTAGTTGAGAGATCACGGTAACGGTTCCCGGTCGCTACGCAGTACTCCCCATAAGAAGGAAGAAATGAAACTGTCAGAAGGGCCCGCCGAAGAGGTACCTAGACAAGAACGAGAGGAAGAAAATTAATCAATGGTATAAATGAAAATTTCAGATAAGATTTAAGAAATACTTTATTTCATTTTGTTCTATTTTATTAATTTGAATAATGGTATTCAAGATTTTATTTTTAATTGATTTCATTAATTTGAATTATTCATTGTAATTGATTTTATTAACTTGAAAAAGAATTGAAGAGATTGATTTTATTCAATATTAAATTTGATTAATTATGCTGATTGAAAAAGATTAATAATAAAAGAATTATTTTTATTCAAAGATTTTAATTTTATGGATTGTATTACTTTAAATCATTCTATTAAAGATTATATTTAATTGACTTCATTATTTTGAGAAGGAATTGAAATAGGTCATTAATAAAAGAATTGTTTTTATTTTATTATTATTCAAGATTTTACTCTAATTAATTTTATTATTCATTTAAATTATTTTATAAAGAAGAAATTTAAAATAGATTATACTTTTAGTAAAAGGAATCATCTTTTAATTCAATCTTAATATTAGGAAAAGAAAGAAAAGTAGAAAGCAATAAGTCTAACTAAAAGATTGTTAAGTAAACTAAATGAGAACCAAAAGAGAAGTAGAACTCTTCTACACCTAACTCCCACTGATCTAAGGATTTAGGTGCACATTAAAGACATTAAGAAGAAACATGTATTTGAGAATATTGGAAATTAAAATATTAAATTAAATTAAATATGTGCATGGACAAACACATGGCATACAGGGTTTTGCTATATAATGAGGGAGGAGAAGGAGAGAAGGACATCTCTTGCTCCTTAACGCTGGATGGTCATCATAATCTCGGATTATGTTATGATCCTTGGAGTTGGGATTAGCCAGAACAGAGATTGGGAGATCCTTTCGGGAGGCTAGCTTGTGTGTTCTTACGACCCCATTAGCTTGGGGGTTCGGGGTGAAGAAGAATAACCCCGATATGCTAGGGAGGTCAACCGAGGGGTCACTTGGTACTTCGTCAGGAAATTGGATTGGATCGTACGGAAACCACTTCGAGGACTCCATCGATTCGCTGGACCAACCGTCGAAAACAAGTTTGAAGTATTTACTTTATTTATTTTGCAAAATCTTTTTGAGAATGAATAAATCTAAGTATATAGTTTTATAGATTGACATTCATGTACTACAATAGATAGAACTAGATCTGTGACTTTTATATCTTCTTCAAAAAAAAATCGTATTGGAAATTATAAACTTAATTATACTTATATTTCCCAATTCCGTGGAAGTCTTTTTGGGGAACCCAAAATGGGGTCCCTACATTTAGTATCAGAGCCGGTCGAGCCTTGAGGACACCGGACTCGTATTTTACAAGGGTTTTCGGTATCTTCGTCAAAGCTGGGTTGATCGGACAATCAAATCGATTGCTACTACAACAATCTACTCCACTTCGAATTCGACTTTTGAATCAGGTTCAAAACTCTTTTATAGATTATTTTGTTTCAGTATTTGAGATTTTTGACGAAGTTTTACAACTCTGTTCTCAACATTTATATATGCCGATTTCATATGGAAACGCAGAGATGTAGGCCCAGTTTCTATGAAATTTTAAACTCTATCTCGTTATTATGCTCTCGAAACCTGGTGAAAACGCAGAGGTTTTAGATCTGAAATTTTTAAAAAAAGTTTTAAACTCTGTTTCTTTTGATAGTTATATACATCTGAATTATGGTGAATACGTGGAAAATTTAGGAAATTATAGTCGTAACCAATCTGATTTGCTATGAATGATTTTAAACTTTGTCTGCACTCTTTTCCCTTGCGCTTCCAGATCTCTATCAGATGTCGATTTAGGGGAACTAAAAGAACGATTTGAAACCGTGTTTGCATTCTTTTCCTTGTGTTTATAGATCTCTATCAGAAATCGATTGGGGAAAATAAAGGAATGATTTTAAACTCTGTCTGTATTCTTTCCCTTACGGTTCCAGATCTCTATCAGATGTCGATTTGGGGAAAATAAAAGGATGATTATAAAATTCTGTTCACATTCTTTTCCTTACATTTCTAGATCACTGTCAGAAACCGAATTAGGAAATAAAAGAATGATTTAAAAAACTCTGCGTGTTAGTTTTCACATTGTATAGATCGATGTCTACTTCTTGGGATATGAATGGCCCATCTTTCCATTCGTTAAACACCTATTGTATTCGAATCTGGAACTCTATCAATGGCGTGAAGCCGAACCAAGTGTGGAGAACGGAACCCTGCATGAATTTTCTTTTAAATTAGAAATCAGATGCTGTATTGAACTAAATGTTTCGATCGGGTCCCTTCCTATTTTTTTCCCAATCTATGTAACAAACATCCAGATCGGTTTCACCCTTTAAACCTCTGTGTACTCCTTTCGAAATCTTGTTGGCGTTCCCTAGATGTGAACCCAAATTGTGATTTTGCCTCTAATTAATTTCTTAAATATCCATTTCGATCTCAGGGTAGCGTTTCCATTAAGATGAAGCGATTTGCCAATTTGTCCTCAATTTCTCTGATTACCTTTCGACTACTTATTTGGGATTCCAGAATATTGAAACAAACTCTTCTTTCTCTATGTAATTATTGTTTAATTATTAGATACTTCCATATTTATGGAAGGAAATTCCACTACGCATGAGCAACTCTTTGTGTGGATCCATTCAAAGTGACTCTGAGTGTTTCCCGATCTATTAATCTGATGGTATTTTATTTTCTTCTGCGATCTATCTTCAACCTGGAAAGATGTTTTCCAGGTGATTAAATTTCGATTTGGGAGGACGTGTTTATGGCTCATTGATCGTTTTCTAATCCATTGTGTTTTAAATATTGCGAACTATAAAGCAGTTGATGACACTGCTTCTTTTAATTCTCTGTGTTCCTGATTTCGAATTGGGAAGCGTTTTGATGAAACTGTTCTTTAAAAAATTCTGTGTGTCTAAAATTTCGAATTGGAAGGTACCTGATGGTACTGTTTCCTTTAAATTCCCTGTGTATCAATCTCTTAATTAAACGTTTATAGAATTAGTGAATACAAAATGACTATGCCCTTTTCATTCTCTGTTCTTTGACTATTGATTGGCATTCCCAAATTTTCTTGAGAACCGAATTGTAACTTTTGCCCTTAATTATCTCTGTAATCGCTAAATCGAAACCTCTCTGTATGCATTTCGCATCAGTGTGGGTAGCCCAATTGAATGCTGGATCCTAGTCGTTGTTGAAAGTTGTATAGCACTGATTTTATTCTCTATATGAAACCCAGATGTGTACACTATTCAAAACTCAAATGTATTCAACTTCACCAGAAGTGTATCTTGATCCCATTCAAAATATTTGTGTACCGTTGACATTTTCTAGAAATTCTCTGCTTTGTTACTTAAAAGACTTGGGGTTTTAAATTTATGTGCCCAATACAAATCTTCCTAAACCGCCCAGACCTTGCATCCGTAATGGAACTTACGCTGGCATGAAGATTGTAATAGGGCCAAATTTTTAACACTATCCATTGGTGGAAAATTACAATTACCCGAGTACTGAAAGATAAATGAGATCTATAAATATTTTGTAACGACGGACAAGGCACTATGCATTCAACCCTCACCTCGCCGAGCCCTGTATTGTATGGCTCTCCCCAGGATTCACGACCTGTCTCGTGTTCAGAATTCTCAGCGATTTAATGACTGACCCGTTATGTAAGGATGAACCATCTGTCTACTGTCGCACATCAATATTCGGGAGTGGGAGTAGATTGAATTCTGGTTGCCACCTGTCGGGAATCCCAGCATTAGCATTGCGCATGGTATGCCATTGGTGGCATGGCTTAAACGTGATAAGTTAGATTTATTTCTCGGCTGTTTTCTCCATTGAATTTAGGTTTGGCGACCCCGATTTCTCCATAGCCATAATGCTGAGACACGAGTCTAGATAGTCTTATTTGAGTTTACTACCACTGATCAATAGCGTAACGCCGACTATTCTCCCAGATGTTCCCAATACATTGTAGTTACTCCTTAGGTTGCAGTCGAACTCCTCCTTATTCAAACCGGCTGACATGTGTCGAATGCAGTCATTGTCAATTCCCTGTCATCAGCCTCCCTGACTGTGCCGCGTACCCTACCCCAGAATCGAGTCGAGCCTGCGACCACGTCAGCGAAGAGATCGATGAACTTGTGTTGATGCTAACTGAAGTAATAATCGACATTTAATATCAGTTGTTATATCGATGTCACATGCTGGAGTCTAAGTTCATCCAGTGACGAAATCGACAGAGCAGTGGAAGATACCGGCTGGACAAACCGTCGATTCACCTTGTCGTCTTAAATGCTCCTATTATGTTGTATTATTACTGTGCTACCCTTCGATGCCATATGTCGATATTATGCTGCTTTTTGCTACGTATTATATGATTGGTAATGTGCCTCGTTTATTTTGCAATTACTCTATTAGAATATTGTGTTTCCACTTGGATATAGAACGTTAGTGTTATGCTGCATCTTTCCTTTTTATATTAATGTTATTATAGTTGTTGTGCATAACATTCTACCTATTATTATGTCTCCGACATCAAGTTTTTCGTCCGGGGCTAATAATCAGGGTTACGGTTCGTCAATGGAGTTTCTGGTGCAAGTTCAAACCTTTGTTTTGGAAAAATCAAGCATTTCCGAAATTGTTTAGGTGCTATTTTTCTGTGGTCTGATTGGCGCCGTGCATGGTGATGCCTATCTTGGCTCCTGCGCCCCAGGAGCCGGCGGCGGCGATGGCGTCATGGTGTGTTAAATGTTGGTGTGGTGGGTTGTCCTCGGTATGTAGTGTTCAGTTTTTCGAGGCTTAGGGTTTTTGCCTGTTAGAGGCGTGGGGTTTTCGCTTGGTTTTTCTTGTGCCGGAGGGTTTCTTCTCAGTCGGTGGTTCCTATTTGCGTCTTTCAGAGGGTTTGTGTTGAATGCATCTGTCGTTCCGAATTAACTGGCGACGTCTATACAAGAATGGGTTTCTGTAGAGTTTCATTCGGTGGGTTTCGTGAGGGCTTCGCCAAAGTCTGCGTAGGGGACGTTCTCATTTATTTCGGTATGGCCATGGCCATGGTGGCTGGTTCGTGGTTTTATAGCTTACCAGCGTTCGTCTCTTCGCCTTTGATTGCCATTTCAACTTGTTTGGGTCTGCACTCTGTTTCGGCGGTTTCTGTTGCACATTTCAGGAGCTCTGGTTGTTGTTGTGGTTGTTATTCACCGGGTTCATCTGCAGTTTCTCGTTTCCAGTTTGCCGTCTCTCGCGTCTTTGGTCGAAGTTCAATGACGGGTTCCTTGCACAGGTACATCTTTGTTGTTCGTTGCACAGGTACGTCTTTGGTGTATTTACGGGCTAGCGCCTACTGGTGGTAGAGTGAGGTGTTTTGGTATCCCTCTTTAAGCTATATGCCTTAATACCTTCATGATTTTAGTTATATGGTTAAAAAGGCATATGTTGGCTGCCCTGCAATTCAAGACTTCAAATTAGTAAAGCCTTCTCTTTGAGAGTAGTCTCTACTCTCATCGCCTAGTTTAAAAAACAATGTGCATATATTTGATGTTAAATTGTTAATATATGCCAACTGGTATTTGGGAACTTACTATTCCAGCGAACTCACAGCTGATGTTATTTTTTAAGAGCTTGCAAGTAGCTAGTCCACTGTTTTCTTTGACTGGAATTATATTCCCTAAATTCTTAGATTGTTAACCTTGTAAACTTCTTACAAGATTCTTGCTTGGACTGGGTTAGAGAAGTCTATTTCCCTGGAACAGCCACCTTCTTATGTAGTTATCAGGCCTAATGGTGATGCAGACATTAAGATGCAGAAAAAGGGCTTATCTTGTTATTGCCACTGGTCTTTTGTTATCAGATTCTGATGTAAGAATTTCTATCAACACAGGATATGTCAGAGATTGAATGGCAAGAAATTCATGATAAACAATGGAAATTGAAATGCTGGTGGAATAATTGACATGTTTCGGTGATTCTCCGGCTTGTATAGGTATTAAACAACGTAGACAGTGTTTGCAGGAGAACACTCCTGTAAATTCACAGGAGTACTGTGAATATTTAGGGAGCCCTTTATTGCCAATGTTTGTTATTTTTCAAGAATATTGTTACAAGAGACATGAACCTTAAGAAACCCTTAGATGCAGTGATGTTGGTATTCACAAACTGTTGTTTTATTTAAGGAGAAATTGATGAAATATCCAATCTGAAGTAACTTCTTCTTTAGATGAAACCAGACCACCTTGTTGCTAGGTTACCATAGACTCCATTGGTGAGCTTGGGTATGCTCGAGTGATCTAAAGTTTGTCCCACCAGTGTAGATGTGTACTTTTTTGGGCTATGTGGACAGGGGTTTGACACCGAGGCAAAGGTTAATGGCCTACAGTCATGGAAATAACCATAGTAAAGGGATGAGATGCCGACTGTGTGATTCTGAACCACTATTTGTCTTATCTTGTTATTACCACTGCGATTTTGTTATGAGATTCTGATGTAAGAATTTCTACCAACACAAGATATGTCAGAGACTGAATGGCAAGAAAATCATGATAAGCAATGGAAATTGAAATGCTGGTGGAATAATTGACATGCTTCAGTGATTCTCCAGCTTGTATAGGTATTAAACAATCTAGACAGTCGAGCTCCATATTGCTTGAATCTAAATCAGTCTTTCTTCTCATTGTTATTACAGAAAAGTGGACAATTTCCGAGTCTGATTTTTGTAGGAGTTATCTAGTGCCTTATTGGTGGACTTTCTTATTTTAAGAGCTTTCATAATGATTTTCTGCTAATACGGATGCTTTGGTTCTTCTTTTGATTCCAGTATAAGCTATCTTCTTCATGACTTGGTATGTACTATGATATGCTATCTTCTTCGTTACTTGTGTCTTGGTATGATTTGTTTTTGATGGCTTTCAAGATGATTTTCTGCTAAACTGCATGTGTTGGCCCTTTGGGTTACAACATAAATTATTTTTACTTTTTATTTTTTGACTTGGTGTAATCATCATTTTTTCAATGGCTTTCACGAAGATGCTTTGATCTCTTTCACTAAAATGGATTGTTCATTCATCCAAATGTTTCCATGCATAATTACTAGGAGGGTTACACTAATAGAAATATGAACACAACTCACACTTCACAATTGGATGCATCTAGTTTCCTTAATAAGCCATTTGCAGCTAGACTTTTCTTACCCTTTTTGCACAAAATGTCGAAATAAAAAACCTAGATTTGCTCACCCATTTTTGTTGTTTCGACGAGAGATTTTTTGGGGTTAAGAAATACTTTAGACTTTTGTGATATGTTTTGACGAGAAATTTATCTCCCAACAAGTACTGCTTCCACTTGACCAAGGCATGCGTTATTGCCAACATCTTTTCGTCATATGTAGATTTTATTTGCTCATTCGGTTGTAACTTTTGACTCTCAAAGGAAATGGGATGTTTATCATTTATGAGCACAACTCCTACACATGTCCCTGAAGCATAGTATTCATGGACACATGTTTTTGTGAAACCTGGATCTGTCAAGACCAGAGTGGATGTCATTAAGGTTTTCAACTTTTCAAAATAATCTTTAGCTTTTTTATCCCATATGAAGGCATCCCTTTTAAATAGTGATGTTAATAGTGCCACAATTTGTGTGTGATTTGAACAAATCTTCTATAGTAGCCTACCAGACTAAGGAATCCCCTTAATGATGTGATTGATTTGGGGGTAGGCCACTTAGTAATTACCACAATTTTCTTGGGGTCTACCTTGATGCTTTCAGTTAATGATATGTCCCAAAAACTCTATTTAATTTTGTCCAAAACTGCATTTGGATTTGTTAGCTGCAGTTGGTGGAAATGTGTATATATTTGAATTTCTATACACATATCCCAAGCGCAGAGACCCTTTAGGATAGAGAAATTTCAGAGTCACATAACATATAGAAATTTCACAGTCACATAACATATAAGAAATTCAGTGTAGCGAGAGTGTGAGGAAGGTTTGGGTTTTGTGCAAAATGTCTTTGTTTTCGGTAGTAAATAAAAGAGGTCTGAAAATTGGAATTTTTGTTATTTAATAATATAAATAATTTATTCATTCCCTGCTTACAAAATCTGGTTACAAATTTTTTGTTCAATTACTGAGTACTGTATTAATTAGATTTTATTATTCATTTTACGTTAGGGCTAATCTGGAGAAATTAATTAGTCTCAAGAATTTGTTTCTGCAAAGTAGTTGTCTATAATGCTGAGTTATAGGCCTTAATAATGAAGAACAGAGAATATAAGTACTTCATGCAAAAGTATGAGTACTTATTGCTACATAATCATCACAATTGAATGCTGATTTAAAACTGTGTAATAATGCAACAAAAACCTGTTCTTGGTTTGTAACTCTTTCATTTCATTTGCAAAATGCAAATGTCAATAAGTGTACTAGGCAAGTATTTACAGACAGGCATTTACAAGTCTATTAGCTTATGCTTGGATGATTTCTAGAGTTATTACAGGTAGTTTGTTTTCACAAAAATCAGAAAAAAATATAAAAGTGGTACTGATCTAAACCCTTTAAAAAACGCCATTTAAAATAAATTCCTCACAGAAATGTCTATTGAATTGTTTTCCAACATAGCTTTCATTGCAAGTGGCTATGCAAAAGACACTGTTTTGTTTGGTTCATTGCTTGCAAGTGTCACAAACAATGTGACTTATTTTTGCTTATTTCCAAACTTGCATTTGCCATGCAAGTTTTTCTTCTTGTGTTTCTTCTTGTGATGGAGAGCATTGAACATAATCAATGTTCTAGCATAGGAGCAAGATCTGTTCCTATTATACGAGGGGCATTTGATGGTATTGATGTTGCTTTGTCAACAAACCATTTGTTTCGTTTGCAAGCTTTTCATTACCGAAATGGAGATTGTCTCTTTGATGCCTTTGCTGTGCTCTTGCATTTTCGGTACACATCCTTGGAGATAAGAGAAGCAACCATAAACCATTTCCGTTTGCGTCTAGCTGGAAACGATCCAACCGCAATTTCTTCTCTCAACTTGGAATTAGATCCTTTATACTTGTCTGAATTGCATGGGATAGAGGATAGAGATCTTTATTTGCAACGAATGTCCCAAACTGCATCTCAACCAGATGCAGAGAATGTTTATGGCCTTTGGGGTGATATCTTCTGCATAAAATGGTTTGCAAATTGGTTAAATGTCCCTGTTGTTGTATGGTCATTGACAAGCAAAAGGAAATATCTTCATTTCAACCCTTCTTGTGCTGGATATTGCTACAATATTCTATTCCATGATCACAGCCCAGCTGCTGGGCACTTCGAACCTTTGCTTTCATACAAGTTGCTAGGACCCGACTATGCTGTTTTGCATGGATGATCGGATACTTCTTCTGTTGATTCTTGTCAAGATATCTTCCTCGAGTGTCATCGCTTAAGAGAAAGTCTATTGCAACAAGGATTCCAATTAATCTCTCGCATTGATGGCCACTGTTGTGACTCGTTATTTGAATCAATTTCAAAATTGACAAAGACATTTGATAGTGCAAGCCTCAGAAAAACAATAGCGCAAACTTTTTTCAACTGCATGCTTTCAAATGATGCAAGAGCCTTCCGTTGTCTAGAAACATTTCTTCAGATTGAGATAGTGCAAGAAAATCAACTTGTTTCTAGTTGGCAAACCTTTGTAGTGAATTTGGCAGAGCCTTATACAATTGGCCATGTAAATGATGGCCATTTCACAATTCAATGGTTGTGTGAGGTTTTGGAAGTCAACATATTTCTTTTGAACATACACTCCTACAAAGTCGAAAACAAATTCTTCTGAACAAATACATCGTCAAAGATCTATTTTCTTCTCCATCATGAAATTGACAAATGCCATTCGCATTTTCATCCCTTGTCCCAAACAAGCATTCAAAGAAATTCTCCAATATTGTCAAATGCCATGACTAGGAACCTTCCTATCGATGCAATGATGAAAACAACTGACAATTGCCATCATTCAACTCTTTGCAATGTCATTGAACAACAACATTCCCCTGACCTTTGCAAAGAACATTCTAAAATAGAGACAAACAAAAGGAAAAAAACTTGTTCCATGGAAAAAACATTGAAAAAAAAACAAGACTCTTTTGCATTGGCCCAGAAATTTCAATTGTGATGGAAAAATGTCTGGAGAAAGATTCCATTATGAAACGGCAAAAATCCATTGCCTCATTCAAGAACATATGTGCCATGAAAAAACAAATGCATCTAGAAGCACTTCAATCTTTTCAAAAGCAAAAGGCATATGAGAAGGCAAAAAAAGCACTTAAAGAATACTCAGAAAGTATTCAAGATATCCCTATTCATGCATGTTCTATTTGTAGATGTTTGCACTTTAAAAGGGATGTTCGCTATATCAATGAAGACACTTTCTATGCATTGAAATGTCTTCCTTGGAATACTATGCCTTCTTCAATTGCATTGCACAATTACATATGCAAATATTGCAAAAAGAGTATTTCAAATTCAGAAACACCATTGTTTGCAACACCACTTAACATTTGTTGCAACACTTCATTGCCTCATGTAGACAAATTGACGTCGCTTGAAGAGCGGCTTGTGTCACCAAGAATTGCTTTTGCTCAGATTCGGCAACTAGGTTATAAACGAGCTCAAGGAGGCTTGACAGGAACAATCATCAATGTGCCTGCATCTCTAGACAAAGTACAAAACGCATTGCCTAGGAACCTAGAAGAGGGCAAGACCATTGCAGTTATGCTTAAGCGAAAACTAGAATACAAAAATGCATTTGTTTCTGGAAATGTTCGGCCAAATATTGTCATGCAAGCATTGAAAACCCTTTGTGACATGGATCTTTACAAAATGGAGAATGTACATATCAATTCAGATTGGGAAGAAGCATTCCATGAATTGTTGGCAAAGCAAGAATCTAATGAACTGTCGATATCAGAATCAAACGATTTAGATGAACCTTTTACAAAGCTGGGAGAAAGCGATGAAGATACACATGACCAATTCATAGAACCAATCACAGATACATTGGTGCATGGATATGGAGAAACCCATCTAATAGATGATTTGGCCACCAAAATCATTGAGCTTGCACCTTCTGAAAATTACCGACCCCTAGGAATTTTCCAAGATCGGTTCTCTGAAGAACTTAATTTCCCTACACTTTTCTTTGGATGCAACCGCTCCAATGATATGTACAAACACTTTCGACACCAACAAATCTTCCAATGGGAGCTTCAACATGAAAGCACACATTTTGAAGCACATCCCACAAATATATTCTTTAAAGCAGTGAAAGTGTTAATAGGTCAAATCTCTAGCACTGCTTGGATATCTATTCGCATAGGGGAGTTAAAAGGGAAAAAACTAAAAGCCAAAGATGTGAAATGCAAAGCCAACCTTCTTGAGATAATGAAATCCCCAATTGCATATCGTTCACTAAAAGCCATCCGAACATCTCCTAACTATTTTGACAACATGAAAAAAAATCTTTTTGCAATGATATATCAACTAGGGCCACCAACTTTTTTTGTAAGCTTTTCTACTGCTGAACATCTTTGGAAACCTTTGTGTGATGCTTTTCACATGCTTGAGAAAAAAGACAGCGAAAATTGTGACGAACTTCTTCCTGATGATGTTATTGATAATTTGATAAGAAAACATCCTGTACTTTGTACCCGTTACTATAAACACAAAATGAATGCATTCAAGTCCTTGATCTTGAAAAACAAATACCTTTTTGGTCAAGTAAATGACTTTTTTCTTACAACTGAATTTCAACAAAGAGGAAATGAGCACGAACATGGGCTTCTTTGGATTGAAAATGCACCCATCTTTGGCGATAATACCAATGATGAAATAAGTTCTTTTGTCGATTGCTACATTTCGACAGACTCCTCATTGCTTGAAGAAGACTTCATCAAAATTCAAACTCATAGACATACAAGAACATGTAAAAAACATAGATGCTCTGCATGTAGGTTTCGATTCCCGATGTTCCCTATTGATGTTACAATGGTTTTAGAACCTCTTGAAATTAAATCGGATGCCCTAATTGAAAAAAAAAACTCCTTTCTTTTTCTCTTGAATCTAAAGAATATCCAAAGAACATGACATTTGATTCATTCTTGCAAGAATTACATTTAAACAGGGACGAGTACATTGAACTAGTGTGTTCTACAATTGAGCAACCGACATTGCTATTAAAAAGAGACCCTTCAGATATTTGGATAAACTGTTTTGCAAAAGGAATCCCAAGTTTGTGGCAAGGAAATACAGATGCCCAATTCATCCTAGATGCATATGCAACTGCGACATACGTAAGCTCATACCTAACGAAATTAGATAGGCCTATGACAATGGCTTTGAAAAAAATCAAGGAAGAGTCTGTTTCAAACAATTGTAATCAACTAGAAACAATTCGTAGGCTTGGAAACACGTTTCTGAACATGCAATAGATGTCTATTAGACAAGCAGTACATATTGTGCTTTCCTTACCTCTACATTCATCTTCAAGAATGACAATTTTTATCAACACTACTCCAGATGATAAAAAACTATCGTTTTAAAAAAACTGTCTCTACTAGAAAAGGAGCATGATGATTCTGAAGACATCATTTGCCCATCGATTATAGACAGGTACATTGAACACCCAACAGGTCTAGAACATGTATCTTTAGCTGAATACGCTTCTTCCTATTGCCTGGTTCATGGAAAAACAATCAAAAGAAACAAACAATCTATCATTCGATACATTCATTACAATCAAGAAAAAGATCCTGAAAATTTTGCCCGTGAAAGGCTATTGCTCTTTGTGCCTCACAGAAATCTTTCCAATGTGTTGGACCACCCCCTTCAAACATGGACAGAGGCATATGAAAAACACAAAGAACAAATAGAAAATGTTGAAGGAAAAATTATGGCAAAAGCAATTTCAAAATGGGGTGATATTGACATTGCAAAAGACAAAGTTGAAATGCATTTTCAAATACCTGTAGACTTTGCAAAAGATACCAATGATGGACTCAAATTGGATGGTGTTGAAAAGTATGACATGGGCGATGATCTTCTCTGTAGAAGAAAGAATCGACTGTTTGAAACACCAAAGACATTTAGCATAGCAAAAAAACCATTTCTCCTTGATAAAGATGAATACTTTGCGATTAGACGTAGTTTAAACAATGAGCAACAGTCCATTGTGAAAGAAATTATTGCTAGGAAAAAAAACAATCCTGCAAAAGCAATCCATATCTTCCTCACAGGAAGTGCAGGAACAGGAAAAACACATACTGTAAAGGCCCTTTATGATGCTCTTGTCTTTTTCTATGAAAAAGAGCTTGGTAGCAACCCCTTGAAAAGAAAAGGTCTTATTGTTGCAATCACTGGAAAAGCAGCATACCATGTAGATGGAATTACTGTTCACTCTGCTTTTAAGCTTCCTTTTGGTTCCTCGATCTTGATGCCATTAAGCTCAAACACACTAGATCTTTTGAGCAAAGACTATGAACAAGTTCGCGTTCTATTAATTGACGAAGTTTCTTTGATAGGTTCACGCATGCTACATAACATAGATAAAGGTCTTCGTGAGATCATGCATACTCCGACAAAACCATTTGGAAATCTAGATGTCATCTTTTGCGGCGATTTCTTCCAAGCAGAACCTGTTCATGATTCTTGGATTTTTGACTTCCCAAGTTTCAATAATGAAAAATTCCCTTATAGTTTTTGGAATGAATCTATACAATACTATGAGTTAAACACCATTGTCAGACAAAAAGACGAAACTTTTATATTGATCTTGAATAGAATCAGAACAGGAAAACAAACATTTGACGATATACAATATTTGAATAAAAAATGCTACAGACAACCACCAGTTGATCCGTCGTTTCCATTTCTTTATTATTGCAACAAAGATGTTCAACAACATAACTCAAAGATGTTGGCCCTTGTTAATACAAAAGCAT
The DNA here is from genome assembly GCA_027924585.1 of Larix kaempferi. Taxonomy (NCBI): domain Eukaryota; kingdom Viridiplantae; phylum Streptophyta; class Pinopsida; order Pinales; family Pinaceae; genus Larix; species Larix kaempferi. The sequence goes on along the minus strand of BSBM01001044.1, from coordinate 928,538 downwards.
TTACAATTGTCGCTCAAGACACCAAAATTGATCAAATCGATAACATAACTGATGTACATAAGAAAATTCATTTGCCATCTACAATTACTCTAAAAAAAAACATGCTTATCGAAATAGTAGGCGGGAACTATTCAATTGAAGATGGCCTTGTCAATGGTGCTGAAGGCATCTTCAAACATTATAGCCAAGCAACAACAGACATTTTATGGATTCAATTTTCAGATCCAAAGATTGGAGCAATTGCATGGGCATCTATGCATCATCTTTACATTGATTCCATCCTATGCACTTGGACACCTATAAAAAGAGTTACAACACAAATTTCTCTTGGAAAGAGAAAAAAATACATCCAAGTACAATTCCCAGTTCAATTAGCATGTGCTCGAACAATTCATAGAGCACAAGGTCTTACACTTGAAAAATTGGCATTTGATCCAAAAGGAGTCACAAAACATGGTCTTGTTTACACTGCATTGTCACGTGTAAAGAGCATTGAATGTCTCTATCTTGTAAACAAATTACAGGAATTTTTTTTTTAATTTTTAATTTTTTAATTTTTAATTTATTTATTTTTTTCATCAAAAGTAGTTGCAAAATTGAATAGATTAGAGAAACAAGCTTCTTTGCAATTTCAATATGGACTTAAGTCGTTTCCAAATACTAAGCACATGTTCATTTCTTCACTTAACACGCGAAGTCTGCTTTCACACATTGATGATGTTGCAAATGACTTTGAACTTATGCAATCAGACATTCTTTGTTTGCAAGAAACACATATGAATTTGCCACCTAATACTGCAGCATTTGTAAACCAAAACAATTGCATTGTAACACATTCAGTTCATGGCCTTCTGACAGTTGTGAATAAGACGATTCCTATTATGGAAACAATTTTTGTTAATGAGCCATCAGTCAAGGCAATTGTCACTTACATTACACTCCCTGGGAACATTCTCCAACTTGTCAATATTTATAACAAACCAAATAATCTTGTTAATAAACTTATTGATGTCTTGGACTCTGTTATGTTACAAAACAACAAGAAAATGCTAACCATAATAACTGGTGACTTTAACATTAACATGTACAAAGAAACAATATCGAAAAGGAGATTGGAATTGTTTATGCAGAGTAAACGTCTAAAGTTAAAAACAAACATACCTACAACATAATATGGTTCTATGATTGACCATTGTTGGACAAACATAGATATTGACAGGCTTTCATTTACCATTTCCGATGCATATTGGTCAGATCATTTTACTAGTATCTTATCAGTACCTGCAACTTGCATATAGTCTTCCTCATTTGTTTTTGTTTTTTACATGTGCATATTCTGATGTCCTTGATTTTGTTTTGCTTCTGTATAGTTTGTTGCCAACACTTCCTTTGTTTCTTACAAATGCATATTCTTTTATATTAGCAAATTTGGAATGAAGATCATTTTGTTGTTGAGGTCATGTCCATGTCATCCTTTACTGCCACAACAAACCAATTTAAAAAATATTTTTCTCTTTTTCTTTTGACAATGATCAGTTCCATACAAATCTTTTTTATAAATGAAAACCCACTTTGAAAAGCAATTGATACTATAATCTAGTCCACTTTTCTCTTCATATATGCATTGTTCTAATGCAATGCTCCTAGCATTGGAGGAAAAAAAGAAAAACAACAAAGCTTTAGAAAGTATTTAACAGAACGATGAAACCATATGACTGAACAAAAAACAAAAATCTCTTCATGGAACAAAGCATATACTAATATTCATGTTCCTGGCTTTGCTAGATTTCATTGATCTTTTTTTGCTATTCAATAAATGGAATATTAAAACATTATAGGTAGCTTGGTTTATATCTTACAACAGTATCCTTTTTTTTTTGCTATGCAAGAGTCTATTTTGCAAAGTTTCTGCAACCAACTTTTCTTTTACCTTTGCCATTGGTGAAACTGTTATAGTCCATTTCATATTTGTTGCTTGCAAGTGACATTATTCTGATTGCTGATCAATAACATGACTTCTTTTCTTATTCAAAAGTGAATTACCATTTCAATTGAAAAGCATCAAAAATTGAAAAAACAAAAAAAAAAGACAACAAAAAAATTGGTTGTCATCATTTTCTTTGTTTTGTCTTTGTTGTTTTTTGTCTTGTTTTTAGACGCTTTTCTATTTGAAATATATTCTTGAATATTCTAATATGCTCTCAGTCTTCATTGGATGTGCAAATTGAAAAAAAAACAAATACAACATTTCAAAAAAACAACTAATCAGAAACAATATTCTCAACCAAGGAGGCAATTTAGCTATGTCTTCGACATCAGATAGTCCATCAATAGAAAGAAATCTTTCTTCCTCACAAGATGCTACAGAGACTATTGCAATGGCAACACTGTCGCAGCCTTCAGGAAATGCAACAACAAATAGTCCTAAGAGGTAATGTTCCTATCCAACAGCTTTGTTCATTCACTATTGTTGACCACATTGTTTCATCTTCTACCTAACACAAATGTCAATGTTTCGATCAAGCATCTAGTTCGGCTTCTCTACTAATTTCATTTTAGTGTATTCGGTACAAAATTCAACATTCAATGAAAGACTAATCCATTTGTTGTTTCACTTTTTGATATTTTTAAATGTGCATAGATTAAAGCAAATGGCAGTTGAACCATCATCAATAATACAGCTATGTACTACAATACATAAGCATGTATTTGAGGGTGATGTTTTGGTTGTCTATGGACCTGCACAAAATCGTAACCAAAACTCCCCTGTCAAGACAAAGATTCTACATGCAGATCTTGTTGACAAAAATGGATTGATGACAATGACAATTACAATTAATGATAGTTTGATAAATCGCTTTGGCAGTTTCTTTTTTCCTGGCAAAAGTGTCAGAATTTCTGGTTTTGAACTGAAGAAGAAAGGTCAATATGACCGAGGAGATGCCATAAATTCAATAGCGATATTGCCAACAACTGTCATAGAGACAATCGAACAAGTATGCAAAATGCATTGCCTTCCACCAGATACAACAATCAATGAGCTGGTTACATCAGATGAGACATATGTCGTTGGCTCTGTCGCAGTCATAGTTGTCGCCTGTGAATACAACAATAAACAATTGGACTTCTACATAAGAGATGGTGAAACTACAAACGACTATGCAACTGTAAAGTGGATTCTCTTTAAACAATTTTTTTTCGCTATATTTCTTTTCATTTTTTATGTTTTTTCTTTCCCGCTCTATCTACTGCTAGATGCATATACAAAAAAAAAGAGTAGCATCGATAACAAAAAACATTTGTCTATTCCCATCCCCCCTTCACTAATTCTTCTCCAGCTATTCATGCTCAGTTTCAGGTTAATGAAAGCTACACAAATTTCTTCCTCCGAGTGCAACAACAACTTGCACTTGATGAACTGCCTTTGTATCTAATAAAAAATATCGTAAGGCCAGGTGCAAAAGGAAATCATCTTATGAAGACTTCACAAGCAACATTTATAGATCCCCTAAATGATGAATTCGCAATACAAAGTTTGCTTCCAATAATTGAAGCTAAAACACAGGTGAGATATGAAGAAGCCCTCCTGTAATGTCACTTGAAATGTTTTTTTGTCATTTCATTATCAATTAAGTAGGTTATTTATATGTAGTTTGAGCAGTTTCATAGTTATCAAAAGAGATTTTATTCTTTCTTCAATGTTCACCCTGTTGCATTACTGATATCAAAGTTTTCTGCTTCTGATATAAAGAAAATATAGACTTTTTACTTGTCAAAATGTCTTTTTTACAGTACCAGATTTAGTATTCCAATTAGCAGCAACATAACTCATTACAATGATATCTTTTCAAACACCATGTTGCAAAATCTGCATTTGCAAACTTGTTTTCATAAATTCACTACAATGTTTTTTTATGTTTTCTGTTTGCTTGCCTACAATAGGTATATGGAACATTGAAAGTAAAAAATGTTTTTGCACCACCCTACCACTGCATTTGCACACAGTGTAAACTGCTAATGATACAAAGCACTGTTTTTTGTACATTTTGCAATCGTGAAACACCAACTACTTATGAACACATATTACAATGCAAGCTAGAGAATGAAGAAGGGATTATTGAATGTACACTTCGAGGTACACAATTAAAAGAATGTTGCCCCGATGTTGTAGCTGTTTCTTATGAATAATACTGCAATAGTGTTTCCTCAGCCATTTACAATCTTCGCAAATTGAAGCAACAAGGGCTTTACACTTTGGCAATGAACAACAGGATTGTCGAGGTCAAAAAATTTTGAATAAAAGGTATGATCATAATTTTCCTTTTTCTCCAAACACTTTCAACAATTTTTCCCTTCTTTCAACTTGGATTCAATATTTCAAAATAGAATTCAAACATTCTCTATTGCAACTTCTTTTATGATTTATTTGAATCTGTTTTTTATAAAATATACACAATATTAAGTAATTTTTCTTTTCCCATTCACACAAACCTTGCATCCTAATCATGTTCATTGCTTATATACTTGTCAGTTGTCCCATTTATTGTTTAATCAACAATCGCCTTCGAGGCCTTTCCCAAGATCCAATTTTAACATATTTGGAGTTGACTTTTGTTACTATGTTCATTTTTTTGAACATTGCAGAAAGCAGTGAACCTAATAAAACCAGAGGAGTTATCCCTAGTATAAGAACTAGTGCCACCACAACAACCGTCCCTACCAAGTATAGAAAATTTCCCTTAAGATCCATGGACACTACCATTATTATTAAGTACAGGATGTTGCAAGTTGCAACCAATTAGTTTAAGATTTATAGAAGAGACAAATAAATAAAAAAAGTGCTCTGTTAAATTTCTTTCACATAACATCTTCCCTACAAAGACCATGTCAGTGAGAAAATATACTTCCAAATTCTTTCTACAACCCTACTCCACACTAAAGGTCTCCGGTTCAAGTTCGGGCGCCGCCATACTCTTCTATTTAAGCTATTTTTCTTCTCAGAACACTTGCATTTTTTCCAAATATGAATTGGGAATTTGGGCGGATTCATAGAAGTTTTAGCAGAATTATAGAATATTGCTGTCACGAACCCAAATTTTCGTAAAATTTAAAACTTTTCTAAGTGCCTAAAATGCCACTTAAATATATGCAGAAAATAAAGTGTGGGTTTCCTTTCTTAAATTAAAACTTTGCGATGTCAACATAATAAGATCATAAGGCGAGTATATTAGCATTATACATCACATAAACAACCAACCTTACATATGAAATGTATACATCAAAGTAATCATAAACATTTTTAAGAAACAAGTACTCATACATAAGACACATTGAGAAACACCATAGGAAACATAGGAGACAAAATATAACGTGGTTCACCCGTACACGGGCTAGTCCACAAAGGTTTGTGTGTGTATTATAAATCAATTCCCAAAGGGATTACATTCTTGCAACACGATTGTTGCTATCTTTCTGCAATCATATGATCCAATTACTATTCTACATTTACTTGACAACCCTTAAATGGTCTTATACACAAGCTTGAAGTTTCCTTCATTCCACTAGGGCTTCACCCTTCTTCATGGTCATATACAAAAAGAAAGTATATATCCACCAAGGTTCTAGTAAGAGAAAACATATATAAATTCGATATATGAACTAAGGGACATCTCCCCTTTCTCTAGAGGTACAATAAGAATATATATATATATATATATATATATATATATATATATATACTTTTCAATAGTCTTTCTTACATGATTTTCTTTTTGCAAAATAATCATGTTCCCCGTTGAATAGATAAGGTTCTTCATATAAGGATACAAGGATGGTTGTAAAAGAAAACTTTTATACAAAAATCTATGGGATGACCCTCTTCTATTCTATAACCTTTATATCCAACCATCATTATATACATACCATATAACACATCCTAAAGAATACCAATGTTATAACTCAAGTATATTATGATGTTAATAACATATTATAATATACTCCTTTAAAATTTCTATGATAACAAATCTATTATCCATAATTCATTGGACTATTATCCATATAATTATCCGTTGGCATGGTTGAAGGTAAACACAACATTTATTATAGGGACAAGTAGAAATCTCATAAGATACTAATAATAATAAGTCGATCGGAGATTCTAGCCATGATTTCCATTAGTAATAGTAAATCTATAAAATAGAGTGTATATGACATCCCGGCTATCATCGGGATTTCCAAACAACATAAAAATAGAGTGTAGCTAGAATTCATAACTTACATAGGGATCTCAAACAAACATATGATAGGGCGTTCTTCCTGGCATTAACGCTAGTCACACAGAGGCTCTTCACGATGAATACGAAACATAAAATCCTTTCTAAGAAGCATAACCAATCCAGAATTCAACAGGAACTTTTCGTTTTTCATGAATGAGCAAAACCAAAAGAAAGATCGACGGATCTCCCTATAAATTGCAGAAAATGCAGGTCATAAACCTGAGCTTATAACGCTGGTCACACAGAGGCTCTTCACGATGAATACGAAACATAAAATCCTTTCTAAGAAGCATAACCAATCCAGAATTCAACAGGAACTTTTCGTTTTTCATGAATGAGCAAAACCAAAAGAAAGATCGACGGATCTCCCTATAAATTGCAGAAAATGCAGGTCATAAACCTGAGCTTATAACGCTGGTCACACAGAGGCTCTTCACGATGAATACGAAACATAAAATCCTTTCTAAGAAGCATAACCAATCCAGAATTCAACAGGAACTTTTCGTTTTTTATGAATGAGCAAAACCAAAAGAAAGATCGACGGATCTCCCTATAAATTGCAGAAAATGCAGGTCATAAACCTGAGCTTAGAATGAACAAAACCAAAAGAAAGATCGACGGATCTCCCTATAAATTGCAGAAAATGCAGGTCATAAACCTGAGCTTACGCCCTAGTCAATTATGAAAGAATCCTCACAGAATTCCACACATACATAAGTAATGCTTAGATTTCATAAAATATATATATATATAAATATATTTGTCAGGTATGAATGCCATACGGATCCATTGAATTACCAAAACCTCTTAATATATAGATTGACAGAGTATAAATCCCAAGAAAAAACAAATGATGTTGCATATGCGTTTAAGGAAAAAAATCTAAAGTTCAGATATAACCAAGATCTTCAGATCTCGATCTACCTAACAAGGTCTTCCTTGGGTCAAATGAGCCCGAAGAACTATTTGATAATGTATAGTGGACAGAAAACAGAACTATATCGAAATCTTGATACGAAGTATAAGCGTAAGATAGAACTCTGCGCTGGCTTCGAGAGAGAAACATATAAACTCGTATAAGAATATTCTACTGATCTGAGAACATATCACATCATTAACTACTGGAGTAATACCATTCTACCTTTGTACCAGAATTCACCATACAAATACCTATCGGAGATTTGTTTAAGCAAAATACTAGAATGAATAGCACGCATTCACCAAAATGCAGGATCATTTAAGCTCTGATTTGGAAGGAGATCGAAATCATCCAGTCTATCATGAAGGAAAAAGAATACACAACTTAACTTGGGATCGGGTCCTCTGGAGAACCGTCCCTTCCTGAACACAAATTCCTCCACCAAATGTAAAACGCAGAATACACCACAGGGGATCTCCTAGGGAGCCATCCTCTCCCTACTATTGTCGCCGAAATACTCCCTGTACACTAGAGGATCTTCTCTCAAATTCCACAGCAATGGATAGAATAAAATTTAGATTTCAGGGATCAATGCATTTGATCATGAGATATTTCCGCAGATCTGCAGCATATATTTTCAAGAGTTTTCACCTCAACGGGGCGCTTTCTTCTTACAGAAATCTAGGTTTTGAGATACATCCTAAACAAAATGAAACACTGTAGAGTTCCAGAAGTGTACAGACAGAGATCTAAATCCGCAGATCTACTAATTCGTAAGCTTTCAAAAATGAAAACAACATATAGTGACATAAGTCTCTTACCAGTCTTTATTCAAAGAGATAAGACGCTATTTTGGGAAATAAAGTACTTGCTCCTCTTATGCTTATCGCAGAGTCCATTCAGCTTGGAGCTTCTCCATTCGTAGCTCCTCGATCTGCCATCAACTGGATGCCAGTATACTTCCCGCTACCTATCCATAAAACAAACCTTGTTTTCGCAGCGATAGAACTCCCTTCCTCCCTCGCAGAGATCGCACCCCCTTTTCCTCCCTCAACTTCTGTTATATCGACGGGATGAAATCTCCATCCTCCATTATGAAACGGCGCCCCCTCATTTCCAGCAATCAAGGCAGAGATATAATTTCATATCCCTAGAATTGCGGCCCCCATTGTTCTCCGCCCCCCCACTACGATTTCCCCAAAATAAATATCAAGAGGAAAATCGGTAACTCCAACTCCACTTGAGTGCCAAGTGGCGGAAGAACCACGATTTCTTTTCCAAGTGGAAGAAATGCTCGAGGAACACATGCGAGGAGAACCCTGGTAGGTAAGGAAAAATGTCCCCTTCACTGGAGTTTGATTCCTCCTTTTAAGGAGTACTGTTGCTTAGTTACAACCACTAATTAATAACGTCAAGTGCCCACGTCCCTTGACATGGGAAGCTCAAGATAAACTGGACTTAATTTCTATTTTAAATTGTTCAATTATTTAAGTGCTAGTTATCTCATAACACTTTTGAAGGCACTACTATGTTATATCAATCTTTAATAATTCCATCTCCCGTGTACCACTTCCTTGGCAATATGGAGTGAACCATTGACACAACAATGTTTATGTGTAAGTGTCAATGACCATCCAAGCATACTTTAAATAATAATAGAGGGAAGGTAAGGAGGGATATCACAATTGCACTACTCTACACTAACCTCGAAGCTGGAAATACAGTAGCATTCTCAATCAAGATTAACAATAATACTATGCTTCCTTCAAATACTGCGATCTACATCGTTAAAGGCATCCTTCCAAATGTATGATGTTGTTGAATTCTTCATAATTGGATAAGAGCTTCCTCAACGTACTTATCTCTACTGGGATTTACTGAGATTACTGGTTTGTTTCAGACTCTCTCCCTTTCTCATGAGCATGTTTGGTGCCCTCAAGTAAGCACTAGACTAGTTCCGTTCAAAGACTCTGCCTCATAGAGGCTACATCTCATCTAGAAACAAAATTTTGAAGTACAAGCAGTTTCACAAAGTCAATAATCAGTTAGATCTATTTTTTGTCTTGATACTTACTTTATTTATTCCACTGTCCTACTTTTTTTGTTTTACTGTACTTGTTGTACCTTAGCACAATGGCCTTTCTTTTGGTAGTGCTAAAGTGTTTGTACTTTCACACACTGACCTTATCATAGTGCCAAAAGTTGAAAGAGATAAAAGTTATGTTTAAATTACAGATCTGAATGCATTTTGTTACTACAATGCCCTTACTATTTTTTATACTAGTTTATATTTCTGCATAAAAGTAATAGTTTTTTTAATTTCTACTCAAAACCCTAAACTAAGCATAAATTTAACATCAATGGGTGATCCAAGCAATGCAAAGGCATACAATTATTCTACCACATGTTGGGAAGAATACCTTGTATCTTGTTTAACAAGTTCTTTGTTGATGTCCCATTCTCAGGACATTCTTTCTCAAAAATAATTGTATTCTTAGAATCAACCATGGACTCCCACCCATCATAAACATCTCCCAAGATGACTTGGTTTGTTTCTACAACCACAACAAAGAAATGATAGGATTTATGCTTTTAATAATAATATTCAATCTCTACCACTTATCACTTACAAGTATGTAAGGGGCATGTTTCCTAGCCCATGTTCAAAAAGCACTTCTTCAAACTTCATTTCCAGGACATGCCATCTAAGATGAAGCTCTTTTACGTACTCACCAAGCTTATTGCTTTATACAGATGCGGCCCTAACCTTGTCATTTAAGTGATCTCTGATTTAGAGGGTCCATATTATCATGCTTGATGCAACATAATGTTTTTTCGGGCCCTAGCCTTCATCACATAGAGTCATCTCTCATTTAGAGGGTCCAAAGTATCATGCTTGAGTAGTTATTTGATGCAAACATAATATTCGTCACTGTATTGTGGAGATATATTTTGGCGCATATCCCCCTCATCTTAAGACAATATTTAGGCTTCTCATCTACTTTCACAGACTACAACAAATGAAAGATTCCTCATGGCATGATAGGTACCCCTTTTTGGCACTCTGCTCCTTTAAATTACTTGCATCCTAACATTAGTCAAGTTGGTGACGTTGTTTTTTTTTTAGGCATGTCATTCTTGGAGTCAGTGGACATTTCAATTGATTGCTTCTATGCCTACCTGATATCCCTTGATGGCCTACCCCACCTCCTCCCTTGAAATGAGAAGATCAATTCTACAATGATGAGAGATATATGCAAGAGCTTTATCTCAGTATTTTGCACTGCACCACTTAGGCTCTTGAACTGCAAGATGGCCTTTTACTCTGATCATTTCCTCCATATTTTGTCAGGTTTACTTTTCAGCCTAGCTACTTTCAGTTCCATTTTCTCCACGTGCATTGTTTTCCTCTTCGCCAACTTTGGCTGTGCTCACACCAATTGAGAGTAGAGTCAGATAGCAATCTCCTTAATGCAAAACAGATTTGCAAGCTTTTCTCTTTGTGTGGAACACTTTATTAGGTGCCTAGCTTATTATAAGATTAAGGGGAGGTTTCATTTTCTCTACAGATGCTGGGACAAATTCTCATTGACATTTTTAATATCCCTTGACTAAAAATTCTCTTCCTTTTATGTTAGAGTGGCCTTTACTTTCACAAAGTTTACTTTAGAGCTCTTTTTGGAATACATAGATGATCTCCTTTCACCTAGGTTGAGGAAGGGGGACTAAAGCACCGTTAATCTATTTACATGGAAAACATTAGGTCTGTCCAACATTGTTCTACACCAAATAGGCTCTACATTGTGCCATTGATAGCGCATAGGAGGACAAAATCCAGTCAGAGGCATCACCACTATAGCAGGGTTTATTTTTCCATGGATGTTAAGACTGCTCCTTTTTAGCCTCCTCTTTGACCACCAACATGGGTGTTTTGATGTTTCCTATCATTACACCCTAGTGCTTGATCACTCTAGGCCATGCACCAGAGCACATTATTTGGCAGGTTCTTGCTCTTGACATTTTCCAACTGATACATCTGACGAGCTATGCTAATTCAAAAATTCTCTCCTCCTCTGGAGATAGCCACACCTTATTCTCAGGCTATATTCCTTTATTGGCTTTTCTTCATTGTGTAGGATCTACCTTGCAAATATCTAATGTTCTCGCAAAAAAAAAATACTAAAATAGCACCGTATTCGATCGGTTGCTTCGCCCTTTTATTTGAAACTAGACACCTTTCATTGCACACAAATTTGCACTTTCCACTGCAATAGCTATATTTATAGACAAAAAACATGATTTCCAAAATCCTGTTCACTTTTAATAGATTTTTTGCTTTTCCATCGGTCCATTGTCAATCACAAAGCTCTTGCAGTTGCTATAGCCCTGTTTTTTTTTTGACATTTTGTCCATTCCAATGGCCAATGTATGGGAAAGAAAAAAAGACATAGAAATATAACAGTTAACAGAATTTATTTTTCATTTAAATTAGCATTTGCTACATATGTTGTCTTCATATCTTCTTTTATATTCTCTCCATAATTGCTGATAATAATGCATGGCCCATATGCAGGAATGATAGAAAGTGCACACACTACTGCAACATGCCTTATGTTGTCACTGCTGCAGATTTTGGCAAAGCGTGACCTGTTTTAGATTTTGGTGCAAAGTGCATATGCTATGACTTGAACAAATCTATGTTGTCATTATACATTTTGTAAATTTATGTGCTTTTAAACCCTTTTACATATTTATAAACTTAATGCAACTAAAACAACTTCCATTGAAATATTGCTAAACTATTTTTTTCTCTACCTATTTTGTGGTTATAGAATTGTTAGAGCTATATAAAATGATATAGAATTATTGATACATAATATTGACCAGATTCGCAATTTCGGTCATCTAATCGCTTTGCTTTTTCTTTATCTGATTATTTCGGTTTCAGATTTTGGATTCCCCTTATTATTGTTGAATGTGATTTTCCAATTCAAATTTTTGCAATGTATTCTGAAAAATGCCATGCAATGGCCAAATTTTGCCTCTATATGAAGACCATGTATTGTTCAATGCCAGCTAGATAGGAATTATTTCATGAATTTACCCTTGTGATTATATAGATAGAGAGCTATATGCATTGACTATTACAAATGGTTCAACACACAACTTGACATGATTTAGAAAAAGCTATAGAGAAACCTGAATAAGCATTATTCAGTGATGTAATCAGATATTGCCTACCTGTAATGATAATTGGTTTAGTAAAAACAAAATTAATTTCTATTTACTTCCATCAATTTTCTTTAGCTTAGACCCATTGATTTTACAGTATTGAAAAATGCATTTTGATTTTGTTTTTCCCTCGAATATTGCGTTAGTTCTTCGTTTCAGGTTTCAAATCTTTTCTTGGCTTATTGTTGATTTTAATTTAGTTTCACAATTTTTTAATAGGCAAGTGCTTCAATGACTTGGCTTGATTTCTACATAAAAAACTTACAATAGTCATATATTCCTTGGACTTAAAATCTGTCCACATTCATGTTCTGTGGAAACTGTGAGTAATATCAGACGCATCACTCTGCATCATTGAATATCTTTTGCAGAAAGACAACCATAGGTTATGAAAGTTCGAGTGTAAGAAAGGAGTTTCAAAGTTTAATAGAAATTGTTCACCATTTGCTTCCTCAACCATAGGTTATGGAAGTTTGAGTGTAAGAAAGGAGTTCCAAATTTTAATACCATAGGCTATGGTAGGCTGATAGCTTTTGGTGTTGTGGCCCTAGTTTGTTGACTTTCATGGGTACTAAGCATTAGAATATGTGATTTCATGGGGACTAACGTTCTGGTCTAGATTGGCAATTGCCACCCGTTAACTGCGACGATGTAACCTCTGCAATCTTGATATGGAGATTTATTTGCTTCTACCTTTTCATGGTGCTTGACTGAAAGAATGCGAAATATGTCGGTAGACATTAATGATCCGTAAGCAGATGCTGGAGAAGCATTTTTTGAGGAACTAAGATTCGTAGATGACATAACTATATCTATATGGCAGCTTATTCGACAAAAACTATTTTTCTTGTGGCCTGGCAAAAGTAAGGGCAGTTATAATGGCGTCTTCAGGTATCATGATTGCTGTTTCTGAATGCTCTAAATATGTTATAGTTTCCCAAGGTTTGATTAGCTGGTTTGTTGGATCTGTTTGCATGTGACATGTTGAGCTTAATCTTGATGTAGGACTGTTATTGTTGCCAATAATGTCTCCCAGCTAAACAAAGAGATAAATACACCTGTTTTTACTAGTGATGATATCAAAAACATCAAAAAAATAGCAAATAGATAGGATACATTTGCTCTACTAGCACAGTCACTGGCTCCATCAATCTGTGGGCATACATGGATAAAGAAAGCTGTTATTTTGCAACTACTAGGGGGAGTGGAGAAGAACCTTAAGAATGGAACTCACTTAAGACGGTAAATAACTGAAACCCATTTTTTCTCTACAATTCTTTGCGTTGAGGTTATTGAGTTCATGCTATTCACTTCGCCTCATTTACAGTGACATCAAAATGATGATGGTTGGTGATCCTTCTGTGGCTAAGTCCCAAATGTTGAGGTGTCACACACCCCAATTTTGTAAAATTATGTAATTGTTTTATTATATTCCTGAGACATTATGTTAAATTTAATGCTAAGTAGGGATGGATGACTCAACAGAGTCAACAGAAGTAGAGTGTAATTCAGAATATTTTTATTATTAATAAATAAATTGTGGAGACAACAGCATGGGAGAGCTGTTAAAAAGAGGTTACTGGTCAAACTGGTGGATGGAACTAGGTGGAAAGGCAAAAGACAAGTGGCAGCATCCTCAAACACTTCCTAATTTGCAGGTGGCAACTTCCCTATATTTGGGGTCATGATTCCCCAAGAAAGTGGAATTAAAGCAGGTGGCTCAGTTAACCCAACAAAGACTTAGGCAATCTTTTTAAAAGAACTCAATGAACAGAGCTGGGGGCTTGAATTTTTCCAGAGAGAATACATTCAGATGAATGTTATTCAAGAAATCCATTAAGGAAGAGGGAAATACAGTAAGGAAGTTGTTTGAGAGGATGGCTACAGTAACTTGGTTCCATTATAGCTTTTTGGGCTGAGAGAATTGATTTTGCTGCATCTAGTTCCAGCCAGGGAGACCAGAGCAAGCTCGGGGGTCCTGAGAAGTTGTTGTCTGAGCACTCTCCAGGAGTTGGTAGGGAGGAACGGCCTCCCGTTGTTGTTGTTGTCCACAGCTTAAACAAGTTCTGCCATTTATTTTCCTTATGTTTATTAAGTATGAAATGATGTATGATGTGTTTATTTTCTATATGTATGAGGAGTAATTAGTTAGTAAAGTCAGTATCTCAGGATAGCAGTAGATAGATTTGGTAAAGTTACTGTGTTTTTCAGCATACCTTAGTAAGAAGTAATATAGTTATTGTACTACTAATAATGTGTTTATAATACATACAATATAATAATAATACAGTAAGTAACAATTTTATAATCGTAATTATAAACCTAGTTATTTGTATTTGACGAAATAATAAGTAAGAATTATGTACTAAATATTTATACTCTGTGTTTTACAAAATTAAATAAACAACCATAGGAGACAGTAGTAAATATAACATTAAAAATTACAGTATTTATATCATGGTCAAAAATCATTGCAGGAGAATTGTAGTTACAGTTAGGAAATCTTATAAGATCATAAACCCTAATTAGAATTTAACAAGTCGCAACATAATAACTAAATCAATGTGCAAAACCCTAACAGAAATTCATTACAAAGAATTTATCAATGGATAAATAACCTAGTTATAATTTAAAACAATAGGGCTCACAGAACATTAATTAGCTCATTAATTCGAGTTTAACCATCAAGATTAATATTATTCATTAAAATCTCAATTACTGACAGAGTCAAAATCGTAATGACAGAGTGGGTAACTAAACAAAATCACAACTGCAAAATTCGGATTGAAACCTATCATTCCAGATTCTAAAAGTAAAATAAATGCTAAGATTTAAGACAACGAATTCACCTACGGCCGCAGCTCAAGTTCACATTATAAACATAGAATTTATTTATGCATGCGTTAAACAAGTGCAAATATACAGAAGAACCTTTAATAATCCACATTACCAAAACCCTGGGTAAAAAAACCCTGAGCAAAATTTAAGAGTACAATAAGGAATAATATTTCGAGACCGTAACCTCATCTACAGGTAGGTTACAGTCATTGTTCCCCTATTCTTATACACAAAAATCCTTCTGCAGAAAAACCATAAATACCAAAAGAAGGACAAACAATTACAATATTGACCGAAGCCATAACCTACTTTCACAACACAGAGTAGATCTATTAAGGAACTCGGTAAAATGAACAGTTCAAGACTGAACAGCGTTGAGGGATCCCAAGTCGCCTCACTTAAACCAAAACCCTAACCATCCTAACAACCAACAAGGAGGAAATGCCATGGTGAAAACCAGGCTTACTAGGTAAAGCAAACAACTGCCGAGACTTGTGCCATCCATGCTTGAAGAGGAGCCAAACCTTGTAGCAGAAGAACAGTTTAGTTAAAACTCTTTTTTTTAGAAAAATGGTTAAACTATTCCTTGTAACTAGAAGAGCATAGGAGTAAACGAACTTACCAGTGATTTTGAAAGGAGCTCAGTCATTATAACAACCTGCTAAACCACGAGCAGAATAAGTGTAAACCCCATCTTTGTCACCAAAAGAATGAGCTGGCAGAAGCAAAGGGGTACCTTCCACAATGGAAGCCTTGACAGAACTAAGTCGAGAGATGCAGTCACGCCGTGACAGGGTTAATATTGATAGAAAAAGGATAAACCCTAGGTTTATAACAAACTTATAGCTGCCAACAGCAAAATATAATGATTCCCAAACGATACTATGGACAAGCACAAAGGCTTGAAGCAGCATAGAAGCTGCTAGCACACAGTGTAACAGTAGAGACTGGACCAGGAGGGTTCATAGAGCGACCAAGCCCGAAGGCAAGGGAGAAATGACCAAGTAGGGTTAGTCAACAGTTTTATATCACAAACGCATGGCTCTGGAGTGACCACATATCCCTTTAATATATTTCATGCAGTGGGTTGACGTTCCAAAGTCACACAACGAGATTCCCCATCAATTATTTTACAAATAAAAATCATAGCATGGATATTCCATTATGGTCGTGACACCATAGTTTAAACCTGCCATATATTTCATGTTAAAAAAATGCTTTCGAACTTTGCATAGTGAACATTAATACTTTGCCCTACAATCAATAAAACCATGCATTTGTCAATAGTGATCAAGATTGAGTCTTGAAGTATTCTAGACATAGAGGAAATTGATTTGCATTATAAAAGTTATAAGGATAAGGGTGTAATGTTAATCCATAAGTGGTTCATAAAAACTTATAACTATTTTTTTTCCATATACCCTAGACTCATGTGAAAAGACACGAGATATTGCATCTCTTTTAAGTCTCTAAGATAGTGTAGTGATGTTGGGCATAGTGATTTACAATTCTACTACTATAATGCCAATTGCGATAGCTTGCACAGATGGTATAGGACTTGCCATTCCTTCTTTAGGTGACTTTAACTTGTAGGATTCAAGTTACATAACTCGCAATTTTGGATTAGGGTTACTCTAGTCCATTTCTTTTGTTGTTACAATTTAATAACAATCTCCTATTAGCCTCAGATTCCTCGTATGGACAAGTAGACTTTTGTTATCCTTTAGACTCAACGAATTTAATCATTATAGATTATAGTCTCTATTCCATTGATAATCATAGAAATAGGAGTAGTTTTTCAATCCATACAAACCCGAAATGTTAAGAGGAGACACGTACCTGACAGGATGTCTTGCAAATGCTAGAAACAAGCTAAGTATATATTGATAATTCCAAATCCTTTATAATTGAAATTGTAAATCAAAATATATTCTAACTTAAAGCTTGGCTTGATACGATAACAATGGATGAGTAAAAACTGGTCTGAGTATGGTCACCCAATTGTATTCTACAATGCTAGTTATGAAGTATATTTGCATTTCCGTAATATCGTCAAAGGACAAATACTCCATAGAATTATTTAATTCTTTTATCATCAAATAAAATAGCTATCATATTATCTAGTAATTTCCAACTCTCTATCAGTAAGATTTTAAGGAAAATCATAGGAGAAGTTCTACCTTTAAACACTGGATAACCTGGCTAGCATGCTTATACTTTTACTGAATGATTGGTACAGCAAATTGTTTTATAAAACTCTAAAGATTTGTTTGTAGCGACCCGAACTTTACCTGTATATCTGTAAAGAGAAAGAAAATCTGTTGCATTAGCTTGGAAGCTAAGTAAGCCCAGTCTGTTATGGCATTCCCCCTTGTGGTTGCAAAACAGAAAAACAATCAGTAACTGACAAGAGAATCATCTGTAAATTTAAGTATAATAAAAGAACAGTCAGTTACAATTCGGATAACATAAACTAATTAAACAGCTAATGACTGGAATTAATAAGAATATATGCTATTTTAAAAAAAAATTAATTTTTTTTCGGAAATTTTGGGTGTTGACATGAGGGCTATTATGAATATTGCTCCTTTAGCAATTTCAATCACAGGCCGAGGATACTCTGGTGTAGGTTTGACAGTAGTTGTTACCTCTGACCAAGAGACCGGTAAATATTTTCTGTGTACATCTTATCACAAAGAATGATTTATTCTTCTTGTGGCTCAAACTCTATATAAATTGAATTATAGAAATAATGATCCGAAGTCCTTAACTAACTGGCTGGAAGCAATTCATGTGAACGCCGGTTAGAAGCTGGAGCAATGGTTTTGGCCGACCGTGGTGTTGTTTGTATTGATGAATTTGATAAGATGAGTGATCAAGATCGTGTGTCCATCCACAAGGTTATGGAACAACAAACAGTAACAATTGCTAAAGCTGGCATTCATGCATCACTTAATGCATGTTGTGGTGTGGATGCTGCTGCAAATCCTGTATATGGCACGGTAAGTCTTTTCCACATTTTTAATGCCCCATAACAACAATTGCGTAAATGCATTGAATTTTCAAGCTATTTTCCTTTTTTTGCACAAGGTATCATTCACCACTTGGGATTCTTGACTGAGATGTTGTATTGTATATAATTTGTTTGCATTCCCTGGTAATTGTGTTTCTGAATACCTTTTGGGCTAATATTCTCTTAATAATTTTGTTTGTTCAGTACGACCGCTCCCTTACTCCAACCAAGAATATTGGTCTTCCAGATTCTTTACTCTCTCGTTTTGATCTAGTATTTATTGTGCTTCATCAAATGGATCCTGATGTTGATCGCTGAATATCTGAACATGTTTTAGACATGTATCGTTATCGCTCTTCAGGTGAAGATGACTGTCAGCATCTACTGTGCTAAAATGATGAAGACATTTTATTCCTTGCACTTGATAATATTTCTATGTGAATACTACTGAAATGATATCCCTCTGGATGTCAATTTTTGCAGGTATGGTGGTGGCTGACAACAATTCAAGACAAGCAGAAGAAGATGATGCAAAGTTGGCAACATCTATTTTTGTGAAATACAATCATCTGCTGCATGGTGAGAAGAAGACAAGGCATTCCAAAAATGAGAACCTCACTGTTAAATTCTTGAAGAAGTACATTCATTATTCTAAAAGCAGACATCAACCTGTGCTGACAGATGAGGTGATCTTCTATCTCGAACTTGTACCTATACATTTATTTATGTCTTGTAATTGTCTTATTATATTTTGAATGCCCAAGTGGAATCAAATAATCTTGTTGAATGACAGTGTTTGTATGGTGATAACCTACAGGCATCAGAACATATTGCATCTACATATGCTGAGATGCATAATGCAGGTGCAGAAGCGAAGGTCAGAGATAACTGCCCTACTTGTCATCTGAGATTTTTTTTTACAATTGCTATTAATTATTAATTCACACATGAAGATCATGGGTTGTTGGTTTTGTTGGATATCCATAATGAAATTCCTTTTCTGTTTGTGTTGCAGTCTGGAGGAGGGACATTACCAATCACTGCCCGTTCACTGGAGACTGTAATTCGTCTTTCAATAACTCATGCCAAGGTGAAATTGAGGAATCAGGTGTGCAAGCTTTAACTGCTATCCTGGTTGCTTTTTTCATAGCTATGCCTACCTGTGAAGTGGATACATGGTTGTTGTAGGGACCCCCCCTTTTGGACTTACTTACTTAAAAATGATTAGAAACTTAAAACACAATATAACCATGATGATGCATAATTATTAATAAAACTTAACAAATTCGAGAACTAACAAAAACACAATACCTGAATCTGTTGCTGGAGGAGTAGTCGTCATCGTTAGTCCAATCCCGCTTGCCCTTGACGTCCGCTTTGCTCGTTGTGCCCCTCCAGCAGAAGCTCGTTTAACCATTGGCGAAGCAACCATTAGCTTCGCCACCCAACCATAGGCTCATGCTTTCAGTCGCATGGCCTCCCCCGAGCTTTGGGTCGTAGAGCTCACACACAATAATCCAGAAACCCAGCTTGGGTTTCCCCCCACCAAGATTTCCAGCCAAACCCTCAATAGCAGCAAGTCATGAGGTAACTCAAAATTATGATAGTCATCCAGGGTCTGGGTCCTTTACCCATTCCCAATGCCTTCCTTATAAAGGGAAATCTCATGCGACATGTGTCGCTTCATGCAAAAATATTCATTTTATTAAATTAATAAATTAATAGAACTCACCCATCCATGTGTCAGTTTCTTTAGGAGATGCACCAACATCCCTAATTTTGCTCAAGTTTGTCCCCTAGATATTTCATTTAACTCCTAGATTTGTGGTGTAGGTGGAGTTGACTAGGTGTCCATGCCTAGGATTCCATTTTGCTCCTAAATAAATCTTTATAATATTTTTAAATAATCAGAAGTATCCTTTCATGTGCAAATGCCTAGATAACACTTAATATTATTTAAATGCCAAAGTAATCATTTATGTGCAAATGCCTAAAGTACTCAAATACATTTCTAAGTAATGTTCTAGGTGCAAACTTATACGTTTCAATGTAGTTAAGTTTAGCAGTCAACTTTTAATAGGACCCCGGTGCCACACCATTGGGCCTCCTTGTTCCTTAATTTAATTTCACTGACATGGCACCACTCCATCGGGTCCAGTCATCTGTAGTTTCCATTCCTCGACAAGGTACCACATCGTTGGGTCCTTGTGTCCACTCTTTCCGTTCTCGGCAGGGTACCGCACCGTCGGGCCTTTCTACCGTCATCCTTTTGTTTTGACTTGCGGGAACTTCATGTAGGGATTTCAGGAGCTGTTACCTCCCATCCTACGTCTACACGCTATTAGGGACTAATGGCATTGAGGAGTGAGTCCGTTCTCACTGCGCGCCCCCCAACACGTACGTGACCAGCTCCGTCATGGCCCACCTCGTACGCCCTCACGCTTTCCTCTTGAGCAAGCGGATCAGTGCTTATCTGCTCAAGCGTGGTATTCCGTCGGAAGTCGACATCGTCGTCGCTCTCCCTGTGTGTGATTTACCTGTACTCTACGACCCTTCATATTCCTTTGTGTGTCCGTCGGTGAACCTTTTCACCTGTCACTACACACTATTCTCACAAACGTAAATTAGTAGCATTGTCCTCAATAATCACAATTTGATATATAAATCTGTTGCTTCATTAAGCATCTATAATTTACTCAATCATTACTCATTCGTCTAATCACATAATCAATTGAACAGCTAGTCGTTAAGCATCATTCATATCAAAGTTAATCATTAAACAACATGAAATCGTCCATTCACAATAACTACCCAAATGCACATATATCAATCAATCGTAAATATAAAATCATAGGGTTATTTTATTAATGTTTCAAATAGTCGGGTCACTCAACAGGTCCTCTCAATGTCTATAGTAGTCTAGGGGCACTACATACACCCCTACTTATTTAGAACTTCGTCCCGAAGTTCAGAATAAATGTAGAAAGCTATGACGCATCTCAGTTGTGTCCTCCCAAGTCGTAGAGCTAGGACTGTCACTGTCCCACTGCACTTTGACTTGATCAATCAAGGATAATCATTAATCAAGATGTAATCAATCAATTATCCCTCTCCACACATAGAATTTAATTCCTTAATTCATTTATCAATTATTGTCGGCATTTACATCTTCAAGTTGTCCTCAATCATTTAAGGCATAAGAAGGCTCAAGAGACCATTATATTGAAGTTGTTTAGTCGGGTCACTCGAAAGGTGCCCTTAAGGTCCACAATCATTCTAGGGGGATTACATACACCCCCTCTTAAATAGAACTTCGTCCCGAAGTTAATTTGTGTTCTTGTACTTTCGATGTTAGGCCTGATCTTAATTTCTATTCTCATCTTCTGTCATTCTATTTTATTTTTCTCCAACAATGATAGCTATAAGCACAAGTGGTTCTAATAATTTGTTCATCCAACACGGTTCCAATACCTCCTCAGGAATTTCAATCATAAGCTTTGCGTAATGCAAATTTAATAATTCTTTTAATAACTGTCATTCTCTACTTAGATTTGGACTATATCTCCTATTCATCTTCAAAGACTCATGGTATCTGATCTAACCACAAGTTATATTGCATCAAAAGCCACACCTTAGTTATCCAATCATCTTTTTGCATAACAAATCCGAATGAGATTTCAAATCTAATGGATGTCCTTTCCTCCAAGACGAGGAAGTAAAGATTATACAATCTTCCTTAGAATACAAATGGGTAAGTTATAATCATGAATTAACAAATCAAGAGCAACTACGAAATATTCCAAAATCCAATTCCCAAAAGACTACTTCCAAATCCCTAAAGGTTTTAATATGATAGGATTCGAGGCATTGAGACTTAGTGGCTCAGTCGAACGTATCTGAGTTTATCACCTAGTCCTTTCATTATTAACATCATGTCCAAGTCAATGAGCTTATCACATTCCTACCTCATTACATCATTTCCATTGCCATATGACCACTTCGACAAACTCATCAAGTCACGCTAAGTATTGTATTCCATATCTAGGGTTATTCCACTTTTCATCAAGGTTTTTCCATGTCCTTTGGCTAACTGCATTACATTTAGTTCATTGTGTTTATCAAATTCATACATCATTTTACTAAAATCGTCATCGTTTGGCCCCTTCGGTGGTCTTTCCTAATTGAGAAATCTTATTTTACAGTTGTCCTGGTCATGTCGATTTTGTACTTCTTCGTTCTCTTTAACAACATTGTCATGCAACAAAATGTCTTCTTCCCATGTCTATTAGTATAAATAAAGAGGATCATCAATATTACATTTATTTATATATGCCTAAATTTGTATCTTCAAACAAATGTATATAATACCGTATATCTCCTCTATATGTATTTATCAATAATTGTTATTTCTTACCAACAAGATATCCATACCTTCTTTTTTTTTTTATACATTAAATATAATATGTACGAATGTACTACAGATGTAAGTAATTTTTGAATCCTCGTTTTAATATACATATAATCAATCCTTGATATATACAATACAATACACATGTAGTAAATTTCTTGTCCCGTCCAATAAGATGTCCATGTAAACGATTCCATACAACCTCAAGTTTCACATATTAAATCAACCCCATTAAGTACTACATATACACACATATATAATAATATTTACCTATAATTCATAGTCTATATATTTATAATTTCTCAAATCCACATTATATGTACATAAACATTCTCTTAAAACAACTATAAAAACTTATATATATATATTCTTTTTTTTTGTGTGTCAACAATATACTCCATACATGTCACTCTCTCCCATTCATAAACATTCCAATTTTATAGCTTAAACATTATTCTAAATACCCCACATATATACACTTTAATTTCCTTTAAATTACTATAGTGCGCATAGAAATGTCCAATTTAGAAGTGACACAATTTGTGGTAATATGCTTTTCAAGAAATTCCATAGTTCTTGTAATCCCCATGCAATCTTAAGTGGACGTGAATCTTAATATGTGGACCAACATGTATATATATAATAAATAAATAAATAAAACAATTGTTTATTTATTCACTAAACACTATGATAGGAAGGATAAGATAAATAAATAAATAAATAAATAAATAAAATAAAATAAAATGGAGTGTGTAAATATCATATTCCACTTAGATCATATTCGACACATTTTTCGATTTGCTAGGTTCATCTTTAAGGTACAATGTTAAAACAAATTTATAAATAAAACTTAAATCTATATCTTTCAAAATGTGTGGAATGATTGTCAATATATATATATATATATATTTTAATAACTAAATACAACATTTACTTTTTCATGATTCTTATATCCGTTTGAATGATTACTTGCCGTAAATGTTTATGTTCCAAGGTCTTAATGAAAAATATAAGACATATGCAAATAAATCAGGTAGGGTCTCGGTCAGCAAGAATCCCCCCTGCGATATTTAATCTATTTTCGTTGAAATTTAAAATCTCCTTAATAATAATAGTTGTCGCTATGAAGGATGACATCGAATAACTAAGAGTTATAAATCCGTCATCACTGTTAAAACTCCAAACGTGCATACTCGCTGGGATAAGTGAAACGATTCTATTAAAAGATTTGGCTATCTCTTAGACTCACGACTTCGTTCAGTCGGCGGATAATTAATGACTTGCACGCCTTCGTTCAGTCGGCGGATAATTAATGACTTGCACGCCTTCGTTCAGTCGGCGGATAATTAATGACTCACATGATAATGGAATGGGTAGGGAGATGTTAGAGTTATTCTGAAAGTGACAATGCATAAGTAGACGCCGAGCCCATGTCGGATCGAAGAGGGAGCACATCTATCGGATAAAGAATCCCCCTTCGATGTGAAGTGGAAGGTAACAACAACACTGTCACGTCCCCTCCCATCCAACCAGCTAGATGGAGAGGATCGTGACTGTTAAACCGGGCATCTAGCCCCCATATCTACTCATTAAACCAGCATTCAAATTCAAATGACAAAGAAAATATACATATACAAATGCATAACAGATGTGATATTAAACTGGGCGTCTAGCCCTATGAAACGTTTAACCATAAGCATGAACATAATATAACAGAGATAGATGGAACTGTATGGTTTTAAGAGAATCACAGCGGAAAATTAAGAATTTCACATCCATCATACATTTAAGATGTTCATCAAATAAGTAATTGCAATTTAACACAGGAGAATACTTATCTTATACAAAAGTAATCCCACGCAACTGGCTATGCAACTGCAACGTTCCACCCAACCGTAGGCCAGTGTGCTCCTCAATCTCTCAGCACCACTGCCACCCCGAGCTGGGCATGATCTCTACAAGGAACCAGGGAACAGCAGACTCACACATAGCCAAGCATACACCAAGATGAGCCAATCCAATCTGCAATTGGGTTTATCAGGCTGCTAGGACATGGCAGGGAAGAATTGCTAAGCTAGTATGCTCAACCACAGAGCTGAGGATGTCCCTCCCAGATCTATTCAGCTTGGCACTCACAATGCCTACACACCCAACACAAGGAAGTATTCTCTTCACTGCCACACAGTCCCTCAAGCCATACCTCCCTTTCTAGTGCTCTCAGGGTGTGCATAGAAAAGTATCCAAGCCCTCTTGATCTTCTTGAGAGGCTACACCCTCTACTAGGTTTATCAAGCCAGTTCTATCCACTACCAGTCCAAAACTTCAGCTCACAGGTTCAAACCAAAAACGAGAATGCACACAACAGCAGAACACCATTATGGGGCAAGACAAAACGTTTTTTACAGTGACAGGCAGGAAAATGATCCCCTAGGCTTCAGAAAAACATGGGGAGGTTAAAAACGAGCAATGGAGGTTTTTAGAAAACCCCAGGTAGCAGAAAACGTTTTTAGGAAAAACGCCCATGGCAAATCGGGGACAAAACGAACTCCCTACAGTCCCAAATCGCACCCCCTCCTTCCCAGCTACTATCCAAACCCAAAAACGGGTTTTTGGGCAGGGAGAACCCTGCGTTTTTGCTCAAAAACGTGACTGTAACTCCCAGCCTTCTCTACCTGCGTGAATGAATGAAGACTGCCCATTCCCCATGGCTTTGGGAACCATTTCGTGGGTGGTTTCTTGCCCCTCAAGCAAAAACACCATTTTCCAAGTTGATGGCTTGCCCATGCACGAAAATGGCTTGCCCATACTCTTTCATTCCCTAGGCATTAACTGCCTTAACCAATTTCTTGGAAAAATTAAATGATTGGGTACATGAGACAAAATGGGTAGTTGGTGGTTTATGGGTTTCCCCATTGACACATGGATTAATACTATTGGCTCAAGGGTTTGAATAATTTCCCTCCCTATTCCTTGTAGAACCATGCCCAATCTCTTTTGTTGCATTGCATAGCCGGTTGTGGGTATTTTTCATTAAAATTCGTATTTACATGATGTCTTATATACATTGTGCCCATCTCGCACAAGAACCATAGGCATCTATTTTAATTGCCGATACATAAACGCTAAATCAATGGTGGGGCCTTGGCCTTGAGCTCCTCACCATGATTAAGTTACAATATTTACATCATTTACAAAGGGGGTCAAAATGGGGACGTGACAAACACATATCTAAATATATATCTATTGAAATATACACATAAATTTTTATCTTTCCTGTCAAAATAATATATTCATCACTAATTCTTAATAATGAAAATTGAATGATTTTACACATGGCTTACACAATTCATAAGAGGATATATATGTATATATATATAACAGAACCTACCAACCTTTTCTATAACCAAATACCAACACAAAAACATAATTGGATTCTCGACAAATTCAAAAGACGCTATGAGCATGCTGGCGCTAAAGCGTAATACCAAAAGGTAATTAATTCTCTGGTCACCGGTGTCAATTTAGTAGCGTAGATGAGGAGTAGGCAGATGAAACAAAAGTCAAGAGTTGGATACCCAAAGACGTTTATATTTTTTTTTTTTTTCTTTCTTGAAATCCAAAATTTTTTTTGGCGCACAGAGTAGCATGGTCATGGGAAACGATGGATCCTCGTTGAACTCAGTGAAGGTATACAATGCAGATCTAACATTTTAATCCTAGAATTTATTCTCATAATCATTCTTTCAGCATATGCATATGTTTATATAACTAAAGACATTCGATTTTTATCATAATAAAAATTCACTTTACAATTCTAAATAGAAAGCATTTAACATTTTAATCCTACTAATTTATTCTCGTAAATCATTCATTCAGCATACACATATATTTATATAACTAAAACCATTCAATTAAAAGATCATTCAAGTGAGCATCGTTTAAGGGATGGGATCTAAGGTCACAGCAATTTCTAATAACAATTAGATAATTACGAACTAAGCCCAAACAGTCATTACGTACTCATTGATTTAGACATCAAATGGTTACTATCTTGGCTGTAAGGTTCAACTTCCACAACGAGCCAACACTTCCACTTATTTAGCACTGATCGATATGCCCGGCTAGTGGTCGATCTGGAGATCAACATAAAAACTATTTTTCTTAAATATTAAGTGAGCACACGGCGGTTGGTAGGGTCACTCGACAGGTGGCAGGACAGACTCCAATCGTTGTCCACTACCCAGCATAAGATAATCAACAGTAGATAATGTGCAGCCAAAATTCCGAAGGGAGCCATCAGTTGTTACATGTGATGAACAGGTGGGAAACGAGTTCTGGAATATGCCAATCAGTTCTCGAAATAGAGACACAGCGATTTTTAAAGGTCAGATTACTCTTAGGATCTCAATTTCCGGAAGACGCTGTTCGATCTCTGAGTTAGATATACAGAGATTTTTAAGGTTCAAATTAAAATCATAAAACAAATTCTGGAAACGCCATGAATTTGGGGAAAAAGACGCACAGAGAATTTAAAGATCAGAGTTACACTCATTTTATGAAATCTGGAAAACGCCTTTTAATGTTTGAAAATAGAACACAACAATTTTTTTTCAAATTTTTTTTTTTAAAAGGTCAAATTACATTTCAAATCTCTATCATTCTTCATTTTATTTTATTATTATTTTTTTTTGCAGGAATGAACCTAACTATTGGTAACTGAGAGATACACCAGCAAGGAACATCAATCATAAATGTAGCAAGTGTAAGTTTGGGCCATATCATGTATGGGTATCACACTTCATAATTTGAGATCGATAATAAGGGGAATTGTGCCGATATACATTTCATTCCATGAATTCATATCATGAGAAGTAATACCATATCAAATCACTTAAAATTTTTATTATGATGCAGATCCAATACTATGAGTCTCGAAATCAAATGCCAAGATTTTAGACTTGAGAGGTTTTCAGTTTAGAAATCAACGCCATGGTTTGAAAGCAGGTTTTTAGGAACAAATTTAAAACCACTGTAGAATCTGGGGACTCACGCCTAAATGGATAAAGCAGAGTCTAACTAATTAACCCAAAGAAGAAGTGATATCGATCCAGTCCAAGTGATCTGAGAAATTAAACAATCCTTCAAGAAATGTCTACAGAGTTGAAGATTTCGTCGGATTGGATCCTTAAACAATGAAACAGATCCACATTCGAAGAAAAGTATGCAGGGTTTAATGAATATCTTCTAGCAGCCAATCTTTTAACTTTTAAACTGATCCAATAAGTGTACGACAGGGATAAACACGAATCCTAACCCGATCTGTGCATTGAGCTATTATCCAGGAAAAGATTAATGGCAATTGTTGTAGCTTTACTTCAAATAGTAGGGTTTGAGAGGATGGCCGACTGTATGGAGCGTGTTACATGATTCCTCACCCATGAGTTCATTTGTGTGACCTACGCGTGGTAACCCATGCGAGGGAGTCTTCTGCATGTTGCAGTGTCATTCCATTGTGTAGTACCTTCTATCGCGGGGCTGAGAGCTATGTGGAGTATTGACAGTGTAACAAGGTTTAAAAGTAAATGTAGGGATACGAACTTTAACCATTACTTTTGAAATACTCAAATATTAAATGGTACAGATTACAATACGATTAGATTCCCGGATACCCAGCACAGGCGTTCGGAATGGTTCAGGGAAGAGATAACTAGCCTTTGACGCCAGGATTGGGTTCCGATCTTTAGATCTTGAGACAGAGGTTAAAGCTTCGGCTTAAATCTTAGTACATTAGTCAATTCATTCTACAGTTGCATGGTATAAAGGTTCGGAGTTCTAGCTAAACATAAGTGAAGTTTATAAAACAATTAATATTGGCCACATGTCGATAATGTAGTCTTCAGGATTTTCGATAGTGTTGCGACTCAAACAGTCGGCAAGTTACAGTTATCTAGGAGTCCGAATCGGATCTCTTATCAAGGAGATGGACTAACGGCTACACGTTACACATACCTAACTCACTACGGGTGCCATCTGTATGGTATGCAAGGTGACTAGAATGGCATACAACCCATACACTTACGCCGAAACACGATGGTATGATGCCACGCCAAGGGTTTACCCGGATTTCAGGTCAAGTCACCGTCTACCGTTGCAGAGTTGGATTGAGCTGGTATTGTTGATCGGCGCTGGAGAGTATCACGATCTCAGCAGATGAGAGAGATAGAGATTGTATACAGGCATGAAATAGATAGAACAAATGATTCAATTAGTTTCTTATCAAAGCGAATACGGAGGTCAAATTGAGATCGGGAAAGAATGGCGGTTTGAAATGAGTATAACTTATCCGAAGACCAGAGTCGATAATCATAAAATATCAGTTGGTTTACCTAGGACATTCAGAACTCAACGAGCTGACCCTGCAGACAACAGGATTCGCCATGATTATGAGCTTCTTAATCGCTCAATGCTAGGAAGAAAATATATATATATATATATATATATATATATATATATATATATATATATATATATATATATATATATATATATTAACTCAGTAATAAAGGATTTCATCGTATGGATAAAAAAAAAAAAAAAAAATATGACGCTGTTAAATTGTTCAAAAACTGAAGGAGATCAAGTCAATAAACAGGGTAATTCGCCGAACAGAGGTTTTATTAGATAAATCGAGAGATCGAGTAGAGTCGATTCTGAGATAACGGAAAGGAATTGTTACTGCGTGAAATGGGTTGAAATACGCCCAAGTAGTCAGATCTGAGCTTCATCATCAAGAAGATGATATAAAAGGAATATCTCACTATAAAACTGACAGAGATCTCAAAAAATGAATTTGCCAGGGGTTTAGTAATTTAAATGAGATGGCTGTGTTCCCCCCCCAAAAAAAATATAATCGGAGAGTTGCGATCAAATTTTCTGGTTTTAACTGTGTTTCGGAGAACTTACTGTTATGGCTAAGCCATGTAAAATAAACAGAGATCAAATTCATAGGTAATAAAAACAATTGTTTATCATCACAAAAAGATAAAATGTTTTCGATTATCGATTTCGTAGCAGAATAAAAATTACTCAGATCTCAGAATTATGGTTATCTTTAGAAAATAAAAGTTTCTTCTATGTATTCCTATTCACATATCCACCCGCAAGGAAATTAACAAAGTAAATATACCAAATAGATAAACCTGTTTTGACAGACGATCGGATGGTGGCAGGCACGTTGAAGTGTCGTCCAATCATGATCAATCCTTGCTTGACGATTTATCGAAAGCGCCTAAATAATGTGAGTCCGGTGCCCTCAAGGCTCGACCGGCTCTGATACCAAGTGTAGGGACCCCCCCTTTTGGACTTACTTACTTAAAAATGATTAGAAACTTAAAACACAATATAACCATGATGATGCATAATTATTAATAAAACTTAACAAATTCGAGAACTAACAAAAACACAATACCTGAATCTGTTGTTGGAGGAGTAGTCGTCATCGTTAGTCCAATCCCGCTTGCCCTTGACGTCCGCTTTGCTCGTTGTGCCCCTCCAGCAGAAGCTCGTTTAACCATTGGCGAAGCAACCATTAGCTTCGCCACCCAACCATAGGCT
This sequence comes from Larix kaempferi, assembly GCA_027924585.1. Classification (NCBI taxonomy): domain Eukaryota; kingdom Viridiplantae; phylum Streptophyta; class Pinopsida; order Pinales; family Pinaceae; genus Larix; species Larix kaempferi. The sequence continues at coordinate 898,239 of BSBM01001044.1, read as the reverse complement.
CATGCTTTCAGTCGCATGGCCTCCCCCGAGCTTTGGGTCGTAGAGCTCACACACAATAATCCAGAAACCCAGCTTGCGTTTCCCCCCCACCAAGATTTCTAGCCAAACCCTCAATAGCAGCAAGTCATGAGGTAACTCAAAATTATGATAGTCATCTAGGGTCTGGGTCCTTTACCCATTCCCAATGCCTTCCTTATAAAGGGAAATCTCATGCGACATGTGTCGCTTCATGCAAAAATATTCATTTTATTAAATTAATAAATTAATAGAACTCACCCATCCATGTGTCAGTTTCTTTAGGAGATGCACCAACATCCCTAATTTTGCTCAAGTTTGTCCCCTAGATATTTCATTTAACTCCTAGATTTGTGGTGTAGGTGGAGTTGACTAGGTGTCCATGCCTAGGATTCCATTTTGCTCCTAAATAAATCTTTATAATATTTTTAAATAATCAGAAGTATCCTTTCATGTGCAAATGCCTAGATAATACTTAATATTATTTAAATGCCAAAGTAATCATTTATGTGCAAATGCCTAAAGTACTCAAATACATTTCTAAGTAATGTTCTAGGTGCAAACTTATACGTTTCAATGTAGTTAAGTTTAGCAGTCAACTTTTAATAGGACCCCGGTGCCACACCATTGGGCCTCCTTGTTCCTTAATTTAATTTCACTGACATGGCACCACTCCATCGGGTCCAGTCATCTGTAGTTTCCATTCCTTGACAAGGTACCACATCGTTGGGTCCTTGTGTCCACTCTTTCCGTTCTCGGCAGGGTACCGCACCGTCGGGCCTTTCTACTGTCATCCTTTTGTTTTGACTTGCGGGAACTTCATGTAGGGATTTCAGGAGCCGTTACCTCCCATCCTACGTCTACACGCTATTAGGGACTAATGGCATTGAGGAGTGAGTCCGTTCTCACTGCGCGCCCCCCAACACGTACGTGACCAGCTCCGTCATGGCCCACCTCGTACGCCCTCACGCTTTCCTCTTGAGCAAGCGGATCAGTGCTTATCTGCTCAAGCGTGGTATTCTGTCGGAAGTCGACATCGTCGTCGCTCTCCCTGTGTGTGATTTACCTGTACTCTACGACCCTTCATATTCCTTTGTGTGTCCGTCGGTGAACCTTTTCACCTGTCACTACACACTATTCTCACAAACGTAAATTAGTAGCATTGTCCTCAATAATCACAATTTGATGTATAAATCTGTTGCTTCATTAAGCATCTATAATTTACTCAATCATTACTCATTCGTCTAATCACATAATCAATTGAACAGCTAGTCGTTAAGCATCATTCATATCAAAGTTAATCATTAAACAACATGAAATCGTCCATTCACAATAACTACCCAAATGCACATATATCAATCAATCGTAAATATAAAATCATAGGGTTATTTTATTAATGTTTCAAATAGTCGGGTCACTCAACAGGTCCTCTCAATGTCTATAGTAGTCTAGGGGCACTACAGTTGTGCTGAAGTCAATGATGATGTGGTTTACATAATAGAACTATAATAATTACACTATATGTTTAATGTTAGTTAGCCTTTTAATGTCAATTTTCTACCTTTCATTTGTTCACCGAACCATTTTTTTTCTGTTATCTATAATTTGTGGTTGAGTCATTTTCATTTATCCTTTTAAATCAAGAGATGGAGACTTTATGTTATTGTTGTTCATGGCTGTATCTTTTGCTCATAATTTGAAGCAGTTTTACTAGTTCTAAATGCCTGTTATTTATCTCTTTTTTTTGCATCATTTTGGTGTATAAATTGTTCCTAAGATAATTTAAATCTTTCCTTCAGTCCTTGGGTCAAAGGATCCCTGGAACTCTATATCAGTTGGTTGGACCCCAACCCTACAATGTACATCTACAGGCAGGAGTCAACTCCAAAGATTTCCCTGTTAGTTCATTATGGCCAAACTACATACATCCTTATGTTCAGAGGTAATCTATAAGCCTTCCTAAGGTATTGGGAAAAAGACTTCTTTTAGCTAATGATCCAAGTTCTCGGTCGAAGACAAATTTTCCTTGAGCCTCTTGGGATGGTGTGCCCATCCCTCCATATTTATTTATGCTCGAGAGTCGGACCTATTAGCTCGAGCCTACCCTCACAAACCTCTACTACAATGCATTCAGGAATATCTTGATGACAAGCTCACACTATACTTTTGAAACTTGGATTCTCTATTTTTATGTTCAGTTCCATTCATCTACAATGAACAGAGCAACTAAATCAACTAAAAAAGAAAATCTAGGCAAATTCCTAGTCAAACTTCGTCTTAGTCATTCTCATTAATTGATATATTCGTGAAGGAAGGAAGAGGTGGATTTCTGTCCTTTCCAATCTACTATAATTTCAACTAATTAGCAAATCTGTAATCATGTGATTCTGCCAATCCAAGCAAAGAATCACAAACCCATAGGGGTCAAGTTCATAGTCTAAAAGAAATTTGTTAAACCATATATTCAAAACACATGTATTTGCAAAATCAACATCCTATGCCAATGCAGAAAAAAACAAGTGATCTAGACATCTTTACTAGTAAATCCCTTTACATATAGAAAAAACTAACCATCAGAATCAGATTTCTGCTTTTGACTGCATTACTTATTCTCACATAACTATAGGGAAAAAATGGTGCAAATTGCAGATAGACTTTTTGATCTCCATATAGTTGTCTTCAATTTTTCCTTTGTCTTTTCCCATATCCAAAAAAAAAATGTCACTGCACCAAACAAAAACATGGAACGAGGATCCAAAAACTAATCTGCATCTCTGCTTCATTTGATCTTCACCATGCTATAGAAACCGATTGAATTGCCATCTAAACCTATCGATGCCTTACCCTAAAAATAACACGTCGCTTGTTTATTTATGTTAACTGCATTTTTTATATGTTTTTAGAAGAATTGTTTCTTGCAACATTCAACTTGAAACTTCCTTCCATTCTTTTTTCATTCCAGATTGATTATTTGCTAAGCACTTGCAAATGCTCCAATCAAATTTCCAAAATCACATATTTCATGTATTCTGTCCTTGCACTGATCAACACATCCATCTCCTGCATTATACTTGTGTGACTACTTTTCTTGTCTGTTGATTATCAGTCTTCAGAGTCATTGCAATTAAAACATTACTAAAAGTAGAATTTCTTTTCGAATGGTTATGCTGCGTGCATGAGCTATGACTTCACTTTAACATGTCCTTTAAGATGCAAAAACTTAACCTTTGTTTCTATTGGATGGGCAAAATATTTGGCTCTGACAGGTGAAATGGTAGTATTATTATCAATGCTTAAAAAATGAAAATATTTTCAATGTTGGGCAACCCTTGGACTTGTAATCTAATTTAGTGAAGTTCACGTCAGTAATGAAAAACTATGTGCCTGTCACCTGAGAATCCAAGGACCAAATATCTTTTGGTGCCCAATGAGCAGTGTTTGTGCTCACAGATAAAGCTTCAGTGTCGACTTATAAAGTACTTAGTCATGGATGGATACTTGATGTTAGAATTTCAATCAAAACATAGCTAGTGTTCATCCAATTAGCTCTTGGTAGAATTAACTTTCATTTATATCATCAGATATGCTCTGTTGAACACCAAAAGACTTAAGTTTTTCATTAGGTTCTTCCGCCTTTCCCTATCTAGATCATTTATATTAGTGGAATATGTCTTTTGAAATTATTCATAAAGTACTACTACTCATTTTCTAAATTTTTCCTGGTGGGTGCGGCTGCATATCAAACCATGGAATTTGGCCAAAAAATTACAATTTTGGAAACATGCAAATATGTCACACACTACAACTTTAGATTCTTCCACTTGGCGATTTGCCTTTCAATAGTTGATCTAAAAGTCTAAAAAGATTCACAATAATAGTTATTTTCAATAATTAGTCCCTTTACAAATCCATGAAACAGGTTTCCAACCTTGCTTCTATCAATGAAAAAAATGTGGCAAATGCATACAACTCATGTCTTGCCACTTTTATGTTTTTCAATTTTCAACTTTGAGGTCAGCATTTGATTAATCCTGTACAATTAAGGTAGATAAGAATACATGATTAAGTTTATTTCTTTAATTGTCTATGCTTCATACAAAACATTTGCAACATACAACCTTTCTGTTTCCATGCACAACTCAATTGTCAAAATGGATAAATTTCAAATGAACTTAAGTAGGGTTGCAAAGTATTCATAAAAATCATTTCATCTTGATATCAAAACAAAACGCATGGTAAAGTGAACTGCATCTTAGTTGATGTAATTGATCATTTGATCAGCCATGATTACATACTTGTTTAAATGAGCATACCGATGTTTGATGCAGAATGTCTTTTTCAATCAAAAGAGATAAGCTTCCTTGCAAATTCAGTTTACGATCAATTGCAAAAACCATGTAAAGAATGTTGCTCATTATCGTTTTGCAATATGCAGGAAAGAAACCTTGCCAATTCTGTCGTAGCACCGATTATGCCACTGCGAAATGCAATTTTGGACATGGCTGGCATTTTTGGGTGTTCAAATACAAAGCAACTATCCTTCTTGCTTTTTGCAAAGAAGCTTCTGCAGTTTGACACTTTCTTTTCATACAACAACATGCTTTAAGATTGTTGAAGTCATTGTAGCCACAGTCTCTTGCTCATTTAGTTTATTTAGCTTTGTCAGCAATGAAAACTGAACCAAATTATTGTTAATGTTATGTCATATTTGAATAGCTCTTTCTTACATGTACTCAATCTCTGGGACGATAACAACCCAACTTTTGTCATTGGTCTCTTTGTACATCATCTTAAAACTATGCCACATCATTGTGTTAATATGAACAAACTTTCAAATTTCAAGAATGTATGCTCTTTCAATTAGCAAACTCTTCTTTTATTACATGATAAGTTTATTTTTCCTTAGAATTTAGAATTTACATGTTAAATTTCTCTTCCATCAAACTACAGCCACTGTATATATGCAAATGCTTGTAAATTTCTGTTGTCAATGGCTGCAATGTACTTGTTTTATCACATGTTAATTGATAATGTTCATAGCCCAATTACTTACTACAAAATATAGATATGAATATTGTTTGTTTAAATATCCTTTTCTTGCTCTGTAGACTATACATGGATATAGATTTTTTCTTTTTGGAAATTGGAAACCTGCTTTCTTTTCTCTATGAATTTCCATAATACACAAATTGAACAAACCACAAAATCCATGCTCTTGCTATTTTCCAAACATGCCGGTGGAACTTATTTTTGTTAGTTATTTAAAAAAACTTCAAAAAATTGAATTTATTGTGTTTTAAAATTTGTTTTCTGAAAATTTGATTATATAAGTATTTATGCTCTCTCACCAAATTAGTAATAGATCAATTGTTTTATTGAATTAAATTATTCTTGATCTCTATCAATTGTCCATGTCTCAACACAAATAGCTCATCCCTACAACTTCGGGCGAGTAGAGCATGTGGCAATGTCAAAGACATTGCCACCATGTGGCTCTTGTTGGACATATTAACTGGTGCACTTGAAATATAAAGCACATAGACTATAGACTTGAAATTTCCTTACATAAATATTGATGCTTCATTGTGCTACCACATATAACACACCATAGTGTGATGTTGTATTGAACACAATCCTTAATGTCCTCCAAATATAAAGTGCACAAGACATGGACACGTTATCAAATAATATAGTTTTTTATATTATAAATTTCAAAAAAACACTATGGTGTGTTTATGTAAACATTGACACCTCGATGTGCAATAGAGATAAATGCACCAATAATTGGTGCATTACTATGTCATGTGCCTCGATGCACGTTATATATTAAGCACATCTACAATGGACTCTACATTACATTATAAATTACAATTTCTATTAAAATTTTCAAAAACATAACTAGTGTGTTTAGTGAAACATTAATGCCCCAGTGCACCACAACTTTGAAAGCAATGTCACCATTGTCCTCCCCACATATAAATGCATTGTAAAATATTTAAACATTTTTTGATAAAACATATATTTTTATATTACAATTTGAAAATTTTAATGGCGTGTTTAATTTAAAATATATGCCATGGTGCTCCTAGACTAATCTTAGGTTAGTCCACTAAAACCCAATACATATGTAACATCATAATGGATCATATTATATCAATAACAACGTGTCTGTGTGTTAGTACCATTCATCCACATTAAACTTGAATTGCGTTATTGTTCATATGCATCATTAAGTAATCAAAAGGAATCATCAAAGTTTGTGTGTATGTATGTGTGTGTGTGTTAGTTATTAGTACCATTCATGCACATATGTCTGTGTGTGTGTGTGTTATTAGTACCATTCATCCACATAAAGCTTGAATTGCGTTATTGTTCATATGCATCATTAAGTAATCACAAGGAATTATCAAAGTTTGATCATCAACAACATAAGTCTAACACAATCAATAATCACCAATGAACCAATAGAGAGACGATGAGTCCAAAACACCATCTCTTGCAACCATCTAACTCAAGCATAGTGCATAAGAGTGTCACAATAATTATATGAATACAATAAACAATGATGTAGAGTAAAGTATAAATAGGATGGCAAATAAGAGAATCCATGTCTTCCCTCATTAACTTCTCAAATTTAATATCGTAATTTTAATTATTCGAAACCACTAATGCCTGTAGATTAGCCATGCACTATATTTGGCATGATACATGCATTATCATGGTTGCAGTTTTTACCAATTAGTAAATTACTTTTCCTTACTAAGCTCCATCATCTATGGACACAATATATTTTTCCTATGGCCAATAAAGTTCTATCGGATTTGAAAAACATTCAAGAAAAAATTGACTTTTATCAAATAAGAAGACAAGCAAAATAACTTTTCAAAGTTGAATTTATTAATATCGTCATTTTCATAAATGCTATATATGAATTGAAAAAAGTTGTAAGATTTATTACACTTGATTGCTTTTCTTGGATGTTTGAAAACCATGGCCATAAAGTTAATTGCTAAAACTTGAAGGAGACATGCCATAGATTGAATTGAAAAAGCATAACATGACAACTAAAAGCACGGGGGTTGTGACATGGATGATCCTTTCAAAAAAGACAATTGTCAAAATGACAGCAAGTTTTGATGTGCAAATCATGTAGTTAAGAGAAGACCCAGTTTTATGATTTTGTTGAAAGATAATCCAATCTTTGTTTAATTGTATCATTTCTCTGTTTCATCTACTTGGTCACTTTCACTGCATTAAATATATGAATCTTCCTTCAATAATATATAATATGCTAAAATAGCTAATTCAATCTATTAAGATACTGTTGATGTATGATAAATGTCAGTGACCTATGTATTTGTTACTTCAAATTGATTTTGTTTAAAAATATATTATATAGTAGTCAAATGTATTTTCTCTGGCATTTACACTAGTTGCATGTCTACAAGAATTTGTTGCTTATTAAAAAATATTGAAGGACAATTACAATAACTGTATTCTGATACAAAACCTTCGTCAGCTTTCTTCTTTACACATAGGCTTCTGCAAGTATTTGCTACTTACTAAAAAATATTGAAGGACACTTACAATAACTGTATTCTGATACAATACCTTCGTCAACTTTCTTCTTTGCACACAGATTTCTTCAATTTGTCTTCTTCTTTACAGCTTAATGATATTCATTTTCTGCCTTTCGCATTAGACTTTATATTTCTGATACTGAAAACCATCATACTACACGCAATTACAACCTTTCTCGTCTTTCATTGTTGTCTATACCCAAAGCTATTCATATTGCTCCAGGCCATCCCAAGAACAAAATCTAGTCTCCAGGCCATCCCATAACCCCCCTTCATTGTTGTTTTCAGAGTTTTCGTCTCATTTTCACTAGGAAAACATTTTCCATGCCTATCACATTCTTCAAGTTTATGAAGATGAAATTCACACAAAGCATTTGAAAGATTTCCTACAATACAATGCCCTTTGTAAAGCTAAGAGGAGTCTTCCCCGTGTTTTCAATTAGCTCCTCCAGTTAACTCAAATGCTTCTCTCCAACAAAACTTGCTTTCCATAATCACAAATTACAAAATGCACAATATAGAAGCATCCTTTTCAACTACAGTGTCGGGGACATTGCCACTTCGTGGCTCTTGTTTAATATGTGTATTATGCTACATATTATTTGACCATGTCATAAGCAAAAAAGATGCGATTATTTCTCTCCTTGAATCTACACCTAGCACGATTGGGTTTTGATTATTTATAGTTTATTGATTTCTGAGCGTAGCTTATTAGTCATGATAGACCTTGATGGTACTTAAGAAATGCATGAGACTATTCTTGAATGTAACCAAGAAGAATATGAACGGGTAGATAAGATCTTAGTAGTAATTTCAATTAAATACATTTAAGTCTTATTATGGATATATAAATATTAAACGATGATAAGAACGAACACGGATTTGTAGTTATCAAACGTGTGCAATTAAGTTATTTAAATGTGTATAGGGTAAATAAGTGTTATGAAACTATAAGGTGACATTCCTTATGGTGAATCTAATTTCTTGTGGTAAAAAGGTTATATGTGCTTGGGGTAATAAGAAATTATAAATTACATTTAAAGATATCTAATTGTATGGAGTTTTTAATTTAAAGATTATATTTCTTTGGCTAAAGTCCTCATTTGAGGACTGTAGTGCATTCTCTTTACTCTTTTAGATTAGATTTGGCTTATTAATTTTGATCTTATGTGTGGAGTATTTAATCTAAAAGATTATACTTCATTTATGATATGATAAAAGATATTTTAGATAATTAAAGTGCTTTTCATCAAAGTTTGTTGGTAAAAAAAAAAAAATGAAATAATTCTTTATGAATAGGTACTTATATCCTTTTAACTATACTATTAATAGCTTAGATTATTCTTTACAAACCAAATTTTTGGGAGAGACTAGTATTAATGTGCTTATGCAATTGTTTTTGTAAATCCTTGGTTAAAAAATAAAAAATAAAAATAAAAAGATATTCATAACCATTTGTAATGGGGTAGGAGTTAAGGACCATTATTTATGCATTTTACAATTGGATGAAATACTATTAGTGTGCAATTTATATTTAGATGTATAGTGTAGTAGTTCGTTGATGTAAATTCTTATTTCAAATAGAATTGAATTATAGTGCTTTATATAAATACCACTATTTACACATCTTATACTTAGATGAAATATTATCAATGATGCAATTTATATTTAGATGTATAAGTGGAATAGTTCGTTTATGTCAATTCATACTTCGTAGAATTGAAGTGTAGTGTTTTTATTTGTGTTAATTTATAATTCATAAAATTGAAATGACATATTTCTATTTATGTCGAATTGTATTTCAAAGGTAAATTTGAAATACTCCTAGTTAGGTCAAGTATATGTGATACATAAAAGTTAACCGCATGGGATTACATTTGTACTTATATGTTCTATGGTTAACTTTTCATATTCCTCTTAAGTATTATATTACATTGGGAAAGTTAAATATTTTAGGTATTATGGTAAGGAAGTGGATTAAAGAGTCTCAAGTAGTAAGTGAATTGCTTGAAGATATGGCTATGAGCAAATAAATCAGGGGTCATAATTGTTTTCGTAATTATTGTTCTATGATAAGATTTGATATGAATAAGTGATAATTGTCTCCTAGCTAAGTTCATGATATACACTTGCTTTAAAGATTGAAAAAAAAAATCACTTCTGGAAGAGCATTACATTTGGGTTCATCGGTGATGCATAAAGATCGACATAGAAAAATCGAAGCTGCGAGTTCTCTTTTTTTTTTACTTCTTTTCCTTCGGTAAGGATTCTTCCATCTTCTCGAACAGGTTAGAATTATTCTCCTCTAAATTTGCTAGTATGTAAGTTTGAATGGTATTCAGGGTTCATATACTTTGATGAGGGGTTTTGCGTCAAGAATTTTATCGATTGGTTGTAAATGCTTATTCTCTGGAATCAAGGTGATGGCTTCACAGGTATGCACTACTAGTTTGTAATCATGCTTTAGATTGTGAAAAGAGAGAAGTTAAACTTACATTGAATTATAGAATCTTAGTTGTACATGAGTTAGGAAGAGAAGAAATCCTTACATAACTTTGTTTATAAAATTTGAGATTATACTTTTTTGGCCCTCCAGTATTTAATTGTACCTTGGATTATGAGAAGAGAGAGGTTGTATGTAAGATTAGTTTATGAATGGCTAAGTTATGTATTGCAGAATAGAATTTGGAAGGGTTAACTCTTATTTTGAAATTCAAATATTGTTTAAAATATATGATAGTTATACGTAACTATAGAAAATGAAGAAATTGGGATTGAATATTTTATCCCTTATGTTGAAATGTGTTAGTGCTTTAAGGATTTTCATAAATAATGTACTTAATAGTTTTGTTGAATGGAAAGAATTTGTCGTAGACGATTTCAATCCCGGTTACAATTAGCGATGTCAAGGGAGAACTGTTGTGGATATTGCTACACTACGAAAGGTACGATTTAGTTATATTATCAATTATGCGGTTTATACTTATATGGGGGTAGAAAAGAAGAAATGAAATTTTATTATCAATTGTGGATATATTGAAGAAATGAATTTGAAAAGGAAGTGAAAACTCACCATGGAAGCACATGAGACTTAACTTCGGGACGAAGTTTTAATAAGAGGGGGTGTATGTAATGCCCACCTCGGTACCTTAACTATTTAGAATAATGAGGTAGTAGTTTTGAAATGAATCGGCTAAGTAAAACATGAACCATTTGAATTTACTTTGAAAATGCTTGAACGACAGTTATAGAAACTATTACTTTACTTAATAGATGAATGCTCGACTGATTGAGATAGAATGACTAAATGTTAGATATGCTTGACTGATTGAGATAGAATGACTAAATGTTAGATATGCTCAACTGATTGAGATAGGATGACTGAATGTTACATAGGCTTGACTGATTGAGATAGAACGACTGAATGTTAGATATACTCGACTGATTGAGATAGAATGACTAAATGTTAGATATGCTTGATTGATTAAGATAGGATGACTGTTCAATGTTACATATGCTCGACAGATTGAGATAGAATGACTAAATGTTAGACATGCTCGACTAATTGAGATAGAATGACTTAATGTTAGATATGCTCGACTCATTGAGATAGAATGACTGAATGTTAGATATGCTCGACTGATTGAGATAGAATGACTAAATGTTAGATATGCTCAACTAATTGAGATAGGATGACTGAATGTTACATATGCTCGGTTGATTGAGATAGAATGATGAATGATAGATATGATTTACTGATTGAGAGAAAAGGATGAATGAAATATATGCTCGATTGACTGAGATATTATGATGGATGATGAAATATTTCATAGTGCAATGCTACTAATGTGCGCTTGAGTGTGTGTGTGTGTGCAGTGGCAGGTAAGATGATTTACCGACTAACCCACAATGGAATTATAGGGGCCGTAAGAACGGAAAGAACACATAGGGGTACGACGACTGATTGTCGACCTTGTATTAGCAATCCACGCACGAGTGAAGCCGTTTCAGCTCACCCGGGGAAGCGTATGCCGTACGGGCAAGGCCATAATGATTTGGTCGTGTACGATGAGTTGAGGGGTGCGCAATAAGGAGAGCCTTATCCCTCAACATCCCTTAGTATCCAAGGAGCGTAGTTGAGAGATCACGGTAACGGTTCCCAGTCGCTATGCAGTACTCCCCATAAGAAGAAAGAAATGAAACTGTCAGAAGGGCCTGCCGAAGAGATACCTAGACAAGAACGAGAGGAAGAAAATTAATCAATGGTATAAATGAAAATTTCACATAAGATTTAAGAAATACTTTATTTCATTTTGTTCTATTTTATTAATTTGAATAATTCTATTCAAGATTTTATTTTTAATTGATTTCATTAATTTGAATTATTCATTTTGATTGATTTTATTAACTTGAAAAAGAATTGAAGAGATTGATTTTATTCAAAAATAAATTTGATTAATTATGTTGATTGAAAAAGATTAATAATAAGAGAATTATTTTTATTCAAAGATTTTAATTTTATGGATTTTATTACTTTAAATCATTCTATTAAAGATTCTATTTAATTGACTTCATTATTTTGAGAAGGAATTGAAATAGGTCATTAATAAATAATTTTTTTTCTTTTATTATTATTCAAGATTTTACTTTAATTAATTTAATTATTCATTTAAATTATTTTATAAAGAGGAAATTTTAAATAGATTATACTTTTAGTAAAAGGAATCATCTTTTAATTCAATCTTAATATTAGGATAAGAAATAAAACTAGAAAGCAATAAGTCTAACTAAAAGATTGTTAAGTAAACTAAATGAGAACCAAAAGAGAAGTAGAACTCTTCTACACCCAACTCCCCCTGATCTAGGGATTTAGGTGCACATTAAAGACATTAAGAAGACACATGTATTTGAGAATATTGGAAATTAAAATATTAAATTAAATTAAATATGTGCATGGACAAACACATGGCACACAGGATTTTGTTATATAATGAGGGAGGAGAAGGAGAGGAGGACATCTCTTGCTCCCTAATGCTGGATGGTCATCATAATCTCGGATTATGTTATGATCCTTGGAGTTGGGATTAGCCGGAATTGGGATTGGGAGATCCTTTCAGGAGGCTAGCTTGTGTGTTCTTACGACCCCATTAGCTCGGGGGTTTGGGGTGAGGAAAAATAACCTCGATATGGTAGGGAGGTCAACCAAGGGGTCACTTGGTGCTTTGTCAAGAAATTGGATTGGATCGTGCGGAAACCACTTCGAGGACTCCATTGATTCACTGGACCAACCGTCGAAAACAAGTTTGAAGTATTTACTTTATTCATTTTGCTAAATCTTTTTGAGAATGAATAAATCTGAGTATATAGTTTTATATATTGACATTCATGTACTACAATAGATAGAACTAGATCTGTGGCTTTTATATCTTCTTAAAAAAAAATCGTATTGGAAATTATAAACTTAATTATACTTATATTTTCCAATTCCATGGAAGTCTTTTGGGGAACCTGAAATGGGGGTCCCTACAATGGAGGAAGTGAGAAATGATTCCAGATATAACAGGATAAATGGTTAGGCTTGTACAAGGTAGAAAATACCAGTGAGAATATACTAAGGTCTCAACAATCAGGACTACTCAACCACTCATGATAACAAGTCCACAATAAATACCAAGAGCATATAACATCACCACTGCGAGTCACTAAATTCCCAGTCAAAGCTACTAATATAGGAAATAAAGACAAATGATAATACACAAATGCAAGATGTATACATGCTTAGCCATATACTTGTCTTTGAAAATAACCATGAAGACCAACTTTGAGTGCATAAGGGAAAAGAACTACATTAGCTTCCTTTCTCTACTGCTCTGACCAACTGAACCATGACTCAACTAGTACATCTCATAGGAAAGGTAAGGCTCAAAAATAATAAAAAAGGGAATACTGGAATAATGTTCTGGATGCTCTAAATAGATCAACAATATAGATCCACCTCTAATGATCAATGAGAAAATAGATGCTCATCATGTAATAAGGACTAGCCCATGCCTCTGACATCCTGATATGCATCCTGGTAGCCCAGATACTATGGATCTGACAATGGGTCCTAAGAGGCAAAGAGAAGGCATAATCAAATCAAATCAATGTATTAATTAAGAGACATGGATTACATCACATTGAAAACACATGACATGTTGTCAAAGATCCATTTGCATGTAATGGTGGAGATGGATCGTCAGAACTGGTGGGTGAAAGGATGATGAGATTCCACTGCTACAATATTCTATGAAGATATTGTCTAACCTATATTCTACCTCTCAACCTTGCATATATAGAATTCAAATCCTCAAATCTAGTTCACCCTAACTGCTGGAGAAAATAGGAACAAAGAAAATTAAAGCCAAAAGGATTTGCATCCATACCAAATGTGATTAGTTTTCTTTTCTTTCTTTTTGGATAATTCTTTATGGAAAAAACTACTTATTTGCCAATTGCATTAATAGCATTTACTATCCAAGGCATATCCCCTTATTATAAAATCGAACCCTATGATTGCCTGGGGATCAAATTTGTTTATGTTCTGTAGCCTGTAGCTGCTTAGCATCGATTTTACACTTAAAACCAACTAAAGACCTTCCCCTCCAGCACTGAAATTGACTCTAATAATACACCATATATAGCTAGAAGATAGGCTATTAAAATGATCGCCCAAAAATTGAAGCATAACATTGGTCTTCAGCATCATTTCCAGAGTTATCACAATTAGAATGATGTTGTTGTTTTTCCTTGGAAAACCACTAAATAGCGGTGAATAAGGTAGATTCATGTAATCCAATAGCAGTTTAGTCATCTCCTATAAAAAACTATGCTAAGTATCTCCATCCAGTGGTAGTATTTGTGTAGAAGTATTCTATTTAAAAAGTCTTTTCTTGTAGCATGCAATTAAGGAGAAAATTTTTGTTTGCGACTATTGCCAAACTAAATTAACACCAACGTTAATCTTGATGTTAACAAATTGTAATTTCCAGAAATATGATGGTTTATCACAACAAAATTTGAACCCAAAATCTGACAAATTCCAACGAAATGGACCATGTCATCGGATTTCACCTTTAAAATTACGAATTTTGATAAATTTTTTTAATTGATACCTGACATTGTCGAATATCCAACTCTCATTGGTTCTCTGACGACTGTCATCGGATATACGATGAGTGTTGTTAGATATGAGACGTATAGATTATAACAGTAACTATTATAATATCGTCGGAGATCCAACGAACTTTAAATTTTAGAAACTATAAATTATGGAAACATTCCGACATGTTGGCTATACAAGCAACGGTTTGCGGAAATTATATTCTTCGCACAGATTGTTTTCCGTAAAATAATAAACAATTATTTCAATTGTTTCTGTGATTAAAAATAGAGAAGTGTGGAGATTTATTTTTTAGTATCGATAATCTTCATTCAATCTCTTTATGAGAAAATGTCAAATAATAATATTCCTGATCCAGACGAACAAAATCGACAATTGCTTGCTAAATTGTGGGATGGACTGAAAAGAAAGGGTGATGGGAAATGTTATTGTCCATGTAGTCAATGTAGGGGCTTTAAAATGAGAAGAATAAATATCACAACAACCAGAAAACATTGTAGGTAAAATGGACATGATGAGGGGGGACATGAATATCGTCCATTTGTAAGTTTTTCATTATATATGTCTTAATATTGATTGTTTTTGTAAATGCATGTATTATTTTAATATTTCTTATATTAACTAATATCTATTGATGGTTTCATATAATTATAAATGAAATACCTCCTACAGCATATCGCCCAGAGGACGTGAATTCATAACAAGTACCAAAGGAACATGGAGCTATGAATAATGGAGAACAGGTTAATGATCATATTGAAGAAGATGATCATACTGATAACATAGTTAAAGATGATGGTACAAATACATTGATCCATGACACATTTAATGTTAGAATGGATGATGATGATCATGATCATGAAAATGATGACTTTGATGATGTTCATAATTTACCTCTTCTTGAGAAGGCATACAAACCCCTTTTTGAGGGCTCCAACACAAATATTCTCCCTGCTATATTGTTGATAATGAACTTGAAGGTTATTAATGGTATTTCAAATACATCAGTCACACGGATGTTAATGTATGTAATATATTCCAACACATATATGATCATGCTAAAGGTTATCATTGTTTGTCTAATAATTTTATTGTTAATTCATAAGTAAAATTAATACGGATGAAATGTGTTTCATCAATATTATTTATATATTATATTAACTAGTTTTTTTTATTTTAATTTGTTGTAGCTTGATAGCTGAATTTTTGTTACCACCGTCAAATATTTTACCTCGCACATATCGAGATTTATCTGCCATCATGCAAGAAATTGGAATGCAGTATGAATAAATTGATGCATGCCCCGATGAGCGTGTTATATATTATAATAAACATGAATTTGAAATAGAATGTCTGGAATGTCATATCAGTAGATATCAAACAGATCAAGTAACCAAAAAGTTTCCTCATAAGGTTTTTCGTTATATTCCCATTATTCCACGTTTGCAATGAGTGTTCGAGCGTAAAAACATAGCACAATTTATGGATTACCATGCACGGAACATAAGTCAAGATGACATTATTCGAATGCCTGCAGATGGGTCTACATTTAGAGATATGGAGGAAAAATGGCCTTACTTTAAAGAAGAACCTCGTAATCTTAGGATTTCTTTGGCAGTAGATGGTTTCAATCCATTTGCAGAGATGAGATCCATTTACTCGGTGTGGCCTATTTTTGTTATCAACAATAACATTCCTCCATGGTTGTCAATAAAGAGGGAGCACATAATGTTGGCAATGATTATTCCACGTATGTGTCTACAATTATTATTTTTAATGTAGTGGCATCTCATTTGTCCAATTTTGTTGCATAATGTCATATATATATATATATATATATTTTATTTTTCTCTTGTGTATGGTTTATATATCTAAATTGTTGTAATAATTATATATTTTATATGTTAAAAACAATCAGGTAAGTATTAAGTTAAAGATATGAATGTATATATCGGACCTCTTATTGACGAGCTACTAAAGTTATGGAATGGCATAACTATGTATGATTATCTAGACCACTTACGTCAAAGACAATTTCAATTCCATGCAATGCTTGTATGGACAATACATGATTCCCCAGGGTTAATCCATTTTTGTGGTTTGTAATTATAAGTTCCACTTTAGTTGCACTCATTTTTATGAACTAGTTAATATATTATGCACACATGTTTTTTTAAATAATCCATTCATTTTATATATAATTATAATTGACATAGTTAATCCATCTCTTTATGTAGGTCTTCAGACAATGGAAAAATTTGCATGTCCAGTTTGTGGTCCTAAGATCAAATCTCGTCATTCAAAAAGTTTAGGAAATGAGGTGTTTGATGAGTATAGGCACTTCCTCTCTAAGAATCATAGATATCGAACTACCAAAAAAAATTTGTTCAATGGGAAGTAAGAGACTGCATTAAAACTGCGGAGAATGACACCTCACCTATGGAAGTTGCAATATAATAGAAATTGTCAAGGTACGTACGGATCAAATTGTCTATCTATCATCGTATATGAAATGTTATGAATTTGTTTTTGTTTTGTGTTGTCTACTGTAATTGACATTGATTTCTATCATTTATTTATAAACTATGATTCATGATGGCCGTCGTGATAATGAAGGCATTAGTGGGCTTCCATGAGGAATGAAAATTTATCCTAAAAACTTCAGTAGGTTTCCATACTATTAGCACCTACAAATTGCTCATATGTTTGATACAATGCATATCAGAAAGAATGTGACTGAAACATTATGGAAAATATTGCATGGAAGGAGTGAGAAAGAAAAATTGTCAAAATTTGCAATGACATTGTTAGTGCAAGAATTTGTTCTTAGACTACAGAGGAACAAGCTAACACCATCTCAACAATTTCAATATAAAAATGAAATAGGTTTTTCTAGTTTTAGGGTTTAATGGTTTGAAGGTTTCAATCTCAAGAAAGTAAAAAGAAATCAAACTAAAACAAGTTACTGAATCATATATTTCATTGAAAACTGAAATCATAAATGCAAACCAAGTAAACATAAACCATCACATTCATAATCACACATACTGGTTTTCATCTACAACACATAAGGATTCACTGAATTAAAAAACCTTAAAACAGAAATGAAATCATGTATTGAATGACCAAACTGATCAGAAATAAAAACTCAATCAAACAGTATAAAATGGCTTATATCACATATCTATTAATCTCAGTTTTCATGAATTGCATGAGAGTCTTGCAAGCTTTTCATATCACTGTAAAATAGCTTCTTGAAACCAAACAATCCAACCCCTCTACTGTCTCCTTGTGTTCCTTTTATCATTACACAAGTAGAGTAGTTCTATAACTACCCTCTAGGTCGAGTTCTGAAGCAGTTACATCCATTAGTTACATACTAACTCAAATCTTTAAAGACACATTAACTAAAAATAACAAATCAGATTCTGGGAAATTAGGTGAATTTCTGGAAAATTGGGTCTCAAAGACGCCTCCATATCTCTTGATTCACGACACTTGTTAGAAAACTGAGAGAGGTTTGTTTAAATGAACCCATGATGAAAAAAAACCTCTCTTGTGTTTTGAAAATTCCTCTCCAATTAATCGGAAAGCGTGCCGAAAATTGGTGACTAAAACAGTAAAATTTTAATCATTTTAAACCCTAAAAACTAGGCCCCAAAGATGAATTCAAATATTTCAAATGATGACAGTTGTTGCAAAACGGGGAGAGATTTATTTAAATGAGTCTGTTATGGAAAAAACTCTCTATTGGTTTTCCAAAATTCTCTTTCATCACTTCGTAATCTACATTTAATTATAATGACTAAAACAAGGAAAAAACAGGGCAGTTTAGTTATGGTTGCTTCATCATCAGTGTTTTTTGGATTCTTCCTATAGATTTGCTTTCTTCAAATATTCTGCTTGATGTTGACCCTGAAACTTTCTAATACTTTCAACTTCTGAGCATATATTCACTTCTCCTGGAAAAGTGGGATCTTGAGATATGGAAGGTGGGATATCCAGTTTCCTCAAAACTAAATCTTTTTCAAATTTATCTTTTGTTATTCTCTCAGCAATTGCAAACTCATCTTGTTTCATTTTAAGAATTACTTCTTCTTCTTCAGTTTTATTTACTTCCTCTATCTTTGTGTACTCTTGTTGTAGTCTCATTTGATGAGAATCTGATCTATCTTTCTCCTCGTCACCTTCATCAGTCGAAGAGCTTTGAATCACAGCTCTGTTTTCTGATTGGAACTTGAACCTTTTTCCACATTACCTTTCATAGTTGATCATGTTCTAAACTTCCAGCTTGATTCCTTTAACTGCATAAGGAGGTTTGCATCTCCCTCAAATTCTATATCCTGCAAACTTTTATCTTTTGAATTCTCTGCAGAAGATTGTGTAACTCGGTTCTTATCCTATTCTGATATAACTTGACCTTGAAGTTGTTCAGCAGTTAGATTAATGGTCTACTGCATTTTCTGAGTTTCTTGACAATGTTCTTATTCCCCTTCGAGTGCATCAACTTGATTCTCTTCTACGAGACTTTCAGGATTTTCTACTTCAAGTACATTAACCCACTCTTCTTTTTCTTGGGCTTTTAAGTTTGTCCTGTGACAGAGGCTTCTCAGAAATGTCTTGTTTCAAAACTCTTCCCTTCTTACTCTTTTTACTTTCCTTTTTAGGATTTCTCTTGTTCACAGGCTCATCCTGCTCAGCAATGAAACCAGACCAAAATATAAAATGTTCCCAGGTCTTCTTCTACTTCTGTAATGATGTAATGTAGGCTTGTATGATGCCAAGTACCTCCCTCCATTCTGGTTGAAAACTGGTTATATGAACTCCATTGCTCCAATTTAAGATTTTGAGAAAAACGCAATTGACAAATGTTTAAAGATTAAAACATTAACCACATTCAACAACAGGTGTCTTCAACTGTGCATTTCACGATCCCCAAATTTACTTGTGGCAGCTCAAACCCTGATTTCTCTTAATGATAGAATGTAATGGAACTTTGAAACTATCATAATTCTTTAACATGTGTTTAAACATCTTGAATCATCATAACACAACCTATCCAGTCATCATAACTCAAACGAACCATCACCTAGCACGAATAACCACGATTTTTCATCATATTAGATTCCTGTAGCGCATTTGGGCCTGTTTGCAGTTTGCGCTACCAGAATATTTTAATATAACAAATTTTACAAATGCTCTTAGGATAAAGGCTAAACTTTGGTTATAAGCTTTATACTGAAGCTAAAATAAATATAATTGAAAACTTTGAGAACAATACCATGCTACATAAGCCATTTAAAGATTTTGAACTAAAGAAAATGAAAGCAATCAAAAGTTAAATAAAAATTAAAAACAAAATAATCAAAATCATAGATAAATAAAAGAAAATAAAGTTCAAACAAACCTAAGGGAAACACATAAAATTGAGAACAATCTTAGCATTAACATCTAGCTACTGTTGTGCGATGAAAGCCTCCTTTTGAGGTTTCAAGAACTTGTAGGCCTTGTGCCTTATCCATTGGGCAATGGAGTCATTTGAATCTGGTTTCCAACCTGTTCCAAAACTAACAAGACTAATCATAATTTTTAAATTGATGAGCTTATTGTATGATATTATAATAAGATTCTGTTGAAAAACACTTTTCCTTCCTCAAATTTTGATCCTCGCTATCAAAACCTATATGACTGCTGCTAAGAAATTACATCTATATTGCAATAGAAATCTGCTCATCAAATTGCAAATCCATCTGCCTGGTAGACTGAAGAACAACCATATTTGCTGAAAAGAGACTGCAGACTGAAAACTGATCCATGCTTACACTATACAAACTGAAACCAATGCTCGAAAAGGAGCTTATTTATTTACAACTTCTACTTCTAACCAACTCATATTATTTTGATCATGCAAAGGAAAACTTCCAATGAAGCCAAGAAAGTAATTGACCAACAATTTGAACCTTCCTTCCAACTTTATGCAAAGCCTCAAACAGACAAACTACAGTATGTGAATCATAATGTTTGAAATCATACTTACAATCCAAAAATACGACTTTAAAAATGGCAATAACTGAAACTTCATGACTGCAAAACATCTTCATGTAAGTGGCAACTGGATCTTGAAATTCATACAAAACTTGCTGCTACTCAACCACTGACAGTGAAACATGCACCATCAAATGCTCATCTAATCCTTTTGGTTTTCCTTTGCTATATCCCTGTGACTTGGATTCATTACTATGATGTGCTGGCCCATTACAGCTGACAATTTCTGAGAAAAAAGAAAAGATATGTTCTTGATCTTCTACATAAATGTCCCCATAATGATCAAATGAATGATGAGTCTTAAAAGAAACATCATGAAGAAATTGTTGATTACTCTCTCCAAAAATGATATTTTTAAAAGATGTATCAGAAATAAGAGGATCCTCACAAGTATTTTGAACAACAGACTCATGATTATTATTGACCATAGCATGAATGCATTGTTTATCATCTTTTTGTTGAAAAGTAAAACTAGATGTAATTCCATTAGTCAACGAACCTTTATAAAATGTAAATTCTTCCTCTTCATCACTATATTGGTGAAATATTGGAGTATCAGGATAAAATCCTAATGGCAAATATGAAGTTTTCTACAAAGAATAATCAGCAATATGATTTTGAAACAGATTTGAAATAATATATCCTTCTTCTTTTTCATTATCATCCTTTTCATCATAGATAGGCTCATCTCCAATAGTATTTGGGACAGTGACTACATCATGACCAGATCTACTAGAATCATGTGAGTCAATGACAAATCAATTTACAGTTTTGTCATCATAGAAAATTTCTTCATGCTGTTCATCATGTAAATCTTCAAAAGAATTGCTTTGAGTGGAAGAAATCTAAGACTTTTTTCTGAACTAACAATATTTCATATTCTAACTCAAATACTTCTAGAAGCTTCTTCATAAAAATAAATTTATCCTCTTCACTAGAGATGTTATAAGAATCTAAATATGAAGATAAATCTTCATTCCATTTATCATCATCAGAATAAATCCATTCTTCGAGGTTATTAAAAAAAACAGGGTCTGCCACAAAATCTGCTATCTCGATTGAAGAAGTAACTGGATTAACAACTGAACTCATCATTATGTACTCAATGGAGTCGCCAGATCTTTTTCCCCTGTGGAGTCACCTGGTGAAAAATTGTAGTCTGAAAGAATTTATGATCATGTTCACCCTCCAAAATCAGATTAATAAAAATACCCCAGGGAAGATATGCTTCACCTCCGTCCCCGGCAATGACGCCAAAGATGTTAGTGCCAGAATTTGTTCCTAGAATACAGAGGAACAAGCTAACACCATCTCAACAATTTCAAGATAAAAATGAAATAGGTTTTTCTAGTTTTAGGGTTTAATGGTTTGAAGGTTTCAATCTCAAGAAATTCAAAAGAAATCAATCTAAAACAAGTTACTGAATCATATATTTCATTGAAAACTGAAATCATAAATGTAAACCAAGTAAACATAAACCATCACATTCATAATCACACATACTGGTTTTCATCTACACCACATAAGCATTCACTGAATTAAAAACCTTAAAAATAAATGAAATCATGCATTGAATGACAAAACTGATCAAAAATAAAAACTCAATCAAACAGTATAAAATGGCTTATATCACATATGCATTAATCTCAGTTTTCATGACTTACATGAGAGTCTTGCAAGCTTTTCATATCACTGTAAAATAGCTTCTTGAAACCAAAAAACCCAACCCCTCTACTATCTCCTTATGTTCCTTTTATCATTACAAACGTAGAGTAGTTCTATAACCATCCTCTAGGTTGAGTTCTGAAGCAGTTACATCCATTAGTTACATACTAACTCAAATCTTTAAAGACACATTAACTAAAAATAGCAAATCAAATTATGGGAAATTAGGCGAATTTCTGGAAAATTGGGTCTCAAAGACGCCTCCATATCTCTTGATTCACGACACCTATTAGAAAACTGAGAGAGGTTTTTTTAAATGAACCCATCACGAACAAAAAACTCTCCTATTTTTTGAAAATTCCTCTCCAATTGATTGGAAAGCGTGCCGAAAATTGGTGACTAAAACAGTAAAATATTAATAATTTTAAACCTTGAAAAATAGGCCCCAAAGATGAATTCGACTCTTTCAAATGATGACAGTTGTTGCAAAACTGGGAGAGGGTTTTTTAAATGAGTCTGTTGTGGACAAAAAACTATTTTGATTTTCCAAAATTCGCTTTCATCACTTCGTAATCTGCATTTAATTATAATGACTACAACATGGAAAAAACAGGGCAGTTTAGTTATGGTTGCTTCATCATCAGTGTTTTTTGGATTCTTCCTGTAGATTTTTTTTCTTCAAATATTCTGCTTGATGTTGACCATGAACCTTTCTAAGACTTTCAACATCTGAGCATATATTCACTTCTCCTGCCAAAGTGGGATCTTGAGATATGGAAGGTGGGATATCCAGTTTCTTGAAAACTAAATCTTCTTCAAATGTATCTTTTGGTATTCTCTCTGCAATTGCAAACTCATCTTGTTTCATTTTAAGAATAACTTATTCTTCTTCAGTTTTATTTACTTCGTCTATCTTTGTGTACTCCTGCTATAGGCTCATTTGATGAGAATCTGATCTATCTTTCTCCTCCTCACCTTAATCAGTCAAAGAGATTTGAATCACAGCTCTGTTTTCTGATTGGAACTTGAACATTTTTCCACATTACCTTTCATAGCTGATCTTGTTCTAAACTTCCATCTTGATTCCTTTAGCTTCATAAGGAGGTTTGCATCACCCTCAAAGTCTATATCCTGCAGACTTTGATCTTTTGAATTCTCTGCAGAAGATTGTGTAACTCGGTTCTTAGCCTGTTCTGATATAACTTGACCTTGAAGTTGTTCAGCTGTCATATTAATGGTCTGCTCCATTTTCTAAGTATCTTGACAATGTTCTTGTTCCCCTTCGATTGCATTAACTTGCTTCTCTTCTACGAGACTTTCAAGCTTTTCTACTTCAAGTACATTAACCTGCTCTTCTTTTTCTGGGCTTTTAAGTTTGTCCCGTGACAGAGGCTTCTCAGAAATGTCTTGTATCAAAAATATTCCCTTCTTACTCTTTTTACTTTCTTTTTTAGGCTTTCTCTTATTCACACGCTCATCCCGCTCAGCAATGAAACCAGACCAAAATATAAAATGTTCCCAGGTCTTCTTCTGCTTCTGTAATGATGTAATGTAGGCTTGTATGATGCCAAGTACCTCCCTCCATTCTGGTTGAAAACTGGTTATATGAACTCCATTGCTCCAATTTAAGCTTTTGAGAAAAACGCAGCTGACAAATGTTCAAATATTAAAACACTAACCACGTTCAACAACAGGTGTCTTCAACTGTGCATTTCGCGATCCCCAAATTTACTCGTGGCAACTCAAACCCTGATTTCTCTTAATGATAGAATGCAATGGAACTTTGAAACTATCATAATTCTTTAACATGTGTTTAAACATCTTGAATCATCATAACACAACCTGTCCACTCATCATAACTGAAACGAACCATCATCCAGCATGAATAACCACGATTTTTCATCATATTAGATTCTTATAGTGCATTTGGGTCTGTTTTGTAGTTTGCGCTACCAGAATCTTTTAATATAACAAATTTTACAAATGCTCTTAGGATAAAGGCTAAACTTTGGTTATAAGCTTTATACTGAAGCTAAAATAAATATAATTGAAAACTTTGAGAAATATACCATGCTACATAAGAAATTTAAAGATTTTGAACTAAAGAAAATGAAAGCAATCAAAAGTTAAATAAAAATTAAAAACAAAATAATCAAAATCATGGATAAATAAAAGAAAATAAAGTTCAAACAAACCTAAGGGAAACACATAAAAATGAGAACAATCTTAGCATTAACATCTGGCTCCACTGTGGGATGAAAGCCTCCTTGTGAGGTTTAAAGAACTTGTAGACCTTGTGCCTTATCTATTGGGAAATGGAGTCATTTCTATCTGGTTGCCAACCTATTCGGAAACTAACAAGCCTGCTCATAATTTTTAAATTGATGAGCTTATTGTATGATCTTATAACAAGATTCTACTCAAAAACACTTTTCCTTCCTCAAATTGTGATCCTGGCTATCAAAACCTATGTGACTACTGCTAAGAAATTACATCTATATTGCAATAGAAATCTGCTCATGAAATTGTAAATCCATTTACCTGGTAGACTAAAGAACAACCATATTTGCTGAAAAGAGACTGCAGACTGAAAACTGATCCATGCTTACACTATACAAACTGAAACCAATGCTCAAAAAGAAGTTTATTTATTTACAACTTCTACTTCTAACCAGCTGAGATTATTTTGATCATGCAAAGGAAAACTTCCAATGAAGCCAAGAAAGTAATTGACTACCAATTTGAACCTTCCTTACAACTTTATGCAAAGCCTCAAACAAACAAACTACAATATGTGAATCATAATGTTTGAAATCATACTTACAATCCAAAAATACGACTTTAAAAATGGCAATAGCTGAAACTTCATGACTGCAAAACATATTCATGTAAGTGGCAACTGGATCTTGAAACTCACACAAAAATTCTTGTTGCTCAACCACTGACAGTGAAACATGCACCATCAAATGCTCATCTAATCCTTTCGGTTTTCCTTTGCTATATCCCCGTGACTTGGATTCATTACTATGATGTGTTGGCCCATTACAGCTAACAATTTATGAGAGAAAAGAAAAGATATGTTCTTGATCTTCTACATTAGTGTCTCCATAATGATCGAATGACTGATGAGTCTTAAAAGATACATCATGAAGAAACTGTTGATTACTCTCTCCAAAAATCATATTTGATTACTCTCTCCAAAAATCATATTTTTTAAAAGATGTATCAGAAATAAGAGGATCCTCACAAGTATTTTGAACAATAGACTCATGAACAATAGACTTCGCTGTCTCCTGATGATGATCCTACAGTAAGAATTGAAACGTCGAGAACTTTCATTTCACAAACGCAGATCCTCTTCTTCTTTTCAGACTCATGATTATTATTGATCATAGCATGAACACATTGTTGATCATATTTTTGTTGAAAAGTAAAACTAGATGTAATGCCATTAATCAACGAACCTTTATAAAATTTAAATTCTTCCTCTTCATCACTATATTGGTGAAATATTGGAGTATCAGGATAAAATACTAATGGCAAAGATGAAGTTTTCTGCAAAGAATAATCAACAATATGATTTCGAAACAGATTTGAAATATTGTATCCTTCTTCTTTTTCATTATCATCCTTTTCATCATAGATAGGATCATCTCCAATAGTATTTAGGACAGCGACTACATCATGACCAGATCTGCTAGAATCATGTGAGTCAATGACAAATGAATTTACAGTTTTGTCATCATAGAAAATTTCTTCATGCTGTTCATCGTGTAAATCTTCAAAAGAATTGCTTTGAGTGGAAGAAATATGGGACTTTTTTTGAACTAACAATCTTTCATATTCTAACTCGAATACTTGTGGAAGCTTCTTCATAAAAATAAATTTATCCTCTTCACTAGAGATGTTATAAGAATCTAAATAGGAAGATAAATCTTCATTCCATTTATCATCATCAGAATAAATCCATTCTTTGAGGTTATTAAAAAAACAGGGTCTGCCACAAAATTTGCTATCTCGATTGAAGAAGTAACTGGATTAACAACTGAACTCAAAATTATGTAATCAGTGGAGTCGCCACAACTCCTTCCCCTACGGAGTCACCTGGTGAAAAATTGTAGTCTAAAAGAATTTCTGGTCCTGTTCACCCTCCAAAATCAGATTAATAAAAATACCCCAGGGAAGATATGCTTCACCTCCGTCCTCGGAAACGATGCCAAATATGTTAGTGCCAGAATTTGTTCCTAGACTATAGAGGAACACCTAACACCATCTCAACAATTTCAAGATAAAAATGAAATAGGTTTTTCTAGTTTTAAGGTTTAATGGTTTGCAGGTTTCAATCTCAAGAAAGTCAAAATAAATCAAACTAAAACAAGTTACTGAATCATATATTTCATTGAAAACTGAAATCATAAATGTAAACCAAGTAAACATAAACCATCACATTCATAATCGCACATACTGGTTTTCATCTACAACACATAAGCATTCACTGAATTAAAAACATTAAAACAGAAACGAAATCATGCATTGAATGACCAAACTGATCAGAAATAAAAACTCAATCAAACAGTATAAAATGGCTTATATCACATATGTATTAATCTCAGTTTTCATGACTTACATGAGAGTCTTGCAAGCTTTTCATATCACTGTAAAATAGCTTCTTGAAACCAAAAAATCCAACACCTCTATTGTCTCCTTGCGCTCCTTTTATCATTACAAAAGTAGATTAGTTCTATAACTACCCTCTAGGTTGAGTTCTGAAGTAGTTACATCCATTAGTTACATACTAACTCAAATCTTTAAAGAGACATTAATTAAAAATAGCAAATCGGATTCTGGGACATTAGGCAAATTTCTGGAAAATTGGGTCTCAAATACGCCTCCATATCTCTTGACTCGTGACACTTTTAGAAAAAGGAGAGAGGTTCTATTCAATGAACCTGTGATGAACAAAAACCTCTCCTTTTTTTGAAAATTCCTCTGCAATTGATCGGAAAGCGTGCCGAAAATTGGTGACTAAAATAGTAAAATATTAATCATTTTAAACCTTGAAAAATAGGCCCCAAAGATGAATTCGAATCTTTCAAATGATGATAGCTGTTGCAAAACTGGGAGAGGTTTTTTTAAATGAGTCTATTTTGGACAAAAAAATCTTTTGGTTTTCTAAAATTCTCTTTCATCACTTTGTAATCTGCATTTAATTATAATGACTAAAACAGGGAAAAAACAGGGCAGTTTAGTTATGGCTGCTTCATCATCAATATTTTTGGGATTCTTCCTATAGATTTGCTTTCTTCAAATCTTCTGCTTGATGTTGACCCTGAACGTTTCTAATACTTTCAACTTTTGAACATATATTCACTTTTACTGGCAAAGTGGGATCTTGAGATATGGAAGGTGGGATATCCAATTTCCTGAAAACTAAATCTTCTTCAAATTTATCATTTTTTATTCTCTCTGGAATTGCAAACTCATCTTGTTTCATTTGAAGAATAACTTCTTCTTCTTCAGTTTTATTTACTTCCTCTATCTTTGTGTACTCCTGCTTTAGGCTCATTTGATGAGAATCTGATCTATCTTTCTCCTCCTCACCTTCATCAGTCGAAGAGATTTGAATCATAGCTCTGTTTTCTGATTGGAACTTGAACCTTTTTCCACATTACCTTTCATAGCTGATCTTGTTCTAAGCTTCCAGCTTGATTCCTTTAACTGCATACGGAGGTTTGCATCTCCCTCAAAGTCTATATCATGCATACTTTTATCTTTTGAAGTCTCTGCAGAAGATTGTGTAACTCGGTTCTTAGCCTGTTCTGGTATAACTTGACCTTGAAGTTGTTCAGCAATCAGATTAATGGTCTCCTCCATTTTCTAAGTTTCTTGACAATTTTCTTGTTCCCCTTCGAGTGCATTAACTTGATTCTCTTCTACAAGACTTTCAGGCTTTTCTACTTCAAGTACATTAGCCTGCTCTTCTTTTTCTGGGCTTTTAAGTTTGTCCTGTGATAGAGGCTTCCAAAAATGTCTTGTATCAAAACTCTTCCCTTCTTACTCTTTTTACTTTCCTTTTTAGGCTTTCTCTTGTTCAAACGCTCATCCCGCTCAGCAATGAAACCAGACCAAAATATAAAATGTACCCAAGTCTTCTTCTGCTTCTGTAATGATGTAATGTAGGCTTGTATGATGCCAAGTACCTCCCTCCATTCTGGTTGAAAACTGGTTATCTGAACTCCATTGCTCCAATATAAGCTTTTGAGAAAAACACAGCTGAAAAATGTTCAAAGATTAAAACACCAACCATGTTCAACAACAGCTGTCTTCAACTGTGCATTTCACGATCCCCAAATTTACTCGTGGCAGCTCAAACCCTGATTTCTCTTAAAGATAGAATGTAATGGAACTTTGAAACTATCATAATTCTTTAACATGTGTTTAAACATCTTGAATCATCATAACACAACTTGTCCAGTCATCATAACTGTAGGGCTCGTCAAGTAAGCGAAGTTTTTTTTTTTTTTTTTTTTTATAAAACAGTAGAGGATAACTTGTCTTGCATAGTGCTTGCTTAAGATCCTAATCTAACTTCCACACAATTAAAAGTGGTAAAGCTACTTATCTAAACTAGAATTGTCAAGACCATGAATCAAATTTCTATTTTCATTTATATTGCAAAAGCATATAAAAAAAAGATAATTCAAAAATTATTATTCTTTCGTTTAAGCATACTACTAAATAATGATCTTTGATAATACTCATGATATCCTCACATTATTGCAAAAGGATATGCCTAAGAGAAAAAGAGATCATGAGTAATGGCACTATCACCTAAATACCAAAATGTTTTATCGTTTCTTACATCTATTTCATAATAATATATGTAAAAAAAAAAAAATACATTATATATATATATATATATATATTCAAAAATAAATAAATCCTACATCCTAAATCATAGTTCTTATTTCAACTTAACAATGTGACTACTTTATCCATTAAATAAGTATGCAGGTCATGATGATCAACTTTAAATTCTTCTCTTAAATAAATGTAAGCCTATTATGCTTTTTAATGTAATTGTGTATATCGCTATCAATAATACAACCATTATTTCTAATTTCCTGCAAATCAATTAAACACATAATATTTGTGATACCTTTCTATTTAATACTATATCAATATAACTCTTTACCTTTATCCCCATTTCCAAAGGGGCACCATAATAAAAAGAGACTAACCTATTACTTGGATACTATTCGAATATGCATGTAAGCTAGCACGTTCATCAAAGGTAATTGTATAAATTCCTATCATTAAATATCCCATAACCTTTTAATACCTTACATAGGCATATACATACATATAACGCATCTCCAATTAACCTCACCTCCATTGTTTTGCATGCATCCCAAGTATTATGGAATATGAATCTAGTTTACCTTCCAAGATAAATCGGGTGAGATAGAGACACAAATACCTAACTTATCAACAAGAAAGTGCTACACGTGGTAACATAATTCAACCGCCAACCTTCTACGAGATTGAAAGGCTATAAATAAATCAAACAGATTCCTAGGATGTTCTTCAAGATTGACCAACTTGAAGATATCTTCATTTAACTAAAGACTTTTCGGTACCATTTAACTAACTAAAAGTGTGCATTAATCTGGAACTTAACCACCATTTAGACGACGGTAGACCAGTGTTCCTTACTACTCCCTTTCGCCAATATCGTTATACGACATCATCGAAATATGAGTGGAACTAGAAGATGATTTTCCAACGGATTTGTGGGCTAGAAGAGTGGACCACACAGTTCAACAGTAAGCTTCATTAATTGCTGGGAGACACGAACGGAGATAAAGCGTTGTACTGGGAGATACAAACAGAGGTAACGCATTTGCGCTGGTGTGAGTGTGTGAGATGCTAATTCACACACAGATGGTCTTTCAAGTCTTATAAAAAAAATAAGATTGACTGCATACTAGTCAAAATGAGAACTGAATCTAGAATTTCGACCAACAGTGATTGATGAGATATTTACAGGTCCCATAATAATAGGTATGTACAGTCGAATACGAATTGCAGAATGAAATTCTGAGCAAACAAATTTATTCAACAACGCAGGGATGAAATTTTATAGGATTCAATAAAATAATAATGAAGCAGAGATCAAAGGTAAATCAGTGGGGAAAGAGTTTAGAAATTCCATGATTGGGCGCATTAATAGATCTATCATAGAGATCAAAGATAATGGAACAATGACACAGAGTTTGGTTTCCACGATGGTTGTTTATCATTGCAGAATCATAACGTAATGTTTGCACAAGATCTGAGTTGGATTGTAAATCGGACTCCTCTTGTCACATAGATTAAATGATCTGGTTTCTAGATTCCCAAGGCAGAAGTAGATGGTATGGAACATAAAACAAACATTTAGGGCAATGATCGAATGATTCGATTTCCATATTTTCTCTCCATCAACACAGTAATAAGGTTTAAACAAAAGGGATTCAATATGACAGGTGAATTCATTCATTGAGTTTGAATGGTACACAGTGTGCCGACAATTATTGTAGCAGAAATCGACACCATAATGGATCGGTCCATGGTGAGTCAAGGGATTATCATATGGATTCGGCTTCTACCGTAATAGACCATGGTAAAGACAGAGGCAAAACTTACAATCACAATGTACAGTAGAATCGATCTCTTATCGAGTCAATCGTGCCAACATAAGGCGAATGAGGGAATCAAATAAAACTTATACCATATCTGATCTTATTGCAGAGTAACATATTCAGAATGCAGCCCCGAGATCTAATATTTCCAACAGTGAACTAAATGAATAAGATAAAAACTATAGCATAATCTGAATGCAAAAACAGAGATCTAACATTTCCGGCAGTGAGCTAAACAATGAGATCTTAGCAAGGAAAATATCATATTCAGAATTACAAACCAGAGATCTAACATTTCCGGTAGTGAGCTAAACAATGAGATCTTAGCAAAGAAAATAGCATATTCAGAATTACAAACCAGAGATCTAACATATCCGGCAGTGAGCTAAACAATGAGATCTCAGCAAAGAAAATAGCATATTTAGAATTACAAACCAGAGCTCTAACATTTTCGGCAGTGAGCTAAATAATGAGATCTTACCAAAGAAAATAGCATATTCAGAATTTTACAGAAATTCTAGATCCATAATAATTATTCAACAGAATTAAAATTTAAATAACTTTAACAATAAGAACCTGTGATGATGGTAGTTCCAATTTGAAAGTGAATCCTCTCATTTGCCGCAGCTCCAAATCTGTCGTTGATCACCACGGTCACTGAAGGACACCTCGGTTAACCACCCAACCACTCTGGAAGTACTCTTCTTCCTTCCAGACCCCCGATCTAATCGGGCCGTAGAGTTCACACATGTATTTCAAAAATTCAGCTTGGGATTCCCCTCCCACCAGGATTTCTTAGCCAAACCCTTAGATAGCAGCAAGTCTTTGAGGCACTTGAAAATTACGACAATCGTCCAAATTATGGTCCCCTTACCCATTCCCCAAGCCTTCCTTATAAAGGAAAATCTCATGCGACACATGTCGCTTCATGCATAATTAAATATTTTTAATTAATTATTTAATTAAAACACTCACCCATCCAAGTGTCAGCTTTTCTAGGATATGCACCTAAATCCCTAAGTTTCCTCAAGTCTGTCCCCCAGATACTTTAGTTAACTCCTAGTTTTTAGTTGACTAGGTGTCTAATCTAGGATTCTATTTTGCTCCTAATTAATGATTTCTATTATTTTAAATGCTCAACAAAAATAACTATTCATGTGCAAATACCTAAATTATTTTTATGCATTTGCTAAGTAATAATCTAGAGTTATTCTCATAAGTTTTTATGCAGTTAAATTTAGCAATCAAACTCACTAGGATCACGGTGCCACGCCGTTGGGCTCCTGGTTCCTTAATTTTAATTCCCTAACATGGCACCACTCCGTCGGGTCCAGTCATCCATGGTTTCCATTCCTTGGCATGGTACCACATTATTGGGTCCTTGCGTCCATTCTTTCCGTTCTCGACAGGGTACCGCATCGTTGGGCCCTTCTGCCACCATCTTTTCGTTTTGACTTGCGGGAAATCTTGTAGGGATTTTAGGAATCGTTACCATCCATCCTCCGTCTACATGCTATCTAGGGACTAATGGCGCTGAGGAGTGAGTCCGTTCTCACTGCGCGCCCCTCAACTCGTACGTGACCAGCTCCGTCGTGGCCCACCTCGTACGCCCTCACGCATTCCTCTTGAGCAAGTGGATCAGTGCTTATCTGCTCATGCGTGGTATTCTTGTCGGAAGTCGACATCATCGTCGCTCCCCCTGTGTGTGATTTACCCGTACTCTACGACCCTTCATGTTTCTTTGTGTGTCTGTTGGTGAACCGTCTCACTTGTTTCTACACACACTTCTCACAACAATTTATTAGTAGCACTGTCCTCCATAATCATCATCTGATTTCTAAATCTAGTATTGTTAAACATTTATGATTTATTCAAACTTCTTATTCATCTAATCAAATATACATTTCATTAACAATTACATAATCACCGTACAGCTAGTCGTTAAGCATTATCTATCAACATAATTTTTCATAGTCATAGCTAATCGTTTAACATATGCAATTATTCAATTACATCAACAGTTCAGATACACATACTCAAAAATAAGGCCCAAAGGTTATTTAATTAATGTTTCAATCGACCGGGTCACTCAGCAGGTGCCCTCAATGTCTACAAAAGTCTGGGGGCACTACAATAACTCAAACGAACGATCACCCGACATGAATAACCATGATTTTTCATCATATTAGATTCCTGTAGCGCATTTGGGCCTATTTTGCAGTTTGCACTACCAAAATCTTTTCATATAACAAATTTTACAAATGCTCTTAGGATAAAGGCTAAACTTTGGTTATAAGCTTTATACTAAAGCTAAAATAAATATAATTGAAAACTTTGAAAAAAATACCATGCTACATAAGCCATTTAAAGATTTTGAACTACAGAAAATGAAAACAATCAAAAGTTAAATAAAAATTAAAAACAAAATAATCAAAATCATGGATAAATAAAAGAAAATAAAGATCAAACAAACCTAAGGGAAACACATAAAAATAAGAAAAATATTAGCATTAACATCTGGATCCTGCTGTGGGATGAAAGCCTCCTTGTGAGGTTTCAAGAACTTGTAGACCTTGTGCCTTATCCATTGGGCAATGGAGTCATTTGTATTTGGTTGCCAACCTGTTCCAAAACTAACAAGCCTAATCATAATTTTTAAATTGATGAGCTTATTGTATGATCTTATAACAAGATTCTGCTGAAAAACACTTTTTCTTCCTCAAATTTTGATCATGGGTATCAAAACCTATGTGACTGCTGCTAAGAAATTACATCTATATTGCAATAGAAATCTGCTCATCAAATTGCAAATCCATCTACCTGGTAGACTAAAGAACAACTATATTTGCTGAAAAGAGACTGCAGACTGAAAACTGATCCATGCTTACACTATACAAACTGAAACCAATGCTCGAAAAGGAGCTTATTTATTTACAACTTCTACTTCTAACCAGCTAAGATTATTTTGATCATGCAAAGGAAAACTTCCAATGAAGCCAAGAAAGTAATTGACTAACAATTTGAACCTTCCTTCCAACTTTATGCAAAGCGTCAAACAGACAAACTACAGTGTGTGAATCATAATGTTTGAAATCATACTTACAATCCAAAAATACGACTTTAAAAATGGCAATAGCTGAAAATTCATGACTGCAAAACATCTTCATGTAAGTGGAAACTAGATCTTGAAACTCATACAAAACTTGTTGATGCTCAACCACTGATACTGAAACATGCACCATCAAATGCTCATCTAATCCTTTCGGTTTTCCTTTGCTATATCCTTGTGACTTGGATTCATTACTATGTTGTGTTGGCCCATTACAGCTGACAATTTCTGAGAGAAAAGAAAAGATATGTTCTTGATCTTCTACATCAGTGTCTCCATAATGATCAAATGATTGATGAGTCTTAAAAGATACATCATGAAGAAACTGTTGATTACTCTCTCCAAAAATCATATTTTTAAAAGATGTATCAGAAATAAGAGTATCCTCACAAGTATTTTGAACAACATACTCATGATTATTTTTTACCATAGCATGAACACATTGTTGATCATCTTTTTGTTGAAAAGTAAAACTAGATGTAATTCCATTAGTCAACGAACCTTTATAAAATTTAAATTCTTCCTCTTCATCACTATATTGGTGAAATATTGGAGTATCGGGATAAAATACTAATGGCAAAGATGAAGTTTTCTGCAAAGAATAATCAGCAATATGATTTCGAAATAGATTTGAAATAATGTATCCTTCTTCTTTTTCATTATAATCCTTTTCATTATAGATAGGATCATCTCCAATAGTATTTGGGACAGCGACTACATCATGACCAGATCTGCTAGAATCATGTAAGTCAATGACAAATGAATTTACAGTTTTGTCATCATAGAAAATTTCTTCATGCTATTCATCATGTAAATCTTCAAAAGAATTGCTTTGAGTGGAAGAAATCTGAGACTTTTTCTGAACTAACAATCTTTCATATTCTAACTCAAATACTTTTAGAAGATTCTTCATAAAAATAAATTTATCCTCTTCACTGTAGATGTTATAAGAATCTAAATAGGAAGATAAATCTTCATTCCATTTATCATCATGAGAATAAATCCATTCTTTGAGGTTATTAAAAAAAACAGGGTCTGTCACAAAATCTGCTATCTCGATTTAAGAAGTAACTGGATTAACAGCTGAACTCAACATTATGTACTTAGTGGAGTCGCCACAGCTCCTTCCCCTACAGAGTCACCTGGTGAAAAATTGTAGTCTGAAAGAATTTATGATCCTGTTCACCCTCCAAAATCATATTAATAAAAATACCCCAGGGAAGATATGCTTCACCTCTGTCCCTGGCAACGACGCCAAAGATGTAAGTGTTAGAATTGTTTCCTAGACTACAGAGGAACAAGTTAACACCATCTCAACAATTTCAAGATAAAAATTAAATAGGTTTTTCTAGTTTTAGGGTTTAATGGTTTGAAGGTTTCAATCTCAAGAAAGTCAAAAGAAATCAAACTAAAACAATTTACTGAATCATATATTTCATTGAAAACTGAAATCATAAATGTAAACCAAGTAAACATAAACCATCACTTTTATAATCACACATATTGGTTTTCATCTACAACACATAAGCATTCACTGAATTAAAAACCTTAAAACAGAAATGAAATCATGCATTGAATGACCAAACTGATCCGAAATAAAAACTCAATCAAACAGTATAAAATGGCTTATATCACATATGTATTAATCTCAGTTTTCATGACTTACATGAGAGTCTTGCAAGCTTTTTATATCACTGTAAAATAGCTTCTTGAAACCAAAAAATCCAACCCCTCTACTGTCTCCTTGTGTTCCTTTTTTCATTAATATAGTAGAGTAGTTCTATAACTACCCTCTAGGTCGCGTTCTGAAGCAATTACATCCATTAGTTACATACTAACTCAAATATTTAAAGACACATTAACTAAAAATAGCAAATCAGATTCTGGGAAATTAGGCAAATTTCTGGAAAATTGGGTCTCAAGGACGCCTCCATATCTCTTGATTCACGACACCTGTTAGAAAACTGAGAGAATTTTTATTCAATGAACCCGTGATGAACAAAACCTCTCCTGTTTTTTGAAAATGCCTCTCCAATTGATCAGAAAGCGTGCCAAAAATTGGTGACTAAAACAGTAAATTACTAATCATTTTAAACCTTGAAAAAGAGGCCCCAAAGATGAATTCGACTCTTTCAACTGATGATAGTTGTTGCAAAACTAGGAGAGGTTTTTTTAAATGAGTCTGTTGTGGAAAAAAACCTCTTTTGGTTTTCCAAAATTCGCTTTCATCACTTCGTAATATGCATTTAATTATAATGACTAAAACAGGGAAAAAACAGGGCAGTTTAGTTATGGCTACTTCATCATCAGTGTTTTTTGGATTCTTCCTATAGATTTGCTTTCTTCAAATCTTCTACTTGATGTTGACCTTGAACCTTTCTAAAACTTTCAACTTCTGAGCATATATTCACTTTTCTTGGCAAAGTGGTATCTTGATATATGGAAGGTGGGATATCCAGTTTCCTGAAAACTAAATCTTCTTCAAATTTATCTTTTGTTATTCACTCTGCAATTGCAAACTCATCTTGTTTCATTTTAAGAATAACTTCTTCTTCTTCAGTTTTATTTAATTCCTCTATCTTTGTGTACTCCTATTATAGGCTCATTTGATGAGAATCTGATCTATCTTTCTCCTCCTCACCTTCATCAGTCGAAGAGCTTTGAATCACAGCTCTATTTTCTGATTGGAACTTGAACCTTTTTCCACATTACCTTTCATAGTTGATCTTGTTCTAAACTTCTAGCTTATTTCTTTTAACTGCATAAGGAGGTTTGCATCTCCCTCGAAGTCTATATACTGCAGACTTTTATCTTTTGAATTCTCTGCAGAAGATTGTGTAACTCGGTTCTTACCCTGTTCTGATATAACTTGACCTTGAAGTTGTTCAGCAGTCAGATTAATAGTCTACTCCATTTTCTGAGTTTCTTGACAATGTTTGTGTTCCCCTTCGAGTGCATTAACTTGCTTCTCTTCTACGAGACTTTCAGGCTTTTCTACTTCAAGTACATTCACCTGCTCTTCTTTTTTTGGGCTTTTAAGTTTGTCCTGTGACAGAGGCTTCTCAGAAATGTCTTGTATCAAAACTCTTCCCTTCTTACTCTTTTTACTTTCCTTTTTAGGTTTTCTCTTGTTCACATGCTCATCCCGCTCAGCAATGAAATCAGACCAAAATATAAAATGTTACCAGGTCTTCTTCTACTTCTGTAATGATGTAATGTAGGCTTGTATGATGCCAAGTACCTCCCTCCA
The DNA here is from genome assembly GCA_027924585.1 of Larix kaempferi. Classification (NCBI taxonomy): domain Eukaryota; kingdom Viridiplantae; phylum Streptophyta; class Pinopsida; order Pinales; family Pinaceae; genus Larix; species Larix kaempferi. The sequence goes on along the minus strand of BSBM01001044.1, from coordinate 860,729 downwards.
TTCTGGTTGAAAACTTGTTATATGAACTCCATTCCTCCAATTTAATCTTTTGAGAAAAACGTAGCTGACAAATGTTCAAAGATTAAAACACTAACCACGTTCAGCAACAGGTATCTTCAACTGTGCATTTCGCGATCCCCAAATTTGTAAAATTAGTCACAGCAGATCTAATGAACAAGTAAATCAATCACAACAGATGAACATAGAAAATATGGTGCAAAACTGTGCAAAACATGCAACAGTGCTCAATATCCCAATAAGGGTGAATGAATTACAATACAAACTATCACAATGACTGAGCAATTCGAATTTCCTAAGGAGGTCATTCGAATCACTGAATGGAGTAGCTTGACTCCAACTAGGAGTCCTCATCATCAATCAGTAGTGGTCATCAATGCACAAGAACCAGCCATCCAGGTGTCAATCTGAGTCTAACTGAGTGTAACAAGTGTAACTGAAGTGTGTAGCACTGATTAAGGGAAGGAGGCTCAGTGGGGGGTGCATGGGAGGCTAACTGAAGTCAGAACAAGTCATCTAGTCAATCTGGAGGTCCAACGGAAGTGAAACAGTCAGTCAGGAGTGAAACTAGCCTCAAATCAGGGAGAATCAGAGCTAACTGAGTGTAACTGAAGTGGAACTGCAGTGGTAGGTGAACAAGTGCGCCCTTCTCTGGCAGTAGGTGAGAAGTGGGCGCCTTTCAGGCTAGGAGGGATGAAACTCTGAAATAAGTGGCTCCCGGGTGCTAGAAAAAGGTGGCTAAGGTGCTGGAGGCATCAACCTGGTGACTGGGATGCATGCAAAGTGCATGCAAACCCTAGAATTTGCATGCAAACCCTAATTGCATGCAAGATCCTGAAAAAGATGATGTGGATATCCGAACAACCCCCCTCAAGCTAGACTATGATGTGCAAAAAAAAATGTGGGGCCCTGGTAACTAAGACCAAAGGTCACCCCAATACAATAATCCAAAAAATGCTGAAAATAAACTAAGTGAGGAAAGAGGGAAAACCCAGTGGGAAGAAAGCCCCCCCTCAAGCTAAAGCATAATAATGAATCAATCTGTCTCCACCATGATGGAACTCACCCCCAACAGTGAATGGAGGTAACAGAACTTCTTCTCAGTGAATCTCTTGGTGAAGATGTCTGCAATTTGCTCATCAGTAGGGCAATATTGCAGAATGATGGTGCGGTCATGCACCAACTGTCAAATGTAATGCATATGAATCTCAATGTGTTTGTTCCTCTGCTGCTGAACTGGATCTGTGGAGATCTTGATAGCACTTTGATTATCACAAAATAGGACAGTCGAAGTAGTGCCACCAAAACCAAACTCGGAAAGAATACCCTACAACCAAACTGCCTGAATGCAGGCATTGACTACCCCTCGATACTCTGCCTCTACTGAAGAAAGTGCAATGGCTGCTTGCTTTTTGCTGGACCAGCAAATAGCACCATGACCAATCATGAAAACATAACCGGAAGTGGACTTCCGATCAATGCTATCACCTGCCCAATCTAAATCAGTAAAACCAATGAAATCAAGCTCAGAATCTGCAGCATAATGTATGCCAAACTGTCTCGTACCTTGCACATACTGTAAGATCCGCTTGGCTGCTCGCTAATGAAGCTCATGCGGCTGCTGCATATATCTTGACATGGCACTCACGGCATATGAGATATCAGGCCTTGAGTGTGTCAAATAAAGTAGTGAACCAATCAACTGTCGATACATACTGCAATCTGCAAACGGTGTAGAATCTCCCTCCTCAAGACTGATTCCTGAGAGGAATGGGAATGGGGATGCCTTACATTCAGCCATATTAAACTTCAATAATAGGTCGGAAGCATATTTTTGCTGAGATATAGTGATCCCATCAAAATTTTGAGCTATCTCCAAGCCCAAAAAGTGACTCAGCAAGCCCAAATCGCTCATGTCAAAAGCTAGATTTAAGGCAATTTTTAGCTTGTTTATTGAAGTAAGAGTGCTACCAGTAATGAGAAGATCATCAACATAAAGTACAATAACCAACAAATTACCTTTAACTCGCTGAAGATACACATTTGGATCAGATTTGCATCTTTGGAAATTCTGAGAAAGAAGGAAGGAGTCCATCTTTGCGTACCAAGCTCATCTTTGCGTACCAAGCTCTTGGGGCCTGTTTTAACCCGTACAAAGATTTCTTCAATCTACAAACCAATGATGGATCTGATGTATAACCCTCTGGCTGCTGCATATATACCTCTTCAGCAAGGTCTCCATGTAAAAATGCACTCTTCACATCCATGTGGTGCACTTCCCAGTGCTTGGATGCGGCAATAGCTAAAACAAGGCGGATGGAATCCATCTTTGCAACCGGTGCAAAAGTCTCAGTGTAGTCCACTCCTTGGACTTGGGAGAAACCTTTTGCCACCAACCTTGCTTTGTATTTGCTGATAGTGCCATCAGCAGCAACTTTAGTACGGTAGACCCACTTACACTTCACTAATTTTCTTCCAGGTGGAAGAGAAACTAGCTCCCATGTGTTGTTCTTTTGAAGAGAACTGTACTCTTCATCCATGGCACTTTTCCATCTCGGATCTCGGTGAGAAGAATAGTATGATGTAGGATCTGAACCATCCATCAAATAACAAATCTCAGGAAGAAATGGATCAGCAATAGAAAGAGTCATACTTGCTCTTTGAAAGTATGCTCTTGTTCGTCTCGGATCAACAGGATTTCCAAGATTCGAACCAGCAGATTGAAGAGTGTTTTGGGCCCACTTTGGTAACTGAGGAGGATCATAATGGTCGGATTCCGAACCTGATATGTCATGATCATCATATGCTGCTACAATATCAGAAATATCAGAACTCATACCTTCATTATCGCTGCACGGATCTTCTTCTGGTGAAGGCGGTGAATCGGCAGTCTTCTCCTCGACTAGTTGCAATTCTTGAAGCGATTCTTCAAATTGCACACTGCGCTCTATGAATATCTTTTTAGATCTGATATCCATGAGTTTATATGCTTTTGATTCTTCCCCATATCCTATCAGTATGCACTCGGTGCTTTGTGGATCCAAAGCTCGTCTCTTCTCAGAAGGAATTCTAGCCCATGCAGTAGAGCCAAAAACTCTCAAATTTGACACATCCGGTTTGTGACCAAAGAATGCTTCGAAAGGAGTCATACCTTTCACAGATGAATGTGGAACATGGTTCTGTATATATGCAGCAACATTGATTGCTTCAGCCCAAATATTTGCAGCCAAACCTTTTGATTCAATCATGCATGTAGCCATCTCTTTCAGTGACCGATTTTTCCTTTCCGCTACACCGTTCTGCTGGGGTGTGTAGGGAACTGTATGTTGGATCTTGATTCCGCTTTGGGCACAAAGTTGCAGCAACTCGGATTTAATATATTCTCCACCATTATCATATCTAAGAGCTTTGATCTTGCTCTCAGTGGTGGTCTCAACAGAAGCCTTAAAATCCTTGAATTTTCCAAGCACTTCTGACTTGTTTTTGAGAAAGAATACCCATGTAAAGCGGGAAAAATCATCAATAAATGTCAAAACATACCTTGAACCATTTAATGACATATGGGGCAGTGGACCACTGATATCAGAATGGATCAATCCTAATATTGTAGAAGCTCTGCTAGCTTTGCCGCGGTCCAATCTGTGCTCGGGGTGCTTCCCAATGATGCAACCAGTGCATATTCCCTTCGAGGAACAGAGTTGTGGGAGACCATCTACCATGGATTTGTTTGATAGCAGCAAAAAATATTTATAATTAAGATGTCCAAATATTTCATGCCAAATCCTACTAACCTCATTACCATGTGTGCGAAGAGCAGTGGGCTTTGCAAGCGGAATAAAGTGCGAAAACTCATAGCATTTTGCAGTGTGGTTTGCCTTTCCAACTGCAACGAGTCTTCCACTTTTGATATCAGAAATTTCAACTATATTAGGGCTGAATGTAACTTGCTTCGGTTCACCAGTGTGTGTCATTTGATACACAGAAAGAAGATTTGAAGCCAAGGAAGGCACATAGAGAACATTCTGAAAGCTTCCATGATCTACATGAATCGTACCTTTGCCCTTTGAAGAAATTTTTGAGTCATCTCCCAAATGGATGGGGATGGAGCTGTTTGGATCGAATGATGAAAAAGAATCAATATTTGCAGCCATATGATTCGATGCACCCGAATCTATCAAGAGAGTAGTGGGCTTCGAAACAGTTGCCATGAGTGCTTGTCCTCTTTCATGATCATCATTCCTATCCTAATTCCTTGCACCGTCAGGAAGAGTTATGTTGTTCTTTTCCAAAAGGAGGGCCATTTGATCTATAGTCTTCTTCATACATGAACTTTCGGGATGAAATCCACGGTTACAATAAGTACATTTAGATTTTTGGTTACCTTTTTTTCCCTTTTGCTTGGACTTCGAACTAGATGGTGCATCCGTTTGTTTTCCTTTCTCTTTTTGCTTGTGAGGCTCGAATTTGGGCTTCTCCTTCTTCTGCTTTCCTTTACCATTCGAGATCTTGGGTCCTTGAACATATAGGGCTGAATATTTGGAGCTTATGGACCCCATTTGAATCAACTTGTCATGCTCTTTTGTGACAGACTCAATGAAAGCATTCAAGGTAGGCATCTTCCAATTCGGGGTAGTTAGCCGACCGGAATTGAAAGTAGAGACAAATACCGAATAATCTTTACCAATCTTGTTGAGAATGGAGAGGATCAATTGTTTATACTCTTTGATAACTCCACTGTTCTTCAACTACATGTTCAAGTTCTTGAATTTTGTGAAGAATTCATTTATGGTCTCGAAATTCTCAGGACTAAGGCCAATCAAATCATTCTCTAATTGAAAAGCCCTAAGCTCGTCCTGCTTACCAAATAGTGTTTCAAGTTGCTCCCATATAGCTTTTGGGGTCTTCAATCCGCTGAGATGGAAGTGAAGATCTTTGGAGATGGAGAGACAAAGAAGACCATAAGCTTCATCAAGCTTGTTGTAGTGTTTGGTTCGATCTGACACATTGTTTGGCTCCAATTCAAGACCAAGAGTGACTCGGTAGTAACCTTTTGAACGTAATATGATCTCCATATCATCTTTCCAATCAAAATAATTGAATGGGGTGAGGATAGGCTTTGAAGAAGAATATTCCATTGATAGGAGCGAGTCAAACTGATGTAGAAGGAGCTTGCATGCATAGTGTAGCAAATGCAAAAGATGGAGACAATAACCTGCAAATCACAAGAAAACCAAGAACAATGAGGTCGAACAATCCACCCTTTTAGAGTTGCATCACACCTGGGATTGGAGATCAAACAATGTTGAATGGTTCCAATGTATCAGAGCCAGGAATTATGTGGTAACTCAAGCTTCTGGAGTGGTATTGGATGTATTTTCAAGCTTTGCATGAACAGGAGCGAATGCCCTTGAGATATCTCATGCCAAAACTTTTTGCAATTTGAGCAATTCAGTCAAATATTCTTGTAAAAACACCTGTAGAAAAGAGATCTTGTCCCTACAATGGCTCTGATACCATGTAAAATTAGTCACAGTAGATCTAATGAACAAGTAAATCAATCACAACAGATGAACATAGAAAATATGGTGCAAAACTGTGCAAAACATGCAGCAGTGCTCAATATCCCAATAAGGGTGAATGAATTACAATACAAACTATCACAATGACTAAGCAATTCGAATTGCCTAAGGAGGTCATTCGAATAACTGAATGGAGTAGCTTGACTCCAACTAGGAGTCCTCATCATCAATCAGTAGTGGTCAACTATGCACAAGAACCAGTCATCCAGGTGTCAATCTGAGTCTAACTGAGTGTAACAAGTGTAACTGAAGTGTGTAGCACTGATTAAGGGAAGGAGGCTCAGTGGGGGGTGCATGGGAGGCTAACTGAAGTCAGAACAAGTAATTTAGTCAATCTGGAGGTCCAACGGAAGTGAAACAGTCAGTCAGGAGTGAAACTAGCCTCAAATCAGGGAGAATCAGAGCTAACTGAGTGTAACTGATGTGGAACTGCAGTGGTAGGTGAACAAGTGCGCCCTTCTCTGGCAGTAGGTGAGAAGTGGGTGCCTTTCAGGCTAGGAGGGCTGAAACTCTGAAATAAGTGGCTCCCGGGTGCTAGAAAAAGGTGGCTAAGGTGCTGGAGGCATCAACCTGGTGACTGGGATGCATGCAAAGTGCATGCAAACCCTAGAATTTGCATGCAAACCCTAATTGCATGCAAGATCCTGAAAAAGATGATGTGGATATCCGAACAAAATTTACTCATGGCAGGTCGAACCTTGATTTCTCTTAATGATAGAATGTAATGGAACTTTGAAACTATCATAATTCTTTAACATGTGTTTAAACATCTTGAATCATCATAACACAACCTGTCCAGTCATCATAACTCAAACGAACCGTCACCCAGCATGAAAAACCACAATTTTTCATCATATTAGATTCCTGTAGCGCATTTGGGTCTATTTTGTAGTTTGTGCTACCAGAATATTTTAATATAACAAATTTTACAAATGGTCTTAGGATAAAGGCTAAACTTTGGCTATAAGCTTTATACTGAAGCTAAAATAAATATAATTGAAAGCTTTGAGAAAAATACCATGCTACATAAGCCATTTAAATATTTTTAAATAAAGAAAATGAAAGCAATCAAAATTTAAATAAAAATTAAAAACAAAATAATCAAAATCATGGATAAATAAAAGAAAATAAAGTTCAAACAAACCTAAGGGAAACACATAAAAAAGAGAACAATCTTAGCATTAACATTTGGCTCCTGCTGTGGGATGAAAGCCTCCTTGTGACGTTTCAAGAACTTGTAGACCTTGTGCCTTATCCATTGGGCAATGGAGTCATTTGTATCTGGTTGCCAACCTGTTCCAAAACTAACAAGCCTACTCATAATTTTTAAATTGATGAGCTTATTGTATGATCTTATAACAAGATTCTGCTGAAAAACACTTTTCCTTCCTCAAATTCTGATCCTGGCTATCAAAACCTATGTGACTGCTGCTAAGAAATTACATCTATATTGCAATAGAAATATACTCATCAAATTGCAAATCCATCTGCCTGGTAGACTGAAGAACAACCATATTTGCTGAAAAGAGACTGCAGACTGAAAACTAATCCATGCTTACACTATACAAACTGAAACCAATGCTCGAAAAGGAGCTTATTTATTTACAACTTCTACTTCTAACCAGCTAAGATTATTTTGATCATGCAAAGGAAAACTTCCAATGAAGCCAAGAAAGTAATTGACTAACAATTTGAACCTTCCTTCCAACTTTATGCAAAGCCTCAAATGGACAAACTATAGTATCTGAATCATAATGCTTGAAATCATACTTACAATCCAAAAATACGACTTCAAAAATTGTAATAGCTGAAACTTCATGACTGCAAAACATCTTCATGTAAGTGGAAACTGGATCTTGAAACTCTTACAAAACTTGTTGTTTCTCAACCAATGATAGTGAAACATGCACCATCAAATGCTTAGCTAATCCTTTCAGTTTTCCTTTGCTATATCCCTGTGACTTGGATTCATTACTATGATGTGCTGGCCCATTACAGCTGACAATTTCTGAGAGAAAAGAAAAAATATGTTCTTGATCTTCTACATCAGTGTCTCCATAATGATCGAATGATTGATGAGTCTTAAAAGATACATCATGAAGAAACTGTTGATTACTCTCTCCAAAAATGATATTTTTAAAAGATGTATCAGAAATAAGAGGATCCTCACAAGTATTTTGAACGACAGACTCATGATTATTATTGACCATAGCATGAACGCATTGTTGATCATATTTTTGTTGAAAAGTAAAACTAAATGTAATTCCATTAGTCAACGAACCTTTATAAAATTTAAATTCTTCCTCTTCATCACTATATTGGTGAAATATTGGATTATCGGGATAAAATCCTAATGGAAAAGATGAAGTTTTCTGCAAAGAATAATCAGCAATATGATTTCGAAACAGATTTGAAATAATATATCCCTCTTCTTTTTCATTATGATCCTTGTCACCATAGATAGGCTCATCTCCAATAGTATTTGGGACAGTGACTACATCATGACCAAATCTGCTAGAATCATGTGAGTCAAAGACAAATGAATTTACATTTTTGTCATCATAGAAAATTTCTTCATGTTGTTCATCATGTAAATCTTTAAAAGAATTGCTTTGAGTGGAAGAAATCTGGGACCTTTTATGAACTAACAAGCTTTCATATTCTAACTCAAATACTTTTAGAAGCTTCTTCATAAAAATAAATTTATCCTCTTCACTAGAGATATTATAAGAATCTAAATAGGAATATAAATCTTCATTCCATTTATCATCATCAGAATAAATCCATTCTTTGAGGTTATTAAAAAAAACAGGGTCTGCCACAAAATCTGTTATCGCGATTGAAGAAGTAACTGGATTAACAGTTGAACTCATCATTATGTATTCAGTGGAATTGCCACAGCTCCTTCCCCTGCGGAGTCACTTGGTGAAAATTTGTAGTCTGAAAGAATTTCTAATCCTATTCACCCTCCAAAATCAGATTAATAAAATTACCCTAGGGAAGATATGCTTCACCTCCGTCCCCAGCAACGACGCCAAAGATGTAAGTGCCAGAATTTGTTCCTAGACTACAGAGGAACAAGCTAACACCATCTCAACAATTTCAAGATAAAAATTAAATAGGTTTTTCTAGTTTTAGGCTTTAATGGTTTGAAGGTTTCAGTCTCAAGAAAGTCAAAAGAAATCAAACTAAAACAAGTTACTGAATCATATATTTCATTGAAAATTGAAATCATAAATGTAAACCAAGTAAACATAAACCATCACATTCATAATCACACATACTGGTTTTCATCTACAACACATTAGCATTCATTGAATTAAAAACCTTAAAACAGAAATGAAATCATATACTGAATGACCAAACTGATCAGAAATAAAAACTCAATCAAACAGTATAAAATGGCTTATATCACATATGTATTAATCTCAGTTTTCATGACTTACATGAGAGTCTTGCAAGCTTTTCATATCACTGTAAAATAGCTTCTTGAAACCAAAAAATCCAACCCCTCTACTGTCTCATTGTGTTCCTTTTATCATTACAAAAGTAGAGTAGTTCTATAACTACCCTCTAGTTCGAGTTCTGAAGCAGTTACATCCATTAGTTACATACTAACTCAAATCTTTAAAGACACATTAACTAAAAATAGCAAATCGGATTCTGGGAAATTAGGCGAATTTCTGGAAAATTGGGTCTCATAGACGCCTCCATGTCTCTTGATTCACGACACCTATTAGAAAACTGAGAGAGGGTTTTTTAAATGAACCCATGATGAATAAAAACCTCTCATTTTTTTTGAAAATTTATCTCCAATTGATCGGTAAGCGTGCCGAAAATTGGTGACTAAAACAATAAAATATTAATCATTTTAAACCCTGAAAAATACGCCCCAAAGATGAATTCGAATCTTTCAAATGATGATAGCTATTGCAAAACTGGGAGAGGTTTTTTTAAATGAGTCTGTTGTGGACAAAAAATATTTTGGTTTTCCAAAATTCTCTTTCATCACTTCGTAATCTGCATTTAATTATAATGACTAAAACAGGGAAAAAACATGGTAGTTTAGTTATGGTTGCTTCATCATCAGTGTTTTTTGGATTCTTCCTGTAGATTTTCTTTCTTCAAATCTTCTGCTTGATGTTGACCTTGAAACTTTCTAACACTTTCAACTTCTGAGCATATATTCACTTCTCCTGGCAAAGTGGGATCTTGAGATATGGAAGGTGGGATATCCAGTTTCCTTAAAACTAAATCTTCTTCAAATTTATCTTTTGCTATTCTCTCTGCAATTGCAAACTCGACTTGTTTCATTTTAAGAATAAATTCTTCTTCTTCAGATTTATTTACTTCCTCTATCTTTGTGTACTCCTACTGTAGGCTCATTTGATGAGAATCTGATCTATCTTTCGCTTCCTCACCTTCATAAGTCGAAGAGCTTTGAATCACAGCTCTGTTTTCTGATTGGAACTTGAACCTTTTTCCACATTACCTTTCATAGTTGATCTTGTTCTAAACTTCCATCTTGATTCCTGTAACTGCATAAGGAGGTTTGCATCTCCCTCAAAGTCTATATCCTGCAGACTTTTATCTTTTGAATTCTCTGCAGAAGATTGTGTAACTTGGTTCTTACCCTGTTCTAATATAACTTGACCTTGAAGTTTTTCAGCAGTTAGATTAATGGTCTGCTCCATTTTCTGAGTTTCTTGACAATGTTCTTGTTCCCCTTCGAGTGCATTAACTTACTTCTCTTCTACGAGACTTTGAGGATTTTCTACTTCAAGTACATTAACATGCTCTTCTTTTTCTGGGCTTTTAAGTTTGTCATGTGACAGAGGATTCTCATAAATGTCTTGTATCAAAACTCTTCCCTTCTTACTCTTTTTACTTTCCTTTTTAGGCTTTCTCTTGTTCACAGGATCATCCCACTCAGCAATGAAACCAAACCAAAATATAAAATGTTCCCAGGTCTTCTTCTGCTTCTGTAATGATGTAATGTAGGCTTGTATGATGCCAAGTACCTCCCTCCATTCTGGTTGAAAACTGGTTATATGAACTCCATTGCTCCAATTTAAGCTTTTGATAAAAACGCAGCTGACAAATGTTCAAAGATTAAAACACTAACCACGTTCAGCAACAGGTGTCTTCAACTATGCATTTCGCGATGCCCAAATTTACTCATGGCAGTTGAAACCCTGATTTCTCTTAATGATATAATGTAATGGAACTTTGAAACTATCATAATTATTTAACATGTGTTTAAACATCTTGAATCATCATAACACAACTTGTCCAGTCATCATAACTCAAATGAACCATCACCTAGCATGAATAACCACGATTTTTCATCATATTAGATTCATGTAGTGCATTTGGGTCTGTTTTGCAGTTTGCGCTACCAAAATATTTTAATATAACAAATTTTACAAGTGATCTTAGGATAAAGTCTAAAATTTGGTCATAAGCTTTATACTGAAGCTAAAATAAATATAATTGAAAACTTTGAGAAAAATACCATGCTACATAAGCCATTTAAAGATTTTGAACTAAAGAAAATGAAAGCAATTAAAAGTTAAATAAAAATTAAAAACAAAATAATCAAAATCATGGATCAATAAAAGAAAATAAAGTTCAAACAAACCTAAGGGAAACACATAAAAATGAGAACAATCTTAGCATTAACAGACATTCAAGAAGCCAACCATGCAATGAAATATGTCATTCAATTTCATAGCAACGGAGACCAAATTAATATAAACTCACTTCCATGGTTGTTAACGGAGCATCAAAGTAATGTTGTAAAAGAAGTCATGCGAAAAATTAAATTTCCCACCGGATTTTGTTCGAACATGAAGAATATCATAACAAAGAAAGGTGATTTTGCGGGGGTGAAAGCACATGATTGGCATATCTTCATGAAGGTAATTATTATGGTATGCATATAATTGCTATATTTTTTTATTCTTGTGCATATTTTTGGTTTTTTTTGTCTACCTTTTGTAAAAAAAATGAAATGATTTGTATATTGTTACAGTATGTTCTACCTCTCTCTCTCCCAAACAACTTCGACAACAATGTCAAACAAGTTATATATAATCTTGGGAAATACATGAGGTAAGTAGCGATTTTTTGCATGCGCTTAGTGTTTGTTTAATTCATTGTAGAACTTATATTTGATTTTTTGGCACTAATTGTTATGTAATATTTTTTTTTGTCAACTCTCGTGATTGGTTTGCATCACTTATAGATGGTTTTCATCTAAATAAATCCATAAAGAAGATATAAAGTATTGGAGGAGAGAAACTCCTCATCTCATGTGTGAAATGCAGAAGCATCTACCTTGGACATTTTTCAATGCACAAGAACACTACCTCATACACCAAGTTGAGGATATTGAATTCTGTGTACTTGTACATTGAAAGGTCCATGTGGATGGTTGAGAGGCACTTGAACATTTTGAAGGGTTTGGTTAGACAACGAGCACATCGTGAGGGTTCTATGGTGGAGGGATATATGGTATACCAAAACATGATGTATATTAGTGAATATATTCCTAAATTAGCGTCAAATCTCAATTTAGGTCACATTTGTGATCCAGACTCCAATAACAATTTCGAAGGGGAGTACCCGAAAGGAAAAGATAGATCGAGGAAGGTGAAAGGTAATTATTATCTAGTGGAGATTAATTAATATAATACATTTGACTGTTGATTTTTATGTATATATCATACTTATTCTATTTTTAATATTCAATATGCATCAACTAAAAGTGTATATTGTGTTAAGTGAATATACATTTGCATTGAATTTTAATTTTATTTTCATCAAGCAGTTGGTCGAGAGTGGGATGCACTTCATTTATACATCACAAACAATCCTGATTGGATTGTTTGGTAGAATTTTTCCCTACGGATAAGTCAAAATTCTCTTAACTTAAAGCAGATTCCTAACTAACTCTAAGGTGAGAACAAAACGAAACAAATGCTACCTTTAAATTCCTGAACTAACTTTCACAACAAGATTACATGCATTCAGAAACAATGAAAGATATGACTCACCTTTCAATCTGACGTTTGTCCCGCTTCTAGCTCTTGATCCAAAAGCTCCAATGTATAACCTGTTGAAATCAAACAAAGAACAAACATACAAGCTTCCAAATACCTTGAAGTAAAGATTAGATTCAAATCTAGATTAGATACATTCCATGCTAAAGACTTGTACAATACACATGAAATGGGAAAAACAAGACAAGTTATCTTATTACAAACTTGAAGAATGCTTACAAAGGTTGCTTGATGTCCAAGCCAATCCTCCAGCTCCAAGTGCTTCCTCCTCTAGCTATCTCCACAAGGCTGCAAGATCATAAGTTTGGTAGTTCTAAGAGTCCTCCCTCTTTCCCATGGAATTCCTCTCTTTTATAGTCTATGGTAGGGTTAACCAACAAGAGAGATGGGTGGATCTTGGGAGAACTTAGTGGATCAGGGTTTCTAATCACAGAAAATGAGTTGAGATCGAATTAGGGACCCCAATCCTCCAATATCTCTCGAAAATCCAAAATCCCATAAGCCATGGAAAAAAGGCTATAAAAAGAGTACCGCGCCCAGTGATCTGAGCATAACGCGGTAGTACCGCGTGGCAGGGACAAAGCATAGCGCGGTAGTGTGGACTACCGCGCTTTTAGGACAAAGCAAAACGCGGCACTTAGGGTAAAAGCAGTCTCAGTTAGGTGAAAACTTGTCAGGGTAAGTTTGCCTTCAAGGTTCACTCATCATTTGTCTCTCCTGGGTAGTTTAAAGCAGTAGGGGAAGTGTCATCAACTCTTTTCATGGTGCAGATGCAACATTGTGGAATATGGAGGTATAACAGATGCCCCCTAAAGTGTGAGGTCAGAAGGAACTGATGGCCGAAAGACTTTACAAATATTGTGCAGAGATAGCATCGAGGAGAGCGACAAGGAGCTGAAACAGAAACAAGGTGTTAGATATACCACCGAGGTGGGCATCCCCATGCTCGGAAACAAATGACTCAAAGCATGGCTGCCGACCAATACATTGCAAATCCATGAGTACTGAGATGATATAGACTGTGGACAGATCATGGCTACTATGAACAAGCGTAGATCCATGAGACAGTAATAACACAGCCACGACCAATACAAAAAGTGGATCTGTGTGACAATACAAAGGACATCTCCATCACAACCTGGACGCAATCAAAATACAAGGGTGCGCCCAGGGTCTTCTACCCGATCGCAAATGATATGAATCTAGCCATGTGATTACAAAGTGTTGAAGTCGAACATGGTAGAAACCATTTGATTACCAGTCAATGATGTGAACCATTAACAAATGCGAGGGAAATCACCAATGATGACGATGATCCCCAAGGTATCTGAAGTACATCTCAACGAAATGCGAATATATGAGTTGATGTCGAGCATTCGAGAGATTGTTCGATCAGAGGTCAGTGATGTAAACCTACTGTCGAACACGAGGAAACCTGCCATTGAGGCATGCAGGTACCAAGGTACTAATGGTTGATCTCTAAGTCCAATTCTCGGATAGTGATTTGGTGTCGACGGGAATAGACTCGTCGAAGGTGGGCCATAATGATTCCCACATCATCGACACGAAATCGGCACGAACGATAAGATGATGAAACAATGGAGTATGTACTGACACAGCGGATGCCTGACACAATGAACGACTCTGAACAATGCAACCCTTTGAACATATAATGGCATGTAACAGGACTTGGCAGCAGGGATTATTGAAAGCAGAGGATAGACACCGAATGAGTAGAATCGTGGCCAGGGAGACGACTCAGGATGATGACCATTACTCAGTGAAGAATGGATACCCAATATAGACAAGAGACAGACACATGCCATGTTCAAAGGTAACGACTGACAAGCCGCCATAACAAACTTGACTTGTTCTCCATATTCCCCCGACATGATAGACGAGTACCTCTTTGTTGTTTTTCGAGCTTGAAGAGGATAACAGATGCTCGGTGTAGCTCATCTCATGGATGAGTCCAATCTCACATGTTTTACGAACCTGAGAAAGGAAGGGTTCGTCCCAAAGTGGGTCCTTCGATGTTAAATTTTAACGAGTCCAAGGAAGGAAAACTCAGTAGTTTTTCATTTTAGAGAGCCTAAAAAACTTAAAGGAAGCTCCGCAATGTACTTTTTCGTAAATTTAGTCCCTCGATCCCGAAAAAGTGTAAAACAATTCCCGAGAGAACTCTCCCAGCCGAAATTGACTGAGGTATACCTTTCTCGTAAATAGTCTAGACGGGCCGAAAAAGGGGTAACCTATCACCGAATAGACGACCTTTCAAATACTTTTACAAGTGTGAAAGAGTCAAGATCACTTGGCAATATTTTCAATTTTAGGGAGTCTGAAAAGAGCTTAACTATGGACTCCAATGGTCTTTTTCATAATTTTTAATTATTCTGGTCCGAAAAGAGAATAAAATACAACCAGAATAATACTTTCCTCATCGTTTTAATGAGCATGAGTAAAGCTGACCGAACTCGACACCATTTACTTGAGTTTGACAAGCACGACATGGGTGTGAAAGCGCTTGGAATCTTTTTCAAGTTTCAATCCAGAGCACGAAAAAGATAAAGTAGGCTCAAAATGAAGGTCAAACAATGAATAACTGCCAGTGTGAATATACCGTTTTTTAAAGGAGATCCTATTAATAAAGTGCTCTAAAACCAGATATCAGTAATGTGAAATGGGTTTTATTTTAACCATATAAAATAATAAGTAAAAAATAGGTGAAAAAGCTATATAAAGAATAGGTAAAAGGAGAAAGTTACCATTTCACTTGTGTTTTTACCAAAAGAGGAGATTTTACCCACTTGAGGAGCAAAACTTCAAGGATCCATATCTGGAGATTCAGGGCACCATTTCAACAACCATCTGTGCCAGGTAAGAGTTTTCAAGGTTCTCTTTCATTTGATGTATAAACAATTTGCTTTCAGTAAGAAAAATTAATTTTTTGGGCAAGCCCTATTGGGAAAAAATCGCCCTTCATAGTATCGCGGGGGGGTTATATCGGGAAACACGGTACTGTTTAACAGTACCGCGCTGTGTCTTTAAACAGAAACACGATACTGTGCAGTACCGCGCGGTAAGATTTGCCCCAAGCACGATGAAGACGAAATTTAAGATGAAAAAATCGATTCTTCTCAAATTTTTTGCTGAAACCAAACTGTTAAATAAATGATTACTAAATGTTTCCCATGACCTTTTGCAGGAGTTTGCAATTCGTTTGGATCAAAATGGTTAGTTGGAAAGAAAGAGAGCACGAAGTAGATGATTTGGCGGCCGAAAATGACCTACCGACTGTGACTGCACTGAGGGAATGCGGTTTGTTGAAATTCTTCAAGACCAAAGGCATTCATCAGCAAGCCAAACTTCTTACCCATCTTATTCAATTGTGGGACCCTGACATTCAAGCTTTCCGAGTGGGAGAGCACATTCTCGAAATTCAACTCAAGGACATTTACTTTCTCACAGGTCTCTCAAAAAGAGGAGCCCAGGTGAATTTTATCAGATACACAGCTTCGAAAACGAGCACAGATGCTTTGATTGCTCGGTATTGCTGTCAGGGTTCGAGTAAGAAAAGCGGGAAGGTGGTTATCAAAGATGTTATTGAACTTCCTGTAAAAACTGTTTTGTTCACCATTACACGTGCAGCAGGGAGTACGGGTCCCCATCAGGCGTCCCATACACAAATGAATATCGTAGCGGAGTGTATGGCGGGAACAATATTTAACTGGTGTGAGGCGGTGTTGGCCAATCTCAAAGAAAAAGTGCACAAATGTAGGGTTGGAGCGAATTCCCAATTTGGCTATGGGAGCATCCTGGTCACCTTCTTTTTGACGAGGGTGCCATTATTGCACCCACAGATATATATGCCCCCCTGTCCACCGACCGAGCCATGGATGGCTCGATGGAGTGATTATACAGGATGTCTCGGGGGACCTCAGCGCTTAGCCTTTGGTGAGGATTTCTTCTCCTGGCTCGAGGAATAGATAGTGATGATAGATGACTACCCCTATGCAGGGGTGGACTTCCATGAGGACATCGACTTGGCACTGCCAGAGGATGAAGATTGGGACAACGCAGGTATGACCTTCATGGATATATGTTTTTTTTTTTTAATATATGATTTTTATTGCTTTTTTAGAATGTGTAAAAGACTTCAAATGTATGTTCGTATGCATGTCTCAGATCGTGGGCCACAGAGACCAGCTGGATACTCGGCATTACGTCGCGGTGGTGTTGATCGCCAATCCGTTCCAGACGAGGAGGAGGACGAAGATGAAGCAGGAGGAGTCCGGGATATAGAGAGGAACTTACAGGGCTTAACTCATGGTATCCCTGCTATGAGGATGGATGACGTCCCCTTGCATCTCCAGCGGCATACTGTAGGTGTGCCTAGTCGTATTGGCCGACTTCTTCGTAGGGTGGCTCGAGCTGTAGTGTGTTATCACCAGCAGCGTTAGGAATCTGACGAGGGACATGATAGATCTCCCAGATCTCCTTAGATGGTCTTTTTTGTCTTTTGCAGCATGTATACGATATGCAGGCTTTGAGAGCCAAATTTTTGTATGGGATTTGGTCCCAAATTTTGTCTTTGACACAAACTCCAGGTATTTGGAAAAACACTCTTATATACAGTGATATGGACCTATTTTCATGATCTATTTATTTATAATGACTTGTGCATTTTATTTTTTATGATGTGTTTATGTATGGGCAAGATGCCAATCCAAAATGTAATTAGCTAATGAATCAGCTATACAATTGAATTCTCTCGGTACGTGTTGATATGAAATGAAATTAAATGATCGTTCCAAGAGGCGTACTCTCCGAAATAAACAAAGTAGTATAGGATCAAGAACTGTGTAAACACGGTTTAGATGCGAAACCACGAGTTGGGAGTCTAAAAAGACTGATAGGGAGTCAATTCCGAGTGAAGCAACCTCTGTCAAGAGTCCAATGACTGCATGGTACTCTGCAATATTGTTGGTTGCGGGACCCAAACAATTGGCTCCTGAAGATATCAAATCGCTAGTGGGAGAATAGACTACCCATGCTACGGAAGTAAGATTCCAGGTATGCCAGCTTGTACCGTCGGCGAATCCGAAGTAGGCAGACATCTGCGCATAAAATTACGAGTCAAAGTAAGAATGGATACATACGGTCCATGCGCACACTAAAAAATGAGTAAAAGCAAACTAAGTACATTATGTACAACAAGAAACCCACGTAGGGCAACCTTACGCGTAGAAGCGTTTGAGGTATAGCCCATTGCGGGGCCGTGTCAATGGCGTACCATCATAATCGATTAGTTCATAGGCTCCTTTTTTCAAGACACGTTTTACAACAAAGGGGCCGTACCACATAGATTCTAGTTTTCCTTTTCTGAGCTTATCGTGCATTTGATCATATGTAAGTACGAGGTCACCTTCATTGAAGATCCGAGGTTGAATGGATTTGTCATATTGAGCTTTGACGCATTTTTTATGGGATTCATTAGCTAAAGCAGCGTCGCGGCGGGTTTCATCTAGCTTGGCTAGGAATAGAAATCGTTCCTCTTCGGAAGTGGTGTGGGGAAGTAGCTCTATGGCTATCTTAAGTGATGGAATTTCACATTCAATCGGAAAAATGGCTTCTAGGCCATACACCAGTTGGAATGGTGTAAACCCAGTAGCACTTTTCACTGAGGTTCAGTATGCCCATAGTGCTGAGAATAGAGCTGAGTGCCAGTTGGATTTCTGGGTACCCACAATACGTTGAATCATTCGTTTGAGGACTTTGTTAATGGCTTCAACTTGGCCATTAGCTTGTGGGTAGTACGGGGTTGAGTTTTCATGGCGAAAACCCAGCTTGGCACTTAGTTCTTCGATCATATGGTTCCTGAAATGGGAGCCATGATCGGTCACAATGGATTGTGGGACACCAAATCTAGCTATAATATGATTAAATATGAATTGTGCTGCTGTTTTGCCATCCTCAGCGTACGTAGGCATCGCTTCAGCCCATTTTGTGAAATAGTCGATAGCTACTATGACATAGCTATGCCCCCCGGCTGAAGTGGGCTTACAGTGCATGAAATCTATGCCCCATTTGGAAAAAGGGCCGACGGCAATAACAGGATGGAGTGGAGCAGGGTGCGAGCGTGCTTTACTATGAAAGAATTGACATGGCGGACACTTCCTGACTGTTTCAATGCAGTCTTTGAAAATTGAGGGCCAGAAGTATCCTGTTCGCAGTATTTTCTGGGCCGTAGCCATCCCAGAGAGATGACCACCACATGCTCCAGCGTGGCAGTCATTAAGAACGCGTTCCGCCTCATCTAAGGTCAAACAGCGTCGAAGAATGGTGTCGACACCATGTCGATAAAGAGTATCGTTGACTATGAGGTAGTATTTTGCGTGATGTCGGATGCGTCGCCGTTCATCGCGAGTGAGGTCAGGGCGAAAGCGTTGGGTTTGGAGATATAATAGAATATCCTCGTACCACGGATCAAACATGCTAATGAGGAACAACGATTCATCAGGAAGAGAATCGATGGGCTCGGATTGCTCAGTAGTACGGGGCAAGTTACAAATCAACTCTGCAAAGACCAAAGACTTCTTGGACTTGGCTTTGACAAATTCCAAGTCAAACTCCTGAAGGATGACGATCCAATGAGAATATTTTCCCCCAAGCACTTGACGTGTGAGGATATAATACATTGGATTGAAATTGGCTATAATAGTGGTCCGACGGACTAAGATGTAATGACGGAATCTCTAGACAGCAAAAACTGTTGCCAGAGCCAGTTTTTTAACATGTGAATAACGAGTTTCGGAGTCGAGAAGACTCTTACTGAGACAGTATACCACATGTTATATGCCGTTGTGGTCTTCCTGGACTAGCACCATGCCGATGGTGGAATTCGAAGCTGCGAGATAAAGAATATAATCCCATGTGTAATCGGGGGGTTGGATCACAGGATCTTTAGTTAAGGCTGCCTTTAGATTGTCAAAGGAGCGTTGGGATTCGTCATCCCAGATAAAGGGAACGTTCTTCTTGAGAAGCCTCATGTAGCCTTTTGTTATCTCGGAAATATTACAGATGAAACGGCGTAGAAAGTTTGCATGCCCTTGCAAACTTTGAAGTTCTGGAATATTGGTGGGGGAAGGCAGGGCTAAGATAGCTTCTACCTTTGCAGGATCTAAACGTATCCCGCTTTTGGAGATTATGAAGCCCAACAGTTTTTCGGATTCTATGCAAAATACGCACTTATGCGGGTTCAAACGTATATTGTAGCGACGGCACCTTTCAAAAATGGCACTTAAGTGGTCAGGATGGTCTTCCCTGGTCTGAGAGTGAGCGGGAAGATCATCAAGGTATGGTTCTACAATATGTTTGATGTCGTGAAATGCGTATGACATCACACGTTGGAAAGTTGCCCCGGCATTTTTAAGGCCAAAAGGTAACTTTCGATATGCAAAAATCCCCCAAGGGCAGATAAAGGCCGTTTTGTGTTGGTCGGCTGGGAGGATATCGATCTGATTATATCCAGAAAAGCCATCCATAAATGAAAAGATGACACTTCCGGCACAGTTATCGATAATCTGGTCGATGAACGGAGTTGGGTAGTTGTCCTTTGGACAAGCCTTGTTCAAGTCGCGGTAATCGACACAGACTCTAATCGTTCCTTGTTTCTTGGCTACGGGAACGATGTTGGATACCCATTCTGTCAATGGGACAGGATAGATAAACCAACACGCAAAAGTTTTTCAACTTCTGCTTTAATAGCGGCTGCCTTATGAGGATGAATGGGCCGAAGTTTCTGCCGAAGTGGTCAGGTGCCAGGGAATGTTGGAATTTCATGGACCACGATCGAGGGGTCTATTCCTGGCATTTCTTCATAACTCCAAGCAAAAACATCGTGGAAGGTTTTGAAGTAGGCACTATAGAACTCCATTTCGAGGGGAGTACATGTTTTGTCGATATGAATGTTTTCCACGATACCAGGCTTCACTGAAATATCAATGGGAGTGGTTGCCATAAGGTTAGCCAAGTTTCCTTCAGAAAATACCTTGTCGAGGGAAGTGGGGAACTTGGTTTGAACCATCCCAAGTGAAGCACTGGGTTTTGTATCAAGCTCAAGTGGCTGAATGGTGGGGAATGAAGATCGATGATGAAAATATCCCCATGGTGGCTCATCACCGCACATAACCTCCATAATTGATTTGTCAGTGGGAAAAATCAAATTGAGAGGATCGATAAGTGGTGGGTATGGATGAGTTCCAGCCGAGAGCTACGCCACGGAATGATGGGTAGGACAGTCGACCCAATCGGTGGCTGATTGGATCGCTTCATATGCTGCGAGGTTTCTGTTCAGAGGCATAGAGTTGCCGTAGTATTCAATCTGAATGGGACTCAGAATCACCCATGAATCATTAGAAGGGGTGAAAGTCGATGAAATCATGTTGACTGGTTGAACATGGGTTCCCAGCTCTAGAAAAACTCCAATAAGGGAAGAATCCTTCATGAGACCAACACCTATGTCTTAGAACCGGTATCGAGGTTGATCCAATAACGGAATGGTGTTGGCAGAGTTCGGATGGGAGTCTGGGATGCAGTAATCGAGTTGATCAATAGTGACAATTTTCCCTTCATCAGGAAATTGCACAATCCGGAAGACTGTAGATGCTATGGCGATCATGGCATAAAACCAGTTCCGTCCAAGTAGGAGATTGTAATCCGATGGTGCCTCTACGAATTCAATGTGTACGGATACTATTTTGCCCCCCAGTTCAACACCAATTGAGGGAATGAGTCCATAAGGTTGAAAACCGTGTCCATCAAACGCCCTGAGAGTAGTGGGAGAAGTCACGACTTCGGGTGATCCTAAATCTCTCCAGCAGTTCAAAGACATAATCGACGTGGAAGCACCTTCATCTAACACAGTGCGGTGGATGATATTTCCACGGATTTTTGCGTGAACCTGGAAGGCTAACTGGTGAGAAAGCCGAGGTTTGGCGTGTTCCAAGTTAAACATGATAGAGTTTGAAGTATCTGGGTCCATTGCCCCTAGTGCTAAAAGTAAGGTTCTATGCTGTGTGGGGTAGTGTTGAAGAACCTCGAGAGTCGACATGGCGCAAGGGGCTTGAGCTAAATCCTCAACAATGTTGTAATTTTGGGCAGCTCGCGCATTAGGATTAAATGTTGCCTTTCGTATGGTGCCCTTGGGTGGGTGTAGCACTGTGTCCGTAAGCGGTCTCTCGATGTGGAGATGGCCGGTAGGGGGGGGAATAGGAATCGGATCTTCAACAGGAGATTTGCCTTTGGCTATCTCGGGTTTTTTGTTTGAACTTGGAGGGTTGTCGTACATCTTTGAACGAGTGGTTATATGAATTTCTTCATTACTCGTCATCAGGATTTCGTGGTTTGTGGATGTTTCTCCGCGGGTTGGATTGGACTGGTTTCCCCCTTGTGGGGTTTCTTGGGCAACCATCTGCTATTGCTATTATGGGAAAGGGTCAGTTAACACTACCGGGCGAGAGGATCCTTTAACAAATTTGTTGACTTCGTCCTTGTAGGGACAGTCACGTGTGTAGTGATCGTCTTGACAAATTAGGTAGGGAAACTTAGCCTTTCGACGTGGTTTCTAGTCATTGTGGGTGGGTTGTGGCTTGGGGTTCTCCTGCTGGTTATTCTTGGTTTTACCACGATTGTTTTTCTTCTTTCCCCCGGATGGTTGTGACGTAGATTGAACTGCATTCACTTCGGAGGAAATGGTAGGAGAAGTAGTAGTTTTTGAAGCAGCCTGGGGTAGAGCAGGGGAAGCAGAAGCTTGTTGTCCCGTCGAGTTGGTAGTAGGCTGGGCCTTGACTGAACCGACAATACCATCAATGGGGGGTTCAGTGGTAGGCTTTGTTGGATCAGTGTTAACACGGGCGGCATGTGGAAGAAGTTCATGTAAAGTACCGGATTGAGTGTATACCAAATCCATGTACTGGGCTACCGAGATGGCTTGTTCTTCTGTAACCAGCCTGCGCATAGCGATATCTCTGGCTATGGGAGGAAAAAAAGATTTCGTGAACCAATCAGCGAGTAGCTGATCCGGAATGGGTGCCTTAATTAGCCTACGGTGTCCTCGCCACTCATGGATATGATCCGAAATGTGTGTAGAAGTGGTTTGACGCAGTGAGGTTAACAGTTCTGTTCCAGTCTCATACTGGATGGGGAGCTGGAAATGGGTCAGAAACTGCATAGCCAAGGTGTTGAAATCACGGAAAGAGTGTTGTGGCAGCTCGATGTACCATTTTGCTGCCGTGCCGGTAAGCATACATTGGAAGAGCCGAAGTCGAATGGAATCATCCATCAAGGAGTTGGATGAACAACAAAGATGGAAGGTCATCACGTGGTTCTTGGGGTCTTCCCTGGGCTTAGCATCAAACTTAGGAATGTCCGATGGAAGTTTGGCTGGAATAGATGGCCAGTGAGGTTCATGCCATATAGGATCGTTAATAAGCCTCAACAAATCAGGTAAGTCAAGCGTGGCCAAAAAGGGAAGTTGATGGTTAGTCTGCGGGTATGAGTAATAATCGTGCGGTGTAGAGAAACCTGGGGGGCCCTGCATAGCGTACTGTTGCGTGTTATACCCATATGTGTTTCCCGAGGGGTACTGCTGGAAATTCTGTGGATAGTAAGCCATCTGGTTAACCGGTTGGTGGATGTTCTACTAAGTGGGTATGGTACCCTTGGGTTGTTGAAACCCAGGAATTGTTGTTGCTCCAGGTTGGGAAAAAGTTCCTTGGAGTTGTTGTGTTCCAGGGATGGTACCACTGTATTGAGCAAGTGGAAGGTTTCCCATAGCAGGGTTGGGGGGTGGCTGCGACAGTGGTGTCCATGGAAGGCTCGTTCCTCCTTGGGGAGCGAGTGGAAATTGAAGGGATGGGTTCCATGGAGTTGTAGCAGCAGAAGGGTAAGGGAAGCCAGAATTCAAGTTGGGGGGGAATCTGAGATTGCCCCCCAGCTTGGTTCCAGTTTCCAAAAAGTGAGTACCCCCCACTCTGTGGGATTTGAGATTCCCAAGAAGGAAGCATACCTGACGGGGGATGTTGAGAGTGAGGCCCGGTTGGAATACCGGAATAAGGTTTCCCGCTACCAGGTGTGTTGTACATACCATACTGAGCAGATGCTGCTGGTTGGGAGGGTTGTTGGATGGAGCCAAAGGGTTTTCCGCCAGAAGATGGGTTGGATGGCCCTATAGGAGGAGGCTATTGACTAGGAACGGGGTTCCCAACAAAAGGTTGTCCTCCAACTAGTTGGGTTGAGGGCCTTATAGGAGGAGGTTGTTGACTAGGAACGGGGTTCCCAACAAAAGGTTGTCCTCCAACTAGTTGGGTTGATGGCCCTATAGGAGGAGGTTGTTAAATAGGAACGGGGTTCCCAACACAAGGTTGTCCTCCAACTGGTTGGGTTGATGTCCCACCAGGAGGAGTTTGGTTGTGGGAGTTGGGGACCACTGCAGTCAGTTGTCCAACTCCTGAGATAGTGTAAATAGTGGCCGAAGGTGATCCTCCGGTCCAACCGGAAGATCCAGCAGTATGACTAGGTGTTCTTCCGCCGCTGGCCAAATATGATAGTGTGGATTGGCCAACGGCACCAAAAGTACTGATTTGTGGAGGGGGTCTTCCATATCTGACAGGCGAGGATGGAGAAAAAACTGGGTTATCCCTCATAGAATGTGCGCCAAAAATGGGTGATGGCAACAAATGTGGGGAATTTAACCCAGGGGTATCGGCGTCGTCCATAGCATGTTCAATGATAGGAGGACCATCAAAAACTGGGTCCAAGTTCATGTCCTGGAAAGGGTTTTCGGGATCCGGGGGGGACCTAGGTATAGTAATGTTTGAAGGTCTGGAACCGTCTGCATAGGAGTGATGGAACTCTGTGCTAGATGGGATGTTGGGATCCCGATAGTCAAAAGGACGAGTAACAGGGGGATATCTAGAAGTTGTCGAGAGCATTTTCTCTGTGCTGCGTTTAAACCGTGCCGATATTAACGGGGAATTTGCTAGACTAACCATACTAGACTGGATGGAAGCCATAATCTCATGTCCTGGAGGAAGGTTGGGGAGGGATATAGTAAGAGGTATGTTGCTAGAAGAACTTGTTTCCTGCGGATGAACGCTGGGTGACGTAGTGATAACAGGCGGAAGCTCCGCCTAGGAAGTGATGAAACCATAATCAGGTTCAAAAGGTGTGTCAGGAAGTCGAGTATCTTCAATGATTTCGACATACCCGCCTGGGACTGAAATCAAGCCAGGTATATCCTGGTCGGACCCTTCGGTGGTGCCAACAGATCCGTCTGTGTCATCGTGAAAAGTGTCTGATGGACGGGAGGTGTTGACATCAGGTAAGAGGATGACCTCTGGTCTAGTATTTTGGGCTGTACTAGATTCAACCGCTGTAATGGTGTCCACTGTGGCAAATATATCTGGAATAACAGTGGGTGAAGTGACAGTGGAAATCTCAGATATGCTAGTGGTTGCAGAAGCTGCAATAGATTCTGAGACTGTGTTGTGAGTAGCAGTTATAGGCAGAACTGATGATGTGGTATGTATCGGCAGTGGAATGTTCCCTCGACCAGCACCCCGGCCAGGAGGAGCAGGAATGCGTGATGCAGGTGGACCAGAGGTCCATGGCGGTGGCGGTGGTGGAGGGCTTTTTCCCTGTACTCCTTGTGATCTTCGTGGTGGCTCTGACATGATGATAGGAAAATGAGAATCGGTGGCAGTTTCGTAACAAAGAACTCAAAAACTCTAATGCAGCCGAGTGTGCAGAAGAGGAGCTAGAAAAAGCAAGGCTCTCCGGCCAAAAAAGCAATCTCTAAAATCTCTACTGAGACCGGTGTCTCAATAAGCGAGCTGATAAAAAGAATGGCCAAAATGCCAACAAGCAGTCCCTAAAAAGAAAAATGACCCTCTACAAAGATGAGATAACAAGCAAACTCCTAACTAAGAGCTGGAGACCTCAACAAGCTGTATCCTTCGTAAGGTGATGAAATCCAAGTCGAACAATACAACGTGAGAGACCGATATAAGAAGGATATCCCTCTACCGAAAGGGATCCTGGTTAAAAGAGCCCTAGTAGAATATTCACTAAGCTACCTCGTTCATGACACGTTGGAAAATGTTTTGGGCACTTCATCCTTCCGAGGAAGACAATGATCGATGTTGCCTTAGGGCTAAGTGGAGTGCGGCATTCCACAGAGTCCATCCGGTTCTCAATCTCGCGGCTCCGTCCGTTTAACCCCTGAAAGTTGGAAACAGTTAGGAGGCCCCTCCACAAACTGGCTGTGACCGTGTCAATAAATACTAGAGGATTTTAGTTCCCTAGAAGACAACAACTATGTCTCAGATGAAAATGACAAGGGGGAATTATTTTGATGCCTATCCCCGGTGTCCTACCTAACTACCAAATTCTTTTGATTTCCTCAAGTGAGGTTAATGTTGATTTAATTAGGGAGATTAATTTTAGTGGTTGTCTTACTCAATCAGGTAAATGGACGTGAAACTTGATGGTGTTATGACGACTCAAACAATGCAAATGAGAATGAATCAAAATAAGCTTTTGTCTTCGATGAAACCTAGCTATGGAAGAGAGAGAGTTCTTCGATAAAAAATGCATGAAATTTTTCACAAGCAATAAAAACCAAAACAAGAAATTTTTGTTTTTCTTTTTGTAAATAGAGCCAAACTGAAATAAACACTCTTTTTAATTCACTGATCCTACAACTAAGATGCTTCAAATATGAGAATTTCTGTGGCAAATTCAATGGTTCATTTCCTAATGCACACTAATACTGCTAGACTTTTTCAATTCAAACAACAGAATTGTTCTCAAATGATAATTTTTTAATTACTGAAAATGATGGAAATAATGTGACTGTAAAAGCTACAGGGTTCAGTAAAAGAGAACAGTAGTGATGGGTTGGTGGTGGTGAAAAAATCAAGCCAATGCAATCAAACTGGAAAAGTGACCCAATATGCAAATCATGCCACTAATTCAAACAATAATCAAGCCCACAACTAGGAAATAAACACACCACACAGACTATAAAATGACTAGGATGATAACAGGCAACAGCAAACACTACCTAAGGCAGAGAAAGATCAAAAAATTACTTAGGAAACCAAGCAAGGAGAAAAAATTTTACAGTATGCAGACACTACCGCATGGTAGAATGAGGCTATAGCGCGGTACTGCTAAACTACCGCTCTGGTACTAACTCAGGAGGCGCGGTACTACCGTGCTGTAATCAGTGCAGAGGGCGCGGTACTAGTGTGGCAAAGTGTGAAAAAGCACAACTTTTGAAAAGGAAGATGCAATTTTCAGGGTTGCTGTGAACCCAGGGGACTCAGAGATCACACAGGGAGAAAAAATACAGAGAGGAGGGGTGAAAAGAGGTCAAAAAAGACCAAGATTCAAAACTGGTTTGAAGAGCAATAAAAAATCACAATCAAAAGATGGATGACAGTGAACTAAATCACTCAAACAGAAATCAAAACCAGGGGAGTCGCCATTCTTGTTTGGTAGAATTTTTCCCTACGGATAAGTCAAAATTCTCTTAACTTAAAGCAGATTCCTAACTGACTCTAAGGTAAGAACAAAATGAAACAAATGCTACCTTTAAATTCCTGAACTAACTTTCACAACAAGATTACATGCATTTAGAAACAATGAAAGATATGACTCACCTTTCAATCTGACGTTTGTCTCGCTTCTAGCTCTTGATCCAAAAGCTCCAATGTAGAACCTGTTGAAATCAAACAAAGAACAAACATACAAGCTTCCAAATACCTTGAAGTAAATATTAGATTCAAATCTAGATTAGATACATTCCATGCTAAAGACTTGTACAATACACATGAAATGGGAAAAACAAGACAAGTTATCTTATTACAAACTTGAAGAATGCTTACAAAGGTTGCTTGATGTCTAAGCCAATCCTCCAGCTCTAAGTGCTTCCTCCTCTAGCTATCTCCACAAGGCTGCAAGATCATAAGTTTGGTACTTCTAAGAGTCCTCCCTCTTTCCCATGGAATGCCTCTCTTTTATAGTGTATGGTAGGGTTAACCAACAAGAGAGATGGGTGGATCTTGGGAGAACTTAGTGGATTAGGGTTTCTAATCACAGAAAATGAGTTGAGATCGAATCAGGGACCCCAATCCTCCAATATCTCTCGAAAATCCAAAATCCCATAATCCATGGAAAAAAGGCTATAAAAAGAGTACCGCGCCTAGTGATCTGAGCATAACGCGGTAGTACCGCGTGGCAGGGACAAAGCATAGCACGGTAGTGTGGACTACCACGCTTCTAGGACAGAGAAAAACGCGGCACTTAGGGTAAAAGTAGTCTCAGCTAGGTGAAAACTTGTTAGGGTAAGTTTGCCTTCAAGGTTCACTCATCATTTGTCTCTCCTGGGTGGTTTAAAGCAGTAGGGGAAGTGTCGTCAACTCTTTTCATGGTGCAGATGCGACACTGTGGAATATGGAGGTATAACATGGATGAATGTATGGATTCAATGATTGAACAATCTGGTCATGGAATATCATGGAAAGGTGTGGCTTCATTAGTTAAAGTAACTCATTGCAATGGAGATACCAATCTTACACAAAGGGAAATCGATTTAGCATATGGTTTAAAAGATAAGCAAGCAAGCATATTAATCAACCATATTTTTTTTTTAAAATATATTGATGTACACGTTGATTTTTTTCCTGCAGGGCATAAACATGCACTTAATCATCAATTGATCATGATGTAATCTTTATGTGTATGGCTTGTTGTAGGTAAAACACCATAAGGCTATGTGGTGCAATGGTTGTAAATTTTGCATCAAAAAGTTGGATGAAACAAAGAAAACATCATATTGTGGGATAACTGCATTCTTTGAGGTGACCAATGTTTCCTCTAGAAGTGACAGAAATCCAGAACTCTCAGAAAATCAATACTATGCCATATTTGGAAGATATTGTTCAATGTGACTTTAACTCCTTCAAAGCATTTATGTTCATTGTCAAATGGTACAAGTTACGATTGAATCAATGTGATCCCGATAAAACTATTATTGAACATGATAATGGATTTACCATGGTTAATACAAGGTTGTTTGAGCCAGGAACGGAGCCCTATGTTCTTCCAAGCCAGTGTGAACAAGTATTTTACTTTGAGGTTCCAGGTAGAGGGGGTTGGTAATTTGTTGTGAGACATGATCCAAGGGGAAGGTCAATAAAGTATAACGTAGAGGAAGGTAATGAAGAGCGTTTCGAAGAAGAAGATGATGTTGAAGATGATCAATGTGAGTTAGATGATCATGTTCCAGAGAGAGATGTCGAAGAATTAGTTGAATCGGATGATGTAGCATACAATGTCCATGAAGATGATATTGGCGATGACATGATGATCGTAACTTACATCGATGACGGTGATGATATGGCCAATCCTTACAATGTTGAATCTGGATCAGATGATACAGATGATGACTTGGATGAAGAAGATGATGACGTCCATTGAAGTGTATGAGGTATTCCTTAATATATCTACTCTATATATTTTGATTTAATATTGTGATAGAATTATCGAATTTTATTGGTACATATAAATTAATTGTTTCTTAGTGTTTTTTCCATTTTCTTGTATGTTGGCATATGTTATAATTAGATACATTTCTTCTTAAGTATGACAAAAAATACAATAAATTATTTTTTTGTACATAGATTTTAACGGGTTATGGGGGATTGAGTGTGACGTGGGGGGGGGGGTCATATGAGCTTCCACCTTCACGTGGTTGGCCCTGTCTAGTATAGAATATTAAATTATTCTCCAAACAAAGAGAAGCTCAGTAAGGTAATGCACAATTATCATGCTAACCCAAATGGTGTGCTTGATCATGTACTGCACGGGGCCAACATTGAATTTTTTTTAATTTGTGCTTGCTTGGACTACAATTTGGCATGGTTAGACTAGACACATGCATTGACGGTGTGGGAGGGTTTCCAGACTCAAACATGACTGAAACTAATAATTCGACAATAAAAAACCATACCTATAGATTAATTAATGTGCTACATGGGGCCAACGTTGAATTTTTTTTAATTTATGCTTGCTTGAACTTAAATTTGGCATGGTTAGACTAGACGCATGCATTAACGGTGTGGGAGGGTTTCCAGACTCAAACATGATTGACACTAACAATTCGACAATAAAAAACCATACCTATAGATTAATTAATGTGCTACACAGGGCCAATGTTGAAATTTTTTAAATCTGTGCTTGCTTGGGCTGAAATTTGGCATGGTTAGACTAGACGCATGCATTGACTATGTGGGAGGGTTTCTAGACTCAAACATGATTGACACTAACAATTTGACAATAAAAAACCTTACCTATAGATTAATTAATGTGCTACATGAGGCCAACGTTGAAAGTTTTTAAATTTGTGCTTGTATGGACTGAAATTTGGCATGGCTAGACTAGACGCATGCATTGACGGTGTGGGAGGGTTTCTAGACTCAAACATGACTGACACTAACAATTCGACAATCAAAAGTCATACATATAGATTACTTAATGTGCTACACGGGGCCAATGTTGAAATTTTTTAAATTTGTGCTTGTATGGACTGAAATTTGGCATGGTTAGACTAGACGCATGCATTGACTGTGTAAGAGGTTTTCTCGACTCAAACATGATTGAAACAAACAATTCAACAATAAAAAACCATATTACCTATATATTAATTAATGTGCTACACGAGTCCAACGTTTAAATTTTTTAAATTTGTACTTGTATGGACTGAAATGTGGCATGGTTAGACTAGACACACGCATTGACTGTGTGGGAGGGTTTCCAGACTCAAACATGACTGACAAACAATTCAATAATAAAACAAAATATTACCTATAGATTAATTAATGTGTACATGGGGCCAACATTGAAATTTTTTAAATTTGTGCTTGTATAGAATGAAATGTGGCATGGTTAGACTAGACACATGCATTGACTGTGTGGGAGGGTTCCAGACTCAAACATGACTGACAAAAAAAATTCGACAATCAAAAACCATATTACCTATAGATTAATTAATGTGCTACACATGGCCAATGTTGATTTTTTAAAAATTTGTGATTGTATGGACTGGAATTTGGCATGGTTAGACTACACATGCATTGACTGTGTGGGAGGGTTTCTAGACTCAAACATAACCCAGTACACGAAATATGGAAACAAGGAAATGCACAATTACCATGCCAACCCAAATGCCATGCTTGATCATGTATTGCACAGGGCCAATGAAATTTTTTAAATTTGTGCTTGCTTGGATTGAAATTTGGCATGGTTAGACTAGACGCATGCATTAACGGTGTGGGAGGATTTCCAAACTCAAACATGACTGACACTAACAATTTGACAATAAAAAACCATACCTATAGATTAATTAATGTGCTACATTAGGCCAACGTTGAATTTTTTTAAATTTGTGCTTGTATGGACTGAAATTTGGCATGGTTAGACTAGACACATGCATTGACGGTGTGGGAGGGTTTCTAGACTCAAACATGACTGACACTAACAATTTGACAATAAAAACTATATGTATATATTAATTAATGTGCTACATGGGGCCAACGTTGAAATTTTTTAAATGTGTGCTTGTATGGACCGAAATTTGGCATAGTTAGGGTAGACGCATGAAATGACTATGTGGGAGGGTTTCTAGACTCAAACATGACTGTCACAAACAATTCGACCATCAAAAACCATATTACCTATAGATTAATTAATGTGCTACATGGGGCCAATGTTGAAATTTTTTTAATTTGTGCTTGTATGGACTGAAATGTGGCATGGTTAGACTAGACACATGCATTAACTGTGTGGGAGGGTTTCCAGACTCAAACATGACTAACACAAACAATTCGACAATAAAAAACCATATTACCTATAGATTAATTAATGTGCTACATAGGGCCAACATTGATTTTTTTTAAATTTGTGCTTGTATGGACTGAAATTTGGCATGGTTAGACTAGATGCTTGCATTCACGGTGTGAGAGGGTTTCCAAACTCAAACATGACCCAATACATGAAATATGGAAACAACATGAGGACTGAAATTTGGGTTCCAACAAAAATATTTACAAACTTATATTGATTGGATTTTCTTAAGTTTGTAGATTTGGGACCATGGACCTTATTTGAAAATTCAAGTATGACATTTCAAATCTAGTGATTTCTTTAATAGTGACAATATCAAGCATTTTTCTCATTCAAACATTGATTAAGTATAAGATATCATTGAAAAGCATGAAATCTAATTAAATCCTTTGAATATTAAGTTGTAATACTTGTATGTGTGGCTTATTCACACCGTAGTGGAAGGAAGTTTTAAATGTTATTGGTGGGATTAATTCATCAAATTATCATTTGATAACATTTGAATTTCACTATTCCAATCATAGAATTTCCCATCACATCTCTTTTCATATGTAGGTATCTTTGCATTGCACTAGTATATTCCCTCCTAGTCAATATTGGGGAAAGATCCATGTCAATTGAGGTTAAAGTCATTGATTCAATATTATTTACATTAAAGTCATTGTATAC
The DNA here is from genome assembly GCA_027924585.1 of Larix kaempferi. Taxonomy (NCBI): domain Eukaryota; kingdom Viridiplantae; phylum Streptophyta; class Pinopsida; order Pinales; family Pinaceae; genus Larix; species Larix kaempferi. The sequence goes on along the minus strand of BSBM01001044.1, from coordinate 828,430 downwards.
ATTAAATCCATAGTGAACCCCATCTAGATATTGTTGACATGCAATTGGATTCAGTTTGACCTCATTTGACTTGTTTCAATGACCTAATTTTGTGTCCTTTGGGGAGGCCATGCCGGTATTATTTTTCGAGTTATAAAACTATCTCATATTAGGAAAGTATATGTTAAATATAATTGGGTCAAATTTCATATGATGAAAGGACAATTTCCAAAACTTTTAAAGTTGGCCCCTTTCACTAGTCACTTGTAAGGTTCCATGTGAGTCATGTCATGTGAGGAATCTAATTGGCTAATGTGCACCAATATCAACATCCTATGACACACAAAAATGAGATACACTGGTTCATCTATGAATTGTTGGAGACATGTGTGGTCCATCCTATTACCAACCCCTACTCTCTACTCATCATGGTTATAGAAGTATAAGGTGCTTCACACCTATGATTTTCATCCATATGACAACAATGATAGCCATGATGACAACAATGACGATGGTCATGATGACTACGAAGATGACAATGACTTTTTTATCAACATCATCATCATAATCATCACTGATGATGATGATGATGATGATGATGATGATGATGATGATGATGACGATGGTGTTGTTTATGATGATGATGATGATTATTGACGACGACGACGATGATGAAAATTATGATGACAATAATGTTCATGATGATGATGATTTTGATGATGATTATGATGTTGTTGTTGATGATGATGTTTTTGTTTCTAATGATTACGATGATGATGATAATGATGATCATATCTATGACAACAATGATGGTCACGATGAAAACGATTATTATGTTTGTGATGACTACGACGACAATGATGCTTATGATGACAATGATGTTCTTGATGTTTATGTTGATGCTGATGACAATGATTATCATGATGATGATGACGATGTTGTTGTTTATGATGATTGATATGTTTAATAGTGATGACGTCAACGACGACGACAATGGTGTTGTTTATGGTGATGATGATCATCATTAATGACAACGAAGACGTTAATGATGATGCTTACGATGATGATGATGGTGATGATGATTAATGACTACGAAAACGTTAATCATGATGCTTATGATGATGATGATGATGATGATGATGATGAAAACACCAATGATGACGATGACGATGATGGTGGCGATGATGATGTTGTTGTTTATGATGATTGTGATGATGAATAGTGATGATGACAATTATGATGGGGCTAGTGATGATGATGATGATGATGATGATGATGATGGTGATGATGATGATAACGAAGATGATGATGATGATGATGATGACGATGACGACGATGACGATGGTGTTGTTTATGATGATGATGATGATTGATGATGAAAATGACATTAAGGATGATGCTTATGATGACAATAATGTTCTCAATGTTGATGATGATGATGACAATGATTATGATGATGATGATGATGATGATGATGATGATTAGGATGGTGGTAATGGTGATGATCATCATCATCATCGACACCGATGTCATCAACGTCATCATCACTCAGATTGTCATTAAATTTTCTATTTAAATTTTTTTATCAATTTTTAAAATAAAATCTTAATTTTAATTTTAAATTAAATTTTGTTTTTCAATATATATATATATATATATAATAAATAGATAAAACAAATAAAAATAACAAACATCATAACCTCACCTTTCTACCTCTCGCGCCAAACATGTTTCATTGTAATCTTTGGCCTCTCGCGCGTGCACCCTTTGACTTTGGTGAGATGTGAGCAGAGCATTCCGGCCAGGGCTTCTATGCAACCATTGATTTCATTGAGCTGTGAGATGTGAGAAAATTTGGATTGTGGTCGTTCATCTTCAGCCTCTCTCCCATGCACCCATTGAGTTCGGTTTGCTGTGAGCAGAGTATTCTGGCTAGGTATTATGTGCACCCATTGAGTTCGGTGAGTTGTGAGTTGTGACCAAAGTTTAATTGTGGCCATGTAGGGGAGAGGGAGCCCGAGTGGAGCAACTCTGAGAAGAGGAAAGGCCTCCCAAGTCTATGAGTACCAAGCCCTAAATTTAATGGGGTCAAATTCATAGTTTGAATGGTTTATTTCATTGTTGTATATGTTCGTTTTCCCTTAGAAATCAATATAAATTCCAAATTGATTCAGATTTGAACCACATCTCTCTCCTTTGGCCACGAATTCTTTGGGAGGGTTCTTAGAAATAAAGAAAACACACACACACACACATATATATATATATTTCCTCCTATGCAGGGATCACCTTTCCTAGGTTGGAACTTTATTTATAGTAAGCGATCAAACCTAGCCAGTCACCTCGACAAGTCAATCAAATACAACAGTAGATAGGAATAATAGGAACGATCCGCTCTCCTTAATGTGTTTTATGTCTAGCGTCCAAGGGTCCTACCGAATGAGCACCTCCTTACGAGTGTTTTCCTACAGTATATTTAGCACTAACTTAAACGAAGAGCATATAAGGTACTGATTGATTCCACTAGGTAATACTTTCACCCTTGCTTCTGCTCCCATCTATTCCTTTGTTGGGTGAGGTGCTGCCTCTTTAACTAAATTTTGAACTGCTTATCTTTGGTATGTACCATCTCTGGGTCTTGTATGGTCTAAGTGTCGAAGATTTATCAAACGTAAACACAAACATAAAATGTGGAAAAATTGGGGAAGGGAGATAATTTGCAAATTACAACCCTACTAGGTTATTTTTTCTGCCATGTTCCTTCACCATTCCTTCTCTGCTAGGTTTACCATTCCAATGGGATTTTTCCACTTCCTCCATTATTTTCATCTAACATCTAAACCACTTGAGTTCACAGTCGACAGACTGCTCGTTCCTCGGATTCTTTCTTTCATTCGACTGGCCAATAGTATCTTGAAATCAAATCACAGAGAATATGGAACAATGAATTAAATTACACGATATTTTTTAGAGTTTACTGTGAAAATTCCAAAAAACATGAAAAAAGGGAGGATGACTATTGTATTTTAAGAGACTCAAAATAGGTGAATATGTGATAATTTGCTTGTGTTTATGTAGTTGCAGACCTTAATTGGAATGCATGACAATCTGGATTGCAGATTTATTCTAATATATATCCAGAATTGAAAAAAAAAACCATTTAAATAGTCCAAAATATATGTGACATTTTTCTTTTGATTTGGTAGCAAAATGCTTGAAGGCCTGTAGGGTTGGAAATTTGCTTCATAGTTATATACTCAAAATTTATTCAAATTTATAGAGAGAATTCAAGAAAACATGAAAAGTATGAACATAGATGAATGTGTTGAATGTGGAAACAACTTCCTAAGCTTCACATATGTAGAGTTGAATGTGGATTGAGGAGTGATATTGTGTCAAACGAGGTTGGCAAGGTCAAATAAGAGGTAGTTACAAGGAGCTATTGCATATATTTGACCTTATTTGACCTTCCATCTCTTTGGAAGGTCAAATAAGAGGTAGTTACAAGGATATATTGCATGGATGCATGGATGCATGGTTACAAGTGATGGGTCAATTTCCAACCATTGACAAGGTTAACTCAATTTACGAATGAAAACCTAGTTTAAACCCTCATTAGGATTAGGGGATCCACATAACCTTAAAAGAAAATATAAAATTAAAATAAGGGATTGTAAAGTCACAAGGATGCCTAAGTTATTCATGTAATCATAGCTATGTATGGGTTGACCCATATGCTCCACAGGTTTTTACTACCGATGCTTCATCTAAATTTTAAGGCCAATAACACATTTTCAGGCCTCGATGTAGAATATATTTTGTTGTTTTTTCCTTTCTAAGCTTGTTGATTCCATTAGAATTAAACAAGTCTTTAATAACCATAGCTGTTTCTCATGGTTATATATATATATATATATATATATATCTTAGCCCCACATTTTCATGATTTTATATAAAACTGGCATCCAATATGCTAGTTTAGATGTTGTCATTGAAACTGCTAGATCACTTGTAATACCATTCCTTGTATTTCACAAATTGAATCCTTCATAAGCAAGCCCATTTTTTCGTACTACTATCCCATTTATTCATATTATCATGAAGGTAAATTCTAAAATATTTATCTCTTATGGGAATACACTATAGGGATTGATCTCCTTATCTTCAATTCTCATCCATTTCATTTCACTAGTAAGAAGGAGCTTATAACAACTCCCTCAAAGTAGAGAATGTATGATTTATTGCTCATACTCTAGATATCGGGTGAGCTTGACAAACTCAAACCTGAATTCTTTTCCAAATTGTGTGCCAACAATTATGGGCATTCCTTTACCAAACTGTCTAAATTATTTTCCATTTTTGTGCATTTACTAGCAAAGGGGATTAAATGTCTATTATATAAATTAATGTATGATATTTCTTTGTTTAGCATCAAACTCATTCCCATGGACGATATATAGTGCACAAAAAGTGGGTTAGGTGGTCTCTATTTTCCCCAAAAAATCTCTCTCTATTATTCATATGACTTAATCATAAAGTGCATTCATCTCTTCTTTGCACAACCTCCGTGAAATTAAATTTTGAGGCAAAAAGGTGGATACCATTACCAAATTTGTGCAATCTAATGCTTCCTCTATACCAAGGGGCATATTTTTCATATTTCAAGTTATGTATATTCGCATACTTTAAACTTGAGCAAAAATTAAAGCATCTTTTCAATTATTCCAATGTTTAATTATAAAATTGGCCTTTGTTTTTCTAGTTTTCTACTCCAGGGGCAAATATTTTATAGGGGGGCATGTTGTGTACTTAACCATGAAATCTTTATTGGTTGTTATACTCTATGTATTTTTTTTTTGTATGTATGCGCATATTGTATAATTTCTAAACTCTTGTAAAAGGACACTAGTATGTTATATGGGACTTATCACTTTTATTAGTAACTCAATATTTTAAGTAAAAGATTTTTTAGGAGCCCCTTGTGGGATCCCTATAATAACACGTAAATATATATAATTTTTAACAATAAGAAATAACCTCTCTTGTGATGGAATCACGTAGGTAGTTTAATGTTGAACAAATCCTACTAAACCCAATCTGCCTAGAACCATTACTATGGTAGGCCCTGCACTAAAATCAACACAGTTTCAAGGTTGTTTTCTACACATGCTTAAGCTCTGACGAAAAGCAAGTGCAATGAATGTACCTAAGATATTGTAACACTTCCTCATGCACACTATGCCAATTTCTCCAATTTTTTGACATTATGATGTAGTTCATGATGAACTCATTGATTTCCTTCCTGTTTGGAAATGTCTTATCATCATGATGTGCGGGATGTCACCATTAGTCCATGTTCACACATATACCTCATCATGACCACATGATCCGTGTGGACCCTTCTTCATACAGTGATGATGAACTTTCAGGTTATATGGAGCATTTTTACATTTGAGAGAGAGATGACGGGTTGTACCTTCCCCACCTTGGTTGATTTACTTTTGGTCCTTACACCTTGTTGTTTATTGGTCTTGTGGTACCTTGTCGTTGGAGTGTGGTTAGTAGGGTCATTTCACCCATCTTGACTTGTTTGTACCACCCTTTATGTTTTTGGTCCTTTGGGTACTATGGTTGTTTGTACCCTAAATGACCATAGAACCCCACTTATGATTTATGCTATTATTTATGACTCTTTTTTATTTTATTATTTTACTTTTAATTTTTATTTTTAATTTTTTATATTTTATTTTTAGGTTTTATTTTTATTTTTCATTTTTGTATTAAGTAGTTCCTTCCTATTTTAATGGAACCCTATTTTTTGGACTTTAAAGGAACCCTATTCTTTTCTTGACTAGTATGACTGAAGGAATCCGTGGCAGTTATGATATTGTTATCCTAAATCTTATGGAAGTTTGGTATGCCTGCTTGAAGGCTAACTTAAGACTGATCTATTGTTTTACTTGTGGATAAACCCGATCTTCTATTTAAGGGTTTGTTTTGTATTCTGAGAAATCTGATCTGCTATTTAAAGCCCTGACTTGAAGTTCGTTCACCTTGGGCATGCTTGTGTGAACTCAATATTTTGTTTTGGTAGATCGTAACCCTAGATATGCCTCTTTGATGAAATCCGTGAGCATGATTGAGGAGGGTCGTGAAGCCTTAAGTTTTATCCTAGCCTACTGCATGCTCCTTTGAATTTTAATCTGTTTGTTGACTGATTATTTGAGAAGTTTTTATACTTAGCTTGGAATGAGTTATATTTGTTTGTGTTAATGTTGAATCTTATCTTTGCCCAGATCTCTCCTGTTAAGACTTGTCCTATTAGACAAAATTCTTGGTGATCAAATCTATGTTTTTTTTTAACTTTTACTTGCACTAAGACTTTTTTTGTAATCATTCTTTGTGCTTTATTTAACTTATGTTATGAATGTAACTGACTTTTTCTTACTACTATTGCATACAACCTTTCTCTCCCTCTCTCTGTTTTGTACTTACCCTTAGTAGGGTCAGTGGGTTCCTAGTGTTGGCTGACCTATGAGAGGTACAGTTTTCACTGAAAGTAATATTTCTGAGTATAAAATAGGAAGGTTCCACATTACAGGTAAGTACCCTAAACCTATATTCTTTAAACTCATGTTAATGTTGATTAAATGTTGTTAGTGATTACATGTTACTGAAGATTACTTTAACACAGTGAGCCAACTGGTAGTGTTAAAGTCGAAAGAGATGAAAATTGCATTTTGTTACTGTCAAGTACTATTTAGTTTCTGTACTTCTTTATTAGATGTAAGTTTATATTAAATTATATTGATTTTTTTTATTCTTGTGCATAAAACCCTAACTCTACCAAAAATTAAGAAAATGTAGATAAAATATTTGAAATCCCAATAAATATACTTATCTATAATGCCGGTAAACAAAAGTGATAATATCTCAATTAGAAAACAAAGACTTATACATCAAGTGCATGCTACACTAGAGTTCGTCCCTCCTCTTGAATACAAGTTGTAAAGGTCGGCACTATTGTTGGAAGAGTTGAAATGATATTTTAATTTGGAAATAGTTGTGTGATTACTTTTTATAAGGAAACATGGAAGGAATTGGGTGGTTGGCATGTATTAAAGAGAAGGAAATACCTAGAGTGTTGGGAATTCCATGTTTCATGGTAATAGTTGCATATGTGTATGTACATGCACATACAAATGAAAATATGTGCATATGCATGAAACTAATACAACAAAGGGCGATAATAACAATATGGAATCACTTCCCTATCCAATGCTCCCTAACCATATTAGGACTCTTTATATCTATTTCATATTTCCACAATATTCTAAAGGTAATGGTTATCTCATCATATTGGGATTGTCAAAGTGGTTCATATGACAATTTCAATAAAAATTTAAAGTTCAAACACATTAATAAGGTAATAATCAAATTTTTCAGTATCACTTGAGTGCTAGAGGATGGGATGATTTAACTCCATTTTGGATAAATCAACATAATCAACTCAAAATACTTACGACACCATGCCTTTATCATACTATTTTGAAAATAAGCCATGCACATTCATTTTAAAAAACATATGTCAACAATATCTAGATGGACCACTAAAATCTGAGTGCTTATGAAATTCTTATCTCTCTAAGGATAATATAACAATAATATACATAAAAAAGATGGGAAATATATGGTAATCCAAGGGCTCATTATAGCCCCCCCCAATTGGAACGTTGCATACATATATACAATATAGAATTAAAATAACCCAAAGGTAGTGTCGTGCTTTAATAATTCTTCATCTTCAAGTTGTTGTTGCTTGCATATCTCCCTATGTTCTTAATATGGCACAAAGTGTATAATGGTGTCTTTTTCATGATATCCTAATTCATTTTACATTGTATTCCATCTCTTCTTCTTCTCTATATCTAAGTCAATTATATGATTAGTATATTTCCATGATGGAGTGGGGTGTAGCAAAAGTGGGAATCTAAATCTTAGGCCAATATTTTGATAGTGTCCACATACAATTGTGATTTGTATAGAGAAATTTTTAGGCCTTATGGAGAGTGAGGTTTTTCTCTTTTGAGTGCAGTTAAATCCTCCCACTTATTTTGGCATAATTATAAAAATCTATTTCGGAAGTTCCTCATGGTGCTTTGATATTGCAGTGTGCCTTCGTCTTGTTCCTCTTTTAGAATTGGGATCACCTTTCCACTTTTTTATATCCAAATCTCAAAGCATATTCCATTAGTTTATGTCCACTTTTTTATATCCAAATCTCAAAGCATATTTCATTATATTTCAAAGTATTTCTCACATAGTTTATCAACCCATAGGCTCAAAATTTTGATGATTCCTTCTTATACGAACTCGAGGCATTCACAAATTAATTTTGTCCATTTTTGCCAATTTTGAACATGCAAGACAATTAAAGGAAAAATCCCTTACTAATAAACAAATGCATTTTTAATCTTGGGGGAGGCATGGTAACTTTGTATGATTATAGTGGAAAATGCATGCCTTAATGCCTTGTAATTTTCTAATATGAACTATGCATACCCAACAATGTCCTAGTATTTGAACTGTTTTCCCATGGTGCAGGTAGAACCAAATAGGTGTTTTTCAGATCTGTCTTCCTCGAGTGAGGGGAGTTTAGGAAGACTAGAGAAAAGTGAGACATCCAGTAGGTCTACAAGAGTTATATCAACTAGATGTCAAAAGATCAGAAGAAAATTCCATAAATGCATGGATTTTTTTCTCGTTTAAGGGGGGTCATGTTCCTATGATGATGATATAATAAGTGACATCGAGGTGCCCTTGAGGTACAAACATCTAGTGAAACAATGGGTACCCAAGGATCTTCCTCAACTAAACACAAATTTTTGTGTGAACAAGAGGATATATCGAATTGCACCATTGTTAGTACATGGTTTCAGGTTGTTTTGCATGGATGGCATAAAGGTCGGTTACAGTAGATGTATTGAATTGATGGAGTATGTTGGACCATGTTACAACTACAAAGATTGGATGCGACTGGTCCAATATACACGAAGTATGCGCATATATGGATTGTCAGCAAATTATTTACAACTGAAAGACTGATCAAAATAAAGGATCAACGTTTTACATTGACGGAAGGCCAAAGGATACAGGGAATATTGCAGGGTATAAATAGTACACAACCAGGGTCTACAATTAAGCAACCCAACTGCATATTTGAGGGGCAGGAAGTAAACTGTGTTTTTGTATGTGCCATTAAATCAATAGCCGCAGGGGAAGAGTTTCTTATTAATTACAATTTGAATCAAATATATACAAACACGGTTACTATGGGAGTGGTACATCTAACAATTTACCCAACCTTTTATTACTGAATTTAACATCTTATGGATTTTTTGTTAGTATATTGTTATAATTTCGTCAAAATTTTCTATATTTACTTTTCAGGGTAGTGATCAGGGCATCCCCCCAGCAGTCGGTCAGAGGAGTACAACATCCTCAAGGAAGCAGGTATACATCTTTGTAATTGTACAAATATAATATGAAAAAATAGTTTTTTTTGTTGTGTTTTTTCATGAGTATATTAGTTTTGTTTAGATAATGTTATCTATATATTTGTTGCAGATTGTTGTTCCGGGAAACCACCCGTTTTTTGATAAGACGGCATCAACCAACAGGTATACCTGATTGTAATTGTACAATTCAAATACATCAATGTGTTTTCTTATTATGTTTTTTCCATGAGTATTTTGGTTTCGTTTAGATAATTTTTTCTATGTTTTTGTTGCAAGGTGTTGCTCGAGGCACCTCCCTAGTAGTAGATGAGACCAGACCAACCTCGAGGCAGCAAGTATACATCGATGCAATTGTACAAATTTAATATGAACAAAAAGTTTGTGTTGTTGTGTTTTTTCATGAGTATATTCGATTCATTTAGATAATGTTATCTATATATTTGTTGCATAGTTTTGACCGGGGAAACCACCCGCCTGCTGATCAGACGATAACAACCTCAGGGAAACATGTATACCTAATTGTAATTGTACAATTTAAATACATCAATATGTTTTCTTATTATGTTTTTCCGTGAGTATTTTGGATTCGTTTAGATAATTTTTTCTATGTTTTTGTTGCAGGGTGTTGATTGGGGAACCTCCCTAGCAGTAGATCAGGGCAAGTACCCTACCATTGATCAGATGAGTAGACGATCCTCGATGCAACACATATAATTCATTGCAATTGTAAAAATATAATATGGAGCATCATGTTTTTTTTGTTATGTCTTTTTCGTGTGTATATTGGTTTCATTATGATGATGTTTTCTACATTTTTTTGGCAGGGGGGTGATCGGGGCAAGTCCCTAGATGTGGATCAGAAGACACCAACATCGAGGCATCACGTATACCTAATTGTAATTTTAGGAATCTATCATGATAGATATGTTTTTTTAATATAGTTTTTCCTCAGTCTATTGCTTTCACGTCAGTAATGTTTTATATATTTTTGTTGCAGGCCACAGATTCGGCGTATGATCCAACGTCAGAGAAATCAATAGATTTTGATGTGGATGAGCTGATGCACGATGCTGACATTGGATCTTCTCTAGACCCAATTAATATGATAGAGAATACCTTAAAAAAATTAATGAGGATATCCTTCATTTGCTATTCATTCAGCCTCAAAAAAAATGAGATTAGAGAAAAGGTTGATGTTTTGGTAAAGAGATCTCGTGCCTTGAAAGTAAGTTGCAGAATCTTGAATCAGAATATAAATTCATTTAGTATTTGATCATTTTTACTTGTATATGATGGTGAACTAAAATATGGTTTGAATTGCCAGGATATTTTGGACCCACACACTAGTGGTCAAGGCGGTGTTGGCACTAGTGACGCCGTGGAGAGTCGTCACATGAGAAAATGAATCCATGTGCCTCTCATGTGCCATTTTTGTTGACTTAACAGTCGACAAAACATTCTGTGACACCCCATAGGCCAGCTGTGAGTGCACCCGCTAGTGACCGATGCACGCCAAATCGTATAGAAGAAGGGGTCGATGCAAAGACTTCTAGTATTGATATTGTTGAAGCAACATTTCCTGGATCTTCCTGTGTCACTAGCATGGGTACACTACAGACCACATTTGTGGTGGAAGAAGAGATTGTTCCAATAAAGATAGAGAATATCCCAGGTATTTAATATACATCATTCAAGTTAGTGTTTATGATTTGATTGTAATATACTGATAAAACATTATTTTTCAACTAATGATGGCATGATCGTTTTGCAGGAAATGATATTTTTATAAACATCTAAATTATTTGTCATTGGAGATATTTGGGCCCACCATCCGCAGAAGGTGAGATAAACAAAGTAAAAATTTAAAAGATGAGCTCACTAATTGCTTGGTTGGCCTGTTCGGCAATGAGACCTTTAATCGAGCCGAGGTCCTAAAGAAGGCTAGACAACATATGAAGATTGTCTGGGACCAATATAGGGTTCATCTAGAAATGAACCCTAGGTATGAGCACCCTCTAATGAATCCAGGAAGAGAGTGGAAATCCCTAGTAGAAGATGGATGGAAAGGAGAGGGCTCTGAGAAAATAAGGAAAGCTACCACCGGGCACAGGAAGGTATGCAATACTTGGGCCTGGTGGTTATTCAAATTTGGCAGCACGAATTGTAAGTATCGAAAAACCAATATTGCATCCAAATAATAAATTGCAAATTATTTCCGTTTTATTGCACTGCAAAAGGTAAATTCATGACATTATGCAAATATGCAGGCCGACCGATTCAAGGAAGTGCCCACTGAGGAAGACTTGAAGCTTGGCTTCCAGCACGTCTTTGGAGTTGTTGTTGAATGCTGAAAAATCTTGTATGGGAAAACACAGTCTTTTGGTGATCCACCTTGTGCACAGGTATATAAAATCAATATAATTTAATGAATATTTATTACTTGTGCAATCTATTCGTTATAAATATTTTCCATAAACTATTGACTCTGTTTTGAGTAGGAAAGCAACAATCCACTTAATGTCGAGGATGGAGAACAACCAATCGAAGATAATGCTTTGAATCCTAGTAATTAATTTATTCATATGCTACAATTTTAAATACTGCATTGCAGATGGTGAATATTAATTGTACTTTTCCATGTTTCAACTGCAGAGCATGTAGAGGGCCACACTATACAGGATGAGCCTAGACAAGAATATGAAGTACATGATGTGGCCACAATAGGTGAAAAAACACCTTTGTAATGTTTATTTTGAAAGAAATACTTGTCATTATAATATTGGAAGATGTCAATGTAACATTTTCACATTATTGTAGCAAATCCGGACCCCTTTCCGCAACATCCACATCGCGAGTACTCTACTAGGAAGACAACATGACAAGTTGATGAAGCCCCAAGAAATGAACAACAAGTTCTAGAAGATGAGTTTGTTTCTTGCTAATTTTGTCAAGAGAAAAAAACCTAAAAAGAAGTGATTGAAGAAACACCATGTGTACTTATTTTTGATAATATAATGTCATGCATAATTTTTTGCCTACTAAATGAATGAATGGTTTAATTAATATTACCTTTTATTGAATGAATGGTAAATGTTTCTTTAGTGATGAAATCTGCATGTTTGCACATAATTATTTTTTTCAAGTACGTGCATTGGGCATGGGGAATTGAGAGTGATGTGAAGGGGGGGAGGGGCCATAAGAGATTCCATATTCATGTGGTTGGCCCTGTTTAGTAGAGAATATTAAATTATTCTTGAAACAAAGAGGAGCTCAATGAGACCACATAAGTGAGACCACACTATTATGATCACAAGATTAGCTAGGTTTCAACCCATCAAATCCTTCACACATGCAAGTACTCATCTCAAGCACACAAGGGTTTCACCATTAAATAACCACTCGTAGGTTCACCAACTGAAATACTTGTCTTTCAAAACAACAAGAAGGAAATTTCATCCCAATAAACCCCCCTAGCTATAAGAAGTCAATTCCAACCAAATTTGGTTGCTTCGTCATCTGTATCACTGTCACGTCCCCTCCAACCCACCTGGCTGGCTGGAGACCGTGATCCATTTTTATTTTCTCCAAAACCATGACTGAGCACCCATACACACAGTCGGAGAACTCATATTCCGCAACAACGAATCCTGAAACGTGAACCCCGCAACAATGATTATGAAATGCACATCCCGCAACAGTGGTTCCGAAACGCACATCCCGCAACAATGGTTCCCACAGTTTTGGGTTCGGTATTGCGGGAGTCCAAACACATAGTGCGAGTTTTGGTGAACCCCCAACCCGAAACCCGATTCCAACTGCTCTACTGCAGGGTGGTCACCCCGAAACCCGAAGCACGCAAGCCACTGACCCTGCAAACCGCAATGTCGGGTGCGGGGTTGCGGGAAGTCCAAATCCTGTCATGCGAGTTTTGACGAACCCGAAACTCGAAACCCGCTACTTTCAGGTTTGGAATTGCGGAAGGCCCAAAAACTCTCCATGCGGACTTTGGCATACCCGCAACCCACGGAATCATGCGTGCGGAACCCTATTTATGTAAGGGTAACTTCATCAATCTTCCAAGGGACATAACTCTTCTCTCCAGTATCCAAAATGGGCAAGGTCAGTACCGTTGGAAATCTTATGGAGAACTCTATCCAATGGTAGTATCCTCCTGACCAGGTGAGGCCCCTAATCACCTCATTTCCTTCTCCAAAGCTCTGTTCCTATCCACACTTGAACATTCCAACCTTCAACCTACCAAGGTCCCTTCCTGCTATCAGACCCACAGAGGTTCCTAAAACCACTTTCAGGGCTTCTCTAACTTCTCAAGGATCAATGTAGATATATCTTTCCTTCACAGGGTTAGTACACATCACATTCATTACCAAAAACAATGGAGCTCTATCATACAACATCACATATAAAATGCATCCACATAGTTAACTCACACATCTATCATATGCAAGAATTACAAGCATTAGTTCCTGCAATATAAGGTAAATACACACAGTGGATTCAGCCTGTTACTCAGGCCTGTACATGACTTCATGTCAACCATTCATATAACCATACATACAACAACTCCATGACTATACAAGCATTTATCATAATAATGAAACCACATAATTTACCATAACAGAATACTTATCTTTGAATTCCGAAGCAACTGGCTAAGTGAGAGCAACGTTCCACCCAACCTTAGATCTCTGTCCAGCTTATACTCTTTCGGCTGAGAGATCACCCCCGAGTTGGGAAATGTATCCACTAAGGAGGGCTAATAGGTTCTCTCACAATCAAGGCTCCATTCACATGCTAAACTAGTCTGTAGTTGGGTTTACCAAGCATTCCAGGGAACCTACCCATGCTAAGCCAACCTACAGGGGTTCTTCAGCACACAGGGATAATAAGGAGGCATTGCTAAACCAGTGAGTTCAACCACAGAACTACGGGCATCTTAGCACTCAGTTGACCTGGAACCCACAATACCTACCACATCCAACACAAGGAAGAACTACTGCACAATCACACAGTCTCTCAAGGCATCTTCCCTTCCAGTGCTATTCTAGGATGGGCATAGAAATATCTAGTCGCTCACAGCCAACCTATCACCCACAATACCTACCACATCCAACACAAGGAAGATCCTATCACTGCTGTACAATCTCACAAGGTCCTTCCCTTCCAGTGCTATTCCAGGATGGGCATAGAAAGGTCTGGTCACTAGCTCATTGAGACTATAGCCTTCACTGAGTTTCTCCAGCAATCCAACCCTTCTGCCACGGTTTACAACAAGATATATCTCGGCTTGGGGTCTTCCCACGGTTGCTCTGTGCAAACCGCTCTGCAACCTTCTCTATTGACTCTGTTCGTCGTTGCACCAGGGTTCTACACACATGGTGTCACGGCTGCTCGTTCTTGGGTAGTTCTCACACATAAGGGCACACTACTTACAGGAAAACACACAGGTGAATCCTCTGCGAGGGTCAATGGTCTTCCCCATGGTAGCGTGAGCATTCTAAAAATAGGGAACTGAGAGTACATGAGTTCTGAATCGATGATTGTGTGTCTCTGAGTCTTCCCCCCCCTCGGGTTCACAATAGCCTCTGCGAGTTCTCCTAGGCAGTTCGATGCCTTCACACGCAGGTGATCAAAACTATCCCCTGCCATACGAAATCGCAGGCATGCTCTATACTCCATCAGACTCGGCTGTTGGTGCTCAACCACCCTCTGAAATCGCATTAATGTCAGCAGGGAGTTCAAACGGGTTCTCAGTCAGACATGTGGCAACATGGTCAATCAATCCCAAACCCCCTCACCTCTCCCTAGTGGATACACATAGCCCCCTTCTCGTTCGTTGCCTCCTTAGCCAGCTTCTTGGTTATTCTATTCATTCAGTAATAATTACATCATTTACATTCTTCATGGCTTAGCAACCCATGAATAATCAAACTACATCAATACTTGCCTGAGCAATAAACTAAAACATCCACTAGTGGGACCTTGGCCTTGAGCTCCACACTAGGGCATTTACACATACTGTACATAAACAGTATTTACATCAAGGGCAAAATGGGGTATTACAATCACAGAAGTGAACATCCAAGTAAATCATCACAACATGTTCCCAAGAAAGGCGTCTCTCCAAACTCCATCAATCATGACATCTCATCAAGCTCCAAGTCCTCGAAACAAATCATCTCACCATGCTCAAGGTCTTCGCGTTAGTGCTCTTGTCAACAATAGGTCCATTTATCATCGATAAAACCTACCCTATACAATATATTGTATTTCCAAAACTAGATAAGTTTTCCCATACTATAGATTACATGATTATGATGGTTCAGTCTTATCCAACTATGTCTATATGGTCAATTGTAAAATGATTTCTATTGTGTTCTTCCCCCAAGGGGTCCATTGACTTTGTGATAGTTAATTACCAATCAAATAAATGGATCTTCAAAGGATCGATTTCTCATCAAATATTACAACTATTTGTCATGTTGTAGATACCAATTAAGTGTTATTAGTGTGGTTACAATACATTAGATTGGCAAAGTATAAACTTCCTTGTCAACAATGCAATATAGGGCAGTGATCAAGGTCGTATGCTTTAGTAAAAAAACCAACAATATGAAGAAACTAAAATGACATTAAAAGGGACCAACTCATTGAATTGAATGACCCTAAATATTTTCATATTTGATATTGTCCTAAGTATTGGCATTTCTTTCTGGTTCCCAGGTCATTCACTATGAAAAATACTAGACTTAGCACCTCAAAAATATTTGTTCACCTACTGGTCACTTCTTCATGATGCCTTTGCACAAGGATTAAATCTTCTTCTTATAGGTGGGAGGTACCTCAATTCTTTCCTTCTTCTATGTTCAATGTCAAGTGGACCCAAACCCAACTCAATGTGCAACCAACTCCTCAAAATCCTCCAAGGCCTTAAGAATGTTCAACCCTTCGGTCCATGTTGTCAACAAAATGTGCATAATTACCCAAGGAATCCCAAGTCTTTAAATAATTCCATATCATCAACGAAAATTTCATATCTTATTAAAAAACAACGTATGGATAGTGGAAAATGAATTACAGTGTTAAAATAGGTTCTCTTAGAATAACTCTTCTCAACTAATGGATCCTTTTCATGTCATCTGAACCTCTATTTATACTTCATTTTGGGTAGAAAACTATTGTAATTGTCACCCCTTATAACAATATATTAAGAATTCTTCCATTAAGGGAAGAGTTTGAGGGATTTTATAAGAGGGAAAGTTAATTTCTTTTCCATTTATATTTAAGAGAAAGGAGGTAAATGTAGTTTAAAAAATAATATAAGTCAACAAGGTAAGAAGGGTCCCACAATAATAATTCTATTGGATAAGTCATAAAAGGAGTAATTATATTACATCTCATCTAATAGAAAACCAAGCATTTAAATTTGTTGAATGGATCAAATAGCTCCAACAATAATAGGCTTATGGCATTCTCAAGGAAATCAACACCAATTATAAGCAACACCACAGTCAACACTAGATTCCACACCATTATAAGTTTAGTTACAAAGTGTAGGCAAAAGAGTGACTTACAAGTTCCCACGAGAAGATCAAACCACTTCCTTAAAGGTCTTACATTTTCACCAAGTAGTGGGTCATAATTGACATGAACTTATCTTAATGCCATTCCTTGATTCATATCCTTTTTTAAATGTGAATTTTATTTGACCATACTATTCACCTTTGTTAGACACATTAGAGGTGGTAGAGAAATAAACTATAGTTAATATAAAACTTTTCTTGATTGAACTAGTTAAAGTGGATCAAATCATAGACACCAAAAATAAGATCAGTACCCCATAATAGGGCATACAACTCTATTAGATTTTCAAAATAGGGAAATGTATTCACCATGCCAAGTAGTTTACTAGAAAGTAGATCCAGTAAAAGATTCCACACTTGATCTATCTAGTTGATACAACGGGGAACATTTCTTTGTAAAGGGGGACAATTGATTGAGGTGGCAATTCTAGACCATCTTAGAAACAATCTAGAATTTTTCAATTTTCAGGTCATGGTATTTTGCTATAGTTTTCAATCCCTTCCTTTCATATTTTAAAGCCAAAAACAATGTGAATAACAATTTAGTTACATTTATAGGCATAGATCTAGACAAGCTATTTCCAGTAAGGTAACAGTGACTAACACCTTATGAATTCCTATGAGAAATTTATCCTTGGTAAGGTGACATTCCAATTCAGCGTTTTAGGGCCCACCTTTATTTGTCCATGTACATTTCTTTGTACATTAAAGAATTTTTTTAAAAAAAGTGGAAGTCATCATGACATTCATTCCTATCCCTAAAGCTTTCAATTAGAGGAAATTTGAGGTCTAAAATGGGCCTCCTAAGGAAAATAATCAAATAATAGTTGAAATAATCAAATAATAGTTAAAATGATAAAATAATATTTATTAATTTTGGAGGAAGAAAGAAAAAAACTAATTTTTTTGTTCGTATTTTCAACATATCTCCCTGGTTTTTTACTCAAATTTCAAGCGGGAGCACTTGTTGGATGCATAATTTAATTCCTCATCCAACGAGTGCTCCTTCTTGAAATTTGAGTAAAAAACCAAGGAGATATGTTGAAAATACGAACAAAAACATTAGTTTATTTTATGACAAATATATCAAGTCAACCATGATGGTTGACTCATTTTATTGAAATTCTATTGGTTCTTGAATTCCAACTCATCAAAAAATTATGGTTGGCTCATTTTCTTATAAGGCCCATTTTAGGCCTCAAATTTCCTCTAATTGGCATATAATGCTGTGAGAGAGGCATTTTTCGAAAGGAATGGCATGCATGAATTTGTAACATTAATGTGAATTTTTAAGGGAGATGAGGTGCCTAATGATTTCCCTCTATAAATAATGATTGTTTCATGTAAAGGAGGCTTGAGACCTATTTCCATTCATAAATAAGAAAAGTAATATAAAATAGAGGTAATTGAAAGCTCAGGTAGCACATGATCATGCTACTTGAGATGAGGGTTTCGCTGGTGGATATTAATTTGATTCCCTGGTGGATATTAATGTATTCAACCTCAAGCAAACAATAATCTGCTTGGAATTTTCATTTGAACTATTTCACATCTTGCAATAGTTATCACCAGACTTTGCACATTAGTGGTTGCTCAGTATTGGTATAATCTTTCTGTGTTGAAGGTTTGAACTAGATTTCTGATCCATTCTTGATTGCCTACTACAGAAGTGGAAATTGGATTCTCAAGCAAAATCCAAGAGAAAGAGTGAGAATTTTAACCCTCTACAAGATGATGGTGCTCTTGCATTTCCTAATGATCCTCCAAATGCAATGAATGCTTCTAGTGAATTTAGTGGCACTCATCAAACACATCTTCCATGAAATAAAGAATTTCATTTTGGCACAATTTCAACTTCAAATGAGTGTGGGTTGGCATAAGTAAAAAATACAGATGATGATGTTGGAATGGATGATTTCTGGGATTCAAATAGGACCTCAAATTCATCCACTAAACTTTAACTAGAATATCCTCTTTGGATTATTGGGTAAGCACATAAGCCTTTAAGTTTTTATTAATCTTCTCCCTTGATACAAGGTCTATACTACACCATAGTTGTTATCACAAATATAGGAACTCAACAATGACACAAAGCAAGTAGCTACCTCTTTAAAGGTGACTGAAATCTACCCACTAAAATAGATTATGGCGCTCTTACCTATGGGGAAAATGTGACAACCATGGTCCCTTTCAACTAAAAGGGATATAAGTTGTGCTTAACCTTGTAGCATAGCCTACCTTTCAATGTGTTGCAACTTAGAATTGAGAATGATATGTCCAATAATAAAACAAAAACTAAGTCCTAAACCTATCCAATGATGTTTTATCCTTCAAATCCATCATAAAAAATAACCATGTCACTAATGCTAAGTCTAAATAGGTCCCAACTTATGGTTGTAGGAAGCTATTGAGTGCAAAATTTAAATTACCATTAACACATCTCCACGGTAATCCCAATACAACTTGATTATAACTCCATAATGTGATATTGGGTCATAAAACAACCTATTGAGTTGAATAAATATAGATCTCAATACAAACCATGGAATTAAACAACATTCCATGGATCAACTTCCTTTGCATCTGCCTATGCACCCTTCTATCCCATTGTGGTTATGGATTTAAGCTAAACGAATGTTGAGTCAACTGGTTCAAATGCATTTGACTTTGTTTCCACAACCTTTGTTTCCAGCAGGATGCGTAGAAGTTGCATGTGGAGAAGTGTTGAAGTATAACCATGATTCTAACCTATAGAGGATATACCTTATGTAGGGAAGGAAGGATTTTCTTGACAAATCCAGTTTCTGTGAACACCGTCGTGACATTTTAGGTAAATATTTTGTTCATGTGTGATATGTTTTATCTCTATGTTGTTTAAAAATGTTGTTCTATTTTTGTATGTCAATTTTAACGGAAACACTTCTGTATTTTAATGGATACCTATTTAAGGTTTCATTCTCCTAGGGCAATTAAAAATTTCCAATAGCTCTCTATTTTCCACCATTCGTTCATTTTTTAGATTAGAAATCCATGGATTCCATTCAAAATTCGTTGCACTATTATAAAGGGTTTCTAATTATGTTTTTCAAGCTTATTGACTATTGATGGAAGACGTATCACTTTATCTACTTTCCAATGGCTTTACAAAGGATGATTCAACTGCTCTAAAGATTGTATGAACTTTATAAGTGCCAACTAGAGATGTACATAGGTTATATAGGCCATATACACCATGTCTAGGCCATTTTATTTTAATTGGGAGACTGTAGAACTATATGCAGGCTTGGTTGTGCATAATATTTATCCTAAAGGAATGTGCATTGTTTGGACACATTACTTAAAGTTTCAGAGTGATATGGAGTGGTAAGTTCAACCACTAGATCAAAACTTGAACCTATTAATTGGTCCTCCTTCAATGGTTTGGTTACAAAGAATCTCCTTTGTTAGACATATTAAATTTAAATGATGGGCATGGAGTAAATTTTCCTTATCCACCACTTTTTCTTATAAATCCAATTCTCTTATGGTTTCTTTAACTTTCAAGTTATACGTTTTACTGAGAGTAGTCATATTATATGGTTTAAGTAATTCATCTTTTTAATGAATTTACATTGCATGTGTTGTTTGAGAAATTTACAAGCATCTATTTTCAATTAATTATTTAAATTAAATGGGAATGTGATTATAACCATAGGAACCCTAGGAAGGTATTGTTAATTGCATAGCAGTTGAGTATATAAGCTATATATATAAAACTTGCATCATAAAGACTTGCTAATGAAAAAAGCAAGTAGAGGTTCATTAAACTAATTTATGTACATTTCATAATAAGTTAGTGACATTATTAATTTTGTTTGAAAACAAGTCTACATACAGCTAGATAATAGGATTGATAGAGCCTCCATTGTGCATAGTGCTATGAACCAAAGTTTGTTTGAGTTTGTTGTTGGACAAGTGATACTAACAGTACAAATAGCAAAATAGTTGGACACAATTATTCTTGGAATCTTGTATGAAAAAGAGATCTATATTGGATGTGTGATGGGTAAGCATGTATGTGAACAAGACAATAAGGTATACATGCAGCTTAGGTGATTCGAAAACCATTAGAAGGATATAATCAGTAAGAAATTGAATTGTAATTGATTAAAATTGCATCAGTGTAGAGCATATAGTGTTGCTGGCCACGTTTGCACTTAGAACTACACGAAGAAAAAAATCATTATAGTCATTTTGAATATTGATATATTTCCATAAGTTTGATAACAAAGACCAGAATGTTATCATAAAGTATAAGTATTGGAAAATCCAATGGGCTATAAGAGCCTCATTTACAGATCATATGACAAGTCTCTATCCAATAGATTTAGCATAAAAAGACATGATTGTGGACCTTGGTCCCAGGTGAACCCCGTTTGGAACTACTATTTTTTTTTTAAATTCCCCAATTACGTCGCATATCCAATGGCTCCTCCAGTAAATCCGACGACATTTCCATATCTCTGACAGCAAATGTCTTCGGACTTTGTCATCTGTCTGTGGTTACATCTATCAGAACTTTGACGTCTCCTTCGTCGGATATCCGACTTAGGAGTATGTATGTTTTGTAGGATATCTAATGTCTTCTTGGTCGGATATTCAACGTATTCTTGGTCAGATATCCGACCCTTCCCTATGTAACTTATGTCGGATATACGACGGAAATTACAACGTCTTCTTGGTTGGATATTCGAACCTTCCCTATGTAAATGATGTCGTATATGCGATGGAAATTTGGTCGGTTATGGGAGGTTTATATTAAAAAATTTGTGTCATTTAATTGACATTTGAGTGTCAGATATCCGATGAGAGCTTGTTTCTATCAGATATCCGTCGAAGTTGAACCGAAATTTAAAAAAATAAAGGTTTGTCGGATAGTTGACGGAGTGATGTCGAAAATTAGACATATATGCCATCGGATTTTGGGTTCATATTTTCATGTGGATATGGTTGTTGTTATCTCCTATAAATTCACAGATGGAATCAGTTACCTCCAAGTTGCACTTGGATGAACTTTTCAGTTGAGCCACCGAAGAATGAACAAGTCAGTTGTTCACTATCAGAAGTTCAGAAATTTAGAATTCCATGCAGGCCAATTCTGGCCCTTTTAAAAAAATTTACATGTTCATTCCCCCCGGGGAAATTGTAATAAGTTGATGTAGCATGATGTCCTTTGTAAAATACTTGGATAACTTAGATTTAATTATCAATCCAATTACTTGCTTTTTAACGATTTATAATTTCTGAGCTTTTCATCAATCCTCTAAAGTTGGAGTAATTGTCTTGGTGGATAGGCCTTAGGAGGTTATTAAAGTCTAAGTGCATATGTATATTATCATGCTAGTCATCTTCTTTGAGTCATATGAACATGTATTAAGTCCCCCCTAGGTTTTTTTAGTTTTCCACCAATAAAAAAAAATTCCTGTAAAATGGACAAATTTTTAATGTTTTTTATGCAAAAATAATAAAAAGTCATAAAAGTGGTGTTAGGAGGTGTAATTTTCCATGTGGGTTATCGTTTTCCAACCTTGAGAACCCACTTAACCCCTAAACCCACTTTTGAGAGTCAAATTAGTGATTATTTCACTTAATTTGATTTTCTCTCGAAAATGGCCAAAAGGACATAATAAAAGGCCAAAAAAGCACAAAAATCAGCATCCCATGTTTTATGAAAACATGTTTTCAGTCAACCAGAGTGGTGGGATTTAACTAGCAATCAAATATTGGTTTATATGGAGATCAAATATGGTATATTGGAATCAAATCCAAGGAGGTTGATTTCACTCCTTAGAAGAGGGGTGCATCTCTTTGATGGTGGCGCATTACTTGAGGTGGCAGCCACACGTTTCTTGGTGAAGATCCTAAGGAAAGGGTGAATATCCCTATGTGATATGGAACCTTCCTCATTAGAGGTGGCAGCCATATATTCACTCAAACTCCAACTCAATCCCATAATTTTCTCAAGAAGATGCCCTCCTCTCCCAGTGACTAATGCGCTCCCTCTTGCTCATTTTCCTATAAAAGCAGGCTCATTCTTCATCATAAGGGAGGATTGAATCTCTGCAAAACTATGTATAATTTTTATATCATTTGGTGAATAAATAAGCTTTGGAGGTTACATCAGTGTGTATTTCGATGTGTGTGAATGTTCATTGTTGATCTTGTTAGGTAACCTGTATCTGTTCTTTTAATTCTTGTATCATTGCTTGGTTATATTTTTGGCTTACAAGGGGAGCTAACTCTCAATAGGGTAAGAAATTAATTGCTTGATTATTCCTTACTACTTAGTTACATTAGATCTCCTAGAAGTACATGTGATTTTTGCTTAAATGCATGTGTTCCAAGTTTCTTTTGTAGCTAACACCATTATTCTCTAATCCATGTTGTGCAAGCTTTGTCTTAGGTGCAGGTTGTTCTACTTGGAGAAGGATCTGGAGCTTGTTTGAATCTATTTCCACTTCAAGGCTTGAAGAGAAATATAGTTACTCCTAGGCCCACTTCAGAGACTCCATAGCCCTTATTCAAGGGTTTCATTGCTTCTTCTTTTCTCCTCTAAAATACAATATTTTTATTGGTTATCAGTTACCTATGGTGATTCTAAGTTAGATATATATCCTTTCAAAGTAACATCTTTTAATAGATCTGATTTCATAGTCATTTATGCATAGATCTTAGTTTGTTAAAGTTTCATCTTTTATAGTCATATCTAGCATAGGAAATTGTCCATTTTGCAAGTTAGCTTTCTTGTAGATCTAAAGGCTTGTAGGAAGGTTTAATTTCCTTGCTTTAAAATGTTATATCTAGAAAATTAGTGCTCATAATTTTCTTCCCAAAAAGGGAAAGTAAGATCCTAAGAGAGCTTGCTTTTTAGCCTGCTTCTCTTATTACTTTTATGCTTTAGATCTAGTTTTAACATAGAATTGTTTCTAGAATTTTTTCTAACCTTGTCCATGAACAATTCTAATGTGTTTTTGGGAATTTTCTACTAAAGTTTGCTTGCTTTTCTTTGTTTTCTAACGAACAAGTAGAAGGAGGTTTGGAAAAAATTTCATCTTTTGAATCACCCAAAGAACCTGGACCTTCCCTACTTTATTTTAAGCCATTTTGGAAAACTTTCTAACCCTGTTTGGCCTTGATTTATCAATGACCAAAGACATTCTATAAAATTTGTAATTCATAAATAATAAAAAGGAAATAAAATGGGCTACCCAACACCCACACACCATCCCCCCTGGGGGGATTTGCATCTTTGATGGTGGTTTGTATTTTACTAACGTTTTAAATACCCTTTTTTTCTTTAAGTAGTTAAGTTAAGGTTAAAAGTAAATTTTTGTGGTCCCCAATTCAACGTCGGACCACAAACTCACTCAGGACACAAGTTTCATCTTTTGCAAACACTAGCACACAGAACCGTAAACTTTTTATTATTTGCATTTCCTTTTATTAGATTAGTTAGCACCTTCACACACATAATTAGTTGTCCCTTGCTCCATCCACATCAAAACCCGTAGGATCTGTGGGAAATATTCATCACATTAAATCATGGCCAGCAGTCATTTAGATATTCAATGATGTGCATTTGCTTTACTTGGCCCATTTCACATATGACCCTTCGGATTTTACATGTGCTTAAAAGCATAACTATTGCAGCTTTCATCCAGGGTGCTTTACATTTCATTTCATTTGCATTTCATAGATATATAAGTATATAATAATGTAGTGTGATGATGATAGGATCACTTTCTTCAAGTATATCTGACACAACTCGATAAACTAGCTAGTCTAATTAGCTCATGTCACAACACCAGCAGGTACTCCTAGCCCATAAGTGAAGGATGGGGTCAACTAGCGGGAATCATCCACAATCAGGAATAAACATTGGGGGAAACCGACCAGAGAGTTCAAGGATTCATAATCCCAAATCACCTAAGCTCAATACCCAACACCGACAGGTTCTCTTGGCCCAGAAGGGTCAAGGCTTCGATAAGTTTTGTCACACAACTCAGAGCCGAGACACAAAACAACATTGTATAACATATACAAATTTCAAAGTGGGGGAAAATGCTCATCAATCTCACAAGTGAAAGTCTCAAGTCAAGGTTCAAACCAAAGATGGAAGATAACAGATGGATGGTGACAGTGAAAAGGTGATGCCATGACTTGCAAAGACACTAGGGAATGACCAAGTCCATACTATGAAAGGGAAAATACCAATGAGTATACACAAGAACCTCTCACTCAAAGAGAATCAATCACTCTTACTCTATGCCATCAATATGGAAAAAAATATAGCAGATCACCAATGTCTAGCCACTATATACTCAGTCTATCTACTAAGATAAATAAACGAGCAAAATAAAACATCCAAGTACAATAACTGTATACATGTTACGTCATATACCTGCAACTATAATCATCTATGAGGCACAGGAACAATGCTACCGTATGTATCCTGGGGAACCATAATCATCCATATATGATATGACAAAGTGAAACGTGGCCTAACTCGGTCTCCAACCTGAGGTCATGGGGCTCAGTCCTGACATGAAACTGACTGCATATATGCTCTGGGTCCACTAAAGATAGGAGTGTCTCATCATCATAATACTCATATGATGTTGATCTTGTGCATGGGACTGTATAGGACAAGCTCAAAAATGTGCTCAAACTGATCTACAAATCATGGTAGCTCCCACTACTATGAATATGACAAGAAGCACCTTAGTAGCACTCCCTTTTGATTCAAGAGTCGATTTTAAGGATTTCGTCTGCAATGGTATTGGTTGTAATTTCAAACAAGTTGTAATTTTAACCCCCCCAAAAAATGAGTGATACTGGGAGCACCATTTTTCATTCTGAGGGTCAATTTTAAGGTTTTTGTTTGCAACTTTACGAGGAATTAAGACCATAGTGGAAAAAGGTTGCAATTTTAACCTCAAAAAAAGGCATGCTACCAGTAGCACCACTTTTTTATTTAGGAGTTGATTTTTATGTTTTTGACCTCAAAATATGGATTTTTAGAGCTATAGTTCTCATTTTGAGGTCACGGTTTTCATCAAGTCAATAAATATATTACTAAAATAGATGAATAATAATCCAAAATTATCACCTTAGATTAAAAAAAAAGGGCAACATGGAGACAAGAACTTCATGATATTTCATAAATGTTTGTGTCTAAGCCCCACGATTTAGGAAGAGAACACACCTGATCAAGCTAAATTAACAAAGTTTTCACTCTAGAGCATGAGGGAGGTCTTTGTGGAAAAATTCAAGGGGAAGCAAAGATTATTGATCAAGGCATGGAAAATGAAAACCTACAAAACCGCACCAGCAAACCTGCCTAATAATTGTAAGCAATCTAGCCCTGTCATTGCAAGATTCCTTCCTATTTGGACTAGTGCTTTTCCAGTCTTAGGTAATGTCCCTAGTGGTTGTATGTTGTCATCAAATGAACTGATCTACATAAACTCCAATTTGATCACCACACACAAAACTTACTCTCAAGATACCTGTAAGCAGTCAAGAGCAGGGATAAACTCTCAGTAAAAATCGAGATTGTTGAGCTTAGATTTATAAACCAACTACAAAAGTGAACAAAATGAACAAGGTGAAAATAATATGCACCTTAAGTGATTAGCAAATCAAATTAAGTGCATTGAAACCAACCAAATCATTGCAATACTATCAAACAAACATCCAACCAAGAGGTTATAGGAGCAAGAGAGAAAGCATAATCAAATTAAATCAATATATTAATTAAGAGACAAGGATTATATCATAGCGACAACACATGACAGGTTTCCATAGGTCCCATAGCATATGATCATGGAGACGGATCATGGGAACAGATGGGTTAAAGGATGATGAGAATCCACTGCTGCAATCTGCTTTGAAGATATTGTCTAACCTCTACTTTGCCTCTCATCCCTGCATATATAGAACTCAGGTCCTCAAATCTAATTTTCCGTAACTACTAGAGAAAAGGAAAACAAAGCAAATTAAAGCCAAAAGGATTTGCAATTTTGCATGCATACCAAATATGATTTGTTTACTTTTTTGTTGTTTGGGGAAATTTTTATGGAAAAAACTACTTATTTACTAATTGCATCAAAAGCATTTACTATCCAAGGCATATCCCCTTATTATAAAATCAAACCCTATCACTTCCTGTGGATCAAATTTGCTTATGAGTTGCAGCCTGTTGCTGCTTATAATCCCTTTTGCATTAAAAACTTACTAAAGACCATCCCCTTGAGCATTGACATTAACTCTGATAATACGGGGATGGAAGACAGGCTCTTACAATGATCATCCACAAGTTGAAGCATAGCACTAGTCTTCAGTATCATTTCCAGATTTACCACAATTATAATGTTGTTGTTGTTTTTCACTGACAGACCACTAAATAGATGGAAATAAGGCAGTTTCCTGTAATCTAATATCATTTTAGTCATATCCTATAACAAACTCTGTTAAATATCTCCATCCAGTGCTAGCATTTGTGTATAATTATATACTATTTCACAAGTCTTTTCCTATAGCATGCAATTAAGGAGAGAATTTTGTTTGCAACAATTGTCAAACTATATTAACTCCAGCATTGATCTTGTTGTTGACAAATTGTTACTTCTAGAAATATGATGGTTGATATGGTTGTTGTTATCACCCATCAATTCGTTTTTTGTAACCAATGCCCAACTGCCACAATACTTGTTTACCACCTCTCCACTAGAACAATTTGTTGCAGCCCTTCTTGTAGTTGTTGTTTCTTTCACTGAATGCTAGTATTCTCTATGTCAAAACATGGCCTAACCATATCCTTACAACTTATTATTCATGGTTAGGTTTCAGGCTAATCTGAAAAGGGTAGCTTTCACATGCACAAAAGCTGACATAAATGGCTTCCAACGAACTTCCTTTGGATAGGATTTCTGAAAACGTTTTTATGCTAACAATTCAAATTAGGACTTAAGATAGACTTGCATGTAAATATAAATCAAATAGATTAGGCCTTTTCCTAGCTTGGTAAACTTAGCACAATTACTAATTATGCAAAGGAAGTTGACCTACAATTTTATGTTGGTGAAGTTTGGAACCAATAACTTTTTAAGGCTTTTTTGATTGGTAGGATTAGGAAAATTACCGATTATGAAAGCCAAGGTGAATTAGGGTATCATCTAACATGAAATGAAGGTCAAATCATATTTAGGCTTATATCACATGCTAATATTGGATGAGGGTCAAATTTAGCAACTCATACTAAGGTTTTGGAAAGTCAAACTAAACAAGAATGACAATTAAACTCAGCAACTCAAACTGGGATTTTGGAGCGCAATTTAGGGATTTAGCATAAGGAAATTTTGGAACCTCATATAAATAGAAGCTTCCCAAGTAGTTTCCACATGCTACACTAGGAGAACCATTGACCTACTAAGCACTGCTCTTGAATGACCACCCTTTTGACCCACCAAGACCTTGAAACTCCCCACCACTGCATGCTTGGAACCATGACATCCAACCCATACCCTCCACAAATAGAAACTTCCAATTACAAGCATTCTCTAAAAGAAGTCTACCTCCGAAAAAGCAATAAACAAAAAGTAGGAAACACTTTTCATGAAGGTAACATCAATCTATTTCTAAAATGGCAAAAAGCAAGAAAGATTAATCACGAAAGTAACACTGTTGTTGAATGACCACCCTTTCACCCACCAAGACCTTGAAACTCCCCACCACTACATGCTTGGAACCATGAAATCCAACATGTACCTGCCACAAATAGAAACTTCCAATTAAAGACATGCTCAAAAAGAAGTCTACCTCCAAAAAAGCAATAAACAAAAAATAGGAAACACTTTTCATGATGGTAACATCAATGTATGTCTAAAATGGAAAAAAGAAAGAAAGTTTAATCATTAAAGTAACATCAGTGAAAATGTTAACACATATAACAAGTCAAAATTTGGACATGGCTAAAAATAGAAACATCTTGCATGCACCAAAAGCAATCTCACTGGACTCTCTTTTTTAGAAGGAACTAGAATATATAAGCATATCTATCATGTGGGCCTCAAATATCTGGCTCCTAGCCAAAATCAAACTGCTAAGAATAGCAATTTTACCGAATTATGGGGAAACTAACTCTAAAATAAGTTATGATTAATGTCAATCTCTAGAAGCACCTATAATGGAACTAGCCTAATGGAATTTCATTAGATCTTAACCCTCCAGTAGCACAAGCACAACCAGGGGTTAACAATGACAACTCAAGGGGATGACATCCCCTCACAGTGTCAAGAACCACTAAATATCTATACTTCAATGCTATCACAATTGATCCATGGAAACCTGCCCTATTTCAAAAGTGTCTAACCACTCGGAATTGTAGTCAATTGCATGGTACCTCAACTGCTCAACAAGAAGGAAAAAACCACACATGCCCATTTGCAATGAAACCTACAACCCACCTAGAGGCTAGTATGTATGCGTCTCCCACTGGAAAATGAACTCAAGTCGACAGCTAGGAGAAGGAAACATGGTCAGATTCCAATGATAAAAACAATTTTTGGGCATGAAGAAACCCACCAATAAAGTTAATGGTCGCTAAGGTACGATCACAACCCATCAGTACGAAAAATTAGATGAATTTGAACACCGATAAATCTCATTCAATCAGGACCCAATGATGCTCCTATCAGATGTGAGGCAGCTACTAATGAGGCTAACAACTGTTAAGGTACTCTCGCTTCTGGATCAAACCTCAGATGATGCACTGGAGTTGATGAGGAGTGATCTACTAAGAGAAAGGAAAAGATGGAAACCTTCCACCTAGCCGGAATAAAAAAACATGTAGTACAACCATATGGTGACATGTCCCTAGGGATAGATGAGATAAAAACCAACAGGGGTTGACTCGATGCAGTACATGAAGAGATAAGCCAATATTATGATGGAAAACTGCTCCTATTGTCTCTTTGATACTACCCATGCTGACCAAACTCAATACTCAACCAATACAATGCGGTGTAAGGAATGATGCCATCATCCAGGCTTGACCTAGACTAGTCTTCTAATAAATAAGCAGTTGTCGTGTGATATCAAATTTAGAAATTTCCACTAAAGGCAACAATATTTGTTGAAAATGTAAGGAAACAAGGAAAATAAAGGACCGACGGCTACTCACACATATGAAAAACAATCTATTATGCTTACTGACGAAAGGAACTAACCTAAGGATGAAATAAAGAAGAAAAGCATAAGAAGGAAACAATCTGAAAATGCAAACATCAGGCTCAAAATGACATATCAGTGGAAGGAAAGTAGCAAACTGATGAGTTCTACCCTATAGAACCCCCCCCCAAAAAAAAAAAAAAATCCTCTTTTTTTGGTATGAGCACAAAGGCCCTTATTCTTTCTAGAAGGAGATCAAATATGCCCTATTTGATCCTTCAGGAAAGATCAAAATAGTCAACCCTCCAATGCAACCAATCATGAAGTCTTCTAAGACAAAAATTTCTATTCATATGCTTACTAGCCATGAAACCCATTAATTATGTTGGTTGAAACTCAGAACATGGTCCATTACCAATGACCAAGAAGAAAACTGAAGAGCCAAAACTCTTCATATTTTCCTCCTCAAACACCTCCATCGTTCTCAACTCAACCCAATCATGACTAATGTTGATATCCAAGCAATGATCAAACTAAGGATCTCCCTAAAAACCAAAATCTGAATGTGCGATTATTGGAACACTATGACAAAGATCATCTTCTGGTTGAACCAAAAATTGCTCCGACTGCTGTAATGGTATCTCATTGAACTATTCTTGGATCGCCGCTAGGATTTCCTAGGACAAACTCGCTTGCTGACACACTTCTACATGGCTAATTTCTTGCTCCTTTTGAAACTTATAATCATTATTGGAAGGAATTGGAAAACCCACTTGCAAACTTATCTCTTCATCTTCATCTTCATGGAATTCTGCTTATGGCTCAAGCGGTGCAATTACCAATTGATGATCACCCAAGCATGATTCATATTCATCCTATCCATTACTAGAAACTTCATCATATGCAAGGTTTCCACTATTATGTTCTCTTTTAACAAGGAATTCCTACCCTCTTAAGGAAATGCAAAAGTCTTGCCCTAAATTTGTTGGGTATCACTCCATAAGAGGGAACAAAATTTTGAATCAAAAACAAAGGAATAAATATAATCCACTAAAACATTTATTGGTCGAAATGATCAGGGATGAATATTATTAAATACCTTGAAAAATATACCATGAAACGTGGGAAAAATTTCATCTTCTCCCTTCTTAATATGAGAAAACTCCTTAACTAGGGAGAAATTATCCTAAACCTATTGTATGTATTCAATAGCCATGAACAATCATGATCCTTTTGCAGATGAATTCGCCAGGGTAGACTCAGGTGGCCATCTATTTTTATGTTCCAGAATGTATGTTCAGGTTTGCTAAGGCCCAGAACTATGCCTTATGCAGGGTCAAACAATGGAGATCTCAGGTATTATAGCTTTATGAAAACCTACAATAGTGAAGTCACCAGGTAAGATAGAAAACAAAAAACAAATCAAACAAACCTCACCAATTTCATTATAGATAGCCTAGGATTCATGAATTCCCCAACAACAACACCAATTTTTTATCATGCAAATCTGCCTTAGCAGACTTGCCTAATAATTATAGGCAATCTAACCCTGTCACTGCTAGATTCCTCTCCATTCGGACTAGTGCTTTTCTAGTCTCTAGGGGGTCTCCATAAAGGTTGTATATCATTATCAAAACGAACTAATCTACATAAACTCCAATTTGATCAGGACACATAAAGCTTACTGTCGAAATTCCTATAAGCAGTCAAGAGCAAGGGTAAACTTAGTAAAAATCAGGATGGTTGAGATCAAATTTTTTAACCAATGAAAACGGTGAATGAAATCAGGAAGGTGAAAAAAATATAGGCCTTAAGTGATTGAGAAATCAAACTAAGTGCATCAAATTCAACCAAATCATTGCAGTACTACAGCTAACATCCAGCTAAATCATTGCAATACTATGACTACCATCCAACCAAGAGGTCTTGTTATCACTTATGTTATAGCTCCCACTAAGAGGGATCATATCCAGTATGGTAAAGGATAAGCAACTAAACCAAGTGACCCAAGAGGACTCTGACCACTATAGGTTATGTATTTGTCACATTGGACAAAGCGCTCTTTACTTTAGTCCAAGTAAAACTAAGCCAAGGGGGAGACCTTAGCTAACCTAGAAAGTCTAACACAAAAGACAAGACACACACACCAACAAGATTTTAGGCCGGGAGAGAAAACAAAAGTGTTAATATTTCCTTAATACCCTAGATCAATAAGAGGGCTACTTAAAGGGGCGTGGGTGGTCATGCTGAGAGGCTTAATGATGAAAATATTATAAACCAATGTGAGATGTCTCAATAGCTGAGTTAAAATATTAGGTCTAGGATAGGAGGAGTGCTAGTGAGAATTCCCAATTCACTACGCTTAAAATATTTAGCATGAACTTGAAAATGATCACAAATTGGTAATTTAATGGATTATTATCATTCTAAAATGATGATTGATGTTAAATATGGAAAATGAAAATGATTCAAGCAACACCCAAGTCACCAAACAAGCAATGCGTGGAGACACCCAAGGAGGGAAAATTCCACCTAGGAGTACCAGTGCCTGGGTTGGGTAAATTGAGTCGGAATTAAATGATACTTGGTCCCTAGGGGTTTTATGTGATTTCCAACTTGGGTTTTGAATGGAATCTACGCTAGGTGTCTAGAACAAAGCTTGTAGGCAGTGAGGGTTTTAACACTTAGAGATATTTGTTGACTAATGGAATAGAAATCTAAACTACGAAGAAAAGGTTGATAACTTACCTAGAATCTTGGTTGATGCCACGATAGTGACACTCTTCCTCAATTGTGCCCAAGTTGGTGAAGTTCTAATGAAAATCTTGCCCAAGTTGAAAATGCCCAAAGTGGTTATAACGCCCTTCTCTCCTGCACAAGAAAACAACCAAAGTCAATTTGATATTCAAGAGAGAAAGATTATTGTAACACGATAAACAACAAGTATTCCACTTAACAATAAAATGCACAATTGAAAACTTCCTGAAGTGCCGCGAATTTGAGAGACAGATGCTTCACTTCTCCACAATAGCGCCCCTCTTCAAATCGCTATCCTGCCGTAAAAATCGACCACAACGAATGCTACCAAAATACACTATGATTTCACCAGTTTTCACGGAGTAAGATAATGCAATCACTATGCAAGAACATCACACACAAGATACACATTTTTTGTAGAATGATAATTTCTCTATTAGTTTAAATATCCAAAATGAAAAAGTCCCATATAGTGATTGATCTCACAAATAAATAGAGCTCTAAGTACAAAATCCATAGCCCCAAAGATATAAACGGCTATGATCAAAACATAACCAACTCAATCAACGGTGGAAAGAGTTTCACTATAACCACATCGATCTATCAAAAGAGGGGGGCTGATTTACCTAATGTGGCCAAAGTATAGAAACATAGCATACAACATGAAATGACACACGTGCCAAGGGGGAGTCTAGGGGTCTAAGTCTCCCTAATATGCCCCTAATACAATGTCAAAGTAAAATCATAACATAACCAAAGTGCTAGGAATGATGAAATCACCCCCATAGAGAGGACGCACTCCCTAGTGAGGCAATATAACATGTAGCCCAAAACAAGTGTAATAATAATGACAAATAGTCCATAGATCATCAAAATAACATAATATATCATTCCCAAGTCATTTCCTTTACAAAACAAGCCAAATCGATTTCCTAGTGAGAGTCATGGTCACGTTTTGTTCATTAAAAATGTTGATATATACTGTTGAAAGGTAAATATGCTCATAACTTATTTTCCTTTGTCGAAATCATCAATCTGAGTGCACTAATGAAATTAGAAACCATAAATCCACTAAGGGTGACTACTAACACCACATGGATCCATCAATATAGTCATATGTAAGCTCATCCATATCCAGTATATAAAATATGGCCCAAAATAACTGATAATAATAAAAATAACCATGAACCATAGCATATAATGATCATCTGAAGTATGGAACAATGTAGTGTATTCACAGAGGTGCCAAAAATACAAAATCAAACCATCAAATCCAAAATCACTTGGTACCAAATGTTTACCATGGCCAAACTGGGTTGACCAAGTTAAACCTGGTCAAACAAATCACTGAGTTGAGAACCAATTGATCCTGCATGCATAAGGGGTCAATGATGCTCTTTTATCTATATTAATATCCAACTAAAACATAAGTGACACATACAATGGTGACCAGGAACAATAAAAATTAGACTTGTACTAGAACAACTTCACAGTCCTTCATAAAGTCATAGGCATATGCTCAATTACAAAACTGACCATCATGATAGGCTGGGTGAGGTGGATATAGAAAGGCTTGGGTTAAAAGGGGTGACTTATTTAACTTTACCATGTGATATCTCATAGAAAAGGGGACATGGGAAACCACAATGACATGTACAAGATAGATGACACTCAGTGAGAGAGGTGTCTCACATATGGGTAGAGTGCTTGAGTTTCCTCCAGTATACTCTAGACAAACATCCTTCTCTCATTTAATTGATTTGAATTTCATGACATTTCACATTTATTTCATAAGATGACCTTTTATTCACTAGTCATCCTCTAAGGGAAGGTGCCTTGGATAGCCTTGTGGGCCCTAGATAATGACCCAATCTTATCTACATTTCCCACCATTATCCATAGGTGCAATGTTGTGACCACCTTGTTTCCCTTTATGGGAAAATTCCCTTACATCATACAAAAGATGAATGCGCATCCATTGGCCACTGACTATCTACAAAAAGTTTTACTTGATTTCACTTCACTCAGGCCTAATGTTTAAAAACACAACTAATTGTAGCTGGCCTTTTTGCAGTCATTTTGATATAGCATTTGTTCCACATCTGCATTGTAGGGAGTACTTGGCTTGAGGAATAAAGGAGACCACTCGGTGACATGGGCTACTTCATACAACCACAGCCAATCCACAAGGAATCATACAAGCAGAGAGGGATGAACAAGATCCATAACCCAGGCCACACACTCTAGATCCTAGACACAAGTAAAACATGGAGTCCATCATGCACAAATGTCAAAGGGGGGAAATCACCTCAATCTCACAAGTCTGGGTCATAAGTCAAGGATACAAATCACAAAGATGGAATAAATAAATGGATGGAGGAAGTGAGAAATGATGGCAGATGTAGCAGTAGAAATGGTCAGGCTTGTACAAGGTAGGTAATACTAGTGAGCATATACTAAGGTCTCAACAATCAAGACTACTCAACCACTCATGATAACAAGTCCAAAATAAATACCATAAGCATATAACATCACCACTGTGAGTCACTAAATGCCTATTCAAAGCTACTAATATAGGCAATAGAGACAAATGATAATACCCAAATGCAAGATGTATACTTGCTTAGCCATATACTTGTCTTTGGAAATAACCATGAAGACCAACTTTGAGTGCATAAGGGAAAAGAACTACATTAGCTTCATTTCTCTATTGCTTTGACCAATTGAACCATGACTCAACTAGTACATCTCATAGGCCATATAAGGCTCAAAAATAATAATAAAAAAGGGAATACTGGAATAATGCTCTGGATGCTCTAAATAACTCGACAATATAGATCCACCTCTGCTGATCAATGAGAAAATAGATGCTCATCTCATGTAATAAGGACTGGCCCATGCCTTTGAAATCATGATCTGCATCCTGGTAGCCCAGCTACTATGGATGTGACAACAGCTCCTAAGAGGAAGAGAGAAGGCATAATAAAATCAAATCAATGTATTAAGTAAGAGACATGGATTACATCATAGTGACAACACATGATAGGTTGTCAGAGATCCAGGTGCATGTAATGATGGAGATGGACCGTCAAAACGGGTGGGTGAAAGGATGATGAGAGTCCACTGCTACAATCTGCTCTGAAGATATTGTCTAACCTCTATTCTACCTCTCATCCCTGTATATATAGAACTCAGTTCCTCAAAGCTAGTTCACCCTAACTGCTGGAGAAAACATTAAAAAAAAAAGCAAATTAAATCCAAAAGGCTTTGCATGCATACCAAATGTGATTAGTTTTGTTTTTCTATTTGGATAACTTTTTATGGAAAAAACTACTTATTTACCAATTTCATTAATAGCATTTACTATCCAAGGCATATCCCCTTATTATAAAACCGAACCCTATCATTGCCCGAGGATCAAATTTGTTTATGTTCTGTAGCCTGTAGTTGTTTATCATCCATTTTACACTTAAAACCAACTAAAGACCTTCCCCTCTAGCACTAACATTAACTCTAATAATCCACCATATATAGTTATAAGATAGGCTATTAAATTGATCACCCAAAAATTGAAGCATAGCATTGGTCTTCAACATCATTTCCAAAGTTATCACAATTACAATGATGTTGTTGTTTTTCACTGGCAAACCACTAAATAGAAAGGAATAAGGCAGATTCTTGTAATCCAATAGCATTTTAGTCATCTCCTATAACAAACTATGCTAAGTATCTCCATCTAGTGGTAGTATTTGTGTAGAAGTATTTTATTTCAAAAGTCTTTTCCTGTAGCATGCAATTAAGGATAAAATTTATGTTGCAACTGTTGCCAAACTAGATTAACACCAACGTTGATCTTGATGTTAACAAATTGTAATTTCCAGAAATATGATGGTTGATATGGTTGTTGTTATCTCCTATCAATTCGCAGATGGAATCAGTTAGCTCCAAGTTTCACTTGGATGAATGTTTCAGCTGAGCCGCCGAAGAATGAACAAGTCAGTTGTTTACTATCAGAAGTTCAGAAGTTTAGAAGTCCATCTAGGCCAATTCTGGCCCTTTTCAAAAAATTTACATGTTCATTCCCCTCGGGGAAATTGTAATAATTTGACAGCATGATAGCCTTTGTAAAAGACTTGGATAAATTATATTTAATTATCAATCCAATTACTCTAGATTGTTTTTTCCTTGTTAATTATTCGTCCCTTTTCAATGACTTATAATTTCTAAGTTTTCCATTCAATCATCCAAAGTTGGAGTAATTGTCTTGGTGGATAGGCCTTAGGAGGTTATTAAAGTCTAATTGTCAATGTATATTATCATGCTAGTCATCTTCTTTGATTCATATGAACATGTATTAAGTCCCCCCTAGGTTTTTTAGTTTTCCACCAATAAAAAAATTCCTGTAAAATGGACTTTTTTTAATGTTTTTTATGCAAATATATTTAAAAGTCATAAAAGTAGTGTTAGGAGGTGGAATTTTCCATGGGGGTGCTCTTTTTCCAAACTTGAGCACCCACTTAACCCCTAAACCCACTTTTGAGATTCAAATTAGTGATTATTTCACTTAATTTGATTTTCTCTCGAAAATGGCCAAAAGGACATAATAAAAGGCCAAAAAAGCACAAAAACCAGCATCCCATGTTTTATGCAAACATGTTTTCAATCAACCAGAGCGGGGGGAGTTAACTAGCAATCAAATATTGAATTGTATGGAGATTAAATATGGTAGATTGGGATCAAATCCAAGGAGGTCGAGTTCACGCCTTAGAAGAGGGGTGCATCTCTTTGATGGGGGCATAGTACTTGAGGTGGCAGCCACACGTTTCTTGGTGAAGATCCTAAGGAAAGGGTGAAGATCCTTCTGTGAGATGACGCCTACCTTATGAGAGGTGGCACCCATCTCTTCACTCAAACTCCAACTCAATCCCATAATTTGCTCAAGAAGATGCCCTCCTCTCCCAGTGACTAATGCACTCCCTCATGGTTCATTTTCCTATAAAAGTGGGTTGAATCTTCATCATAAGGGAGGATTGAATCTCTGCAAAACTCTCTATAATTTTTCTATCATTTGATGAATAAATAAGCTTTGGAGGTTACATCGGTGTGTATTGCTATGTGTGTGAATGTTCATTGTTGATCTTGTCAGGTAACTTGTATCTGTTCTTTCAATTCTGGTATCATTGCTTGGTTAGATTTTTGGCTTACAAGGGGAGCTAACTCTTAGTGGGGTAATAAATTTCTTGCTTGATTATTCCTTACTACTTAGTTACATTAGATCTCCTAGAAGTACATGTGATTTTTGCTTAAATGCATGTGTTCCAAGTTTCTTGTGTAGCTAACACCATTATCCTCTAATCCATATTGTGCAATCTTTGTCTTAGGTGTAGGTTGTTCTACTTGGAGAAGAATAGGGAGCTTGTTTGCATCTATTTCCACTTCAAGGCTTCAAGAGAAACATAGTTCCTCCTAGGCCCACTTCAGAGACTCCATAGCCCTTATTCAAGGGTTTCACTTCTTCTTCTTTTCTCCTCTAAAATACAATATTTTTCTTGGTTACCAGTTACCTATGGTGATTATAAGTTAGATCTATCTCCTTTCAAAGTAACATCTTTTAATAGATATGATTTCATAGTCATTTATGCGTAGATCTTAGTTTGTTAAAGTTTTATCTTTTATAGTCATATCTAGCATAGAAAATTGTCCATTTTGCAAGTTAGTTTTCTTGTAGATCTAAAGGCTTGTAGGAAGGTTTTATTTCCTTGCTTTAAAATGTTATATCTAGAAACTTAGTGCTTATCATTTGCTTCCCCAAAAGGGCAAGTAAGATCCTAAGATAGCTTGCTTTTTATGCTGCCTCTCTTAGTTACTTTTATGCTTTCAATCTAGTTTTAGCATAGAATTGTTTATAGAATTTTTTCTAACCTTGTCCAAGAACAGTTCTAATGTGTTTTTGGGCATTTCCTACTAAATTCTTCTTCTTCTTTTTTGTTTTCTAACGAATGGGTAGAAGGAGGTTTGGAAAAAATTTCATCTTTTGAATCGCCCAAAGAACCTGGACCTTCCCTACTTTATTTTAAGCCATTTTGGAAAAATTTCTAAGCCTATTTGGCCTTGATTTATCAACGACCAAAGACATTCCATAAAAAATTTAATTAGTAAATAATAAAAAGGAAAGCAAATGGGATACCCAGCACCCACACACTATACCCCCTGGGGGGATTTGCAGCTTTGATGGTGGTTTGTATTTTACTACTGTTTTTACTCTTTTTTTCTTTAAGTAGTTAAGTTAAGGTTAAAAGTAAATTTTTGTGGCCCCCGATTCAACGTTGGACCACAAACTCACTCAGGACACAGGTTTCATATTTTACAAACACTAGCACACAAAACTGTAAACTTTTTATTATTTTCATTTCCTTTTATTAGATTAGTTAGCACCTTCACACATATAATTAGTTGTCCCTTGCTCCATCCACATAAAAACCTGTAGGCTTCGTGGGAAATAATCATCATATTTAAATCATGGCCAGCAGTCATTTAGATATTCAATGATGTGCATCTGCTTTACTTGGCCCATTTCACATATGACCCTTCGGATTTTACAAGTGCTTAAAAGCACAACTAATTGCAGCTTTCATCCAGGATGCTTTACATTTCATTTCATTTGCATTTTTTTTTTTTCCATGTGGTTCACTTTAATCAGCTTAGCCGACCGCTACATCCACGAAATAATTTTCGACGGACCCGCCCCGAAGGGGTTTCCGCCCTGCGGCCGCTGCGTGCCTAACCCCAAGAGGGTCTATGAGGATGGATCCCGTGACCTCGCATGCTGGGAGGCCTAACTTCCGAGAACTCAACCGATTGAGCTAACTCTTGGGGCTAAAATCATTTGCATTTCATATATATATAAGTATATAATAATGCAGTGTGATGATGATAGGATCACTTGCTTCAAGTATATCTGACACAACTCGGGAAACTAGCTCGTCTTAGCTCATGTCACAGCACCAGCGGGTACTCCTCGCCCAGAAGTTAAGCATGGGGTAAACTAGCGGGAATCATCCGCAATTAGGACCAAACATCGGGGGCAACCGACCAGAGAGGTCAAGGCTTCATAATCCTAACTCACGTAAGCTCGGGACCCAACACCGACGGTTTATATTGGCCCAAAAGGGTCAAGGCTTTGGTAAGTTTTGTCGCACAACTCAGAGCTGGGACACAAAACAACATGAAGTCTACCATATACAGAGGTCATGGAATACGACTTATTTGTTTTTCCTTTTTGTTTTATACTTTGTTTGACGTGTCTAGTCAATAACTAAAATTTATTCGATCCTTCTGGTGACTCCACTGTCATTTAACTCAACAAGGTATTCCACATGAAGAAATTCAGAAGGTTTGCTTGATTTAATTCCTAAACCTAAAAAGGCTTATCATAACAGATTGAACAAACTTGCTTCTTATGGGATCCTTGATAATCTTGGATCCGAGTCCATTTCAGATATCCACCTGTTGTTTAATAATAATAGTAATAACAATAATCTGTCTATAATGGATGAATTTTTTAAACTCCTTGACTTTACTCAGATAGTTGGCTTCCCTCATGACTTTCCAGATAAATCCATTGAGAAACTGCCAACTTTCCAAGGGAATAACGCCATTTGCGCTGCAGTCCATCTTGGAAAATTTTCAAAGTGTTTGCTCAGTTGGTGTCGTGCAGATGCTAAAAACATGATGATGTTTACATGAGGTTGTTTTCTTTATCTCTAGACGATGCCTATGATTGGTTCATGGGCCTTGATGATAACTGTATAAGACATTACCGAATTCTCAAAAGGTTTCAAGGAGAAGTGGGGTGAAAGGAAGGAACCTTGTCACCAATTGGAAGCTCTCCATACTATTAAAAGGAATGAAAATGAAACAATGGAGGATTTTAACAAAAAAATCAGGGACTTGGTCTCAAGAATTCATAGCGATTTCAAACCTCTAGACGCTTCTATTCTTATATATTACATGGAAGCACTCAGCAGTGAAATCAGATACCAGCTAAGAGATAAGGAACCTGCCAACCTTAAACTTGCTCAAGAAATGGCCATAAAAATTGATAGAAATATGCAGTCATCAGGAAAATATAACCTACCCAGTTTCACAAGAGGTATTCATTCAAGACATAAGCAACAGGATAACAACGGGAAAACCACAGAATTTGAAGAGAAGGACTCTTCTAAAGACTCCATAAAAGAAATGGCAGAAATGATGAAGACCTTGGTAGCTAACCATACATCCCAAATGAACCATGCATA
This sequence comes from Larix kaempferi, assembly GCA_027924585.1. Classification (NCBI taxonomy): domain Eukaryota; kingdom Viridiplantae; phylum Streptophyta; class Pinopsida; order Pinales; family Pinaceae; genus Larix; species Larix kaempferi. The sequence goes on along the minus strand of BSBM01001044.1, from coordinate 787,066 downwards.
ATAGGTTAGTTACCATGGAAAGATCACACACTACCCAAGTATCTCGAATGCATAATTTTCCAATTTCCTCCCAAAGGAAACCAATATAGATGGGAAAAGAAAGCACCGCCCCATGAGCAAAGGCCACCTAATCAGCTGGAGATGACAAATATGGTTCATGATGATACTCCTCCACATTGCAGAACATGTGACAAATTCCATGAGGAATCAACTTGTCCCAAGTTTTGTTGGATTAATGAGAAAGGCTTTTTTGGAAAAATCAATTATGTAGATGTCCCAAGGGTTACAGATTTCATCAATGTGGTAGGCCAAAGGTTCATCAATGAGAAAGGTTTTCCTGGAAAAAGCAATTATGTAGATGTCACCGTGTATCTAAAGAGCATTGGAAACAAGCCATGGAATATAATCAATAAAAGGACTATGTTACTTAGCACTTTGGTGAGAAACCTACACCTGAGAAGATCCGAGAGATGGCAAGGTATAAAGGGTACAATTATCAAATAAGGGACAATGCTGCGCCAACTAAAGCGATTCAATACATGCCTAAGGTAATAAATCCTCTCGTTGCAAATGATTCCAATATTGACATAGGTAAATGGTTAACTAGTCTAAAGTTCTTGTATATGCAACTGAGATCCTTAAAAATCTAGTTCAAAGGGCTAAGCTTATGAAATCCTTAGAAGGACCTCAGGATAAAGCCTATGATAATCCCAAAGAACAATCTCATCCTAGGAATAAAGCCGCCATTGAATATGCCCCAATAATTATACATAGTATGGATCCAAGAAAAGAAGATCACCCACCTTTTTATGTATCACTTATGATAAATGATCTTCTACTTCACAATTGCATGTTAGACTTTAGGGCTTCATCAAATGTTATCACAAGGAAAGTTATGGAACAACTAAATCTAAACATCACCACACCACAATGTTTGTGCCATGGATGCAAGCGAGATTGATGTCGTGGGACTAATTCTAAATATTCAACTAAGATTGGCAAAGTACCCGGATATCCATTTAACCATGGATGTGCTAGTAATTGATGTGCCAAACAACTGGGTAATGCTTTTTTTTAGAAAGTGGGTTGTGACTCTAGGAGGATGTATCCAAATGGATTGGACTTATGCAACAGTGCATGCATCAAAGAACACAAGAGTTAGAATCCATAGAGAAATTGAAAAGAAATGCCATGTGGAAAATCCCAAGAATCCATCAAATGAATTTGTTTTTAATACAGATAATTTTGGAAATTATATTATTCTATCGAACTTCTTGGCTCCAATAAAAGAAAAATTGAAGGAAGAAAATATAGATGAAGTATGGAAGATGTATTTTGATAGGGCATATTCAAAGTCGGGAAAAGGGGTAGGCATAGTAATCATCTCACCATCCAAGCAAACTTTCAACTTTGCTTTCAGACTTGAATTTGAGGCATCTAATATGTAGCAGAGTATGAAGCACTCCTTCTTGGGCTAGAGATTGCTAAAGATATGGGGATCAAAATTTTGGGCATTAAAGGCGACTCTGATTTAGTAATTCTCCAACTTAAGAACAAATATAAATGTAGGAGTGACATATTGAAGAAGTATAGAAATGTTATTTGGGACATGATGGAATAGTTTGATGCACTAAATCTTGAGGCAATTCCTAGAGAACATAATAGCTTAGAGGATAAGTTAGCAGTAGCAACTTCCACCCTTCAACCTACATAGGAGATGATAAATGGAGATGGTAAACTCGAGATAAATTTAGGCCATCATTCCTAATAATATAGATCATTGGCAATTTTTCAATAATGATGAGCGAGTCTTGAGGTTTATTCACAATGTCTAGGAATTTTCAAATTGTGAGGTTAGCTACCAATAGGAGGGAAAAGAGTATAAGCAAGAGTAGGAGAATATGAGGAACCAATTTCCTAAGGGTCTTATAGCTGTAGAGAAAATATTTGAACAACAAGATAGGCATAAAAGTAAGAAAGAGTCAATAAAGCCAAGGGGATTATATTGAAGTAAATATTGGAACAGATAAGGACCCTAAATTGATAAAAATTGAAAAAAGTACATCAAAAAGGGAAAGAAAAGACTTAATCAAATTGGTTAAAGAGTATAGAGATGTGTTGGCATTTAGATATGATGAACTTAAATCCTATAGAGAAGATGGTTTCCAACACACTATTCCTCTTAAATAGGAAATAAAAGAATTCAAGCCTTTCCGCCAAAACCTACAGCAAATAAACCCTAAGTTGGTCCCCATGGTCCAGAAAGAACTGCAGAATATGTTGGTTGTCGAAAGCATTGCACCAACAAGACATTCGTCAGGGTGCTACAACTTAGTGGTAATAAGAAAAAAAAATGGAAGCATAAGGTTATGTATAGATTTTAGAAACCTTCACATATCATGTCTAAAGGACAATTATCGTCTTCCCAACATGGAGACTCTACTGCAAAGAGTAATAGGATCTGGAATGATGTCCATGTTGGATGGGTTTTCTGGTTATAATCAGGTGTTGGTTAAAAAGGAGGATCAAAATAAGACTACATTTACCACACCTTGGGGTACTTATGAGTTTTTAAAGATGCCTTTTAGCTTACTAAATGCGGGTGCTACATTCCAGAGAGCCATGGACTTTGTCTTCAAAGAGCTTATTGGAAAAATAATTGAGATATATCAAGATGATTTAACTGTATTCTCTAAAGAAAGATTAGACCATGGTAGTCATCTAAGGAAAATGTTTGAAAGATGTCGTAAGTATGGCATCTCCTTACATCCGTCCGAGTCAATATTTGGTGTTGACGAAGGGAAGTTGTAGGGCCACATTATCTCAAAGGATGAGGTGAAGATTGATCGTTGAAGATATCAAAAAGGTCTCTTTAGCCTAGAATGTGAAATCCATTCAATCATTTTAATGGCCAGATCAATTTCATTAGGAGGTTCATTCCTAACTTAGCTGAATTAATGAAGCCAACGCAAAAATTATTAAAAATGGATGCTAAGTTTGAATGGAGAAATGAAGGAAGAGAAGTTTTCAAGTGTATCAAAGATGCCATTGCTAGATCGCCAATCCTAATCATCCTGCATTATTCCAAGGACTTCCAAATCTTCTCCTTTGCCTCATAAGATACAATTCCATGGTTCTTGCTCCAAAAGAACGATGAACAACGGGAGCAACCCATCGCATTCATGAGCATGGCTTTGCAAAAATCCAAATTAAATTACACTATCATGGAGAAGCAAGCTTATGCACTTGTAAAATCCCTCAAACATTTCAAAGTTTATGACGAGTATTCAAATATAGTGGGGTATGTTCCTCACTCAGTTGTTAAAGACATATTGTCTCAACAAGACTATTTAGGGATAAGAGGAAAGTGGATTTCCAAGATTCAGGAATATGAATTAGAAATTAAACCCACTAAGTTAATCAAAAGACAAGGATTACCCCAAATGTTAACACAAGGGAATGAGAAGGATTTGGGGATGGTGTGTCAAAGCAGTGATCCAGCACAGGTTGTGTCAACAACACTTCAGAGATTAGAGCAACATTCGTGGTATTCAGATATAGTTTTCTTCCTTGTTAACCTTACATGCCCAAGCCATTTAATCAGACATAAGAGAAGGGCCTTAAGGTTAAGGGCATCTAAGTATTGCATTATCCAAGATGGATTAGGGTGGAGGAACCCTGATGGTTTAGTGCTTAGATGTGTTGATGAGTCAAAGTCCAAAAGACTCTTAACGGAGTTTCACTCGGGATTTTGCAGAGGGAATTTTGCAGCAAAGACAACAACCCACAAAATCCTTAGAGCAGGTTACTATTGGCCAAGTCTATTTTTAGATGTGCACAAATTTGTCAAAAGTTGCCAATAGTGTCAGTTCTTCATTGGGAAGCAAAAGTTGGCAGCCTTACCTTTACAACCAATAGTAGTTCAAGCCCCTTTTCAGCAATGGAGTCTTGACTTTATCAGTTAGTTTAAGGAAAATTCAAGTAATGGACATACTTGGATTCTTATGGTAATAGATAATTTTACCAAGTGGGCAGAAAGTCATTCCCACTAAAGCTGCAACCTATAAGGTAGTTATGAACTTCCATGAAAATCAGATCATAACTATATTCAGTGTGACGGATAAGATAACAACTGATAATGTCCAAGCCTTTAGCTCAGTAGAACTTTCCTCATTCTGCTTCGAGTATAGCATGACCCTACCCCATTCATCGAAATATTATCCCCAAGGAAATGGTATAGCTGAGTCAAGTAACAAAATTTTAATGACCATTATTAAGAAAATGGTGGGGGATAATAAGAAGTCTTGGGATAGCAAGATCGAGTTTGCACTTTTGGAATATAGAATAACAAAGAAAAGTGCAATGGGAAAGATCCCCATTGAGCTAGTGTATGGCCTAGATGTCACCTTGTCGGTTCACCTTAAGCTTCCAGTGTATCATATGCTTCAAGCCTTCAACTCAAATCAAGATGCGATTCAGAATAGAATAAATCAGTTGATTGAGTTGGATGAAAACAGGAGAAGGGCAGTAGACCAAAGTATCATAAATCAGGATAAAATAAAGAATACGTTCGACAAATATTCCATACCAAGGGCCTTTTAGAAAGGGGATACATTCCTATTATGGGATAAGCACAGAGAAAAGCCAAGGAAGCATGGCAAATTCGACAATCTTTGGATGTGATTGTACATTATCCATGAGTTGGTTGGCATCGATTCGATTTATCTCAGCAACATGGATGGAGAGAAGTTAACTCTTCCCGTGAATAGGCTACTTCTCAAGCTATGTTTCAGTGATATTATCTTATGCCCATGGGGGCATCTTCTGTATCATAACACTTTCTAACCCTTTCCCTTGTACTTTACTTTTCAACTTTTTTCCCTTACATTAATTTGTATATAAATTTGTAGATAGTTTGTATATTAACTTTGTAAATTATTCATTGTAAAATAGCTTTGCAACTTATGTTTCACTGGTGTTTTTTTTACATATACCTGTGTAACTAATATCTTTTAGTTGTGTGCACGAACCAAAGACTCTGGAGTTCTCGCTTACTCTCCTTGATTAAAGATCAGTTCAAGCACACGTCCCTAGATGGAGCTAGATGTTACCTCCAAGTTGCACTTGGATGAACTTTTCAGTTGAGACGCCGAAGAATGAACAAGTCAATTGTTCACTATTTGAAGTTCAGAAGTCCATGCAGGCCAATTATGGCCCTTTTAAAAAAATTTGCATGTTCATACCCCTCAGGGAAATCGTAATAAGTTGATAGAGCATGATGTCCTTTGTACAAGACTTGGCTAACTTAGACTTAATTATCAATCCAATTACTCTAGAGTGTTTTTTCCTTGTTAATTATTCGTCACTTTTCAACGACTATAATTTCTGAGTTTCTCAATCCTCCAAAGTTGGAGTAATTGTCTTGGTGGTTGGGCAGCCTTACCTTTACAACCAATAGTGGTTCAAGCCCCTTTTCAGTAATGGAGTCTTGACTTTATCAGTTAGTTTAAGGAAAATTCAAGTAATGGACATACTTGGATTCTTATGGTAATCGATAATTTTACCAAGTGGGCAGAAAGTCATTCCCACTAAAGCTGCAACCTATAAGGTAGTTATGAACTTCCATGAAAATCAGATCATAACTATATTCGGTGTGCCGGATAAGATAACAACTGATAATGTCCAAGCCTTTAGCTCAGTAGAACTTTCCTCATTCTGCTTCGAGTATAGAATGACCCTACCCCATTCATCGAAATATTATCCCCAAGGAAATGGTATAGCTGAGTCAAGTAACAAAATTTTAATGACCATTATTAAGAAAATGGTGGGGGATAATAAGAAGTCTTGGGATAGCAAGATCAAGTTTACACTTTTGGAATATAGAATAACAAAGAAAAGTGCAACGGGAAAGATCCCCATTGAGCTAGTGTATGGCCTAGATGTCACCTTGTCGGTTCACCTTAAGCTTCCAGTGTATCATATGCTTCAAGCCTTCAACTCAAATCAAGATGCAATTCAGAATAGAATAAATCAATTGATTGAGTTGGATGAAAACAGGAGAAGGGAAGTAGACCAAAGTATCATAAATCAGGCTAAAATAAAGAATACCTTCGACAAATATTCCATACCAAGGGCCTTTTAGAAAGGGGATACATTCCTATTATGGGATAAGCATAGAGAAAAGCCAAGGAAGCATGGCAAATTCAACAATCTTTGGACGTGATTGTACATCATCCATGAGTTGGTTGGCGCCGATTCGATTTATCTCAGCAACATGGATGGAGAGAAGTTAACTCTTCCCGTGAATAGGCTACTTCTCAAGCTATGTTTCAGTGATATTATCTTATGCCCATGGGGGCATCTTCTATATCATAACACTTTCTAACCCTTTCCCTTGTACTTTACTTTTCAACTTTTTTCCCTTACATTAATTTGTATATAAATTTGTAGATAGTTTGTATATTAACTTTGTAAATTATTCATTGTAAAATAGCTTTGCAACTTATGTTTCACTGGCGTTTTTTTTATATATACCTGTGTAACTAATATCTTTTAGTTGTGTGCACGAACCAAAGACTCTGGAGTTCTCGCTTACTCTCTTTGATTAAAGATCAGTTCAAGCACACGTCCCTAGATGGAGCCAGATGTTACCTCCAAGTTGCACTTGGATGAACTTTTCAGTTGAGACGCCGAAGAATGAACAAGTCAATTGTTCACTATTTGAAGTTCAGAAGTCCATGCAGGCCAATTATGGCCCTTTTAAAAAAAATTGCATGTTCATACCCCTCGGGGAAATCGTAATAAGTTGACAGAGCATGATGTCCTTTGTACAAGACTTGGCTAACTTAGACTTAATTATCAATCCAATTACTCTAGAGTGTTTTTTCCTTGTTAATTATTCGTCACTTTTCAACGACTATAATTTCTGAGTTTCTCAATCCTCCAAAGTTGGAGTAATTGTCTTGGTGGTTGGGCAGCCTTACCTTTACAACCAATAGTGGTTCAAGCCCCTTTTCAGTAATGGAGTCTTGACTTTATCAGTTAGTTTAAGGAAAATTCAAGTAATGGACATACTTGGATTCTTATGGTAATCGATAATTTTACCAAGTGGGCAGAAAGTCATTCCCACTAAAGCTGCAACCTATAAGGTAGTTATGAACTTCCATGAAAATCAGATCATAACTATATTCGGTGTGCCGGATAAGATAACAACTGATAATGTCCAAGCCTTTAGCTCAGTAGAACTTTCCTCATTCTGCTTCGAGTATAGCATGACCCTACCCCATTCATCGAAATATTATCCCCAAGGAAATGGTATAGCTGAGTCAAGTAACAAAATTTTAATGACCATTATTAAGAAAATGGTGGGGGATAATTAGAAGTCTTGGGATAGCAAGATCAAGTTTACACTTTTGGAATATAGAATAACAAAGAAAAGTGCAACGGGAAAGATCCCCATTGAGCTAGTGTATGGCCTAGATGTCACCTTGTCGGTTCACCTTAAGCTTCCAATGTATCATATGCTTCAAGCCTTCAACTCAAATCAAGATGCGATTCAGAATAGAATAAATCAGTTGATTGAGTTGGATGAAAACAGGAGAAGGGCAGTAGACCAAAGTATCATAAATCAGGATAAAATAAAGAATACCTTTGACAAATATTCCATACCAAGGGCCTTTTAGAAAGGGGATACATTCCTATTATGGGATAAGCATAGAGAAAAGCCAAGGAATCATGGCAAATTCGACAATCTTTGGACTTGATTGTACATCATCCATGAGTTGGTTGGCACCGATTCGATTTATCTCAGCAACATGGATGGAGAGAAGTTAACTCTTCCCGTGAATAGGCTACTTCTCAAGCTATGTTTCAGTGATATTATCTTATGCCCATGGGGGCATCTTCTGTATCATAACACTTTCTAACCCTTTCCCTTGTACTTTACTTTTCAACTTTTTTCCCTTACATTAATTTGTATATAAATTTGTAGATAGTTTGTATATTAACTTTGTAAATTATTCAATGTAAAATAGCTTTGCAACTTATGTTTCACTGGCATTTTTTTTATATATACCTGTGTAACTAATATCTTTTAGTTGTGTGCACGAGCCAAAGACTCTGGAGTTCTCGCTTACTCTCTTTGATTAAAGACCAGTTCAAGCACACGTCCCTAGATGGAGCCAGATGTTACCTCCAAGTTGCACTTGGATGAACTTTTCAGTTGAGACGCCGAAGAATGAACAAGTCAATTGTTCACTATTTGAAGTTCAGAAGTCCATGCAGGCCAATTATGGCCCTTTTAAAAAAATTTGCATGTTCATACCCCTCGGGGAAATCGTAATAAGTTGACAGAGCATGATGTCCTTTGTACAAGACTTGGCTAACTTAGACTTAATTATCAATCCAATTACTCTAGAGTGTTTTTTCCTTGTTAATTATTCGTCACTTTTCAATGACTATAATTTCTGAGTTTCTCAATCCTCCAAAGTTGGAGTAATTGTCTTGGTGGTTGGGCATTAGGAGGTTATTAAAGTCTAAGTGTCTATGTCTATTACCATACTAGTCATCAGTTTTGATTCATATGAACATGTACTATGTCCCACCTAGGTTTTTTTAGTTTTCTGCCAATAAAAACTTTTGTCGTAAAACAAGCAATTTTTTAATGTTTTTAAAGTAAAAATAAAATAAAAAGTCATAAAAGTGGTGTTAGGAGGTGGAATTTTCCATCGTGGTGCTCGTTTTCTAACCCAGAGCACCCACTTAACCCCTAAACCCACTTTTCAGAGTCAAATTAGTGATTATTTATCACTTAATTTGATTTTCTCTCGAAAATGGCCAAAAGGACATAATAAAAGGCCACAAAATGACAAAAATCAGCATCCCATGTTTTATGCAAACATGTTTTCAGTCAATCGGAGTGGTAGCAATTAACTGGAAATCAAATAATGGTTTGTCTGGAGATCAAATATGGTAGATTGGAATCAAATCCAAGGAGGTCGAGTTCACTCCTTAGAAGAGGGGCGTATTACTTGAGGTGGCAGCCACACATTTCTTGGTGAAGATCCTAAGGAAAGGGTGAATATCCCTATGTGAGATGGAGCCTACCTCATGAGAGGTGGCGCCCATCTCTTCACTTAAGCTCCAACTCAATCCCATAATTTGCTCAAGAAGTCGCCCTCCTCTCCTAGTGACTAATGCGCCCCCTCTTGGCTCATTTTCCTATAAAAGCAGGCTCATTCTTCATCATAAGGAAGGATTGAAGCTTTGCGAAAACTCTGTATAATTTTTGTATCTTTTGATGAATAAAGAAGCTTTGTAGGTTACATCGGTGTGCATTGTTAAGTGTGTGAATGTTCACTGTTGATCTTGTCAACTAACCTATATATGTTCTTTCAATTCTTGTATCATTGCTTGGTTAGATTTTTGGCTTACAAGGGGAGCTAACTCTCGATAGGGTAAGGAATTTCTTGTTTGATTATTCCTTACTGCTTAGTTACATTAGATCTCCTAGAAGTACATGTGATTTTTGCTTAAATGCATGTGTTCCAAGTTACTTTTGTAGTTAACACCATTATTCTCTAATCCATCTTGTGCAAGCATTGTCTTAGGTGCAGGTTGTTCTACTTGGAGTCGAAGGATCTGGAGCTTGTTTGAATCTATTTCCACTTCAAGGCTTCAAGAAAAACATAGTTCCTCCTAGGCCCACTTCAAAGAATCCATAGCCCTTACTCAAGGGTTTCGTTGCTTCTTCTTTTCTCCTCTAAAATACAAGTTTTTTCTTGGTTACCGATTACCTCTATTGATTATAAGTTAGATCTATCTCCTTTCAAAGTAACATCTTTTAATAGATCTGATTTCATAGTCATTTATGCATAGATCTTAGTTTGTTAAAGTTTCATCCTTTATAGTCAGATCTAGCATAGGAAATTGTTCATTTTCAAGTCAATTTTCTTGTAGATCTAAAGGCTTGTAGGAAAGTCTTATTTCCTTGCTTTAAAAGGTTATATATAGCATCTTAGTGCTTATAATTTGCTGCCCCAAAAGGGGAAGATCCTAAGAGAGGTTTCTTTTTAGCCCGCTTCTCTTAGTTATTGTTATACTTCAGATCTAGTTTTAACTTAGAATTTTTCATAGATTTTTTTCTAACCTTGTCCAAGAACACTTCTAAAGTGTTTTTGGGCATTTCCTACTAAATTTTGCTCGATTGTTTTTTGTTTTCTAACGAACAAGTAGAAGGAGGTTATGGCAAAATTTTCATCTTTTGAACCATCCAAGAACTTGGACCTTCCCTACTTTATGTTAAGCCATTTTGGCAAACTTTGTAAGCCTATTTGGCCTTGATTTATCAAAGACCAAAGGAATTCCATAAAATTAAACGTTTGTGGCCCCCAATTCAAAGTTGGACCACAAACTCACTCAAGACACAGGGTTCATTTTTTGCAAACACTAGTATACACAGCCGTATACTTTTTTTTATTTGCATTTCCTTTTATTAGATTAGTTAGCACCTTCGCACACATAATCACTTAAATAGTTTTCGTTTAAGTCATTTCAATTTTGCTAAGAGTAACGAACTTTGACTTAGATCCCCTGTATGCTCTTGTCCACTGTGGGCTTTGCCCAATCATCTGGGACAATCAGAAAGGGGATTTAAGTGACTAGTCTAATAGGGAAATTTGGTGAAGATTTATTCTTATTAGCGAAGGGTTATATTGAACTTACTACAAATAGTAGGGGGGTACTCTAAGCATATTTTATGTCTCGCCCCGTTGGACACTTGGTATAGTTGGTCTATACTTGCTTTGAGGGATAAATTAAAGTTGGGCCAAACCTTAGAGTAGTTTACTTTTCAGCATTATACTTTCACTTTTACAATCTCCAAATTAACCCACTCTTAATCAACTCATCCTAATAACTAAAACTGACCAAGATACAATTGCAATACATTTCCCGTTGTAGCAACATTATTTCACTTTCCGGCATTGGTCTACATTCGTTGTTTGCTTAATTCAATTTACATGTCATGTATGCTTTGCTATCAAATGTTGTCAAGTTAAATCATATTTTTGCAATTCTTGTTTCAGTGAATCATCTTAACTCCTAGAAATCACTTTCATTTTCATAACTTGGAACTAAAAGCCATAATTATTTTTCTTAGGGACCACCCCCCTTGACTTCACTAGGAGTTGACCTAGACGGAGGACTCAAGAATCAAGTGACAGCGCTTGACTCAAGACTTTCCCCCAAGGTCACACCCAGTGACTTGAAGATTTCTTCCACGCTAACCCCGAGGTGTGTATCGGGCAGCAACATAATCTATGCCCAATTGCCATAGTACTTGTTGTTTACCACCTGTACACTCAAACAATTCACTGCAATCCTTCCTATAGTTGTTGTTTCTTTCACTGATTCGCTGATGTTCGTGTTCTCTATGTCAAAACATGCCCTAACCACACCCCCACGACTTCTCATTGAGGATTAGGTCACATGCCAAGCTGAAAAGGGTATTTCTTACATGCACAAAAGCTGCCATAAATGGCTTCCAGCTAACTTCCTTTGGCTATGATTTCTGAAAACGTTTTTTATGCTAACAATGGCCAAGGCAATTGAATTAGGACTTAAGATAAACTTGCATGTCAAGATAGGATAAAGCAATCAGATTAGGCCTTTTTACAGCTTAGTAAACTTAGCACAATTACTAATTATGCAAAGGAAGTTGACCTAGGTTTTAATGCCAGGTAAAGTTTAGCAATAATAACTTTTTTAAGGCTTTTTTGCTTGGTTGTATTAAGAAAGTTACCAATTATGAAAGCCAAGGCGAATTAGGGTTTCATCTAACATGCCAAGGAAGTCAAATCAGCTTTTAGGCTTATCTCACATGCTAATATTGGACGAGGGTCGAATTTAGCAACTCAAATTAGGGTTTTGGAAAGTCAAACTAAACGAGAATGACAATTAAACTCAGCAATTTGAATTAGGGTTTGGGAGAGCAATTTAGGGTTTTAGCATAAGCCAATTTTGGAACCTCATATAAATAGAAGCTTCTCAACTAGATGCCACATGCAATATTCCACAGTGGGAGAACCATTAACCTGCTTAACACTGCTCTTGATTCACCACTCTTTCACCCACTGGGACCTTGAACCTCCCCACCACTCTATGCTTGGAACCAGGGCTGGAATTTGACAGGCAAAATGCCCGTCATGGACCATTTTGCCTGTCAAATACTGCCTACATTTTTTACTAACGGTCATAAAAAACAAAGCAAACTGTAAAACGTGTGTATATATTGTTGAAACCGTCATTTTTGACGGGTGGGATTTTTCCCAAATTCCTACGCTGCTTGGAACCATGGCATCTTGACCTAACCTATACGTACCACAAATAGAAAGCGGCCAATTATAGAGATGCCCAAAAAGCAATTTACCTCTGAAAAAGAAAAAAGAAAAAGCAGGAAACACTGACCATAAGGTAACATCAGTAGGGCTGGAATTTGAAAACAAAGCCATTCATCAAATTTGATGTTTTTGACAAATGTGTTACCAATTTTGACAATTTTAATGAAGATTGATTATGTTTATGGGAAACTTTGTACCATATTTGATAGACAAATTTCCCTGTGATGGACAAATTTTCCCATCAAATTCCATCCTTGAACATCAGTCTATTTTTGAAAAAGAAACCAAAAAAAAGCAGGAAAGACTGATCATGAAGGTATCAGTGAGAATGTGACCAAATATAGCAAGTCCAAATTTGGACACTGCTAAAAATAGCAACACTTCACATGCGTCCAAAATAAATTTACTGGACTTACTTTTTGACAAGCAACCTGAATATATAAACATCTCTATCATGCGGGCTGCAGATCTCAGGCTCCTGGAAAAAAGCAAACTACTAAGAATAACAGTTTCCTCAGACTCTACTGAAATTGACTCTGGAATAAGCTCTGATCAATGTCAACATCTGGATGCACTTGTAATGGAACTAGCCTGATGGAATCTCACTAGATCTCAACCCTCCAGTAGCGCAAGCACAACTGGGGGTTAACACAACCCTGCTTGTGAAGATCACCTCAAATTTATATATGCAATAAATTGCACTAGATAGAGGTTGGAAATTGACAAAGTATTTGATGCACAGTGCCTTCAGCATTATTTCAAATATTCTACATCTGTCACTAAGGCTAAAAGAGGGCCTAAAGAGATTTTATCTGAGTTCTAGTTAGTTGAGACCAGAATGGCTTGGGACTACAGGTTCAAGACCCTAAGTCAATAAATTGAGGTGTGAAGCAAATTGGATGGGGAGTGGATATACCTGCAGATGGAGGTAAATAACAAGTCATCAAATTTGCATGCACACCCCCCGCAAACGCTCTTTTCATTAATAGAAAACTAACAGATGAAAGGCAGATGAGGAGCGCTATCAAAATCTTTAAAAAAATTGCTAAGGAATTTGATAACAAATCAGAAATAGATGTCGATGAAATTAGGAGTGGTTAATTATGGATGTGGTGAAGCATGCTAAACTAGGGGTCACCTTACAGTGTTATGGAGACATGCTGCAAAGAATGGACTGATAACCCATTGACATTAAAACTGGATCTGTTGGCACTGTGAGGCCCAATAAAACCAAGACCAAAAGGATCATCGACAAACCACATGAAACACCATCCTCTTAAGGGGTGGTATGAACAGTTGTACATGTACTCTCTGACTGCCACCTTTTAAAGATTAATGGAAATTCCATTGTCTTGAGTATTGACAGAAGATCAAAACTTAGGAGACAACGTATTCCATAGGCAGCAGACATTCTTGGGATCTCCACTTCAGCGCACCTCTATAAGGAGATGCAAAATACAAGTCAAGAGGTTCAGTTTTATTATGTTCCAATGAGCTCTGAGTTTGGTACCTTTTGTCCCTATTTTCTGAATATCATTTGTCCCTCCTTCTATATATCTTCTTTTGGTGTCCTTTTTAAGTCTTCTCTAATTTAACTCCTCTAGGTATGAGATCTACTTCGTCATACACATCACCCTACTTTCTCACTTTCTATTTCTAAAGTTCTACAGATCTGAGAATAGCTATAGCCTATAATGGAACTTAACGCTGGAGAATACTACAGATTGAAATCTCTCAGGGATCTTTCATAACACAATTAAAGATTACCCATCAGAGACCAAGGTTGGTTACATTCAATTAGCTGCCACCCTTCTATCAGGTGGCAAGAAGCCATGTGACCACCTGATAGGAGTGTAAATTCATCGAAATTGGCCACTGACACAGTAAGGGTGCTTCTGGATTCAGCCATTATTCAGCATCACCTTGGCATGATTGGCAACATTTATTAGGTTGAAGCAATGACTGATATTAAAGCCTAGGTTTTTAATTTGAATGAATTCCTTATGGGCTCCCTACAATCAAAGCAGCATCGCGCATGTCTAATATTTGAAATTTATCAATCATTCACACTGGGTCACTTCAATAGTCTTTAACTGGACCTTGGAGTCGGTATATTTGAAATTCATCTTTATAATTAGAGCCAACCTGTATCTAGACATGACATTTCCCAAAGTTATTTGATGTAAGGCTACCATGGCGGAGAAAACCAGAGATCTATCAGAATAGTTGCAATAGAGTCCGGAGCCTGTCATTAATTAGTCATGGTTGAAGGAGATGGGACATAGAAATTAAAATGATGTGTGGCTAATTTTCCAGTCATCAGTGCTGCTGCAGAAGGTTGCCATTGGTCAGGCTGCATTGAAATAACAAGCAAAGGATGGATTGATTATATAGAGAATTTTGTAAAGTTGTTCATTGACAGCTAACATGAAGGGATGGATGCTGAAGTAAGGAGGATATGTCCAGGGATTTCCTGTCATCAATTCATAGAAGCATGTATGGCATTGAAAAGGTGTCACCATGTTCTTCCCAAGTACAAGATATCTTGACAACTTCACATTGTCATTAACTCCAAATCTAGAAGGTGCCCTTGGAAGATAAAATTGGGTGCAGATTTCTGAAAGACTGATGCACCTGCGAAGAATGCTTCAATTACTGGCTACTTTATATGGTTGACAAGCTAAATACTTTTTGTTGTTCAGGTTTTGTGTCATTTAAGGTTGCTACCAGCTAAATGATGTGAGTTTTAGAAGTCAGTCTCTTATCTCTTTGGTAGTCCTAAACTTATTTCAGTTATACTCAAGTCACTTGAATTGCACTTTCCTAATCCCTTTGTAATAGTAGAATGTACTCATCTGGACTGCAAGCAGTGTTTTTTAAGCTCTTCTTTGAAGTCTTAGTGAAAAAACCAAAATAGTTTCCGCAGAATTATGATCATATTAATAGCGGTAGTCAAAATTTTGTATTTTTCTAGTCATACCCTATCAATCTATCAATAACTGACAACTTTGACATGCATTTGACTATTCTCTCGTCATCACCAATAATCCCCGCAGGAACATTGGCCATCCTTAAAATGATGGAAACGGTTAGCATCCCTCACAATAATCTCACGTCCTACAATTTTAGAGATGAATTTAGTGGCAATGTGGCAGTCACCACACACTCGAAGATTCTTAACAATCCGAATAGGCATCCCTGGAGGTATGGAGATGAGACCAAATGCAATGGCCAGCTTCTCACTATGGAAATGTATAATATGTTCCTTTTGTTCTTCCTCCACATCATGAAGCACAAAGTCAGTATTAGGCATATACCCTGCCTCCTTTATCTGTCCAGACAATGTCTCCAACACCGCATAAATTTTCTGTGTTTCTGGGTGTGATTTGTCTCCCACAAGGAAAGAATATGTTTTATTGTTGACGTCAATCCAACTGCATCCTGGCACCTTTTCTATTCTTCTGTCTTTCATCAATTTCCGTACCTTTTCTGCATCATCCCATCTACCAGATGATGCGTAGATGTTTGACAGTAACACATAATGCGAAGCATTTTTAGAGTCCATCTCAATAAGGTATTGTACCACACGTTCTGCTAGCGCAATATCAGTATGCAGTCTACAAGCACCAAGCAAAGTCCTCCACACAACAGCATCAGGCTGCATAGGCATTTTAGTGATAAATTCCTGTGCTGCATCCAGGTGCCCCGCACGGCCAAGAATGTCAACCATGCAGCAATAATGCTCCACTGTAGGTGTGATGTTATAAACTTCACTCATGCCATTAAAATATTGCCAACCATCATCCACTAGGCCTGCATGGCAGCATGCAGACAGAACACCGATTAAGGTGACATTATTTGGCTTTATGCCAGAGTGTTGCATATGCTCAAACGCTTGGAGGGCTTGGGCGCCATACCCGTGCATGGCATATCCAACAATCATTGCAGTCCATGACACCACATTTCGTGTATTCATCTTGTCAAAAACATTTCGTGCGTCCTCTATCCTTCCACATTTTGCATACATGTTTATAAGAGCATTTTGGAGAAAGATATTAGACTCAAACCCTCTCCTAATTATGTCTTCATGTACCTCTTTCCCATCTTTCAGAACTGCCAAGTTGCCACATGCTGGGAGAACCCCAGAAAAGGTAACGGGGTTTGGCTTCACACCTGCCAACAACATCTGTTTGAAAAGTTCCAAGGCCCTGTCTGCATGTCCATTCTGTGCATATCCTGCAATCATCGTGCTCCATGACACCACATTTCGTTCAGGCATTTTCTCAAAGTGTTCTACAGCTTCATCAATCCGCCCGCTTTGTACAAATCCTGCAAGCATTGTAGTCCAGGAGACAATGTCCCGTTTCGGCATTTTTTTAAACAGCTCCAACGCCTCATCGACATGCCCATTCTGTGCATACCCTGCAATCATCACATTACATGATATGGCATTCTGCTCGGGCATTTCCTGAAATAGCTTTAGGGCCTCATGGACGTGCCCATTCTGAGCATATCCTGCCATCATTGCATTCCAAGATACCACATCTCTTGCAGGAATTCTGTCAAACACTTTGCGTGCATCCTCCAAATAGGAACACTTAACATACATGTCTAAAAGAGCACTCCCCACGAAGACATCAGATTGAAAGCTACTTCGAATGGCAGCTCCATGGATCTCCTTACCCCATCTGAGGGCTTCCAAGTTGCCACATGCTGGTAGAACAGTCGCTAAGGTGAAGTGATCAGGTGAAATGTCTGTTTGCTGCATTTGGCGGAACAATCTCAAGGATTCCTCATCGTGGCCATACCTGGAATAAGCAGCGATCATGGCATTCCACGAGATTGCATTTGGTTGAAGAGTTTCAGCTAAAACTCGCCGACCATCCACCAGATTCCCGCACTTGCCATACGCGCTCACAAGTCTGCTCGCCGTAATGACGTCTGCCTGAAATCCCGTGTGGATTATTATCATGTGGGCGTGGACTAATTTGACCTCTGGAAGAGCCTTGGATTTAAGACATGCATGCAAGAGCGAAGAATAGGTCGAAAAATCGGGTCGGCTCATAAAACTTAATAGGTGGAGCGCCTCTTTCAATTGGCCCTCCTTACACAGCAATCTGATATCTCTGTCGATGTCCATGTTAATCCCCATATCCATAGCATGAAAGTTCCGATTCCCGATCAGCGTTTGGTGAGGTGGAAGGTAATCAGTGGCCTTGACCTGAGCCTTCGCCGTCGTATGGTTAGTTTTGACAAAAGCTTTGTTATGGTGAAAGTGAAGCACAAGCCCAACAAAGCATGATAGCAGCTGCTTCCTCCTGTGCTTCTCACAACATTGCAGAGGTAGCATTGCTCCTGAGATTTCGACATTGGAACCCTTCACTGAAAACACCATCTCCTCACATTGATTTGGTTGCCATTATATTTCGAAATTTCAACGCTTGAGTTGGTTCAAGGGATATGTTGCACGTGTAATTTTTAATAGAGCCATGCGAAATGAGTTCAGACCTGAACTTAGCCCAATGGCGATAATATCCATGGATCCCCTCCTATGCATCCTTAATAATGTGAGTTCAGACCTGAACTTAGCCCATTGGTGATAATATCCATGGATACCCTCCTGTGCCTCCTTGATAATGTGTTCCTTGTATCCTTTGGAGTGGAACCAGGTATTGGATTTTGATGACATATGGATGGAGGACACTAGTCATCTCCACACTGAGCCCTTGATGATCGTCGGAACTAATACAATATCACTTGTAAGGTTATCAACTGGATCAAAATCCAATGGAGACATTATTCAAAGGCAAACGATACATGGGAATTTGACATGAGGGGACTTTATCCCTATTTGTTTTCATATAATTTATTTTGATCATATGGGTTGCAAGAGTTGTTTGGTCTATTTGTTGCTCTATTTGTTGCTAATGGACATGTATATAGCTATTGTTATTTCATGTTTGACATTTATATTCCATATTACTTTGTATGGACATTATCATTATATTCATAAGTTATGTTATATCTTTACATTACGGTTATTGTGAATAGACTCAACATTATCGTTATTGTGAATACTCAATATAAGGTTTGGGGACATTTATGATCTTAGAACATTATGTTATTCTTTATCATTATCTTCATTTAAGAGATATATCACTTATATTGTTTTGATTATCATACACATGAAATATATGGAACTAATGATGTCGTTTAAGTATACTTGAGTAATAAATATTTTGGGAGTGATGAGTAGGAGGAGGGGTCGGATTAGGGTTTAGAGGGCGGCGAAGGACTGGAGTTGCAGCTTAGTTCTAGTAGCAGAGAGCTTAGTGGGAAGGAGGATCACTATGAGGGAGGAGATGGGGGGGCTTAGCCCCCACCCACAAGGACAAAGGAAAAATCACTTAGATGGACACTAAGATGAGACCCTCTCAGGGAGTGGGAGGAGAAGGATCGAGTGGATAGCCAGACCGGTTAGATCCAAAGAAACGAAACACCTGTAAGCTAGGTCAATGTATGCCGAAAATGACAAAGATTCCCACTGTACAAATCCAATCAGATGGATTAAGAGAACATATAAACTATATGAAGGAACACGCACTAATAGGGAAATTCGTAGGCATCTGGCCAGCAGAGAAGGCCCTAACATGGTGGATAAATGGCATGTGGAAGCTGAAGGGGCACTACGACCTGCGACTGGGAGCGAAAAGGTTTTTTATGGTGATTTTTTTCAATGTCGAGGATTGGAACAAAATAATGGACGAGGGTCCATATTTCTTCAATTCGGCAGGATTCTTTTTAAGACCCTAGATAGATCATTTTAATCCCGATAAAGAAGACTTGACAGTTGCCCCAATTTGGATACGCCTTTATTCTCTGTCGATAGAATATTGGAGGAAAGAAATACTAGCAGACATAGGAAATTCCATAGGTTCTTTTGTTTAAGGCCTCTGAACAAACTAAGTCATTGTGTTATACCTCATATGCTAGGATATGTGTGTACATGGACCTTTCTCAGGATCTACCTGAAGCAATTAATTTGTCATGAGATGATGAGGAATGGAGACAGCCTTTGGATTATGAGAATGTCCCATTCAGATGTAGAAGGTACCACAAGCATGGGCACCTGTTCAGGGAATGTCCCCTAAATACACCACCTGTTCAGCAAAAAAAACAGGGAAGCCACAGACGCGGAGGGCTTCACCAAAGTGACTAATAGGAAAATGCACGCAAAGAGGGGATCAGGGCTGAAAATCCACAAAAAAAACTAGATAGAGAATAAATTTGAAACCCTCAACCAATCCCCCAATATCACCCAAGTGGAAGAAGCCCATGAGAAGATGAAGGTGACGACCCAACCGGGAAAAGGAGTGCACGCTTCAGAGGAAATGATTGAGGAACAGGAAGAAGATGAAAATGCAGATATGCAAACAGAGGATACATAAGACTTGGAGATAGGAGAGCTATACCTAGAGGAAATAGAGAAAGCATGTGTGGATCTAGATAAGGGGTACATACCCACGCACTAGTTTCGGCTCCTACGTGAAGCCATCCTGAAAACCTTAAACCCTAAGATCCTAGGGGTGGTGACAGAAAACCTGAAAGAAAACGAGGGTAAGAAAAAGAACACTGGGGAGAAGTGGGGCAGAAGAACGAATACACAAAGGAACAAGGCGGTAAGAGAAAAATTGGTGGCCTCAGGGAAGTACCCAACCATTAAAGATGCCTTCTAGGCATTAACCAAAATCTCTAATGAAAATTGTTTCATGGAACATAAGAGGCTTGAACAACCTTAGGAAAAGAAGATTACTAAAGAGGAAAATAGAGAAGGAAAAATTCAAGATAATAATGATACAAGAAACTAAATGTTCTGAAGAAGAACTGGAAATGATGAGAAGGAAAATATGGAGGGACAATAAGATAATAGCTCTGGATGCACGAAGAACAGCCTGAGGTATAGCGATTTGGTGGAATCCCCATAAGGTATGTATGTCTAATTTCATAGCAACTAGACATATCATTTCAGTAGAATTCCATATTTCTGGTACTAGCACAAGGGGAGTAATATCCAATGTATATGGCCCTTTCTAGCAAAATTTAAAAGATGACTTTTTAAATTCAATGGAATACTTGCACAACTGGGTGGGAAGAAGAAACTGGGTGGTGGGGGGTGACTTTAACCTCATAAGAAACCTGGAAGAAAAGAAAGGGGGACTGAGAACCCTCAATAGCTCGAACCGTAAGTTTGGGGATCTCATAGAGAACCTCCAATTGGTTGATATCAAAACCACTAATAGCTTGTACTCCTGGAACAACAAGAGGACCGAGGAGTTTCAGATAGCTGCGAGGTTGGACAGGTTTTTAGTTTCAGAGTCAATAATGATGATGAGAGGGGGGGATCTTTCAGCCTTGGTCCTACCGGCAACTGGTTCTGACCATTGTCCGATAAGCTTTGATTGGGGAAGACCTAGAGAGCACATAAGGAGACCCTTTAGGTTTGAAATTTTTTGGTTAGCACACCCAAAGTTCGAGGAGCAAATCTAAGGGTGGTGGAAGGAATTTGTGCCTCTTGGAGGGTCCCTAATGTATAAATTCCAACAAAAACTAAAGTATGTAAAGGACAAGGTTAAAAAGTGGAATAAAGAGACCTTCGATAATATATATTAGGAGAAAAGAATCCTCATATCTCAGCTTGAGAACCTTCAAAAAGAAATCCAGATAGAGGGATTCAATGAGGAAAGAAAGATAAAAGAAGAAGACCTCCTGGGACATCTT
Source organism: Larix kaempferi (assembly GCA_027924585.1). NCBI lineage: Eukaryota > Viridiplantae > Streptophyta > Pinopsida > Pinales > Pinaceae > Larix > Larix kaempferi. The sequence continues at coordinate 765,890 of BSBM01001044.1, read as the reverse complement.
GATATGAGGGAGAACCAAGAAGAAACCCTATGGAAATATAAGTCTAGAAATGGCTCGCTGAAGGAGGGGGACAAAAATACAAGATTTTTCCATAACGCGACAGTCTAGCACAAGCAACAAAATTGCATATCTTGTCTCAGAAAGGTAGATGGGACTTACATCGAGACTCACGAAGAAATAGAAGAAGAACTCGGGAACTTCTATGAAAACCTGCTGTAAGAACAAATCCCAGATAGAGGGGCGTCCATTGATAAAGTAGTACAAAATATTCCTCGATTGATAACCCAAGAACACAACCAGATGCTAATGAGACCTATTGAGATGTTGGAAGTAGAAGAAGCGGTGAAGAGCATGGAGGGAGGGAAGGCACTGGGACGGGATGGTTTTACAGCCTACTTCTTCCAAATGTGTTGGGATATTGTAAAGGATGAAGTCTTGGTCTTGTTGGCATGGGTCCAGAGCGTACAAGTGTGGAACCCCCAAGCGGTGAAATGGTCAAAGTCAAGAACAAAGGACCGATCGCAAAGCATAAAAGAGCCGATATATGTGGAAGTATTTGGTTAAGTTAGTTAGCAATGGGTCATTCGGACCATTTTGTAATGTCCAAGTGAGCTTATAAATAGAAGTATGATTGTAAGCCTAAGGGCATCAAATCGCATCTTATGATATGGTATGATCATCTGCGCATCTATCTATGTTTTAATCTTTTGGATCGATCTATGGAAGCATTTATCCAGTTTTGGTATGTTTGATCGCAGCAATTGCTCTGAGTTTGTGATAGTTCTGCGATGTGTGATAATTACTGGAAACGATTGATATATATCTCTGTCTCTTTGTCTTTCGCATTGTTTGATGTTTCATTGAAATCGTAGTAGATGTTTTTGCAATTATGTTATGTACCGCATATTGCTTGAACATGCTTTGATAATCTATGTAATTCGTTAATTATGAGATGGTAATGTAGTTAATGCGATTAAGGATAATGGTTAATAGGTTGATAGTATGATGTCCTGATGCGAATGCAAATCTCTGGCTTATGTTGCGAATGAGAGTGAGGTAGTGCATGTCTTCTCACAACTGTGGAAACTTAGTTCCTACAGCCCCCCTTAGGCATCTCGGGTGAGACTTCACTCGCTCTGCGGGTGTTGCCAGGAAGGGTAAAACCTTTCTGGGATGATGTTTAAGGGTGTTTGGTCGATGTTTGTTGACAGCAGTGCGAAGTGAACCCTGTCGACAGAACTGTGTCAACAAATGGTTCTGTTTTCGGGACCCTAGTGCGAAAGGAGAGAGGACATGCTGTGGAATCTGACAAAGCCGAAGAGAGAGGAGTGGTTCCACAAGAAGATGTGAGATTTTGCTAAGGAAGAAAATCAGAACCCTATATTGTTGACAACCGATTGGTTACAGAAGTATATGTACTCTGATATTCACGAAGTGTTCTTCTATGAATTTCCTATACTGCTACATGAATGGTTGGCTCAATTGACTTTTCAGAAGAAGAATTTCCAAGGAGGAGAGCCTGAACATTGGATGCCATAACTGATCCAACAATTGAAACGAGTGAACAACAAAGCGTAAAGAGCTGTCGAGGTTTGGGTAGACAGTATTTTGGAAGGATACATCACTCAATTCGTTGTCGACACGATTAAGTCATATAGCGAAGAAGAAAGGAAATTTTTTTAAGGGACCCAGAGGAAGGTTTCTATTGTCACTGAAACTATGGATTAAGATGCTTATTTGTGAAAAGGGCATACTGAAGATGAATTATGATGAGTAAAGCTCGGGTGTTCAGAGGTTGTGGGTACTGCGTGGATGCGGGTCTAATAGAATGGTGCGTGGTAGATGGATATGAGTTACGATGAAATCTTGAGGGAAGCTATGGAATATTGTGGTGTCGTGCGAAGTGGGGTGAGGTTCGGGTCGGAGAAGAAGAGGAGGACTGATATAGTGAGAGAGTCTCCTAGGGAGAATGGAATAGAGAACTGCGAAACGGGACCACAAAGGACTAAGCGACCTTACTGTGATGAAGAGAGCGAACAGGATACCCTTGAACCTGAGGAAGGACATACCCAAAGCTACAACTTACCCACAACCCCGCACACTACGCCAAACTTCGGAGGAATAAATATAAGCTCTTCATATGGTTGTCTTACGTGTCAAAACAATGGTAAGAGTAGTGGATCTACGAACACCAGTAGGAAACCAAGGATGGCAGGCGATGATGTAAAGATGCTTATTTTTCATGGTAATAGGACTGAGGATCTCGAACAATATTTTTTTTATGCAAAGCAGTATGGACGGTGAAGCAAGTCCAAGATGATGATATTAAGAAGGGACAACTAGCGATGACCTTTAGGGGCCGTGTGTTGGATTGGTTTATGAAGTTTGTACAAGTATCTACATGGAATCCTAAGAAAACCTTAGCACAAATCAGAGTAGGATTAATCTATGAATTTAGGAAACCAAAATCAGAGTCGCAATATATCATAGAATTGAAGGAAATAAAGCAATTTCCTAATGAATTAGTATGGGAATTCGATCAGAGGCACAAAAATCTGATGGCCAAAGTAAGTTTTGGAATGAGTGACATGCAACACAAATAATAGTTCATTGAGAAATTGGTACCGCACATTCGGATGCCACTAATGTAGCAGAATATTTCATCCCAAGTGGAGGCACTGGAAATTGCGATGAAGCTCAAGGCTTCAACAGTTGGCGAAACAAGGATAGGTATGAACCAGATCCAAGAGCTGCTAGCGAACTTGACAATTGCAACTACATGATATCAAGAAGGGGAAAGAAGTCCGTGAAGAAATATGGTTCAGTCGATGCAATCTGAAGGACACCATAAGGATAAGTTCCCAGAATTCCATGAATACTTACATTCTGGCGCACCAAATCTACTCAGTCAGGGAGAGATTCCCTGGTGTGAGATTTTTTAGACGAGGGGACATCGATCAAAAGAATGTGTTTATTTATATAAAATTGTGTCAAAACCGGCTAACCTTTTTTTCAATTTTTGTCCATCGGTCGGTCATGAAGAGAAGGATTGTATAGCATATGACTTACACCAAGAGAGAACTGCGGATACATTTTTTATGAAGGGAGAGGAGCAACCCCCTGTACAACAGCAACAATAGTATAACCATCAACAACCGCATTACAATCAACTGTCACCACAGTATAACCAGCTGCAACTGCATTATAATCAACAACATCCTCAGTACAACCAAACATCGTCGCAATACAACCAACCGCAGTACCAACTGCCACAATATAATCAACAGTTGTACAATCATCCGCGAGGAGGATTCCGCGAAGGTCACGGTGGAGGCTTTGGTCGCGGAGGAACTTTTGGATGAGGTCGAGGGATGGTTACATACTATAACTACGACCAGATTGGACATTATCAAAGGGATTGTCTGAATCCGACTCCACAATGTACCTATTGCAGTGCAGCGGACCACAATGTCTAGGAGTGTCCTCAGTTGATTGCGAAGTGGAAAACTAAGAATCCACCACAACCACAACTGAATCTGAATGTAAATCAGAATCAAAATCCGAATCCTAATGTACAGAAGGTCTCAGTAGAGATAAGAAGTCGACCTGTGAACATCGCAGTAGTGACCAGGGGGAGGGACTACGACAGGAGAAGACATGCCACTGCCCAGCGTTCGACCTACAACAATGAAATAGGTTTGATTCGATGCGGAAGTAGAAAAGGAGACCTTTTTGGAAGCACGAGATATGATGAGAAAGACTAAGTTGCTACCTATAAGCCAGAAGGAACTTGTTTATGAGATGCCACCAATATTTGATATGACAAATTCACAGAGGCCACTAGGGAAGGTTAGCACTCTGAGAGCCTTCCTGGAAAGTTGTTTAATGCTGGAAAAATATCAGGATGCACTAGAAGAGATAGCTAGTTTATAATATTAACAGGAGGACGGGCGACAGGATCAGATGGTGAACTGATTGCACAGAAAGAAGATAGGGAGAGAAATGAGGATGACTGCATATATTGGTGCATTCGACATCGATTATATCATTTTGGACCTAGGATCAGACGTAAACATCCTGACTAAGAAAATATGGGAGACAATGGGGAAACCATAGTTGGCATGGTCCCCTATACATCTTCGACTGGAAAATCAGATCAAAGTCACACAAATCGGTCGATTATGTCATCTTCTGGTCGAAATAGAGGGATTGCAAATTTACGCAGATTTTGATGTTGTAGAGATAGTTGACAACATGAGCCCCTATCTGGTGTTGCTAGGAATAGACTGGGAAATGGAGAATCAGGCCGTTATCAACTTTAAGAAAATGACAATGTATTTTGAAAATCGCGACATGAGGGTAGTCACCCCACTTGATCCATTGGAAGGGAAGAGGTATATCAAACCAATGAGGGATGAATTTGCAGAAGGATGGGACAATGTCTACAACATCTCAGAGGATTATATCAATTCCACAACCGACGGGGAATTGGGGTGACAAAGTCTTAGTTAATCGTCATCATACTCCGATGAGGCATTGGAAAATTGACAGAATTGATTACATGAAGTATCATTCAGAAGGTGTGCATGAATCACTCAGTCATTGAGTTGGGTAGCAACAAAAGTATGTGATTTACCGATATATGAAGGATTGTCTAATCTGACTATATTCATCACTGAATTCGAAGAAAAGGTATCAGAATCACAATGATTGTTGGCATTGGAAGAAGCACTGAAGGCTACACCAGCACGATGGTGGAAAACACACAAGTCATTGATAATGAGATGGCCACTATGTCGACAATTGATGGAAGTCAGATTTAGGGAGACTAGAGGTTACTATGGAAGGAAATACAATGGAAGGGGTGATCCAAGGGATCATCTGGAAGAGTGTCAAAGCACAAGGGAAATGATATCGAAACAGGAATGGGTACATGCGTTCATCCATACACTGGATGAGGTACCATGGAGCAGGTACATCACAGTAGAACTGCGACGCGAAACAACTACATGGGAAGAGTCAACCATTAGTTTCAGCCAGACCTTCAGCTTCTTGGATGAGAACCCCTTCATCCAAAGTGCACTATAGGAAATCCGTGAGAAGGTACTCGAAGCAGTTCCGACGAAAAAGCCAATGGGCTTACAGTGGACCGCGACACCAGAAATGTTGATGGAGTGATACAATGTGATGGGAGGACCTGACGAATAATATGATCCGAGAGCTATTTATGTCCTAGAGTCGGAGGGAAGCCGGGATGTCGAAGCACCATATATGAAATTCGACAAATTCTAATTGCCGCTAAAAATCAAGAAGGTTAATATTGGTCGGAGGAAAATCCCAAGTTCGCAAGTATTGGAGATTACTGGGACATTTCGACAATTGGAAAAGTTACTGATCTACTACATGAGCTCCAAGACTTGTTCCCAAAAAAAATTTCATAGATGAAGGGCATTTCAGGGGACCTAGGAAAAATGAAGATTTCGTTGAAACCTGATGTGAAGCCAGTAAAGAAGCGACCATATAGACTGAATCCCTGGTATAAGGAGCGAGTGAAAGATGAGATAGAGTGAATGCTGGATGCAAGAATCATAGAACTTGTCGAAGAATCTGAATGGATCAGCCCGATGGTTGTCCAAGATAAGAAGAATGGTGAAATCAGGATTTGTGTCGATCTAAGGAAATTGAACGATGCATGTCTTCACTATCCATTCCCTATTCCATTCATTGATGAAGTACTGGAAGGTGTTGGAGGCTAGGAGATTATTCATTTACAAATGGATTCTCAGGATACCACCAAATAAATATCGCAAAGGAGGACTGACATAAAACAACCTTCATGACGGAATGGGGTTGCTTTCAATACACAATGATTGTGTTTGGTCTTAAAAATGCCCGGTGATCTTTTCGAGGCTAGTTGTCTCTGCATTTAAAGACTTCATTCATAAGTTCCTTGTAGTATATCTGGACGACTGGACCGTCTATGGTCCAGTTAAGGACCACTTTGTGAATCTAAGGCTGATGCTGGAAAGGTGTCGACAACATCAGATTTCCCTGAACTTGAAGACGTGAATTTTATGCACTCCATTTGGAATCCTGCTAGGACACATTGTATGTAAGGAGGGATGCTGGTCGATCTAGCGAAGATTGCAATCATCATCGAATTACCACCACCAACAATAGTGAAGCAACTAAGGGCGACATTGGGACATACTGGGTATTACAGGAAGTTTATTAGGGGATATGAAGCGATCATAACACTAATGGAAAAGTTGTTAAAGAAGGATGCAAAGTTCGAGTGGAACGACGAGTGCCAGAAGAGCCTCGACATACTAAAGGCGAAGATGGTTGCAGCACTAATATTAGTCTTCCCCAATTGGAAAAAATAATTCCACATCCATGTGGATGCATCATCAGTAGCACTGGGAGTGATATTGGCCCAGCCAGGAGAAGGATCAATTGACCATCTAACCACATTTGCGAGTAGGAAGTTTTCCACTGCGAAGAGGAATTATACGATGACGGAGAGAGAAGGCCTAACAATGGTCTATGCACTACAAAAATTATGACACTACCTGTTTTGAGGGCATTTCAAAATGTTTACTGATCACTCCACATTAAAATACTTAGTCAATAATCCTGTGTTGGGGGGGAATATATGTCGTTGGTTGCTGCTATTTTGGGAATTTGATTTTGAAATCATTGTGAAACCAGGGTGATTGAATGCAGGACCTGATCACCTGTCCTGGATTGAATCAAGTGAAGAACCAAGGAGCATTGATGAAGGATTTTCTGATGTGAAACTATTCAGGATTGGAATGGTCGATGACCATTACGAATAAATCATTCAGCTCTTGGCTACAGGAAGCACACCAGAAGAGTTCACTACCAGTTAGAAGAAGCAGCTAGTTGTTAGGGATGCTGATTTTCAACTAATCGCAGGTCATCTCTACAAAATGGGATCAGATGAAGTCCTTCATCAATGCATCCTTTCGCATGAACAAGAAAGAGTATGGCATAATTTCATGATGGGATCGCAGGAGGTCATTATGGATGGCGTGCGACTGATAGGAAAATACTTAGGGATGGACTATGGTGGCCAACAGTGCATGGTGATGCCGCAAATTATGCAAAGAGATGTGATGTATGCCGAAGGACAGGGAAACTGTCGTAGAGGGATGAAATGCCATTAGTACCTCAACTGACGCTACAAGCCTTCGAAAAATGGGCAGTTGACTTCATGGGACCCATCAACCAACTAGGGAGAAGAATAAGGTCACGATACATAATTACTATGATTGATTATTTGACGAGATGGGATGAAGTAGTGCTGGTAAAGGATTGCATAGCTGTGACATCAGCAAGGTTTCTCTTTGATAACGTGGTCACCAGGTTCGGGTTCCCAAAGATACTGATGAGCGATCAAGGAACTCACTTTGTCAATCAAACTATCAGGGCCATGACGAAAGAATTTCAAATTCAACATTGAAGGAGTACCCCATACCATCTGTAGGCGAATGGTGCAGTGGAGGCACTGAATAAGGTATTGGAGCATGCGCTCACCAAGGTGTGTAACACAAACCATGACGAGTGGGATTTAAAGATCCTAGCGGTACTATGGGCTTACAGAACGACATGTAAAAGGTTAACAGGCCAGACTCTGTTCAAGTTAGTATATGGACAAGAAGAAGTGATGCCGATGGAGTATATTGTCTCGAGTCTGCGCATCGCAGCAGCGACAGGAATGAGTGATGACAAAGCCATCGAAGAACAGTTGGCACAGCTGTTACAGCTTGATGACGATCACTTCATCGTAGGATTCCATCAGTAGGTGGAAAAGGATCAACAAAAGGCCTGGCACGATCGCCACGCCAAGGCGAAGCACTTCCAGCATGGAGACATGGTCCTGTTGTATGACAGTAAGTTTGCAAAGCACCCAGGTAAGATACAGATGCATTGGTTGGGTCCATATATTATCAATTTTATTACTAACGGAGGTGAAGTGCAACTACAGAAGCTAGATGGGACATTGTTGACAAAATTAGTGAATGGGAGCCGGCTGAAGCCTTATCGGGATAGCCAGGTGCATAGCGACCATGGGGGGTTCACTAGTGAGGCAATATCATATCACATCCATTCATATTGGGGGTTTGAATACTCTTAAAAACCTCAAAAATATATTGCCTCATATTAAGGGGTCAAGGGGGGTTTCTAATTTGACATAGTAATATAAATATTGGGGGTTATTTTATTTGGGTGGTATGAGGAATAAACTCCAAATCGTGGAATGGATTCATACCTCCAAATCATGGGCTCAATTCATACCCATCTAAAACTTAAGGACCCTCCATTTTCATTTGATATTGCTTATGATCCTAAGTTTTGCATAAATCTGATAATAGTGTACCAATGATAATATCGATGGAAGTATCTTTGGATTATTGGCCTTGAGAAATCATCATTTAATAGATTATTTAGGCTTGGTTTGAATTGATGTTATATTGCTTTTCATATTTAAGTTAAGATATGTAGCTAATCGGGAGTCCGGACTTGAACAATTGTATTGTATTTTCTGTAGGAATTCAAGTAAAAGATCTAACTCTTCATTTTTAGGTTAGGGTTTAGGTGGATATTGAGATTCAATCAAACTTTGCTCCACGACAACCAAGAAAAGTGAGATCAATCTTTCTTGGCTCATTGGAACCAAGAATAGTTAGACCAATGTTTCTTGACTAATTAGTTCTTTCAACTTTTTGTATTCTTCTTTAATATTTTCACATTGCTAGTTAGCAATAGTTGTTAGATTGAGTTATATTTGGCACATTCATAATTGTAATTTCAATTTTTATATGCAAGGCATCCATCCTAATGTTGTATTAGAACTGACATGAACATAGGTGAAAATATAAATCATTATTTACATACCCGATGTGTTATCATTACCATGAAATGGTATCATATAAGTTTCACCATCTTTGTATCTTTATAACTATTGCATGCTTGAAACCTAACAATGGATTATTTTCCCTCGTAAATTTAAAAAAAAAAAACTAGATATAACCCCAAAAAATGTAACTAAATGTTGTTAATTCCCTTAATTGCAAGAATAAATGTAGTGGAAGTGGAGGCAATTCATTGGATCTTGTGAATGAACCAAATCCAAGCTATGCACATGATCATATGGTGTTATTGAAAAGTAAGAGGTTTTTTTCAATGTTCATTTGGGTTCAAACATCAATGATGTTTGTTTTGATAGCAAGGTAGGGGAGTCCATCCACGAAAGGGTTTCGGTTTTTCATTTTTATGGATTTTAATTTATTATGCTTATAGAAAACATGAGCTCTCTATGGCTATACTTGTATTTACATGATATAAAATTGGTAGATTGGTAGATTTAGCATCTTGTGAAACATCTCCAATTCTCATCTTTTCTAAGCAATGCACTAACTATTGGACTATCAGTATTTTACATTATTTGTTATGTTGATCTCTTGACTGGGTTCCCTTTAACGTAGTTTTCCTTCCCCGTACTATTTCGTTGGGTCTTCCACTATCCAACGCTACAAATTGATCAGTTGCCCCTACATTCATGGTGGGATCATTATTAGCATTATACTATTATTTTATTTAACATCTTTTTTTCTTATACTAAGATGTGTTAGGGATCATGTTTGTTACAAATTGATAGTATGATATAAAGGGGTATTAAAAATGGATACATACAATATCTGGTGAAATTAGGGGTTTTCTTAATTGGAAAGGCATATTGGGAGGGGGGTTCAACAATACAATTTTAGGAGGCATTTTCCAATATTTAGTGGAATTAGGGATATTATTTAATATCATGTGAATGATCGTGCTATGTAATAAGTTCACTAAGTGAACCCCCTATGATAGCGACTGAAAAAGAAATTGAGTCAACATGAAAAAAAGGCACATTGTGAAGTTTGGGAAGCCGTCAACAGCACTGGGTCTGTCGACGGAACAATTACGGATGACGGAATAGCGACAAGGTTTGGAGCTTGTAGACGTTTGGTACAAGTGGGTCAAATCAGGTAATAATTGCAGTAGTTAAGCTGCGGCAGACGACGACGCAAGTGGATGATGACACAATCGATGATAGGATTTGGTAAATCAGGGAAGGATTCGATGGACGATTTGGAAATCATTGTCCAAAAGAGGCAAGATGGATGGAAGCAGGAAAGTGAAGTTATAAATACATGTGCAAAAGGATAGTTAGACTCATTGAGCCTTATGCGCGTTACTGAATAAGTTGCAGAAGAAGATTCAGAGCGAAGACTGAGCTTAAAGGGTTGCAATGATGCATTTCATTTCCAGCATGAGTACACAAGGTGCGCTAAGGGAGAGGACGACAAGTTTTCATGAACAACTAGCGGTTGCATCAGTGCAGACGAGGAGGAAAAAGAGAAGTACCAGCCGACCGAAGGACGAAGTGGGGTGCTTGCAGCTCAGTACGGGCTGCAGTTGATGGAGAACCGGCGGGGTTTTTGACCACCGTAGAACCAATGCAAGGGACACTCTAGCTCTAGTGAAGGATGATCAAATTCATGAAACCGATGTGCCGGAACTAGAGCAATTGGATTTCGCATGCCTCGTCCACCATGGGTGCTAGAAATATTGTTTCACGAACGAGGAGGAGTATGAAATAGTGACAACGATTAAAGTTACGACCGATCGAATCAAGGCAACATACGATGAGTTCAAGCAACATGTAAATGCACCAGCAGTTTCCAGCTGAGGTGGCTCGAGGGTGAGCAACAATTTTGTGTTGGGGGCCTATTAGCACGAGTCCAGAGTGCACAAGTGCGGAACCCCCAAGCGACGAAAGGGTCAAAGTAAAGAACAAAGGACCGGTCGCAAAGCATAAAAGAGCTGATATATGCGGAAGTATTTGGTTAAGTTAGTTAGAAATGGGCCATCCAGACCATTTTGTAATGGCCAAGTGAGCCTATAAATAGAAGTACGATTGTAAGCCTAAGGGCATCGAATCGCATCTATCTATGTTTTAATCTTTTGGATCAATCTATGGAAGCATTTATCCGGTTTTGGTCTGTTTGATCGCAACAATTGATCTGAGTTTGTGATAGTTCTACGATGTGTGATAATTACTGGAAACGATTGATATATATCTTTGTCTCTTTGTATTTCGTAGTGTTTGATGTTTCATTGAAATCGCAATAGATGTTTTCGCGGTTATGTTATGTACTGCAAATTCCTTGAACATGCTTTGATAATCTGTGTAATTCGTTAATTATGAGATGGTAATGTAGTTAATGCGATTAAGGATAATGGCTAATAGGTTGATAGTATGATGTCCCGATGTGAATGCAAATATCTGGATTATGTTGCGAATGAGAGTGAGGTAGTGCATGTCTTCTCATAACTGCAGAAACTTGGTTCCTGCAGCCTTCCTTAGGTATCTTGGGTGAGACTTCACTCGCTCTGCAGGTGTTGCTAGGAAGGGTAAAACCTCTCTAGGCCGATGTTTAAGGGTGTCTAGTCGATGTTTATTGACAACAGTGCGAAGTGAACCCCTGTCGACAGAACTGTGTCAACAGGTCTCGGTGGAAGATTCCAGGAGGTCAGAGGGAGTATTACAAGCATTCAATTCCATCTTCCTCTCGCTGATTCCTAAGGAAAAGGGAGCGGACCAAGCCTCTAAATTCAAACAGATTGCATTATGCAATGTCATATACAAGATAACTATGAAGGTAATTGCTAACATATTAAAAACCCTACTCCCTTTAATAATCTCTCCGAAGCAAACAAGATTCATGGAAGGACGGCAGATCCTTGATGGAATTGTTCTAACGCATGAACTGATCCATTCCTTGCGACTTTCTAAAACTCTCAGAATGTTGATCAAGCTCTACCTAACCAAAGCTTACAACAAGCTCAACTGGAAATTTGTGGAACACATGTTGAAGGCCTTCGGGTTTCAAGAATCATGGGTAACATGGATTATAAACATGTCACCCTCTACTTTCTTCTCCATTTTGATCAATGGAACCCCTACCTCAACCTTTAAATCCACCATAGGGATAAGGCAAGGGGAACCCCTATCCCCGTTCCTGTTTATCCTAATGGTGGAGGGACTGGGCATGTTAATAAATTCCAAAGTGTTCAACAATTCCATTAGAGGCTTAAATCCCCATGGAGAAGATCAAGCTCACACACACTAGTAGTTTGTAGATGACACAATGCTGATGGGGTACTCTTCAGTCCAGGAATCTTGTGCAATAAAGCAAACTCTAAATGATTTCCTGGAGGCCAGTGGGATGGAGATAAATAAGGAAAAATCATAGGTTTTTTGTCTTAATACCTTGCAACCACAAAGAGGAATATCTTAGGAATCCTGGAATTCCAGCTGGGATCCTTCTCGTCAAAATGTCTAAGGGCTCCAATTTCGGACTCCGTGATTAAAAAAGTCTCTTGGCAAGACCTGTTAGACAAAATGAAATCCAAACTATCAAATTCGACGATGAGGGCCCTAAATTTTCCTGGTAGATTGGTACTTGTTCAGTATGTGCTTCAAGCTCTACCTATGTATCTTTTCTCTGTCTTAGAAGCCCCCAAGACGATACAAAAAAAAAAATGTAATCTACAACGATCCTTCTTGTGGGGTGGCTTTGAGGACCACTAGAAATGGGCACTGGTAAGGTGGAAAGAAGTCTGTACCCCGAAGATGTTGGGAGGATTGGGCCTCTGTGACCTATCTTTGAGCAACAAGGTATGGGGATCCAACCTGTGGTGGAGATGGGCCACCCACATGGACGAACCATGGGCCAAATTATGGCATGTCAAATACACAAGAGAATGGGAGAAACAAAACCTTTTATGCTTCGCAGAGGATAAGTTTGGTTCTTCTATTTGGAGGAAAACTCAAGAGAATAGAGTTTTAATCCAAAGGCATAGTTTCCGGGAAGTGCAGAATGGAGAGTCGACCTATTTCTTCAAAGACTCATGGAAACAACTACCCAAAATGGACAACCTAACTAACCTCCCTACTCTCAAGGCCAACCCGAGAACAAATAATTTAATGAAGGTGAAGGATATGTGGGAAATAGGGAATGCAGGCGAACCCTTCTGAAAATGGAAAACAGAGGAGTGGTGGAGGAGATGGAGCCATTGGGACAATATCCAAGATATCTTGGACACTATCCAGAAAAGGAAAATCAAGCTTCACAAAGGAGAGGACAAATTACGATGGGGGTACTCCCAATCGGGAACATTCAACCTCAAAGAAGCAACTTTCCTTCATGTAGGTCATAGCCAAATCCCACATGATCCCAAGCGGGGTAAAATCTAGGGAAGAAACTTATGGCCTAAAATATAGTTTTTGTTGTGGGTTGTGGTCAAACGCAGAATCATGACATGGGAGAATCTTTTGAAGAGAGTATTTATGGGCCCGACATGGTGCAACAGGGAAGGTGAAAGCATAGAACACCTTCTAGAGGAATTTGTTTTTCTTTAGACCTCTGAGATAAGGGGAGGGAAATTTTCTGCAAAGCCTTCCTAAGCAATGAAGATCCCCTTAAAATGATAATTGAATGGAAGGAAAAACCATTTAAGAATGCAATTCTTAATTGGATTTGGGAGCTCTTCCCTGGTTTCCTCACTTGGTAGGTTTGGAAAGAAAGAAATCATCTCATCTTCGAGGGACAGAGGAGGACAAAGGAAGAAATCTGGTCAAGATTGAATAATTGCATCCGGGAAACCCTGAAAATATCCATATGGGAAGAGAAGGATATCTAGGCAGACCTAGAAGAGCGAAGAATACTCCAGGATTGAGGGATACATTCCTTACATGAGCAATTGGCCTCTAGAAAACCCCCAAAAGATAAAACTAGGAGTCCTGGACAATGGAAAAACCTTCCAGATGACACCTTCAAACTGAATTTTGATGGGGCTTCAAAAGGCAATCCAGGAAAGGTAGGGTATCGTGGGGTAATCAAGAATCATCAGGGGGCAATCAATGGCCTCTGCTGGGGGAATATTGGGGAAGCAACGAAATACAATGGAACTGGAGGGCATGATAAATGGTTTACATTGGCTTCTTTAGATGGGGTGGAATCCCGCTATCATCGAGGGAGAATCGCAGGTGATCATCAACATGGCGACCAAGACCCAAGCGGGCGTAAATGTCTCCAAAATGGGGAAGAACTGGAGGTTGGAAGTAGGATTGCACCAACTAGAGGAGCTACTTGGGGAGACCCCTACCATTGTCTTCATACACGTTTGTAGAATTGCCAACAAGGTAGCCGACTTCGTGGCCAATCATGGCATCACAAAATGAAGAGCTACCTCAAAAAACGTGTGGCAGGAAATTGATGATGGGGACTTTCGAACACGATGCAGCCACATTGCATCTAAGGATCTTAGAACCTCGGATGTGGGTGGAAGGGAGGACATGAGGCCACAGGTGGGAAGTGATATGTCTCGAAGTTAAAGCGGGGAGGTGTCATAAGAAGGAGGAATGTGGTGTATGGGGAGAAAAGGAATAGGTTAGCAGTGTGAGGGATAGCTGGATTTAGGACATCAAGTGTCAAAACACACACATACGAAGAAGACAGACGACATGGAGAAAGGTGGAAGCGCGAGGTTTCCATTTATGGGAAATGACGAGGAGATGATTGCTCGCAAAAATGTTATTGATGGAATACATGAGGAAGCTACGTTGATGGAGGGTCAGTACAGCGGGAAGCTGGGTGACAGCAGGAAAAGGAGGATGAAAGGACGAGCCAAGCATGAGAGTATTAACGCTGGCCTGAAGGAGGATGAGGAACAATTAACGATGGCATTGGATGACTTTAATGCTAACCTGAATCCAAACATGTTTAAAATGGAGGAAGCTCAACGGAGAGTGATGGAAAAAAAAAAAGATAATCTCCGGGTTAGGCGCAAATTGGATGCCTTGGCAGTCTATAACTGAGATATGCCCACCTGCCAAAGCATGGGTAGTAGGAGGGGAGGGAGAGGCTGAAAGGAGAGAGAGACGTAACCTGGAGATGATGAAATGGAGAATTAATTTATGCAAGGGGTTCCTCCACGCATAGATAAGCTCATTTCGGATATGGAGGAAGAAGTTATTCAAAGTAAAATAGAAGGGCATGGCATGGAAGCATGGTTTATCTTGTAATGGGTTCTGAGGAGAATTTTGGCTAACACACTCATGGAGCGGGAAAGCTTCGGTGACCTAGTCATCCAGGTCATTTCTAACTTCAAGGACGACATGACAAGTGGGCTCGTGGACCTGGAAGCCATTCTGGATCTGGCAAAGGCCCCGCTCAGTGGGGGAAAAAAGAAGACGAAACCGCCCCCTGTACATGATGACACCCAAGATGCCCCTAATTCCTCAGTGCAGGAACCTCTTGAAATAGCTGCAAATGCGCATGAGGAAGGTCCTTCCACAATGAAGGAGGAACGTTTAGGTCACTCGGTTTGTGTTGCTTTTTGTTCGGCTCATTATAAGACGACAGGTTGGGGGAATGGTAGTTTGGATGGTGTCCATAGGCCTAGTATGATACATGTTACATGTTTTGGCTCCGAATGTGTCTCAGAGTGGGGAATTTTCGATTGTTGTATGGAACACGTTGAGTTATAGGGGGCTAGAAAAGTAGCGTATTTTTGTTTTTGGCTCAACCTCAGGGAATTTATCTTGTAAAAACCTCTACTCTACTTGTGGAATCCAGGGCTTGAGAAAATATTTTTGTATCAAAATGGTTGTAAGAACACAAATCGGAAAGGGAAAGGGGAAATCTGAGCCAGCACAAGGTCCTCTGAGACCTGTTTTTGTAACTATATGTACAACAAAGTTGAACTTTTAATAGATTTTTTCTCTCTTACTCACAAAAAAAAGTACACTTGAGTAATGTCATAGGAATACAATCCTTTGAAACCCACACTAACTTAGGTCAAATTATGGGAGCAACCTGATTGTTAAATACCATTGTCAACTCGTACCCTAAGTTAAAGAATCCAACAAAATGTGGATAAACTAGCTTGGAAGTGAAGGGCATTGTGAGGTGGAAATAGTAAATAATAATTTATTTGAGAAAATATATGCTCTTAATATTTGATTGGGGTTTGTGGCCTAAAGGGGCTAGTATTATGTTAGTAAGTGCCTATCATATGACATGTGTAAAATTTCCCTAACTCTAATTTCACCATAAACCTATTTATCGCCACTAATTATCTTTTGTGGGAGTGAACATTATTATGGCGGATTAGATGTATTAGGTTGGGAGTTAGTTGGGAAAGAAAGAATGAGTTTTTGTTGAGCTAGTGTGGAAAAAAGGGATAATATTTTTTGTGAGCTCTAGTTTTCCATGCAAACATATTAGTATGTTTTGGGAAAGGGTGGTTAGTCCCCTAAATGTAGAATAATAGGGCAACTTGAAGAATGTTCAACAACACTATTCGTGTGGTTAGGCAAGGTTTAGGTGTACTAGATTCCACAAGAAGTACATTTCCCATTGTTCCTCACTTGTTTTGGATAGATGCACTATTGGAGATGATGCGGTGCCATGACTAGAGTGGATAGAGTTTTGGAGTGTAAGCTCACTAAGATTTGCTCAATAGAACGATACAATAAAAAATATAAGTGTAAATAATTGAACAATGATTGATAAAATGATATTACTAAAGAAAGGTCCCAAATAAATAACATATGTGGGCACCTTTTTACCATGACACGTGTCTCTTTTATTTGTAATCTTATATAACATGCTTCCTTAAAACCCTTTAATAATTACTTTTTAACTTAAATTTATTAAATATATTATTTATTTGTTCATTACTTATTTTAATGTGGTATATTCATTTATTACTTTATTATTCAATGTATGTCGCATTGCCCTCCCCTTTTGAGATGCTTTTCCTTCTAAGCAATTTTGGATGACTTTGTCTTCCAGAGTGGTAAGTCATCTTGATTATAGATCATGGTTGAATAATGGTGACGTTATTGATTTGTGAAGTCTTTTAAAGGCTAACATAGGATTCCTGAGCCATATAATTTGTAGCTACTTTCTTGCCATTTGAATTCCATAAATTTTTCTTGGAGGTTCATGTCATAGGATTCTAAATGCATCAACCATTTTTCTCCTAATACCATGTCCATCCCATTGAGTGGTAAATCATAACATCCAATTTGTAATTCCAAATCTTGTATTTGTACAAAGATTTTATGGCATCGTCCTATTATCTTGACTTGTTGACCATCAACGATTGTAACAATGAAATCCTGGCAAGGGCCCCGTTTAGTGGGGGGGAAAAGAAGAAGAAACCGCCTCCTGTGCCTGATGACACCCAAGATGCCCCTAATGCCTCGATGTAGGAACCTCCTGAAATAGCTGCAAATACGCATAAGGAAGGTCCTTCCACGACGAAGGAGGAACGGTAAGGTCACTCGGTTTGTGTTTCTTTTTGTTTGGCTTATTATAAGATGATGGGTTGGGGGAAAAGGTAGTTTGGATGGTGGCCATAGGCTTAGTATGATACGTTTTTTTTGTTTCGAACATGTCTCAGGGTGGGGAATTTTCGATTGTTGTATGGAACACCTTGGGTTATAGGGGGTTGGAAAAGCAGCGTATTTTTGTTTTTGGCTCAACCTCGGGGAATTTATCTTGTAAAAACCTCTACTCTACTTGTGGAATCTAGAGCTTGAGAAAATATTTTTGTATCAAATGGTTGTAAGGACATAGATCAGAAAGGGAAAGGGGAAATCTGAGCTAGTACAAGGTATTCTGAGAACGGTTTTTGTAACTATATGTACAACAAAGTTTAACTTTTAATAGAATTTTTCTCTCTTACTCACAAAAAAAATGTACACTTGAGTAATGTCAGGAATACAATCCTTTGAAACCCACACTAACTTAGGTCAAATTATGGGAGCAACCTGATTGTTAAATACCATTGTCAACCCATACCCTAAGTTAAAGAATACAACTAATTGTCGATAAACTAGCTTGGAAGTGAAGGGCATTGTGAGGTGGAAATAGTAAATAATAATTTATTTGAGAAAATATATGCTCTTAATATTTGATTAGGGTTTGTGGCATAAAGGGGCTAGTATTATGTTAGTAAGTGCCTATCATATGACATGTGTAAAATTGCCCCAACTCTAATTTCACCATAAAACTATTTATGGCCACTAATTATCTTTTGTGGGAGTGAACATTATTATGGAGGATTAGATGTATTAGGTTGGGAGTTAGTTGGGAAAGAAAGAATTAGTTTTTGTTGTGCTAGTGTGGAAAGAAGGGATATTATTGTTTGTGAGCTCTAGTCTTACATGCAAACATATTAGTATGTTCTGGGAAAGGGAGGTTAGTCCCCTAATTGCAGAATAATTGGGCAACATGAAGATTGTTCAACAACACTATTTGTGTGCTTAGGCAAGGTTTAGGTGTCCTAGATTCCGCAAGAAGTACATTTCCCATTGTTCCTCACTTGTTTTGGAGAGATGCACTATTGGAGAAGATGCGGTACCATGACTAGAGTGGATAGAGTGTTGGAGTGTAAGATTACTAAGATTTGCTCAATAGAGCGATACAATAAAATATATAAGTGTAAATAATTGAATAATGATTGATAAAATGATATTAGGAAAGAAAGGTCCCATATATATAACATATGTGGGCACCTTTTTACCACAACTTGTGTCTTTTTTATTTGTAATCTTAAATAACATGCTTCCTTAAAACGCTTTAATAATTACTTTTTAACTTAAATTTTTTAAATATATTATTTATTTGTTCATTACATATTTTAATGTGGTATATTCATTTATTGCTTTATTATTCAGTGCATGTAGCATTGCCCTCCCCTTTTGAGATGCTTTTCCTTCTAAGCAATTTTGGATGACTTTGTCTTCCATAGTGGTAAGTCATCTTGATTATAGATCATGGTTGAATAATGGTGAAGTTATTGATTTGTGAAGTCTTTTAAAAGCTAACGTAGGATTCCTGAGCCATATAATTTGTAGCTACTTTCTTTCCATTTGAATTCCATAAATTTTTCTTGGAGGTTCATATCATAGGATTCTAATTGCATCAACCATTTTGCTCCTCATACCATGTCCATTCTATTGAGTGGTAAAGCATACCATCCAATTTGTAATTCCAAATCTTGTATTTGTACAAAGATTTTATGGCACCATCCTATTATCTTGACTTGTTGACCATCAACGATTGTAACAATGAAATCTTGGCAAGGGCTCCACTCAGTGGGGGAAAAAAGAAGAAGAAACTGCCTCTTGTACCTAATGACATCCAATATGACCCTAATGTGTCGGTGTAGAAACCTCCTGAAATAGCTACAAATACGCATGAGGAAGGTCCTTCCACGACGAAGGAGGAACGGTAAGGTCACTCGGTTTGTGTCGCTTTTTGTTCGGCTTATTATAAGACGACGGGTTGGGGGAATGGTAGTTTGGATGCTGGCCATAGGCCTAGCATCATACATGTTTTGGATTCGAATGTGTCTCGGGGTGGGGAATTTTCGATTGTTGTATGGATCATGTTGGGTTATAGGGGTTGGAAAAGCAGCATATTTTTGTTTTTGGCTCAGCCTTAGGGAATTTATCTTGTAAAAACCTCTACTCTACATGTGGAATCTAGGGCATGAGAAAATATTTTTGAATCAAATGGTTGTAAGGACACAGATCAGAAAGGGAAAGGGGAAATCTGAGCCAGCACAACATCCTCTGAGACCTGTTTTTGTAACTATATGTACAACAAAGTTTAACTTTTAATAGATTTTTTTTCTCTCTTACTCACAAAACAAAAGTACACTTGAGCAAGGTCATAGGAATACAATCCTTTGAAACCCACACTATCTTAGGTCAAATTATGGGAGCAATCTGATTGTTAAATACCATTGTCAACCCGTACGCTAAGTTAAGAAACCCAACTAAATGTGGATAAACTAGCTTGGAAGTGAAGGGCATTGTGAGGTGGAAATAGTAAATAATAATTTATTTGAGAAAATATATGCTCTTAATATTTGATTAGGGTTTGTGGCCTAAAGGGGCTAGTATTATGTTAGTAAGTTCCTATCATATGACATGTGTAAAATTGCCCTAACTCCAATTTCACCATAAAACTATTTATGGCCACTAATTATCTCTTGTGGGAGTGAACATTATTATGGAGGATTAGATGTATTAGGTTGGGAGTTAGTTGGGAAAGAAAGAATGATTTTTTGTTGTGCTAGTGTGGAAAGAAGGGATAATATTTTTTGTGACCTCTAGTTTTCCATGCAAACATATTAGTCTGTTTTGGGAAAGGGTGGTTAGTCCCCTAAATGCAGAATAATTGGGCAACATGAATATTGTTCAACAACACTATTTGTGTGGTTAGGCAAGGTTTAAGTGTACTAGATTCCAGAGGAAGTACATTTCCCATTGTTCCTCACTTGTTTTGGAGAGATGCACTATTGGAGATGATGCGGTACCATGACTAGAGTGGATAGAGTTTTGGAGTGTAAGATCACTAAGATTTTCTCAATAGAACGATACAATAAAATATATAAGTGTAAATAATTGAATAATGATTGATACAATGATATTAAGAAAGAAAGGTCCCATATATATAACATACGTGGGCACCATTTTACCAAGACACGTGTCTTTTTTATTTGTAATCTTAAATAACATGCTTCCTTAAAACCCTTTAATAATTAATTTTTAACTTAAATTTATTAAATACATTATTTATTTGTTCATTACTTATTTTAATGTGGTATATTCATTTATTACTTTATTATTCAATGTATGTCGCATTGCCTTCCCCTTTTGAGATGCTTTTCCTTCTAAGCAATTTTGAATGACTTTGTCTTCCAGAGTGGTAAGTCATCTTGATTATAGATCATGGTTGAATAATGGTGAAGTTATTGATTTGTGAAGTCTTTCAAAGGCTTCCTGAGCCATATAATTTGTAGCTACTTTCTTGCCATTTGGATTCCATAAATTTTTCTTGGAGGTTCATGTCATAGGCTTCTAATTACATCAACTATTTTGCTCCTAATACCACGTCCATCCCATTGAGTGGTAAAGCATAAAATCCAATTTGTAATTCCAAATCTTGTATTTGTACAAATATTTTATGGCACCATCCTATTATCTTGACTTGTTGACCATCGACGATTGTAACAATGAAATCCTGGCAAGGGCCTCGCTCAGTAGGGGAAAAAAGAAGACGAAATCGCCTCCTGTACCTGATGACAGCCAAGATGCCCCAAATGCCTCGACCCAGGAACCTCCTAAAATAGCTACAAATAGGCATGAGGGAGGTCCTTCCATGACGAAGGAGTAATGGTAAGGTCACTCGATTTGTGTTTCCTTTTGTTCGGCTTATTATAAGACAACGTGTTAGGGGAATGGCAGTTTGGATGGTGGCCATAGGCCTAGTATGATACATGTTTTGGGGAATTTTCGATTGTTGTACGGAACACGATGGGTTATAGGGGGCTGGAAAAGAAGCATATTTTTGTTTTTGGTTCAGCCTCGGGGAATTTATCTTGTAAAAACCTCTACTCTACTTGTGGAATCCAGGGCTTGAGAAAAGATTTTTGTATCAAATGGTTGTAAGTACACAGAACAAAAAGGGAAAGGGGAAATCTGAGCCAACACAAGGTCCTTTGAGACCTGTTTTGTAACTATATGTACAACAAAGTTTAACTCTTAATAGAATTTTTCTCTCTTACTCACAAAAAAAAAGTACACTTGAGTAATGTCATAGGAATACAATCCTTTGAAACCCACACTAAATTAGGTCAAATTATGGGAGCAACCTGATTGTTAAATACCATTGTTAACTCGTACCCTAAGTTAAAGAATATAACTAAATGTGGATAAACTAGCTTGGAAGTGAAGGGAATTGTGACGTGGAAATAGTAAATAATAATTTATTTGAGAAAATATATGCTCTTAATATTTGATTAGGGTTTGTGGCCTAAAGGGGCTAGTATTATGTTAGTAAGTGCCAACCATATGACATGTGTAAAATTTCCCTAACTCTAATTGCACCATAAACCTATTTATGGCCACTAATTATCTTTTGTGGGAGTGAACATTATTATGGAGGATTAGACGTAGGTTCGGAGTTAGTTGGGAAAGAAAGAATGAGTTTTTGCTGTGCCAGTGTGGAAAGAATGGATATTATTGCTTGTGACCTCTAGTTTTCCATGCAAACATATTAGTATGTTTTGGGAAACTTTAAGGGTGATTAGTCCCCTAAATGCAGAATAATTGGGCAACTTGAAGATTGTTCAAAAACACTTTTTGTGTGGTTAGGCAAGGTTTAAGTGTACTAGATTATGCAAGAAGTACATTTCCCATTGTTCCTCACTTGTTTTGGAGAGATGCACTATTGGAGATGATGCGGTACCATGACTAGAGTGGATAGAGTTTTGGAGTGTAAGCTCACTAAGATTTTCTCAATAGAACGATACAAAAAAATATATAAGTGTAAATAATTGAATAATGATTGATACAATGATATTACAAAAGAAAGGTCCCATATATATAACATATGTGGGCACCTTTTTACCAAGACACGTGTCTTTTTTATTTGTAATCTTAAATAACATGCTTCCTTAAAAACCTTTAATAATTACTTTTTAACTTAAATTTATTATTTATTTGTTCATTACTTATTTTAATGTGGTATATTCATTTACTACTTTATTATTCAATGTATGTCGCATTGCCCTCCCCTTTTGAGATGCTTTGCCTTCTAAGCAATTTTGGGTGACTTTGTCTTCCAGAGTGGTAAGTCATCTTGAT
This sequence comes from Larix kaempferi, assembly GCA_027924585.1. Classification (NCBI taxonomy): domain Eukaryota; kingdom Viridiplantae; phylum Streptophyta; class Pinopsida; order Pinales; family Pinaceae; genus Larix; species Larix kaempferi. Next base: position 743,086 of record BSBM01001044.1, on the reverse strand, counting down.
TATAGATCATGGTTGAATAATGGTGAAGTTATTGATTTGTGAAGTAGTTTAAAGGCTAACGTAGGCTTCCCGATCCATATAATTTGTAGCTACTTTCTTGCCATTTGAATTTCATAATTTTTCTTGGAGGTTCATGTCATAGCCTTCTAATTACATCAACCATTTTGCTCGTAATACCATGTCCATCCCATTGAGTGGTAAAGCATAACATCCAATTTGTAATTCCAAATCTTGTATTTGTACAAAGATTTTATGGCACCATCCTATTATCTTGACTTGTTGACCATCGACGATTGTAACAATGAAATCCTGGCAAGGGCCCCGCTCGGTGGGGGAAAAAAGAAGTCAAAACCGCCTCCTGTACCTGATGAGACCCAAGATGCCCCTAATGCCTCGGCGCAAGAACCTCCTGAAATAGCTGCAAATATGCATGAGGAATGTCCTTCCATGACGAAGGAGTAATGGTAAGGTCACTCGATTTGAGTTGCATTTTGTTCGACTTATTATAAGACGATGTGTTGGGGGAATGGTAGTTTGGATGGTGGCCATAGGCCTAGTATGATACATGTTTTGGCTCCGAACATGTCTCAGGGTAGGGAAATTTTGATTGTTGTATGGAACATGTTGTGTTATAGGGGGCTAGAAAAGCAACATATTTTTGTTTTTGACTCAGCCTCTGGGAATTTATCTTGTAAAATCCTCTATTCTACTTGTGGAATCTAGGGCTTGAGAAAAGATTTTTGTATCAAATGGTTGTAAGGACACAGATCAGAAAGGGAAAGAGGAAATCTGAGCCAGCAGAAGGTCCTCTGAGACTTGTTTTTGTAACTATATGTACAACAAAGTTTAACTTTTAATTGAATTTTCTCTCTACTCACAAAAAAAAGTACACTTGAGTAATGTCATAGGTATACAATCCTTTGAAACCCACACTAACTTCGGTCAAATTATTGGAGCAACCTGATTGTTAAATACCATTGTCAACCCGTACCCTAAGTTAAAGAATCCAACTAAATTTTGATAAACTAGCTTGGAGGTGAAGGGCATTGTGAGGTGGAAATAGTAAATAATAATTCATTTGAGAAAATATATGCTCTTCATATTTGATTAGGGTTTGTGGCTTAAAGGGGCTAGGATTATGTTAGTAAGTGCCTATCATATGGCGTGTAAAATTGCCCTAACTCTAATTTCACCATAAAACTATTTATGGCCACTAATTATATTTTGTGGGAGTGAACATTATTATGGAGGATTAGATGTATTAGGTTGGGAGTTAGTTGGGAAAGAAAGAATGAGTTTTTGTTGTGCTAGTGTGGAAAGAAGGGATATTATTGTTTGTGAGCTCTAGTTTTCCATGCAAACATATTAGTATGTTTTGGGAAAGGGTGGTTAGTCCCCTAAATGCAGAATAATTTGGCAACTTGAAGATTGTTCAACAACACTCTTTGTGTGGTTAGGAAAGGTTTAAGTGTACTAGATTCTGCAGGAATTACATTTCCCATTGTTCCTCACTTGTTTTGGAGAGATGCACTGTTGGAGATGATGCGGTACCATGACTATAGTGGATAGAGTTTTGGAGTGTAAGCTCACTAAGATTTGCTCAATAGAATGATACAATAAAATATATAAGTGTAAATAATTGAATAATGATTGATACAATGATATTACAAAAGAAAGGTCCCATATATATAACATATGTGGGCACTCTTTTACCAAGAAATGTGTCTTTTTTATTTGTAATCTTAAATAACATGCTTCCTTAAAACCCTTAAATAATTACTTTTTAACTTAATTTTATTAAATATATTATTTATTTGTTCATTACTTATTTTAATGTGGTATATTCATTTATTACTTTATTATTCAATGTATGTCGCATTGCCCTCCCCTTTTGAGATGCTTTGCCTTCTAACCATTTTGGGATGACTTTGGCTTCCAGAATGGTAAGTCATCTTGATTATAGATCATGGTTGAATAATGGTGAAGTTAATGATTTGTGAAGTATTTTAAAGGCTAATGTAGGGTTCCCAAGCCATATAATTTGTAGCTACTTTCTTGCCATTTGAATTCCATAAATGTTTCTTGGAGGTTCATGTCATAGCATTCTAATTACATCAACCATTTTTCTCCTAATACCATGTCCATCCCATTGAGTGGTAAAGCATAACATCCAATTTGTAATTCCAAATCTTGTATTTGTATAAATATTTTATGGCACCATCCTATTATCTTGACTCGTTGACCATCGACGATTGTAACAATGAAATCCTGGCAAGGGCTTTGCTCAGTAGGGGAAAAAAGAAGACGAAACCACCTCCTATACCCGATGACACCCAAGATGCCCCTAATGCCTCGACGCAGGAAACTCTTGAAATAGCTGCAAATACGCATGAGGAAGGTCCCTCCATGATGAAGGAGTAACACTACGGTCACTCGATTTGTCTTACTTTTTGTTCAGCTTATTATAAGACAACTTGTTGGGGGAGTGGCAGTTTGGATGGTGGCCATAGGACTAGTATGATACATGTTTTGGCTCTGAACGTGTCTCAGGGTGGGGAATTTACGATTGTTGTATGGAACACGTTGGGTTATAGGGGGCTGGAAAAGCAGCGTAATTTTGTTTTTGACTCAGCCTCGGGGAATTTATCTTGTAAAAACCTCTACTCTACTTGTGGAATCCAGGGCTTGAGAAAATATTTTTGTATCAAAAGGTTGTAAGGACACAGATCATAAAGGGAAAGGGGAAATTTGAGCCAACCCAAGGTCCTTTGAGACCTGTTTTTGTAACTATATGTACAACAAAGTTTAACTTTTAATAGAATTTTTCTCTCTTACTCACAAAAAAAAGTACACTTGAGTAATGTCATAGGAATACAATCCTTTGAAACCCACACTAAATTAGGTCAAATTATGGGAGCAACTTGATTGTTAAATACCATTGTTAACTCGTACCCTAAGTTAAAGAATCTAACTAAATGTGGATAAAATAGCTTGGAAGTGAAGGGAATTGTGACGTGGAAATAGTAAATAATAATTTATTTGAGAAAATATATGCTCTTAATATTTGATTAGGGTTTATGGCCTAAAGGGGCTAGTATTATGTTAGTAAGTGCCAATCATATGACATGTGTAAAATTGCCCTAACTCGAATTTCACCATAAACCTATTTATGGCCACTAATTATCTTTTGTGGGAGTGAACATTATTATGGAGGATTAGATGTATTAGGTTGGGAGTTAGTTGGGAAAGAAAGAATGAGTTTTTGTTGTGCTAGTGTGGAAAGAAGGGATATTATTGCGTGTGAGTCTAGTTTTCCATGCAAACATATTAGTATGTTTTGGGAAAGGGTGATTAGTCCCCTAAATGCATAATAATTGGGCAACTTGAAGATTGTTCAAAAACAATTTTTGTGTGGTTAGGTAAGGTTTAAGTGTACTAGATTCTGCAGGAAGTACATTTCCCATTGTTCCTCACTTGTTTTGGAGAGATGCACTATTGGAGATGATGCGGTACCATGACTAGAGTGGATAGAGTTTTGGAGTGTAAGCTCACTAAGATTTTCTCAATAGAACACTACAATAAAATATATAAGTGTAAATAATTGAATAATGATTGATACAATGATATTACAAAAGAAAGGCCCCATATATATAACATATGTGGGCACCTTTTTACCAAGATATGTGTCTTTTTTATTTGTAATCTTAAATAACATGCTTCTTTAAAACTCTTTAATAATTACTTTTTAACTTAATTTTATTAAATATATTATTTATTTGTTCATTACTTATTTTAATGTGGTATATTCATTTATTACTTTATTATTTAATGTATGTCGCATTGCCCTCCCCTTTTGAGATGCTTTGCCTTCTAAGCAATTTTGGGTGACTTTGTCTTCTAGAGTGGTAAGTCATCTTGATTATAGATCATGGTTGAATAATGGTGAAGTTATTGATTTGTGAAGTATTTTAAAGGCCAACGTAGGCTTCCCGAGCCATATAATTTGTAGCTACTTTCTTGCCATTTGAATTCCATAAATTTTTCTTGGAGGTTCATGTCATAGCCTTCTAATTACATCAACCATTTTGCTCCTAATACCATGTCCATCCCATTGAGTGGTAAAGCATAACATCCAATTTGTAATTCCAAATCTTGTATTTGTACAAATATTTTATGGCACCATCCCATTATCTTGACTTGTTGACCATCAACGATTGTAACAATGAAATCCTGGCAAGGGCCCCACTCAGTGGGGGAAAAAAGAAGTCGAAACCGCCTCCTATACCTGATGAGACCCAAGATGCACGTAATGCCTCGGCGCAAGAACCTACTGAACTAGCTGCAAATTAGCATGAGGAATGTCCTTCCATGACGAAGGAGTAACGGTAAGGTCACTCGGTTTGTGTTTCTTTTTGTTCGACTTATTATAAGACAACGTGTTGGGGGAATGGTAGTTTGGATGGTGGCCATAGGCCTAGTATGATACATGTTTTGGCTTCGAACGTGTCTCAGGGTGGGGAATTTTCGATTGTTGTATGGAACATGTTGGGTTATAAGGGTATGGAAAAGCAACATATTTTTGTTTTTGGCTCAACCTCGTTGAATTTATCTTGTAAAAACTTCTACTCTACTTGTGGAATCCAGGGCTTGAGAAAATATTTTTGTAGCAAATGGTTGTAACGACACAGATTAGAAAGGGAAAGGGGAAATCTGAGCCAACACAAGGTCCTCTGAGACCTGTTTTTGTAACTATATGTACAACAAAGCTTAACCTTTAATAGAATTTTTCTCTCTTACTCACAAAAAAAAGTACACTTGAGTAATGTCATAGGAATACAATCCTTTGAAACCCACACTAAATTAGGTTAAATTATGGGAGCAACCTGATTGTTAAATACCATTGTTAACTCGTACCCTAAGTTAAAGAATCCAACTAAATGTGGATAAACTTGCTTGGAAGTGAAGGTCATTGTGAGGTGGAAATAGTAAATAATAATTTATTTAAGAAAGTATATGCTCTTAATATTTGATTAGGGTTTATGGCCTAAAGGGGCTAGTATTATGTTTGTAAGTGCCTATCATATGACATGTGTAAAATTGCCCTAACTCGAATTTCAACATAAAACTATTTATGGCCACTAATTATATTTTGTGGGAGTGAACATTATTATGGAGGATTAGATGTATTAGGTTGGGAGTTAGTTGGGAAAGAAAGAATGAGTTTTTGTTGTGCTAGTGTGGAAAGAAGGGATATTATTGTTTGTGAGCTCTAGTTTTCCATGCAAACATATTAGTATGTTTTGGGAAAGGGTGGTTATTACCCTAAATGCAGAATAATTTGGAAACTTGAAGATTGTTTAACAACACTATTTGTGTGGCTAGGCAAGGTTTAAGTGTACTAGATTCTGTAGGAAGTACATTTCCCATTCTTCCTCACTTGTTTTGGTGAGATGCACTGTTGGAGATGATGCGGTACCATGACTAGAGTGGATAGAGTTTTGGAGTGTAAGCTCACTAAGATTTTCTCAATAGAACGATACAGTAAAATATATAAGTGTAAATAATTGAATAATGATTGATACAATGATATTACAAAAGAAAGGTCCCATGTATATAACATATGTGGGCAACTTTTTACCAAGACACGTGTCTTTTTTATTTGTAATATTAAATAACATGCTTCCTTAAAACCCTTTAATGATTAGTTTTTAACTTAAATTTATTAAATATATTATTTTGTTCATTACTTATTTTAATGTGGTATATTCATTTATTACTTTATTATTCAATGTATGTCGCATTGCCCTCCCCTTTCGAGATGCTTTGCCTTCTAAGCAATTTTGGATGACTTTGGCTTCCAGAGTGGTAAGTCATCTTGATTATAGATAATGGTTGAATAATGGTGAAGTTATTGATTTGTGAAGTCTTTTAAAGGTTAACATAGGCTTCTCAAGCCATATAATTTGTAGCTACTTGCTTGCCATTTGAATTCCATAAATTTTTCTTGGAGGTTCATGTCATAGGCTTCTAATTACATCAACCATTTTTCTCCTAATACCATGTCCATCCCATTGAGTGGTAAAGCATAACATCCAATTTGTAATTCCAAATCTTGTATTTGTACAAATATTTTATGGCACCATCCTATTATCTTGACTTGTTGACCATCGAAGATTATAACAATGAAATCTTAGCAAGGGCCCTGCTCAGTGCCGGAAAAAAGAAGACGAAACCGCCTCCTGTACCTGATGCAACCCAAGATGCCCCGAAGGCCTCGGCGTAGGAACCTCTAGAAATAGCTGCAAATACAGATGAGGAAGGTCCTTCCATGACGAAGGAGTAACGGTAAGGTCACTCAGATTGTGTTGCGTTTTGTTTGGCTTATTATAAGATGACGGGTTCGGGGAATGACAGTTTGGATGGCAGCCATAGGCCTAGTATGATACATGTTTTGGCTCCAAAAGTGTCTTAGGGTGGGGATTTTTCGATTGTTGTATGGAACATGTTGGGTTATAGGGGGCTGGAAAAGCAGCATATTTTTGTTTTTGGATCAACCTCGGGGAATTTATCTTTTAAAAACCTCTACTCTACTTGTGGAATCCAGAGCTTGAGAAAATATTTTGTATCAAATGGTTGTAAGGACACAGATCGGAAAGGGAAAGGGGAATTCTGAGCTAGGACAAGGTCCTCTGAGACCTGTTTTTGTAACTATATGTACAATAAAGTTTAAATTTTAATAGAATTTTTCTCTCTTACTCACAAAAAAAAGTACAATTGAGTAATGTCATAGGAATACAATCCTTTAAAATCCACACTAACTTAGGTCAAATTATGGGAGCAACCTGATTGTTAAATACCATTGTCAACTCGTACCCTAAGTTAAAGAATCCAACTGAATGTGGATAAATTAGCTTGGAAGTGAAGGGCATTTTGAGGTGGAAATAGTAAATAATAATTCATTTGAGAAAATATATGCTCTTAATATTTGATTAGTGTTTGTTGCCTAAATGGGCTAGTATTATGTTAGTAAGTGCCTATCATATGACATGTGTAAAAATGGCCTAACTTTAATTTCACCATAAGCCTATTTATGGCCTCTAATTATCTTTTGTGGGAGTGAACATTATTATGGAGGATTAGATGTATTAGGTTGGGAGTTAGTTGGGAACAAAAGAATGAGTTTTTGTTGTGCTAGTGTGGAAATAAGGGATATTATTGTTTGTGAGCTATAGTTTTCCATGCAAACATATTAGTATGTTTTGGGAAGGGTGGTTAGTCCCCTAAATGCAGAATAATTGGGCAATTTGAAGATTGTTCATTAATACAATTTGTGTGGTTAGGCAAGGTTTAGGTGTACTAGATTCCACAGGAAGTACATTTCCCATTGTTCCTCACTTGTTTTGGAGAGATGCACTATTGGAGATGATGCTATACCATAACAAGAGTGGATAGAGTTTTGGAGTGTAAGCTCACTCAAATTTGCTCAATAGAATGATACAATAAAATATATAAGTGTAAATAATTGAATAATGATTGATAAAATGATATTACAAAATAAAGGTCCCATATATATAACATATGTGGGCACCTTTTTACTAAGACACTTGTCTTTTTTATTTGTAATATTAAATAACATGCTTCCTTACAACCCTTTAATAATTTCTTTTTAACTTAAATTTATTTTAAAATATATTATTTATTTGTTCATTACTTATTTTAATGTGGTATATTCATTTATTACTTTATTATTCAATGTATGTCGCATTGCCCTCCCCTTTTGAGATGCTTTGCCTTCTAAGCAATTTTGGATGACTTTGTCTTCCAGAGTGGTAAGTCATCTTGATTGTAGATCATGGTTTAATAATGGTGAAGTTATTGATTTGTGAAGTCTTTTAAAGGCTAACGTAGGCTTCTCGAGCCATATAATTTGTAGCTACTTTCTTGCCATTTGAATTCCATAAATTTTTCTTGGAGGTTCATGTCATGGGCTTCTAATTGCATCCACAATTTTGCTCCTAATACCATGTCCATCCCATTGAGTGGTAAAGCATAACATCCAATTTGTAATTCCAAATCTTGTATTTGTACAAAGATTTTATGGCACCATCCTATTATCTTGACTTGTTGACCATCGATGATTGTAACAATGAAATCCTTCATAGGATATACAAAAAGGTTCAACTATTTTGCGATCTTTATATCCACAAAATTATGAATAGTTCTTGAGTCTATGAGACTAGTGATATTTTTATTTTGTATGCTACCCTTTAGTTTCAATGTATTTGGTTCCATTTTTCATGTAATGATTGCAAGTGATATCATGGGTTTTTCATCTCGAATGTTCTAGCAATTTTCATTGTTCCTTAAATGAGGTGGAGTATACCTTAATGTAGATGGTTGCACTTCTTCCTTCTAAGTCTGCTTAGTGCATGTGATTGTTCCCAATGATACCTTTGGGGATTTTTCATCACCATTAGAATCTAACATGCCTTCTTCAATAGAAGCATTTACTTCATTTCCATCTATAATTTTTGCATTGATATAAGTGATTGGATGGACATTTATGTCCCGGGACCCACTTCTTACAGCACCTACGACAATTGTTTTCCTTCATTTTTATTTCATCATTAGAGTTGCTACTGGGGCTATTTGATTCTCTTTCAAATTCATACCTATATGTTTTTTAATTGTTGCATTTGTGACCCGATGACCACTTATCTCCACAGTATCTGCATTCACCCTCATTCCATCTTGAGTAACCCTTGTCAAATCTATTTTGAGATGACCTTCCAATTTTAGATTTGCATCTTTTGCCTTACACCTAGATTTTTCAATAGATATAATATTATGCATTTTTATCTCATTATGGATGTGTGGTTTTAGTCCTCTTACATAGGATTGGATTAGTTAGTCAACTGATAACATGTTTACTCATGTAACTAGTGCTTCACACTCATGTGTGTGTTTGTCCACATCATGTTTTTGTTGTAGTCCGGTGAGTTTTGGAAAAAAATCATTATCTGCAATACCTTGGAATATTTTGAAAAATTTGTCTTTGAATGTACCCTATATATATATGAAAACACCAATCCTTTACACCACATATATAATTACCCTATCTATATGAAAACATCAATCCTTTACCCCACAGTCTTTTTGGGAAAAGGTCTTCACAAACAGTCTTATGGACAATCGTAACTTGATCATCTGTGGGGACCTCAATTTCACCTTATCATCCTATGAAGTTTGGGGGTCTGGTCGGAGGGATGATCCCTTGGTGGATTACCTCAAGGAACACTTCGACTCAGATAGGATTCTGGACATTTTACCTACACATATTGTCCCTACATGGAACAATGGGCGTGCAAGCATTCATGGTCTGGAAAAGAGACTAGACTATTTTCTAATTAAAAGTGATTTGTTTCTTGGTTTTGAGAGGTTCCATTCCTGGGGGGTGGCCACCGAAGTTTCAGACCACAAAGCCATCTGTGTGGAATTTCAGATTCAGGTAAGAAGACCGTCTTACCCCTTCAAATTCAACAGTACCTGGTTGGGTGATACCGATTTTTGCAACATGGTTATTCATTATTGGCATTCTCTAACTGATGAAGAAGACCTCTCTCATTTGTCAAATCTAAACAACAAGCTGGATGCTGTTAGACTGAAGATTAAACGGTGGGAACGACTAAAGAAATTGGAGGACGAAAAAATTCTTTAAGAGATTGAGGAGCAGATTGACAAATGGGATTCAGATGGAATTCTTTTTGAGGAAGGAAAACGTCGGGAGCTCCAGGATCTTTTCCTTAGAAATGAGGTTATTTTGGGGCAAAAGGAAAGCACATGGCGCCTAAAAAGTTGGGCGTTGTGGCTGGCTAAGGGGGACAATAACACAAGGTTTTTTCAAAATTATGCCAGCATGCGTCGCAACAGAAATTCCATTTGGGAGGTAAAAGGAGAGGATGGGGTCTTCAGATCGGAGTAGACTTTCATTTTGGAAAGAGCAGCCTTTCGCTTTCGGGAAGCTTACACACAACCACCGGTGAACAACCTCGTCGACCAACTAAAAATTATCAATCTTTTTCCAAGCTTTCTTAGTGCTGAGGAAGGAAAAGAAATTGAGGCGACTGTTACTTTAGAAGAACTCAGATCGGTGCTCAGTTCCTTAGTCAAAGAGAAAAGCCCAGGTCCCGATGGCTGGACTATGGAGTTCTTCATGCATTTCTTCGACTTGATGGGCACTGACATCCTGAAAGCGGTGACTAAATCTCAACGCAAGTCTACGATTCCTAAAAGACTTAGCGCCACTTATATTGCATTGATTCCGAAGTTTGACAGGCCGAAAGGATTCTCTGATTACCGACCGATATCCCTCTGCAATACTTTATACAAGTTGGTGTCAAAAATCATTGGTAACCGCCTTAAACCCTTTTTGGCCAAATTCACCTCGATGGAACAATTTGGCTTCTTGTTCAATCGACAGATCTTGGACGCTGTAGGAATAGCCCAAGAATGTCTTCACTCAGTTAAGACCAGGAATCTCAGTGCATACATCCTGAAGCTCGACTTGGTTAAAGCCTATGATCGGCTGGACTGGTCTTATATTCGTCTTATTCTTCTCCATATTGGTATCCCTCTCAGCATGGTTCAATGGATAATGTCTTGTATTTCTTCTACTGCTTAAGGGGTTCTGGTCAATGGAGAACCAACGGATATGTTCTCGAGCAGCAGAGGAATCCACCAGGGATGTCCGCTTTCCCCTCTCCTCTTCATACTAGCTATTGATGGATTAAGCAGCTTGATTCAAAGAGCCAAAGATAGTGGAAGCATCAAAGGGTTAAGAGTCTCTAATGCTCTTTCGTTGACCCATCTTTTATTCGTAGATGACATAATGCTCTTCGGCAATGCTTCTATTAGAGAATGGAATTCCTTCAAGGAGATATTGGTCACTTTCTGCTCGGCCTCGGGGATGGCCGTCAGTTTAAACAAATCCCCCTTTCTTTTTAACAGGGTCGAAGATCACTTCATAGATGAAATGAAAGTTATTTTTCCTTTTGCTTATGCCCACATTGATTCCGGAATTAAATATCTGGGTTTCCTTCTCAAGCCCAACTGTTATGGGAGGGCTGATTGGCAATGGCTACTTCAGAAGGTCGACCGCCGTATCAACAGCTGGGCTGGCAGATGACTCTCGATTGGTGGGAGGTTAATTCTGGCACAGTCCGTCTTACAGAGCATCCCATTTTCTGGTTCGGATTAATGAGGCTTCCCACCTCCATCCTCAACGGTATTAGAAGCAAGTTATTTTGTTTTATTTGGTCTGGAAATTCTCTAGTAAACAAATGGCATCTGTGCTCTTGGCAAAGTCTCTGTTGGCCTAAGGAACGTGGAGGTTGGGGCCTTAGGAACCTGGACTGGTTTAACACGGCCATGCTGACCAAAAGTCTTTGGAGGGCTCTAAACGATGGAGGATTATGGAGCGAAGTCATTCGTACTAAATACTTAAAATCCTACAACACTCCTCACTGGTTACGGCATTTTCAAGCTTTCTCAGCTCAGACCTCGGTCATCTGGAAAAGCATCAGCAAGACCTTCCATCTCATCGGGCCATGGATTAAGTGGAAGATAGGGAATGGGGATCAATTCTTCGTGGGATTGGATCCCCTTTTTGGAGGCTAAGAGGAATTCCGGCTTCCCTCGGATCTCTTGAAGTTTCTTCATGACAAAAAATTGATGCTTCTGTCCCATTTCTTCATTAACAGAAGCAATATTCCTCGGGAATGTTGGCTAAATAGTGAGGATCTTAATCTCCCCCCTCGCTGGCATGCAGACTGGGACACCTTCACTGCCAGCCTTGCTAGTGCAGGGATCAGGCCCAACCTCACTCCAGACACATTGATTTGGGATGGCCCTGGATCGAAAGGAGTAATGTCTATGTCTAATGTTTATCAACTGCTGGTAACTAATGCTACGAACCCCCCGGCCCCCCGCTGGTGGTACAAACCGTTGTGGAGTTGGAATATACCTCTGAAATTACACTGCTTTCTTTGGCTTTGTTTTCGAAACAGGATCCTCCTTTGGCCTAACATCCAGAAAAGGGGCATCGCTGGCCCAGGTTTTTGTTCTCTATGTAGATCAGCTGGCGAGGAGTTTAACCATATCTTCTTACATTGCAGCTTCGTCAAAGAGGTTTGGCAGACCATTAGAGGTTGGCTTTCTCTTCCAGCGGAGTGGAAGGGTTCTGACCTGGTAGAATGCGTGCGTCATTGGTTTGCTCTGTTTGGCAACAGGAATACCCTTCCTCTCTTTTTGATTGACACTATTTGGAAAGCTCGTAATGCATGTATTTTTAAAGATTCAATGCCGTCGATGTATGCTACAGCTATTAAAATCACTTCACAGTGGAAGAGCTATCCTACACCGAGCCAAAGGCCCAAGGTGCGTCGGATCCTTATCCCCACGCTGAATGAAGACTCTATTCATGGATTCTTCGATGGGGCATCTCAGAGGGATAGCTGCGGAGCTGGGATTGTGATCTATATTCATCACAACCACTACATCAACATACAAGTCGGCATTGGAGCAGGCGACGGCCTCAAAGCTGAGCTACTGGCTCTACATTGTTTACTCTGGTTTTCTCTCCGAAGAGGCTTTTCCTCCTTAAACATCTATGGAGACTCTCAGTTAGTGGTTAATTGGTTCAACAGAAGATATAAGATCAAAGCGTTGCTTCTAGACCCTTGGATGGATGAAGTGAATCGCCTCAGAGTTTCCTTTGACTGGATTCATTGCCATCATGTTTACCGCGAAGCTAACAAGGAGGCCGACCACCTTTCCAAACTGGCGCTGGGGCCGATGGACGGTATGTTACATTTCATGGAAGTGGTGGGTGAAATCACTGTTGATCAGGGGAGCATCCAGACTTTCTGAATTGACAGCCTGCTTTTTGACCTCAGGGCTTTTTCAGATGTTTTTTCTCTCTTATCGGCGCACGGACTCAGCTCTTTTGATTGTTTTATGATCTTTGCATTAGGCTTTACGATCTCTGCTCTCGATATCCAGGTTTTGATAGGTTTTAATAGCCTTTAAAGTAACTACGACAGCACTGGACCTTCAGGTTTTGATTAGCTTTTATAGTCTTTATAGTCTCCGCGACCATTCTGTATTGTTGGACAAACGTCTCTCTGATGTAACTTATATTTAATAACCAAGTTGCATATTTTTCTTCTAAAAAAACCAATCCTTTACCCCCACATATACCAATTTATGCATCATCCTCTATATGCATGGAGGTGTGCTTGACTTCTTCTTCATCTAGATTATTATTTTATATACATCGAAATATTCCTCTACCTTGTTAAACTAGGTCATACATTGCTTTTCATTCTCTAAACTCTTATCATGTTTCTTATTAAGCTTATCATGATTTTTATTAACTAAACTTTTGATTCTTATTAACTAAACTTTTGAGTTTTGACTGGTCCTACTCAACCTGCTTATATTGATTGTTCAATTTTGTTGGTTATTTTCCTAGTTAATGTTGACCCCCAAAACGATCTCACATCGACATGATTGCAAAATTTTGCAACGTGATTGTTTATTTGAAAAGCCCATGCACTCCTCATTATTCATTACCTCCCTTGCGTTCATGTCCAAGTCTGCACTATACCCATTATCTGGACCGTAATGTATGTTATCGTCCCACCTCTCCACTTCCAGTCCTAGATCATTTATCAAATCTCACGATTGTAAGTTTATAATTTAGGTTTTGTTGACTCAGATTCAATAGTTTATTTTCCATCGTTTCAATCATCAATTGATAGATTGCTAATCAAGGTCACTAATCTTGTGAAATATAACGTGTCCATTCATTAGCATCGGATCAGGTTGTCATGTTTTTAAACTTGCATATCTCACCACTTGTTTTAAGGATAGTAATTACAGACCTTAAACTCCTGAATGCTAGTGGAATTAATGCAGCTTTCGGTAACATGACTGAAGATGATCGGAGATGGCATATGTCTAATACAATGAAGGGAACTGGAATTGGGTGTCCGATCAAGATTCTATTCAGTATAAGTGCAGGGAGGCACCAATGTCTATTATGGACTACCATTTTCACAAACTGAAGCAGGGAGGATCTGTCAGCGTGTGTTTGGAGGACAAAGTCTGGATCGAACTGGTCATGCTATGTTACACACACTTTATGGCAGCCCAATTCTTTGTGGAATATTTTTCTCTGGATCTTATCATGGATGATAATGGTACCTGTCAAGGAGTGCTTGCTCTGAACATGGAGGATGGAACAATACATCTTTTTCGAGCTTATTCTCTGCAATTTGAGGTCATACATGCACTGGAGATGGAAATGCTATGGTTACGCGTGTCGAACTCCCTCTCCAGGATCTTGAATTTGTCAAGTTTCATCCTACATGAATATATGAAGGATCCCACGGAGGAGGAGGAATTTAGCGTAATAGTGAAGGTGAGAGATTTATAGAGAGATATTCTGCAAAATATCTGACTTCTAGAGATGTTGTGTCCAGATCCGTGACAATGGAAGTTCGTGAAGGCCGTGGTGTTGGACCCTTGAAAGATCACTTACTTCCAGAGATCTTGAAAGAGAGGCCTCATGGTATTTCAAAAACTATAGCAATATTTGCAAGGGCTGGTGTTACCAGGCTGATGTTACCAGGGAATCAATACCAATTTTATTTATGGGTGGCATTGTAACATCTGGCTTGGGTGGCATTCCAACATCTCTTTTTGGGGAGGTTTTCTTTCTAAGTACAAACTTCTTTTTAGAGTGTAAATGTTGAGGAAACATAAATAAAATTGTAAATGTTTTAAATAGCGGACATGCTATTTTTTTATTTTATTTTTTAAAAGACAAATATCAACTCCAAGATAAGCACTAGCTTTATACCTCGATTATTCCATTATGGAGAAGCATCATCTGCATAAATTCATGGTGATAATCAACTTGGTGTGAATTCCTTTCTGGACATTGTAGTGTTTGGATGAGCTTGTGCCAACATGGTTGCTTAGCTATGTATTATTGTTAGTGTGAAATTGGAGGGAAGTTGTCAGTTCATTCCTTATCATGAAGAGAAATGGGAACGACTACGTAAAAAACTATCTATTTCCCATCTCTACAAGAGCTCAACATTCAAATCGTGAAAAGTGTTGTTAGATATTGGTAGAGTGGTTAGTTGAATTCTATTGTTCAATAATCAGAAACCCTTTTCTATTACATAAATGTCACTCCTATCATAAAGTACGAGACATGAATCACATTTTCTGATTTATATCAATTGGAATTGGGTGCGATGTTCTGTCGCGATTATTTTCCATCTGTTCATAGCTTTATGAATATAAAAATAAGAGCAGAACATGGTTTGTCTCATATATATGTATTTTTATTCATCATATTCTAACTATATTCAACTATGAGTTTGTCTTATATATTTGTCAATATGTTTGCACTTTAGAAAAATTGTGTTATCATATTTATTTAGTCATCATTAGTTTATTCATAGTTTTATCAATTTATGTATTTTCGTTTGTGTATAATATCAGCATAGATCCAAATCTTAGACTCTATCAAATTCTATCAAATTCTGAGAGAAATCAAATCTCCCTAGATAAAATTTGATCTTACCATATAGTCTTTTCAACAAAAGTGTAGAACCTTTTTTTTTAATATATATTCTCTTATCGTAGGTTTTTTCAACTTTATCACAATATTGTGAAGCAGTGTTAATATTGTGGAGCCCTGTTTTTAATTTTTTGTGGTCGTTCACAGCTTCGAAGACCAAAGGCATTTAGATGATAGGCCCGTAAAACTTGTGAACCTTAGTTTGCATCAAAGTCCACATGAAAAAATGGACAGGCTTTGTCTGATCTCATAAGCGTAGCCTAAACGTTGGACGATATCGCTGGTCCCGGACTGCATTTTTTTACACGATTTTCACAAAAGTTGGTAAAAAGTTTGTTTAATTTAGATGACCCGGATTGCATTTTTTACACGATTTTCACAAAATTTGGTAAAAAGTTTGTTTAATTTAGATGACCTGACTATGAGTAAGTTAAATTTATTTATTCATTTAAATTTTAACCATACAAAATTCAAATTAAAAAAATAGAATAACCATATTTCCATAAAAAATATATATTACATCAAAAACATATTGCAGTCAAAAACTCACGGGAGTGTGAAATCTTACCATGTTTAGAATTGTTCGTATATATATACACACTTTTTAAGATGTGTGAAATCTTACCATGTTTAGAATGGTTCGTATACATACACACTTTTTAAGATAATTTTATTCGCTTTGCATGAAGTAATTTATTATAATATTAAGATAATGTGAATTATAACTAAACTTCATACCCGGATAAATTGAAATCAAATTTGCTCAAGTTAGTAAACAGTCTTTAATAGTCTGGTTCAAAACACGGCCAAAATTGGGTGTAACATTTCTGTTTATGGCCAAAGTCCGGACCAAATATATGGCCTCCTCCAGTGCAGGGGAGACTTAACAGTCATCAATACTACGAGTGTTCACAAAACGCAACGATTTCCATTCGACAAAGCTGTGGGAATGCCGTTGGCGATAGAATTTTATTTACAACGGTAAAATTTTATTTACAACGATTTCCAGTATCGACGACCAGGATGTCTTTAATTATTGGCTTACATAATATTTTTTATTTGTTTATTATTTTGTGTTAAAGACAAACGGTATTGATGGCCTACAATATCTACAAACACTCAACTTACAAGATTTCCCTCATACAAACGTTATTTATGGCCAACAATATCGACAAACTAACAAAATCTCCCTCATACTAAACTGAGCTATAGAGCACCTCTCAATGCAATAAATATCAATACTCATCCTATAAAATTGCTTACTCCTATTAAGGAATCGATATCATCTTATAAGCTTGTCTTATAATTTTCTATTGATTTCTTAATATAACTTGTAAACATGGAGTCTTCATTACTTGTGCTTCACGAAGGAAGCTTACTTAGCTCGCGTTAACATTCTTAAGGTTTTATGCAAATGTGTTAAGAGTATCTTAGCTCGTGTTGACGGGACTCGTTCATGCAAGAGTCATACAACATTATTGTTTAACGATCTAAGTGGATCGTTCTAGCCATTAACGTGGGAGGTTATGCAACGTTATTATATGACAATCTTGGTAGATCGTTCTAACTATTAACAAGTAGGATAATGCAACATTAACATTTAACGATCTAAGTGGATCGATCAAGCTATTAACGTGGAGGTAAGGTCAAGACGTGGAAACCTAAATTGAACTTCGCATTAATGGTGCCAGCTAACTAGCAGTTCGAACTTTCACAAAGACTCATTCTTCTTGTGTGTTTCGTTGGTAAGAGTTTTTCTCGGTGGCCATGTTGAGGTGATGAGCAGGGTTCAAGCCTCGCTCGGAGAAACGTTTATAACCAATGCAATGTACAAACCTTATTCTTATTGCTCTTGTTAGAGGATTTCACCAGTTCTGTGCTTGATTCTGCACTTCAACGAGTTGAGGGAATCCTCTTCTTGGTCTATTGAAGGTATCGTGTTCTCAGCATCTTCTTTAATATAGTGTTTTTAATTTACATTTGTTCATTTAGATATACTGACTACCATTGTTTGCTTGTCACAGGTTACCTTTACTATGGCGCTATGCATATAAATAAAATCGAGGGACTCAAGGGAGCGACTGGGGTAAGCCTCCCTTCCTCGAGCCTCAACAATGGAAGACCCATTGTTTATCATGTTTATATATAGTGATATCTTCGCTCTGTAAGAGCTCAGGCCTTCGAGCCTTGTAACTCTTTTTCCAGGGTTTTCATACCCATTTTGGCTCTAAGATTTCTTATGCATTTATATTTTCGACTCATGATTTCACAGTCTCTGCGTCTATTTTGAGCATTTCAATCTTAAATTGTTTAACTTAATATTTATGTGTGAGATAATTGTATTCCAACTCTTTAATGAAGTCCATTAAGATGCCTAGGTTTTTCTTAAGGGTTTGGATCCCTGTGTTTTTAAATAGGTATTCTATCCAATCGTTTGTATAGAATACGATTGGAATCTCTGGGTGCAAGCTGCGAAGTCAATTCCCTCTCATGGATTCGACCTTCGAGCATCAAGCATATAGTTTACCATATTAATAATGATATATGAATTTCTTTCTCCTACGCTTATATCTATTACTGTGTTTGTGTTTATATCGATGCCCCATAATGAGCATTGGCTTTCTAATTAATTTATATTTTGTCTCTGTTTATTATTCATGAACACAAATTTCGACCTCGTATGTTTCAGACTTCATGCATTTATTTATCATGTTCATGTTTATCGTGGGTTAATGAGGGGCACATTATCCTCCTGTAGCGCCTCAATCTATTTATAAGAAATTTATATTGTTCAACTAAGCTCTCTAGTTTTGTTGTAGCAGCTCGTTATATTTATACATGGTTCTTGTTTTCTTTCTTTCATGCACAGAATGAAAGTTAAGAGGGTCGACCTCAAGATTTATATGCCACATATATTTTGTTTGTATTAAGGCTCTGTTTACATTGCGGTGATTGTTTATATGGCCGAGTCTCGTCAAATATAATATATATATTATATGTATTTGTTTCACTTTCTTCCATCGTGAACATAGGTATAGTAACCCTGCGAGGGGTTTACATTATGCCTATCGTGATTGGGGTTAACTTTAGGAGATTTCTCTATTATAAGTAATAAGATATTTAATATATAATTATGTTTATGTTGAGAAAGTAAATGCTATTATTAAAATAACTATTTAGCCATACAAGGAAACTTAATAAATGTGAATGAATTTAACTACTTTATTTCTAGAATCTTTATCACTTTTTTATTCATTAGACCTAGTAAAGATGTATTATTTACTAACAGTAGAATTTAAATAAATTATTCACACCTAAATATAGGTATTTTGATCTTTTCTAAGCTATTTATATCACTGTAAATAAATAGGAACAAACTTAATAGATTCTAATAAACATAACAACAATGCTACACTATTTATATCAGACCCTATATTAATTTCTTTAAAATTTTTACAGAACTAAATAAAGAATATTCCTCATTATCATAAACCTTTAGCAGAACCAACCATTAAGTAATTTATACAAAGATAAATAATCATGAAGATTATCAGGTAACAACTTATCTATATAGAAAATATTAATCTTTTACTCTCAAGCCCTTGGCTCAGCTAGCCATTAAATAACTTGACTGCAAATAAACACAAACTTAAAACAACTTATCTATAAAACCTTTGTTTTCTGCCAACTTGCTATGGAACTGCCATGTTCCTCCCTGCCATAGATTAATGCTATTGTTTATAAACTCTTAACTTGAGCAGATAATCATCCCCGAGCGAGCTAGACCAAGCTCACTAAGAAACTAAAAGCTAGGGTTGTTTTCCTGTGTGTACTATTTTTTAATGTACACTTGCCAATATCATCTCTTTAATCAGTTCTCTGATTCCTGTAGATAAATCCCTCTTTTTGTTTAAGGAGTGCACACTCCAAGACCTATGCTTGGTCCAAAAGAAATCAATGAGCTCATTAGGAAACTAGAATGGACCTGTACTGTTGCAATGGGTAGACCTGCCTCTGCAGTCTCCCTTATCTACAGTTCATTTTTCCTCTTCTTAATTCATTTTCAAGAATGGATTTCCTCTCGATTTGGCTTCAAGAAGAATTGTTAGGGGGTCAAAAATTCTCCAAGAGAAAAATAAAACAAAGAGCAACCTCTCCCTTTGATTCTTTTCCCTTTTATCATTTCTTGCTTTCAAGAAAGAGTAGTTAGGGTTTATTTTATTTTCCTCACAATTCTTGAAAATAAAAATTATTATTTCTCTCATCTTATTTATCTTTTTTCTTTTTAAATTTTAATTACTCTCTAGTCCTAATTTCCTAGTGAGCTTGGTCTCTCATTTAACAAGTAGTCCCATAGAAAGTAGGTAGAACAATATAAAAGTATTAAACCACTTTAATCTCATAAAGTGTCATTTGTCCATGATGTCTTGCATGATTTATAGGTCCAAGTCTCAAAACATATTTACATGCAGATTTATTATTTATTTACATAGGGGTATAAATATTGGGATGCTACATCCCACCCCCCTTAAAGAAACACCACCCCGATGTTATTATTTGCAAACATAAAATGATAAGCTTCTCTCATAGCCTCTTCCTTTTCTCAGGTAGTCTCTTCAGGTCCATAGTGCCTCCATTGCACTTTCACTTGAGTGATAGTTCTATTCCTGAGCTAAGTATCCCTACGGTCCAGTATACATTGTGGTTCTGGAACCTGCAATAAGTTTCAATCAAAAACATGTTTAGGATCATAAACATATTTCTTTAGAAGAGAGACATGAAACACATTGTGGAATTTAATGTGGGATGGTAATGCCAGCTGATAAGCCACCGGGCCTATCCTTGCCAAAATTTCAAATGGTCCACAATACTTTAGGGCTAATTTGTTGCACTTCCCCAATCTGAGAGTGCTCATTTTTTCTTTGAATTTCAGGTACACATGATCACCCACCTGATACTCTTTTTATTTATAAAACTTATCGACATAACTCTTTTTTCGATCTTGGGATTCTTTCAAGTTCCATTTGACTTTGTCCACTAGTTTCTCCAAATATTTTAGTAGATCTGGTCCTAGCATCAGTCTATCTACCAAGTCATCCCATGTGACCGGTGTTCTTCATTTTCTGCCATATAAAATCTCAAATGGTGACATTTTAGTGGAAGTTTGATATCCATTATTGTAGGCAAACTTTGCCAAATGCAAGTAATCTTCCCAATGTGAAGGGTTTTGCATAACATACATTCTCAACATGTCTTCGATGATCTGATTAGTACATTATGTTTGACCATCGTTTTGTGGATGGTAAGATGTACTAAAATGTAATTGAGTATTCAAACCAGAAAATAATGCTCTCCAAAAATTTCTTGTGAATTTAGAATCTCTGTCAGATATGATTGCTTTTGGAATTCCGTGCAATTTGAAAATATCTTGCAAGAATGTTTCAACAATATTAACAGCTTTGTAAGTGGATTTTACTGGATTGAAATGTGTTGATTTTGATAGTTTGTCCACAACTACCATTATAGAATCATTTTTCCTTCTACTTTTAGGTAGACCAGTGATAAAATCCATACTGATTACCTCTCATTTCCACTTAGGTATAGGTAGGGGATGAAGTAAACTAACTGGATGTTGGTGTTCAATTTTGATTTGTTGAAATTCTAAACATCTTTCTATAAAATATGCCAATGTCTACCTTCATTTTTGGCTAGAAATAATGCTTTTTAATGACTGTTATCATTTGATGATAACCAGGGTGTCCAAAATAAGGTTGTTTATGAAATTCCGTCGTAATTTGATGCCTAAAATTTGTTGTTTCAGGTATGTACAACCTTCCTTTTGACCAAAAGAGACCCTTTTCATCAATGTTATAATTCTGATATTGCTTTCCTAAGCCATTTTTATGCAATTTTCCTTTTATTTCTGCATAAAACATGTCATTTTTCAAGGCTGTTCTAATTTCCTCTTTTAATTTTTCTTCGGTTTTACTTAAGGAAATTTCATAAAATAGGTGAACTCGCCTACTCAAGGAATTTGCTACTTTTTTTTTCTTTTCCTTTAATATGCTTTACCTTAAAGTCATATTCACTAATAAAGGCCAACCAACGTGCTTGTCTAGCATTCAAATTAGGTTGTTCAAAAATGTATTTTAGGATCATATTGTCATTTTTTAACATAAATTTCTTTCCCATGAGATAATTCCCCCACTTCCTCAAGGCATGTACATGATTGTGTCTAGGTCATGTGTGGCATAATTTCGCTCACAATCCTTGATTTTTCGTGATTCATAGGAAATCACATGATAAGATTGAAGCAAAACACCTCCTAAACCTTCTTTGCACACATCTGTGCATACTACAAAATATTTATCCAGATATGCAATTTTCAATACTGGTGCTTTTGTCAACAACTCTTTAAGTTTTTGGAATCTTGCTTCACATTTATCATTCCAATTGAATTTGAATTCTTTCTTTTGTAAAGAAGTGATAGGATATGCTATTTTAGAAAAAATTTCTATAAAATTTATGTAATAACTTGCTAGTCCCATACAGGACCTTACATTGGAAACATTCTGTGGAGTAGGCCAATCCATGATTGCCTTGATCTTTTCTGGATCTACAACTATACCTTCTTCTGAAATAATGTGTCCAACGTATTGGATTTTCTTATTGAAGAAATCACACTTAGAAAATTTAGCATACAACTTGTGTTCTTGTAGTGTTTGCAACACTATTTTCAAATTCTCTTCATGTTCTTGTTCACTTTTTGAATAAATCAAAATATCATCGATGAACACAAGAACAAATTTATCTAAATATTGGCTGAAAACACTATTCATCATGCACATAAAGGTTGCAGGTGCATTTGTTAAGCCAAAAGGAATCACAACAAATTCATAATGACCATATCTGGTTCTAAAGACAATTTTACAAATGTCGTCTTCTCTAATCCTCACATGATGATATCCAAATCTTAAATAAATATTTGAGTATACTTTGGCTCCCCTGACTTGATCAAACAAGTCATCAATTCTTGGCAATTGATATTTATTTTTAAGTGTCAGTTTGTTTAGTTGACGATAATCAATGCACATTCGCATAGTCCCATCCTTCTTTTTCACAAAAATAATAGGTGCTTCCTAGGGTGATACACTTGGCCTAATGAACCGTTTTTCAAGCAAATATTGCAATTGAATCTTGAGTTCAACCAGTTCTAGAACTGCAATATTTTATAAAGAAAGCTAAATCACCATACCGAATGATATTGAGACAGGAACTGCTATGGGAACTAAGTTTATAAATAAATCTAAATCTCTTTTAGGTGGCAACCCCAATATTTCATCCAGAAACACATCTTTAAACTCCATTAAAATAGGAAAGTCCTCTATTTTATGTGGTGTCTCATCTAAATAATTTTGAATGTTCACTGCAAATAGTTTAAAACCCTTTCGAACATTTATTTTAAGTTGTAAAGCAGAAATTTGTCTCACAGTGTTCTTTCGAGGCTTCCCTTTTACTAAGACAAAATTTCATATATCGTCATTACATGTGATAGTCTTTTCTAGACAATTTAGAATTGCATGATGCTTCTCTAGCCAATCCATCCCAATAAAAACATCATAGGAACCAAGAGGTAAAACATTCAAATTTGTAGCAGTTTATAGACCATTTAAATCTAGCAAACAGTCTTTAAGCAACTCAGAAACTCTTCTCTTGGTGCCTGTGGCTAATTGTACCAGCCATGGTTAAGGATGTTTAATTTTTTGCAAAACACATGTTTCTACTATTTTTGGGGAGATGTAACTAAGATATGCACCCAGATCAATTAAAATAGAAACATAATGCATTGAGATTTTACCTTCTATCTCTATCATAGTTGCCTAAAATTCAGCTTGGCTATTCTCTAATGCTGTACAAATTTGAGGAGTCTTTGCCTTATCATTCACTGTAGGTTCTTCTTGTAAATTGTTTAGGACATTTTCCTTTCAATTAGGACAATCTCTAAGGAAGTGAGGCTGTTATACCTCAAAGTTACACTTCGAGCCCTAGTGTCGCATCTTTGTACCATGTGACCTAGCGACATTTCTCCCTAACAACCATCACACATTATTGGCTCCCTCCTTGGTCTCATCTGGACACCCAAGATCAAAATCCATTGAATGAATGCCGAGACATGACCTTATCTGCCACATGTCACAGCAGCTGACCCTATCTACATAGATTATCGCACTATGCACACTTGCTGGGTAGAAAAAATTAGGGTTTCTACGTTTTTCTTTTTCCCCGGGGCACAAAAATCGAGATGATTTTTGCGGTATGCTTAGACTTAGGGGCACAAAAATCCCTTTTTATCCTTTTGCCATGGATCATGGATCTCATCCTTCGAGATATTTTCTTGGGATTATCAGTCATGATTCGATCCTAACCCCCTCTCCCTATTTAGTTTGGCTGATCCACTAAACACTCATTTGATCCACCTTACTCTCCTTATGTTTAACCATTCCAAGCACTATAAAGGAGAGGCATTCCATGAGCCAAGGGAGGACTACTTGGGGCATCCAACCTATGATATTGAGACTTTTGCAGAGATAGATAGAGGAGGAACTTGGAGCTGAAAGTTGGCTTGGACATCAAGCAATCATTGTAAGCATTCTCAAGTTTCCAATAAAGATAACTTGTCTTGTTTCCCAATTTGTGTATGTTGATTATGATTAAATTACATGATTTGTATCTAGCTAGATTTAGATTCTAACTTGTAATTCAAGGTACTTGGAGAATTGTATATGCTTATATCTTGTCTTATCTTAACAGGTTCATCGCGAGGACTTCGAGATCTGGACTACAAGTGGGATGAACATTAGAGTGAAAGGTTAGTAATTTTCTTTCATATCCTCCAATACTGAAATCTTGAAATGCTTGTTTGATCTAGGATTCAAGGTAGCATTTGTTTTACTTTTGTCTTAGATCAGAGTCAGTTTATCCTACTTTAACCTAAGAGGGATTATTTCTATCCATAGAAAGAAATCTCTACAACAAAAACTGGCAACTCCGCTGGTTTGAACTCCTTTGTTTTGAGTTTTTTACTTTCATCCATTTTTTATTGTGAATTTGCTCTCCTTTCAAATCAGTTGTGAAAGTTGGTATTTTAGACCCTCATTCACTCCCCTCCTCTCTGCATCAGACCTCTGTCAGTGAACAGTTAGTCCTCTGGGTTGGCAAACCCTTGAAAAGTCAAAATCTTTTCTTAAACTCCCGCCTTCATCCTCCTTCTAAACATTTTCGCGCCCTTAAACTGCTTACAGAGCGAAAATTACCAGATTTTTGCTACCCATCCATTTTCCAAAATGCGAAAATTCCCAGTTATTGCGCCTGGGCTGCTTGCAGATACGCGAAAATCTCTGTAAAAAGGAATTTTTCTTTGTAAGTTTGCTTGGTTACCTTCAGTCAAGTTTTGGTTTCTCTATTTCTGATTGTTGTTCTGATATTTATCAAACTCCTGTAACCTGCCTAGCTGCAGTACATCACTTGCATTTCAGTTTTATTTGAATTTTTTCAGTCTTTGCTTGGTCTAAAAAACTCTTTGGTAGACACATTGGACATTTTGGGTTTTAGGTCACTGTTATAGTCATACCTACTTACTCATTACCTTTTACATCTTGTCTATACATTCCTCTTGTCACCTTTCAGCAAAGTTGCAAGTGTCTTTTGGTTGGTTTTGTTTATTTTCGAGCTTGGACTTTTGAGTTTTGTGGCATTGTACCCAGTTTGATCACCTCCTTACCATTTTTGCAATTGATTGGTCCTTTCAAGACAGTCAAGTTTATTTGATGATTGTCAAATTCCTTGATTGTATTATTGCATAAACTATATTATTCTTACAGAAGTAGCTTTCCATTCTCGTTATAAAAAAATCAATATTGGAAGAATTTTTGGAACATGTCCTTTTTTTGTTGAAAAGATCAAGTTCGTAATCTTACATTTAGGAAGTGAATCGGTTTTCATTGCTTGTCACATAATTTTACTCATTAGAAGTAGCATCAGTTGTAGAGCAGTTACATCTTGAAAGTAGTTACATTCGTTCGGCATATTAAAAAAAGAACAAAATTTTTTGGAGTGTTTTTTTTCATTTACTTGAAAAAGTTCGTGCTTACATTTGATCGAAGAACTCTCTCCTTACCTTAGCTAGAATTCATTGAAAAGAAAGGATTGTTTTGATTCATATTCATTTGCATGGTTTGAGTTGTCATAACACCATCAAGTTGCACTTCCATCACCCGATTGAGTAATACAACCATTAAAATTTACAGTCCCTAACTCAACACATTTTAACCTCACTTGAGGAGAAAAAAGAATTTGGTAGTTAGGTAGGACACCGGGGATAGGCATCCAAATAATTCCCGCTTGTCATTTTCATCTGAGACATAGTTGTTGTCCTCTAGGGTGCTAAAATCCTCTTGTACTTGTTGACATGGTTATCGACCAGTTTGTGGAGGGGCTTCCCATTTTTTCGAGGGTTAAGCCATGAGGATTGATTTCGAATGGACTTTGTGGAATGCCGCACTCCACTTAGCACCTAAGGCTATCGATCCATTGTATTCCTTGTACTCTACCGTATTGGTGATACATGGGCGATAAGACAGAAGTGCCGAATAACCTTCTCCGACGTGACATGAATGAGGTATCCTAGTGACTTTTCTTCTAGGGCTCTTTTACCTAGGATCCCTATCGATAGAGGGATATCCTTCCATTATTGGTATCTCATTTCATATTGTTCGACTTGGATTTCATCACCTTGCGAAGGATACGATTTGTCGAGGTATCTAGCTCTTAGTTAGGAGTTTGCTTGCTATTTCACCTTCTTAGAGGGTCTTTTTCTTTTTTAGTGTTGCTTGTTGGCATTCTGGCCACCTTTGTTTCAGCTCGCTTACTGTCAGGCCGGGTCCCAGTATAGTTTTTTGAGCTTGATTTTTTGGCCTACGAGCCTTGTCTTTTCCTAGATCCCCTTTTGCATACTCATCTGCTTTAGGGTTTTTGAGTTCCTTTTCACGAGACTGTCCCCGAAAATCATTATCCCATCACCATGGTTTATCAAAGGAGATAACAGAGACAACAGGGGAGAAGCCTTGACCCACCACCACAGACTTATGGTCCTCCTGCATCACGTATTCCTGCCCCTATCGGCCGCAGAGTTGGTCAAGGGACAGTTCCACCACCTATTAGTACTACATCTCCAGTTACTTCTGTACCCATAGACCATGGCATCATATCAGACCCTCCTACAGTCACTGAAACTAGTAATCCATCTAAGATTCATGCCATACCACAACCCACTGTCGTTCCAGAAATTCCTACCATAGTGGACACTACATTAGCTGCTAAAGTTAGTACTTCACATTATGTTACATCGAAGGACCTCATCCTCTCGAAGACTAGCACTATACCATAATCCGACACTTTCTACGATGTCCTTGAAGGGCACATTGAAACTATTGAAGGATCCAACGAAAACAAGACAGACTTGATTGCAGTCCCCGGTGGGTATGTTGAAATCGTTAAAGAAAACCAACTTCATTTATCGGATTCTGATTTTGAATATCTTACTGCACAGGTGGAACCTCCACCTATCACCACTACACCACTAGGTATCCATACTTATGAAACGGGCTCTTCTGGCAATGTACCATTCAGTTTGTCCTTCCCTAATCTCCCTTCAGGACCTGAGATCATGGCATCAATCCAATACAGCATGGTTAGTGTAGCTAACTCTCCCTTAGCATCGAAACAATTTAGACATGATATAGCTGAAATGCTTACATCGGCTTCTCAATATCCCCCTGCGTGCACCTCTCAAACGATAAATCCTCCTGGTCACCGAGATCCCCTGCCTCCATCTAGCACATAATACCATCAATCATTCGTAGATCGGCCTGGACCCACAGACTGGACCATACCAGAACTCATTTCCGGACCCCGACATGACAACTCACATCTTTGATCCCGCTTCCACTTTATGGGATACAAATCCGGGCCAATCCCTCGAAGATCTTCACACCATTCCTATGGACGTGATGCCTGACAGTCCTTCATTATTCTCCCCACACTTATTGTCGAGCAATATGTTCGGCTTAACTACAGGGGACGAACCCCATATGAGGGATAACCCAATCTTTTCACCGTCACCATCCGAAACTGACAGAAGATCTCCTTCACAAGTCAACACCTTTGGTGCAGTTGGCCAATCTTCACTACCTTACCCTTCTAGTGTCAGTATCAAAAGAACATCCATCCATACTATTGGATCACCTATTTTGATTAGAGATCCATCTTCGTCCACCATATATACTCTTTTTGGAGGAGGACAACCATCTGTTGGAGCCATTCGTCCCAATAACCAACCTCCCCTGGCCGGACCATTGATCCCGTCCGTCGGAGGACAACCATTTGTTGGAGCCATTGGTCCCAATAACCAACTCCCTCTGGCCGGACCATCCAACCCATCTGCTGGAGGACAATCGCTTGGTGCCATTCCAAGCAGGCTACTCAACAACCACCTCCATCCTTTCAATCGGCTCAGCAGGGCCCACAAATCACATCTTTTGGAGGAATCCCATTTGTTAACGCCCCAACCGGCACCATTCAACAACCTTCTCCATCAGCATCATTTGCTCAGTGGGGCACATACAATTCACCTGGCAGCAGACAACCTCATGTTGGTATCCCAACCAGAACCAATTTTCAAAATCCCTCGTCAGGTACAATTCCTTCTTGGGGACCCCAAATCCCATAGAGTGGGGGGTATTCTCTATTCAGAAACTGGAATCAAGATGGGGGGAAACCTAACCAACATCAACCTTTCGTTCCCCCTAAATTGAACGCCAAAATTCCTTATCCCACCGCCATGAATACTCCATGGAACCCACCTCTTCAACCTCCACCTCTCCATCAAGGTGGAACAAACATTCAATGGACTCCATTCTTTCAAGAACACCCTAACACTGGTATGGGAAATCCTCCACCCAATCAAGGCATTGGAAACATTCCTGGGACACAACAATCCCAGGGAACAATACCCAATCAAGGAGTTGGAACCATTCCTGGGACACAACAACCCAAGGGGACTATACCCATTATCCCCACTCAGGAGAACGTTCAACAACCGGTTACTGCTTTGATTCTGAATCAGATGGTAAATCCTATGATTCCCAATCCACCACCGGTTAACCAGATGGTCTACTATCCTCAGAATTTTCAGCAGTATCCTGCGGGAAACATATATGAGTACAATATGTAGCAATACATTGTGAAGGGTCCCACCGATATCCCTACACCGTACAATTATTACTCTTACCCGTAGCCTAATTGACAGCTTCCTTTTTTGGCCACGCTAGACTTTCTCGATTTTTCTAGGCTTATTAACGATCCAATATGGCATGAACCACACTAGCCACCCATCCCAGACAAACTACCATCGAACATTCTAAAGTTTGATTCCAAGCCCGGGGAAGACCCCAAGAACCACGTTATGACTTTCCATCTCTGGTGTTCATCAAACTCATTGATGGATGACTCCATTCGATTATGGCTCTTCCAGCGTACACTTACCGGAACGACAACAAAATGGTATATTGAGCTACCACAACACTACTTTCATGACTTCAATACCTTGGCCATGTAGTTTTTGACACATTTCCAACTCCCCATCCGATACGAGATTGGAACAGACATGTTGACTTCACTGCGTCAAACCACTTCCACGCATATATTTGATCATATTCATGAGTGGCGTCGACGCCGAAGGTTAATCAAGGCACCCATCCCAGACCAATTGTTGGCTAATTGGTTCACTAAGTCATTTCTGCCTCCCATCACCAGGGATATTTCCATGGGCAGACCTGTCACGGAGGAACAAGCGATTTCTCGCGCTCAGTATATGGATTTGGTATATACCCAATCCGAAACTTTATACGAGCTTATTCCTCATGCCTCCTGCACCACTTCTGATCCAACCAAGCCCGTCTCTGAACCCCCCATTGATGGTATCATCAGTTCAGTAAAGGCCCATCCTGCAACCAAATCAAGTGGGCAACAAACTACCGTTGCCCCATCTCCCACTCAGGCTACACCCAAGGTTTCTACTTATCCTGCTCCATCCTGGTCACAACAATCCGGAGGAAAAAAGAAGAATAACAAAGGAAAATCCAAGAAAACTTCTACCCAGTAGGAAAACCCCAAGTCGCAACAAACCAACAATGATCCTAAACCACGTCGGAAAGCGAAGTTTCCTTTCCTTATTTGTCAGGAAGACCACTATACAGGAGACTGTCTTTACAAGGACGAAGTCAATAAATTTGTTAAAGGATCTTCCCACCCAGTAGTGCTAATCGATCCTTTCCCCCATGAGCAACAACAAATGGTTACTCACAATCCCCCGCAAGGGGGCAATCCGAACAACCCACCCCGTGGAGAAACATCCGCAAACCATGATATTTTGATGATGAGTAACGAGGAGATCCATATATCCACTTGAGAAAGGACGTACGATACCCCTCCAAGTTCAAACAAAATGGAGATAGCCCATGGCAATACTCCTTCTGAAGATCCTCCTATCACACCTCCCCCCAGTGGTCATCTCCATATCGAGAGACTTGTCACTGAAACGGTGCTACGCCCACCCAAGGGCACCATCTGAAAGGAAACATTTAATCCTAACGCGCGAGCAGCCCAAAATTACAATATTGTTGAGGACCTAGCTCAAGCACCATGTGCAATGTCGACTCTCGAGGTTCTACAACACTGTCCCGTACAGCACAGAACCTTACTTTTAGCACTCAGGGTAGTGGACCTAGATGCTTCTAACACAATTATGTTTAACTTGGAGTATTTTAAGCCTAGGCTTTCCCACTAGTTAGCCTTCCAGATCCAGACAAAGATCCGTGGGAACAACATTCATTGCACTGTCCTAGAGGAGGGTGCTTCCACGTTGATCATGTACTTGACTTGTTGGAGAGCCATAGGCTCACCTGAGGTTACACCTTCTCCTACTACTCTTAAATCATTTGACGAACATGATTTTCAGCCATACGGACTCATCCCTGCACTTGGCGTTGAAATAGGGGGAAAGACAGTATCTATACACGTCGAAGTCGTAGATGCACCATTAGACTATAATCTTCTACTCGGTCGGAACTGGTTCTATGCCATGACCGCTGTCACATCCTCCCTCTTTCGACTAGTACAATTTCCTCATCAAGGGAAAATTGTCACTATAGATCAGTTAGATTTCTGTACTCCAGACATTCATTCAAACTCCACCCACAATGTCTCGTTGCTGGGTCAATCCCAACACCATTTTGAAGATATTGGCGTTGGTCTTATAAAGGACTCCTCCCTCATAGGGTTATTTCCGGAGCTTAGAACCCCTGTCTTTGCCATAAACATGATATCATTGAGTGTCAGTCCATCCAACAAACCTACTGATTCATGGTTGATACTGATTCCTACAGAGCTTGAATCCTATGGCATTTCCATGCCATTGAACAGGAACCTCGTGACTTACCAGGCGATCCAGTCAGCCATAGATTGGGTCGATTCTACTACACATCACGCAGTGGTACATCTCTCGTCTGAGGCTGGTCTATCGTCTCCATTTATTGATCCTCTCACATAGATTTTTCCTTCTGACGAATCGATTATGGAGGTCATGTGCGTCGATGAGCCACCTTGGGAAGATTGCCATCATCGGTATTCTTTCCCAACTATCTAGGCGATTGAGCAAGATACCAAATCCAGTAGTTCACTTGAAGTTGTCAAACCCAAGTTTCCCACTTCATTTGATGATATATTCTCTGAAGGAAACTTGACCAACATCATGGAAACCACTCTTATTAACATTTCGGTGAAACCTAGTGTAGTGGAAAATATTCACATAGGCAAAACATGTACTCCCACTGAGGTGGAGTTTTATACTTCCTTATTCAAAGAATTATGTGACGTGTTTGCTTGGAGTTATGAAGAGATTCCAGGAATAGACCCATCAATCGTGGTCCGCGAAATCCTAACCTTTCCTGGTGCCCGACCGGTTTGGTAGAAAATCCAGCTCGTTCATCCCCGCAAAGCAACGACTATCAAGGCAGAAATTGAAAAAATTATGCGTGTTGGTTTTATCTATCCTGTCCTGTTGACATACTGAGTGTCTAAAATCATTTCCGTGGAAAAGAAACAGGGTACGATTAGAGTCTATGCCGATTACCGAGATTTGAACAAGGCTTGTCCAAAAGACAACTATCCAACTGCGTTTATCGATAACTGTGCCGGGAGTGTCATCTTCTCTTTAATGGATGGCTTCTCTGGCTACAATCAGATAGAGATACTCCCTGCAAACCAACATAAGACAATGTTCATTTGTCCATGGGGGACCTTCGCATACCACAAGATACCCTTTGGCCTTAAGAATGCCGGGGCTACTTTCCAACGGGTAATTTCGTACGCATTTCATGACATTAAACATATTGTGGAACTATATCTCGATGACCTTCCCGCCCATTCTCAGACTCGGGATGATCATCCGGATCATTTGAGCACCATCTTTTCAAGGTGCCACCACTACAATATTCGTTTAAATCCACACAAATACGTCTTTTGTGTTGAAGTCGGAAAACTGTTGGGATTCATTATTTGCAAGGACGGCATACGCCTGGACCTAGCGAAGGTAAAATCCATTCTAGCTCTGCCTTCACCCACTAACATACCAGCACTCCAAAGTTTGCAAGGGCATGCAAAATTTATACACCATTTCGTTTGCAATTTTACAGAGATCACAAAGGGCTACATGAGGCTTCTAAAAAAGGACATCCCTTTCATTTGGGATGATGAAGCCGAAAAATCCTTTGAAAATCTGAAGGCATCCCTCACTAAGGATCCTGTAATTCAACCCCCCAACTATACACGGGATTACATCTTATATCTCGTAGCTTCCACTTCCACCATTGGCATGGTGTTAGTCCAGGAAGATGCCAACGACATAGAACATGTGGTTTATTATCTCAGCAAGCATCTTCTTGACTTTGAAACCTGCTACTCACATGTTGAAAAGCTGGCTCTGGACACAGTTTTTGTTGTCCAGAGGTTCCGCCATTAGATTTTGCTTTGCGATACCATTGTCATAACTAACTTCAACCCAATGTACTACATCCTCACATGCCAAGTGCTTTGGGGAAAATATTCTCATTAGATTATTGTCCTTCAAGAGTTTGAATTGGAATTTGCCAAGGAAAAATCCAATAAATCTTTGGTCTTCTCCGAGCTGATTTGTACTTTGCCCCATGTCACTAAGCAACTAGAGCCCATCGATTCTCTCCCAGATGAATCGTTGTTTCTCATTGGCATGTTTGATCCGTGGTATGGAGATATCATTATGTATCTCCAAACCCAATGCTTCCAGCCCCAACTCAATCGGGATGAATGTCGACGCATTCGACATCATGCTAAGTACTATATTATCATTAGCGATACTCTATATCGCCGTGGTGTTGACACCGTTCTATGACATTTTCTAACTTTAGACGAGGCTGAACACGTTCTCAATGACTGCCACTTTGGAGCATGTGGTGGTCACCTCTCTGGGATGGCTACAGCCCAGAAGATTTTATGCGCAGGATATTTCTGGCCCTCAATTTTCAAGTATTGCATTGAAACAGTCAAGAAATGTCCAGCCTGCCAATTCTTCCATAGCAAGAAGCGCGTGCATCCTGCTCCACTTCATCCTGTTGTTGCCATCGGCCCCTTTCCCAAATGGGGCATCGATTTCATGCATTGTAATCCCACTTCAGCTGGGGGGCATGGCTATGTCATAGTAGCCGTAGATTATTTCACAAAATGGGCTGAAGCGATGCCTACTTTTGCAGAAGAAGGAAAAACAACAGCAAAGTTCATATTCAACCATATTATATCTAGGTTTGGAGTTCCACAATCTATTGTGACTGATCATGGTTCCCATTTCAGGAACCATATGATTGAAGAATTGAGTGCCAAGCTGGGTTTTCGTCACAAAAAATCAACCCCGTATTACTCGCAGGTGAACGACTGAGTAGAGGCCATAAACAAGGTCTTGAAATGCATGATTCAACACACTGTAGGTACCCAAAAGTCAAATTGGCACTTGGATCTCTTTTTGGCTTTGTGGGCCTATCGAACCTCAGCGAAAAATGCAACCGGGTTCACACCATTTAAATTGGTGTATGGCCTAGAAGCTATTTTACCCATTGAATGTGAAATTCCATCACTGAAGATAGCCGTTGATCTACTTCCCAATAAAACCTCTGAGGAAGAACGATTTCTATATCTAGCCAAGCTAGATGAGACTCGCCACAACGCCACTCTGGCTAATGAATCCCACAAGAAATTTTGTGTCAAAGCACAATATGACAAATCCATTCAACGTCGGATCTTTAACGAGGGAGACCTTGTCCTTACATATGACCAAATGCATGACAAATTAGGAAAAGGCAAGCTAGAGTCGATGTGGTATGGTCCCTATATCGTTAAACCTGTATTGGAAAAAGGAGCTTACGAGCTTGTCGACTGTGATGGCACAACTTTGGCACGACCCCATAACGGGCTATACCTCAAACGGTTCTACGCATAGTGTACTTAGCTTGTTTTCAATTTTATTTATTTTTGTGTGTGTCTGCATGGATTTTATTTCATGTTCCTTTATGTACCTTGACTTGTGCTTCTGTGCGCAGATGTCTGCTTACTACGGATTCACAGATGGCGCTAGCTGACATACCAGGAACCTTGCTTCCGCAGCATGGGTTATATTTGATCCTGCAGGAAATTTGTTTTCCTTAGGTGGCACTTTCTTGGGCCCCACAACCAACAACATTGCAGAGTACCATGCAGTCATCGGACTCTTAACTGAAGTTGCTTCCCTTGGAATCCGCACCTTTTCGGTCTACTTGGATTCCCAACTCGTGGTATCCTATCTGAACTGTGTCTATGCTGTTTGTGATCCTATGTTACTTCGGTTATTTAGAAGGGTATGCCTCTTGGAATGATCATTTGATTATATTTCATATCAACATGTACCAAGAGAATTCAATATTGTAACTGAGCCATTGGCTAACTACCTATTGGATTGGAATCTAGCTCATACATAACATACATTATAAACAAACACACACTCAACTGTAAATAAACAAGTCATAGAAATAGATCCACATGTATATAATCACATATAAAATGTTTTTTCTGAATACATATAATAATATGTGTCCAAAGACAAAATCTGGGATCTCGTCCCATACAAAAATGGTCTCTTTGGCCTACATATCATGTACATGCCGCTAAAAATAAATACTGCTATCTAAAATACTAATCATCATCCTCACGATGCTCGTGGTAGCATACTACTGCTCTGGATACCCGATGAAGCAGTCAGCTGATACGTCTTGGCACACCTATAGTATGCCTCTGAAGATGAAGAGGGATATCATCCATCCTCATAGAAGGAACCCCCATGGTCAAACCTTGAAGGTTCCACTCTACATAGCGGATCCCTCCTACTTCTTCTTCCTCTTCCTCATACACATCAACAACACATTGCTGAACACCTCCTTAGTGTAGTGGCGAGTATCCTGCTGGACTCCTTGGTCCATGGTCTGCAACATGAACATGTACATACGTTAGATCTTTCTACACAACGAAAAATCACTAAAAATCATATATTAAAAAATTATTAAAAACAAAACAGTGAAGGTCATATACCTGAATTGTCCCAGTCCACATCCTCAGGCAGTGCTAATTCAATGTCCTCACGAAAATCCACCCCTTCATAGGGTAGTTCTAGATCATAATGATCTGCTCCTCGAGCCATAAGAAGAAATCTTCACTGAATGCTAAGACTTGTGGCTCGCCGAGCTGTCCTACATAATCACTCCATCGCCCCATCTGAGGTTCGGTCACAGGGCGAATATGCATGGATACTTGAGGATGCAACAATGGCACCCTCTCTAGGAAGAAGGTGACTAGGATACTCCCATACCCAAACTAGCGAGTGTCACCATTTCTACACTTGGTGACTTGTTCCTTGAGGTTAGTTAGGACCCCTTAGCACCAGTTGAATAGTGTCGGTGCCATGCACTCTACAACAAGAGTCATTTGTCCCCATGTTGCATGATGAGGACCCACACTACCCATTGCTTGTGTAATGGTGAACAATATAGTTTTCAGTGGAAGCTCTATCACGTCTTTGATGGGCACTTTCCCACTTTTCTTTTGGGAACCCTGTCTGCAGTAACAAGTAATCAATGTTAGTTTTTCATAAATTTCAATCTGATCTAGGATATTAACTGAGAGAATAACATGTACAGCATATCTACAACATATCTATAGCATATCAATCATGGACACAATAATGCAAGAACACAAGAGACACAGAGTTTCACCGAGGAAAACCAAGAAGGTGAAAAACCCCGCAACTTCCTCAGAGATAGATAGAGCAATGATACAACCAAAGTACAAGAGATAGTCCTCCTAGCAGCAGCTTCTCCTCCTCCACAAGTGCGCCACTCTCCAATGAGTGTGTGAGTGAGAAAGTGAATGATCAAATAGAGTGCCTCCCGCACTCTATTTATACTTGACTTGACTTGCCTAATAACCTTTACTAGGTCGGCCTTAACTTAACCACATAACATAATGCTGACAGGACCGACCCCTAATAGGGTGGTCTAATAACCCTTTTACCCACATGACTCATACAGGGCCGACCCCATCAAGGTGGTCTAATAACCCATCAAGTATAAGTTACGGCACTTACAATATAAAGTATGACACTTTCGTATAGAGGAATAATAACATCTCTATAGGAATACAAACACTTCCGTATAGAGGAATAATAACATCTCTATAGGAATACAATATACATAGGTGAAATACATTCCGAAGTTACAATTACATCAACAATCAAGTCACTTGTGCTCTCTTCTGAGGCCCTATGCCCATATAGGTTAACCCTTTCCCCTCTCTTGGAGAGGCCAGTGAGGAAGTAGATGTCCTCGAGCTCAATCTCGAGGGTGTGTTACCCAATCTAGAAAGCCTGTATGTCACTGTCCCACATTTGGATTATATAATTCAAAAGCTTTCCTTGCTTCCGAATACCCCTGGTTATGAAGAACTTGAGTAACCCAAATTCACACAGCGTGGTCAATGTCATTTGATCATTCAAATCCAATCGACCATCCTCTTCATGTTCCCTCTCTTTCCAATCAACCATCTTTGCTCAGACAAGTTGTAAAACCTTGAGAAAATCCAAACAAAGCATCTATTAGAAGATGGCAACCTGATTTCATCTTCAGCAACTGAAAACACTTGGGAATTTTTATTTTTTATCGATTTTCGCACTGCACAGGTCTGGAGCCACGCGATAACTGGTAATTATCATGCTCCAGCTTGACCTTGCTGCGTGATAATCAGGAATTTATCGCGCTTCCCGACATGGGGACAACGCAAAAATTCCTAAGGGAGAAAATGATGCCCTAGATTCTTTCCCATAAAAAGAAAAAAATGCCCTGAAATTGATAAATGCTGATATGAAATGAAAGAGAAGAGAAAGAGCACTTACATGGTTCAGATGGCGGTCGAAATGGTGCCCTGGATCTCCGGATATCTCCGCTGGAAGATTTTCCCTCTCCAAGGTAATTTTCCTCTTTGTGTGCAATGGCCAAAATAAAATGAGTATTTTCCTCTTTTACCCTTCTTTAATACATCTAAAGGGTCATTTATTATTATTATTTTATTATAAAAACCCTTTTTTAGTCAAATTTTCCATATTACTAATGTCTTGTTTTCCACGGTGGTTGACCAATTTTTGGCAGGATCTTTTATGCTGTTC
The DNA here is from genome assembly GCA_027924585.1 of Larix kaempferi. Classification (NCBI taxonomy): domain Eukaryota; kingdom Viridiplantae; phylum Streptophyta; class Pinopsida; order Pinales; family Pinaceae; genus Larix; species Larix kaempferi. Next base: position 705,542 of record BSBM01001044.1, on the reverse strand, counting down.
ACACCGGTGTTGACATTTTTTGACCTTCATTTTGAGCTTACTTTTTCCTTTTTCGCGCTCTGGATCCAAACATGAAAAAGATTCCAAGAGCTTTTCACACCTTAGTCGTGGTTGTTAAAAACCTAGAAAAATGGTGTCGAGCTTAGTCGACTTTACTCGTGCTCGTAAAATGATGAGGAATATATCATTTTGGTATTATTTTTTTTTTTTTTTTTTCGGACCAAAGTGATTAAAAATTATGAAAAAGACCGTTGGAGTTCTCTTTACGCTCTTTTCGGGCTCCCTCGTTGCGAAAATATTGCCAAGTGCACTTTCACACTTTTAAAAGTATTTGAAAGGACGTCTATTCGGTGATAGGTTACCCTTTTTTCATCCCGTCTAGACTATTTACGAGAAAGGAATACCTCAATCAACTTTTGACTGGGAGAGTTCTCTCAAGAATTGTTTTACACTTTTTCGGGACTGGGGACTAAATTTACGAAAAAGTACATTTTGGAGTCTTGTTTAAGTTTTTCAGACTCTCTAAATATGAAAAACTGTCGAGTTTTCCTTCCTTGGACTCGTTAAAATTTAACATCGAAGGGCCCACTTTGGGATGAACCCCTCCTTTCTTAGGTTCATAAAACATGTGATATCGGACTCATCCGTTAGATGAGCTACATCGAACATCTGTTATCCTCTTCATGCGCGTAAAACAACAAAGAGGTACTCATCCATCATGTCGGGGAAAAATGGGAAATGAGTCAAGTTTACCTTGTTGGAAGCTTGTTAGTTGTCACCTTTGAACATGGAATGCATCCTCACCTTGTCCTCTTTGGGTATTCAGCCTTGCTGATAGAGTCATCATTATGGTTATATGTCCTCATCTTCGCTATGAGTTCACGTCTCCGCTGGTTCTGTCTGTTCAAGTAGTCACTGCTGCCAAGTTTCATCTCATGCCGTTATATGTTCAAAGGGTTATTGCTATCGAGTCATCCTCTGCTTTGTGTCAAAATTTCCATTGTGTCAGTACATGTTCTTTTGTTCCATTGTTACACATCTCTCTCATACCGATTTTGTGTCGATGATGTGGGATTCATCACAGCCCACCTTCAACGAGTCTATTCCTGTCGACGCCAAATCACTATCTAGGAATTAGGATTAGGAATCAACCATCAGTACCTTGGTGCCTGCATGCCTCAATGGTAGGTTTCCTCGTGTTCAACAATAGGTTTTCATCATTGACCTCTGATCGAATGATCTCACGGATGTTCGACATCAACTCATCTATTCACATTTCATTGAGATGTACTAGGCATACCTTGGGGATCATTGTGATCAATGGTGATTTCCCTCGCACTTGTTAACGGTTCACATCATTGACTGGTAATCAAGTGGTTTCTACCATGTTCAACTTCAACACCTTGTAATCACATGGCTAGATTCATATCATTTTGAGATTGGGTAGAAGACCTTGGACACATTTTGATGTTGTTTACGTCTAGGTTGTGATGGCGATCATGGAGTAGGTTTCCACATAGTCATTGCATGGATGACCTCACTGTTGTACTGTCACACAGATCCACTTATGTATTGGTCATGGCTGTGTTATTATCGCTCATGGATCTACAATTGTTCATAGTAGCCATGGTTTGTCCTCAGTCTATATCATCTTAGTACTCATGGATTTGCAATGTATTGGTCGACAACCATGCTTTGAGTTAATTGTTCCGAGCATGGGTATTCCCACCTTGGTGATATTTTTGACATATTGTTTCTGTTTCAGCTCCTCGTAGCTTCCCTCGATTCTATCTCCGTTGAATTTATTTGTAAAGTGTTCTGGCCATCAGTCTCTTCTGACGGCACACTTTAGGGGGCATCTTTTATACCTCAAAGTTACACTTCGAGCCTGGTGCTGCATCTTTGTACCATGTGACCCATTGACATTTCTCCCTAACAACCGTCACACATTATTGGCTCCCTCCTTGGTCTCATCTAGACACCCAAGAGCAAAATCCATTGACTGAATGCCAAGACATGACCTTATATGCCATGTGTCACAGCAGTTGACCCTATCTACATATATTTCCGCACTCATCACACTTGCTGGGTAGCGAAAATTAGGGTTTTCATGTTTTTCTTTTTCCCTGGAGCGCAAAAATCGAGACGATTTTCGCGTTATGCTCAGACCGAGGGGCACGAAAATCCATTTTTATCCTTTTTCCATGGATCATGGATCTCATCCTTCGAGATATTTTCTTGGAATTATTAGTCATGATTCGATCCTAATCCCCTCTCCCTGTTTAGTTTGGTTGATCCACTAACCACTCATTTGATCCACCTTACTCTCCTTATGGTTAACCCTTCCAAGCATTATAAAGGAATCCTTCCATGAGCCACTGGAGGACTACTTGGAGCATCCAGCCTATGATCTTGAGACTTTTGCAGAGATATCTAGAGGAGGAACTTGGAGCTGAAAGTTGGCTTGGACATTAAGCAATCATTGTAAGCATTCTCAAGTTTCCAATAAAGATAACTTGTCTTGTTTCCCAATTTGTGTATGTTGATTATGATTCAATTACATGATTTGCATCTAGCTAGATTTAGATTCTAACTTGTAATTCAAGTTACTTGGAGAATTGTATATGCTTGTATCTTGTCTAACCTTAACAGGTTCATCGCAAGGACTTCGAGATCTGGACTACAAGCATGACGATCATCAGAGTGAAAGGTTACTCATTTTCTCTCATATCCTCCGATACTGAAATCTTGAAATGCTTGTTTGATCTAGGATCCAAGGTAGCATTTGGTTTACTTTTGTCTTAGATTAGAGTCAGTTTATCCTACTTTAACCTAAGAGGGATTCTTTCTACCCGTAGGAAGAAATCTCTACAACAGAGGCCTTTGACATTCCCAAAATTGTATCGTCCCTGGTATTGTTTTTTTTGTTGGTTTTGAACCACTTTGAGCTAGAATATTTGACTAATATTCACTCTTGGTAGCCGTTTTTGTATTTTGAAAATTTTTGTTCATTGGAAATCTGCCACTTTGATTTCGATGAGGTGCTAGTTTATTTCCCTTCTTTATCCGTTCAAAAAATGTCTTCTTAACATTTCAAGTTCTTTCTTTTTGTTCCTCTCTATTTTGACTATGCTCATAGAGCAATCTAGCCTTATATAAGGCTTCATCTAAAGTTTTAGGAGCATCAAATTCTATTCTGTTTGCATAATATGCTGGAAAACAACTTAGAAATATTTCAATTTTGATTTTCTCTTCTTTAATGTAAGGAACATAATGCAACGGTTCCAAAAATTTAGTAATCATCCCATCCATAGTCATGGATAATCATCCCATCCATAGTCATGGATCCCATTTTTAGCTCATGAAATTCTTTAATATTTTTATCATAAAATATTTCCGAAAGATATTTTTATTTAAATAGTCTTTTGAATTCAGACCAATTTATCTTTCTTTATTTGATTCCTTTAGTGAGTTTCAAATCCCTCCAACAACGATCAACCTTTCCTTTAATATTGTAAATGGATAATTGAGCTCTCAGCTCACTCGGATAGGCATATACATGAAAGTATTTTGACATTCCAAGTAGCCATTCTTCCTCTTTCTCTCTCGATTCCTATTCACCATTAAAGGCAGGTTCCTTTATCTTTTTAAACTCACCCTTCAATTCAGAGTGATGTTTATGATTGGATATTTTATAATGTTAGGGTGGAGATAAGAACTCTGAAAAAATAGTACTATAGCTATCTCTTTTTTATTTATAAGAAGTACTCGATTCATATTTTTCCTTCTCTTTTCCTTTTTCCTATGGGGGAGATATTTCCATTGTATAAGTTGGTATATGTTTCATTTCAGTCAAATTTTGCAATAAGACTGCATTCAATTCTTGTTGTGCTTGTCTATCTTTAAGATTATCTTTTTTGAAGCTTTGAAGTTCATATTTTAAATTTTGCATTGTTTTCAATAATTCAGAAGGTGTAACAATCCGATGTTCACCCTCTAAACTAACCCAAATTTCCCCTTCCTGTTGGGGTGGGTTCAATTGTCCCTGCTAACCAGAATCCCTTTATGCACTCATTTTTTTATAGTTTTATTTATCTATGTTGTCTTTCATTTCGAATATGATCCGCCAATTCCTCTTTCCTTGCTATGGCTTCCCAAGCCCTCTCCAACTCAGTTCTATTTCTAGTTGTCCTCAATATTAAATTGTACAACTGTCCGGAAATTGAATTTTGATTTACAAGTTGAACTGGCAGATTTGGTTGTATTGCTTTAGGTAATGTCATGTATCTACCTTATGTGCAGAAAATAAAATTTATTAGTTCTCATTAATGCACATAAATAATTTTCAAAAGTGTGGCTAAGCTCATAGGCTGCACAATGCTACAACCTAGGCTTTGATACCAATTGTAACATCCGAAATAATTTACCCTTATTTATGCACACAATTGTTTTTAAGTATTTAGTCTTTCCCATGCCACTATAAGAATGATTGTTATGTGATAAATGTTATGTGCGTAAGAAAGTTCATAGATTATTTTATCATTACATTTTTCTTTTCGCACACGTTCAATATGCAGATGTTTTATGATTGACTTGAATTTACTTATTAAACCTCCACATATTATTAGATCGTCATTTTCGGAATGTTCCCTTAATTAATATTGGACTTGCTCTAGCTTCATTATTTCACATGTTTACTTTTCATCCTATATTAGGCATGCACAACATTATAGTCCTTTATACATGTATTTTAATTGATCATATTCAACTACGAGTTTGTCTCATATATTTGCCAATCTTCTTGCACTTTATAAAATTGCGTTATCATATTCTTTTGGTCATCACCAACTTACTCATAGTTTTATCAATTTATCTATTTTCGTTTATCTATATTATAGCATAGACATATGGATAAATATCAATACTCATCCTATGAAATTGTTTACTCCATTTAAGGAATTGATATCATCTTATAATCTTGTTTTATAATTTTATTTTTATTTCTTAATATAACTTGTAAACATGGCGTCTTCATTACTTATGCTTCATGAAGGAAGCTTACTTAGTTCACACTAACATTCTTAGTGTTTTATGCAAATGTGTTATGAGTATCCTAGCTCATGTTGAAGGGACTCATTCATGCAAGATTCATACAACATTATTGTTTAACGATCTAAGTGGATCGTTCTAGCCATTAACGTGGGAGGTTATGCAATGTTATTGTTTAACGATCTTGGTGGATCATTCTAACTATTAACAAGGAGGATCATGCAACATTAACGTTTAACAATCTAAGTGGATTGATCAAGCTGTTAACGTGGAGGTAAGATCAAGACGTGGCGGCATAAATTGAACTTGGCATTAATGGTGCCAACTAACTAGCATTTCAAATCCATGTAATTCTTGGTTGGAAGTCATATCTTATTAAATACTTGTACCATTTCCCGGAAAAGAGCATGGAGGGTTTTCCTCCCATCGAACTTTCACGAAGACTCATTCTTCTTTTGTCTCGCTGGTAAGAGTTTTTCTTTGCGGCCATGTTGAAGTGATGAACAGGGTTCAAGCCTCACTCAGGATAACCTTCACTCTGAGAAACATTTATAACCAATGCTATGTATAAACCTTATTCTTATTTCTCTTGTTAGAGGATTTCACCAGTTATGTGCTTGATTCTGAACTTCAACGAGTTGAGGGAATCCTCTTCTTGGTCAATTGAAGGTATCGTTCTCTCAACATCTTCTTTAATATAGTGTTCTTAATTTACATTTGTTCATTTAGATATACTGACTACCATTTTTTTCTTGTCACAGGTTGTGTTTAATGTGGTGCTATGCATATATATAAAATCGGGGGTCTCAAGGGAGCAGCTGGGGTAAGCCTCCCTTCCTCGAGCCTCAACAATGGAAGACCCATCGTTTTTCATGTTTATATATAGTGATATATTCGCTCTGTAAGAGATCAATCCTTCAATCCTTGTAACCCTTTTTTCCACTGTGGTCATTTGATAAATACAAACTAGGTTTTCATACCCATTTTGGCTCTGATATTTCTTATGCATTTATATGTTGCACTCGTGATTTCACACAGGGTATCTACGTCTATTTTGATAATTTCAATCTGAAATTGTTTAACTTAATATTTATGTGTGAGATAATCGTATTCCAACTCTTTAATGAAGGCCGTTAAGATGCCCGTGTTTTTCTTAAGGGTTTGAATCCCTTTGTTTGTAAATAGCAATTATTTGCTTTAATATTTAAAGTATAGAATATGATTGGAAGCTCTGGCTATGAGTTGCGAAGTCATTTCCCTCTCATGTCTTTGACCTTCGAGAATAAAGCATATAGTTTACCATATTAATAATGATATATGAATGTCTTTCTACGACATTTATATCTATTACTGTGTTTATATCGATGCCCCATAATGAGCATTTCACTTTCTAATTAATTTATATCTTGTCTCTGTTTATTATTCATGAACAGAGGTTCTGACCTCGTATGTTTCAGACTTCGTGCATTTGTTTATCATGTTCATGTTTATCGTGGTTAATGAGGGGCATGCTATCCTCCTGTAGCGCCTCAATCTATTTATAAGAGATTTATATTGTTCAATGAAGCTCCCTATTTTCAATGTAGCAGCTCGTTATATTTATACATGGTTCGTGTTTTCTTTCTTTCATGCACATAACGAAAGTTAAGAGGGTCGACCTCAATATTTATATGCCACATATATTTTGTTTGTATTAAGGCTCTGTTTACATTGCGTTGATTGTTTATATGGCTGAGTCTCGTTGCACTCATGATAAATATGATATCTCTATTTATGGTTGCGTTTTAATTCCATAGCATAATTTTCATTACTTTGTTCATGTTATAGTTATATCATATTTCCCTCATATAGGGTTTTATTATTATTTGTTCATAATCTTTGATGTTATAATATAATATATATATTATATGTATTTTTTTCACTTGCCCCCATCATGAACATAGGTATAGTAACCCTATGGAGGACTTACACCAGGGATAATTTTAAGGACCCATACTTATAAAAAAACTATAACCTAAGGTTGTTTTCATGTGTGTACTCTTCTTTAATGTAGACTTTCCAATATGATCTCTTTAATCAATTCTCTGGTTATTTTAGATAAATCCCTCTTTTTGTTTAAGGAGTTCACACTCCAAGACCTCTGCTTGGACCAAAACAAATCAATGATCTCATTAGGAAACCAAGCTAGACCTGTACTGTGGAAATGGGCAGACCTGCCTCTGCAGTCTCCCTTATCTACAGTTCATTTTTCCTCTTCTTAATTCATTTTCAAGAATGGATTTCCTCTCCATTTGGCTTCAAGAATAATTGTTAGTAGCAAATTCTCCAAGAGAAAAAGAAAACAAAGAGCATCCTCTCCCTTTGATTCTTTTCCCTTTTAACATTTCTTGCTTTCAAGAAAGAATAGTTAGGGTTGTGAGTATTTTGATCCATGGTAAGATCTAGGAGCCTTAGAGAACCTCACAAAATCGAATAATTTGCAATAACCAGCAAAAAAGCTTGAAAAAAAGACAAATTTACACACAATGTGAACTGAAACTTGGCATTATTAGACTGTCTAACATGTAAATATGTTTAGAACAGGTTTATATTACATATTGGAGAAATTCGAGAGGCTTAGGAAGCCCAAAATGAGTGTACAATGCTAATTGGCCAAGTTGGACTCAATCCTTCCTAGGTGGGTCCAACTCAATCCTAATTAGCCCAAACAGTCACAAATTTTGGTGTGAACATGGTTGAAACATGCTGGGTCATAAATGAGTCATAGGCATGCGTGGGTAAGCAAATAGAGGTGTGTGGGAGGTCCAAGGAGTCATTAAATGCTCCAAATCTAGCAAAAAATGGGCTAAATCCACTCAAGCACCCAAAGTCAACAGACATTCCCCATTTCAAGGAGAAAGAGCGCTCTAGCATTTAATGAGGGTGCACTTGTGGACAAAATAGGAGTTTGGACGAGCTTGGTTACTGAAAAATAGGTGTGAACACTCTCAAAAGTGGCTATTTGACCAATTATAGTTACCTAGTCCAAACTATAGTGCAATAATGCATACAAGGCAATTAAATTGACAAAGGTTATGAACCAAGGTATTAAGTATTGGATTACTGTTCTAACACCCTCCCTTAACTAGAACTTAGTACAACTCATGAATTTAAAGTGGGAGGCCTTGGCAACAAAGGCTTGAGTCACCTCATTACAAAACAGAAATTTTATTTGTCCATGTAAATTGAGGACAAGAAGGAAAACTTCATGGGATAAAACCTTCCCTCTAAAATGGACATGGGGATGAACCTACAATATAATTGCAGCAATCACCATCCATCACTCACTCCAAGCAAAGCTCTCAAGTGAGTGAAGGTCTTCTCAGTAAAACACTTGGTGAAAATATCAGCAGTTTGCTCGGTGGATGGGCAATACTGCAAGTAAATCACTCTATCATGCACCAAGCCCCGAATGTAGTGCATATGGATTTCAATATGCTTTGTTTTCTTCCTCTGAACTGGCTCAGCAGGTATCTTGATGGAACTTTGATTTTCCACCCAAATGTTGGTTGGAGAATCAATAGCAACACCAAATTCCCGAAGAATACCTTGCAACCAAACACACTGTGTGGCTGCATTCACTGCTACCCTATACTCGACCTCTGCTAATGAAAGTGAAATAGTATGTTGTTTCTTACTTGACCAGAAAATGGGACCTTCAGAAAACATGAAAAAAAACCCTGAAGTGGACTTTCTATCAATGGGATCTCCAGCCCAATCCGAATCAGAAAATCCAACTAGTTATAGTGAAGAACCAATTGCATAATGTACCTCAAAATTCTTTGTTCCTTGGACACACCGAAGGATATTTTTGGCTTCCTTCCAATGGATCTCACGTGGCTTATACATATACCTTGCTACAACACTTACACCATAAGACAAACCAGGTCTTGTATGTGTAAGGTACAACAAACTAACAACTAGTTGCCTGTAGAGTGTGCAATCCACCAATGGAGAGTCATCAAATTCACCTAGTTTTATGCCTGAAAGGAATGGGCACTTGGATACCTTACATTCAGCCATTTTAAACTTGATAATAGGTCTGAAGCATACTTTGGTTGACTTAGCATGATGCCTCTTTCAGATTTCTCAATTTCCAAACCCAAAAATTGCCTTAGCAATCCTAGGTCGCTCATGGCAAATTCACTGTGTAGAGATGCCTTAATGGAGCCAATTTGTTTGTTGCAGCTCCCTATAATTAAAAGATCATTAAAATACAGTACAATGACCTGCAAAATATCATCACATTGCTGCAAATACACATTTGGATCAGACTTGCATCGAATGAAACCAATTGAGAGCAAAAAATCATCCATTTTAGCATACCAAGCCCTTGGGGCTTGCTGGAGTCCATAGAGTGATTTCTTCAACCTGCAAAAAAGTGAGGGATCCTCTTGGAAACCTTTAGGTTTCTGCATATAGATATATTCCTGTAGATCACCATGTAATAATGCACTTTTAACATCCATATGGTGCACTTTCCAACCCTTACTAGCTGCCATGGCTAGAGCTAGTCTAATTGAGTCCATCTTTGCAACTGGTGCAAAGGTCTCAGTATAATCCACACCATGGATTTGTGAATAGCCCTTAGCCACCAACCTATCCTTATACTTCAGATCAGAACCATCAGCAAACAGGTTTGGTTCGAAAAATCCACTTACATTGCACAAGTTTTCTCCTGGGAGGAAGAGGCACCAAATACCATGTTTTGTTCTCTTGAAGAGAATGGAATTATTCTTCCATTGTTGTTATCCACCTTGGATCATGGTAAGATTCCTAGTATGATGTTGGATCATATCCAATAATAATATAATAGTGATCAGCAAGTGCACTTTCATTTGCAAAGGAAGCATTGATTGTTTGAGATCTATTCTTCCTAGGCTCTTGGGGATTGCCTGCCAATTCACCTGCAACTTCTATGATTTTTTCAGCCCACCTGGGCCTTGATGCTGACTCATCTACAACGTCATATTCAGCCATGTCATCATCAGAAATATCAGAAAAATCAGAACTTGAATCATCACTTACTTCATTAAGATGTGGAGGAGAAGAGCATTCCCCCAGTGTAAGCTCAAAATCAGGAATTGGTTCTTCTTCGAATTGCACACTTCTCTCAATGAAGGTTTTGAGTGTGGATGTGTCAAAGAGCTTATAAAAATTTGTGTCTTCACCATAACCAAACATGATACATTCTTTGCTCTGTGTTTGCAAATCCTTCCTCTTTTCTGATGGAATTCGAGCCCATGTTCCTGATCCAAAAATCCTGAAATTTGAGACATTTGGTTTTTGGCCAAACCATGCCTCATAGGGTATTTTACCTTTGACTGATTTGTGAAATGCTCTGTTCTGAATATGTGCAGAATAATTGATGGCTTCATCCCATAGCTTAGGGCTTATATCCCTAGCTTCAATCATGCATGTAGCCATCTCTTTGAGAGACCTATTTTTCCTCTCTGCCACACCATTTTGCTGTGGTGTGTAGGGGATTGAATGTTGCATTTGGATGCCACATTCCTCACAAAGGTGCTGAATTTTTTTGTTCACATACTCCTTTCCATTATCAATCCTAAGTATTTTTATCTTATGACCACTATGATTCTCCACTAAGGCCTTCCAAATCTTCAATTGCTCAAACACTTCAGATTTTAATTTAAGGAAGTAAGCACAGCAGAATCGAGAGTAGTCATCTATGAATGTAAGTACATACCTTGATCCACCATAGGATGGAGTGGGTAGAGTACCAATGAGGTCTGAATGTACCAATCCAAGTGGTTGAGTGGCTCTCCTTGCCATTCCCTTCTCATAGCTGCGTTCTGGATGTTTCCCAATCACACAACCAATGCAAGCTCCATTTGAAGATTTGATTTCAGGAATCCCTTCCACCATCTCATCTTTGTGCAATGTTTGGAGATACTTGTAGTTCATGTGGCCAAATATTTCATGCCATATCTTGGAGGCATCATTGGCATGAGAGTGGAGTGCTTGGTCACTAGAACCAGGGAGAAAATTTGAAAACTTGTACATCCTCTCTTGGTGGTCTGCATACCCAACTGCCAAAACTTGGTTTGAAGAAATTTTTGAAATCTCTACCAAATTAGGAGTAAATGTTACTCTCTTGGCTTCTCCTATATGGGTCATTTGATACACTGATAAAAAATTTGCATCCAATGAAGGTACATAGAGCACATCACTAAAATAACCATGCTCCAAGTCGATCCTACCAATCCCTTTGGTCTGGATCTCAGAGTCATCTCCCATTCAAACTGTTGGGCCACTATTCGAATGCATAGAAGAGAAGAGCTCTATAGATGAAACCATGTTCCTGGAATCCCCTGAATCAATAATGAAGGATGAGGAATTAGAAGTACCTACTACCAAAGTATAACATTTCTCCTTGTTGTTAGGATTTGAGGTGCCATCTTTTTTCTTTGCACCATCAGGGGCAGGGATGTTGTTTTTCTCCAGCAGCTGTGCCATTGTGTCAATGGTTTTCTTCATGCATGAGCTCTCTGGATTCCATCCCTTGTGGAAATAGGTGCATTTGGTCTTCTCTTTTCCCTTCTTGTCCTTCTCCTTGGAAGGATTCGAACCCCCATCAGTAGATTTGGTTTTGTCAAACTTCCTCTTCTCTGGCTGCTTCGAACTCTTTGCCTTCTGCTTTCCCTTGGAGGCATTCGAAACACCCATGGCCAAGGCTTGATCTTTTGATTTGATGGTGCACATTTGAACTAGCTTGTCTTGCTCCTGATTAAGACACTCCATGAAGGTTGCTAGTGATTGCATTTGCCAATTTCGAAGGGTCATTTTGGCAGAATGGAACGTGCTTACAAACACTGAGAATTTTGGCCCTAGCTTCGAAACGATGGATAGTATCAATTGTTCTTCTTTCTTAACAATTCCACATTGTTGCATCTAAAGCACTAGTGACTTTAACTTAGTGAATAAATCCTGGATGGTTTCAAAATTGCATTGGGCTCAAGATGATGAGCTCGTTTTCAAGCTGGTGGCCTCTCAGTTCATCAGTTTTCCCAAAGAGTGATTCTAGATTAACTGACACTTCATTTGGGGTTGTCAAACTGTCTGTATGAAACAAGAGTTCCCTCGAAATGCTCAGGCATAGCAATCCATATGCTTCATCAAGTCAATTGTAGTACTTTGCTTTCTCCACAACAAAATTTGGTTCCACTTCTGTGCCCATGGTTACTCTATAGACACCCTTAGATCTCAGTTTGATGACCATTTCATCCTTCCAATTGAAGAAATTGAAGGGAGTGAGAAAAATTTGTTTTGCTTCCATTTCTGCTTGCATTGACGGTGAGAAAACTGCTAAAAGTCCTGCAAAAAACACTCAATTTTTATCTGGAAATTCTCTCAAGAATGCAGCTGAAATGCTCAAGATTGATCTGCAACTCACTAAAATCCATAAGGCTCTGATACCATGTGAGTATTTTGATCCACAGTAAGATCGAGGAGCCTTAGAGAACCTCACAAAATCGAATAATTTGCAATAATCGACAAAAAAGCTTGAAAAGAAGACAAATTTACACACAATGTGAACTGGAACTTGGCATTATCAGACTGTCTAACATGTAAATATGTTTAGAACATGTTTATATTACATCTTGGAGAAATTCGAGAGGCTTAGGAATCCCAAAATGAGTGTACAATGCTAATTGGCCAAGTTGGCCTCAATCCCCCCTAGGTGGGTCCAACTCAATCCTAATCAGCCCAAACAGTCATGAATTTTGGTGTGAACATGGCTGAAGCATGTTGGGTCATAAATGAGTCATAGGCATGCGTGGGTGAGAAAATAGAGGTGTGTGGGAGGTCCAAGGAGTCATTAAATGCTCCAAATCTAGCAAAAAATGGGCTAAATCCACTCAAGCACCCAAAGTCAACAGACATTCCCCATTTCAAGGAGAAAGAGCGCTCCAGCATTTAATGAGGGTGCACTTGTGGACAAAAAAGGAGTTTGGATGAGCTAGGTTACTAAAAAATAGGTGTGAACACTCTCAAAAGTGGTTATTTGACCAGTTATAGTTACCTAGTCCAAACTATAGTGCAATAATGCATACAAGGCAATTAAATTGACTAAGGTTATGAACCAAGGTACTAAGTATTGGATTACTATTCTAACAAGGGTTTATTTTATTTTCCTCACAATTCTTGAAAATAAAAAATTATTATTTCTCTCATCTTATTTATCTTTTCTCTTTTTAAATTTTAACTACTCTCTACTCCTAATTCCCTAGTGAGCTTGGTATCTCATTTAACAACTAGTCCCATAGCAAGTAGGTAGAACAATATAAAAGTAATAAACCACTTTAATCTCATAAAGTGTCAGTTGTCCATGATGCCTTGCATCATTTATAGGTCCAAGTCTCAAAACATATTTACACGCACATTCATTTTTTTATTTACATAGGGGTAAAACTCTTGGGATTCTACAGGAAGGCACACAATATAGTTTGCATGCTTTACTCTAGAAAGATGAAGACGTAGCCGATTTGTAAACACTATGGTAGTGAGCTTGCAGTTCTCTTATCCTTTTCCATGATATGTCTTAAGATAATATTAGACACTTTGTAGTCAAATGTAATTTCTCTCGATGTAATGGAATGTTTTTGCTTTGGTAACAATATTACTATTAATTCTCATTGTAGAGGTCATACAGTTGCAGTTGCTGAGAAGATGGATGATACACCGTAGTTTAGGGACGACTGAGTTGTGTATAATCAATATTATCATTTGATAGTTGTAAGAAGATATTGAACTCTTGTTTTATGTTCCCTCACAACAGTGAAGGTGGAGAGGATATTGTGACTTTAAGTATATGAAGTGATACTACCTTGGTTACCATTGTAAGCTATGGGGATCCAAACTTTGCAAATGACAAATCAATTTTTTTCTAGTACTCATGGTCTTGAATGTCAATTGGTCTCAAAAGGAAAGGCAAAGGAAAACAAGATAGTTGGAGAACTCAGATGCTACAAATGAGTCTCAGTGAATAGAACTTTGAGTTCATGTATATGCAGGAATTTACATGAATAAAAAAAAAGGGCCACTATATATCAATCATAGTAAGACCTTTAGATGTTTCAATTGTAGTGATATTAGAACTACACATATGATTTCATCACAATGAGGATTTGGCATTGTTTATTCCCTAATGGTGTGCATATAAATCTATTCCGAAATATTATCATGCGCCTTTTTGTTTACGGAGCAGTAAGCATTTTTTAAATGCTTAATATTCTCAAGGAAGCCAAAGCGTTTCAATTATCCTCTTGTACTACTTTAAATATGAGGTTGTTGAAGGTTCAAGGATCATGGAAGGTAAAGGAGTAGGTATAGATGTGACCTAGAGTTATTTGTCCATTCATATGTAGTTGTCTAATAGCATAAAAGTGTAGCAATGGAAGGTAATACTACGTCAAGGTACATCCACTAAGGTGAAAGCAAAGCATCTATCCATTAGAGGTATGTTCTGATTATTTGCATTCATTTGTTTTTTTCTATATATTTTTTAAGGATAGCATTGCCATGGTTGCAAATTACTTCAAGACAATCCAAGTGTGATCATGTTCATGCTATATCTTGGGTTTCACATGGTTGAGCTATGGCATGTAGATAGAAGCATAGGGTCACGAAAACCTCCTTTCCTCAGGGTTCCAAACTGATTGCAAGTTTGTTATGTTTTGAAGGAATACCAAACTTTCATTTAAAAAAATATTTGATTGGGCATATCTGTGTCTTTTTCTTTGAGATTTTGAGTTACTTTTGTAAATCATCCTTTAAATTTTTTGTTTCTTTTTTTTGTGCCTTGAAATATGTACATATAAATCAATTACTATTTGCACAGTTTAACAACATTGACATTTTTTAATGTAACAAATGTAAATTTCGTTAACAAAGTTTTTTTTCATGTAGTAATTGATTAAGACTGCGATTTTTCTAAAGAAGAAAACTGATTGTCGGAATTGGTCTATCTTAATGCAATAATATAATACCAGACTATAAAGCACGATGTTTTCATTTTTTCAATATACTTGTAGTTAATGAACAATATCACATTAATAGTATGTTTAGTGTTATGTTATGCATCACAATTTTCACTCCATATAGGGTAAACACTTACATTCTACAAATCTAATAAAATTACTCAATCATCTGGTGTTCATATAATGTGGTAATTTCATGCATAAATATTCTAACGAACATTTACAATCATTTTGATTTTGTTTTAATGCTTTCAGTTTCCTTTCACCATTTAGTAGTTTATTTGCACCACTTTGTTAACATCGCTTCATTCAGTTTATCCATGTATATATTTGTTGAACTAACATTTGCATGTTTGATCTACACAGAGGGATTTAAACAATACTCGAGTTTCCATCCCCTTTTCCCCCTTCACCAACCCTTCAAGGGAGTTGCCTCAATGTTCTTGCTTGAATAATTTCAGACATCAACATAAATTGGTGACCATACTAAGGAATGCCTTTGAGTCATCCCTTTTGCTTTACCTTGGTATATGTCCATAACCCCAAGAAAACAATGAATAATTCAAGGTGAACCTCCTGTGTTTGAATCTCCCAAGGACATCAGAGTTAGGAGAAGGTTCCTTGACCACTTTTAAAAATAGTGTAGCCAGTTTATTTCCTAGGTCTAACCCTATGTCGGTTCTACCTTCCATCAACATGGATTATTCTGGTAGAATAGGTTCTGGTACTACCATTGTTGCGAATGGTTCCATGACAATAGGAACCGTGTTCAATCATTACAATCCCATTACAACTCCTAACATCCCTCAAAAAGTCCTTAAGAAGTTGGGTATCTTCAATATGAGGTTGATGCTAATGTTACCTTATGGCTCATCACTTCACCTCTTATTATAGCCTCAGTTATGGATCCATTTCTTAAATTCAAAGACCATTTACCTAAGTTCTCCAAAAACAAAGTGATGATGATAAACAAACACCTTTCTTCATTTTCCAATGTGTGTGCCAATAACAACGCACATGATAACAACACTTGTATATCACTATTTGTCAATTTGTTAGAAGGAAATGTTGTCATTGAATTCTTTGATTTTATTGATAAAATACTTTCCACCTGGTTTGAGCTAATTTATTAGTTTAAATCCACCTTTACAAGCATTGGAAACCCAGTCGAGTACCTAAGTAGTTTTAGTATCCTATCCTTCAAGGAAAATGAAACCGTCAAAGCTTTTAAGGTTTATGAAGCTTTTTAATAAAATCCACGAAGTGATGTGACACTCCCAACGTGTAGCTTTAGTCCATTATTATAATATCCTCCCCCCTCCCTACCAACATCAGCTAGAAGAGAAGAATGTAGATTGCCTTGATTCATCTCTACAAAATTGCATAGAATTCGATGAACATAATCAAAGAATCGATTTACCCTTATATCAATCCGGCTCAAAAAATGATATGACCACCATGATTCAAATGATGCAATACATGCATAATCAAATGATCTCATTTGAGCATGGGCTCACTTATAAGTCTCAACCAACGTGTTATCCACCTCCTTGTCTTTTGACCAGACTAGAGGTAACTTAGTCAAGTGAAACATCCGTATGTCATTGGTGCAATGTTTTCCCTGAGACCCATGACCCCTTGACTTGCAAACCTTTCATGTTATCCAAAGAGAAATCCAAGGGAAAGAAAGGTATGAATACTCTAGAAATGATTGAAGAGGAACCCGTTAATGAAATATTTTCTGCCTTGATAAAGTCTAAGTCTTAGTTCAGACCGAAAGCCATAACCAATCCCAAGCATGCAATGAATAAGGAAAATCACAATGGAAAAATTGTCAAGCCTTCAGTTCTTGAGAAGTGACCCACACCTACCATTGAATTTGACAATCCCAACGTCATGTTACAATCTGCTACCATCTTCCCTAATCATTACAAACCTTATAACATGGCCATTGATTCAACAACCTTGAAGGCTAATATCAATTTTCTAAATGTCCTTAGAGCACTCAAACAAATGCAATACAATGCTGATACAATTGATCTTGAAGATTAGTTTGTGGACAAGGAGTTCAATGTGATTGCAATGGATCGACCTGAATCCAAGTACCCACCCTTTTACCTATCGATGAGAATTATGGGTAGGATCACTCACTCATTCCTTCTCGACAATGGTTCCTTTTCAAATATTGTGTCTAAAGTGATCATGGAGTAGCTTGGATTAACTTGCACAAGTGAATCTAAGAGCATGCTGATGTTTAACAAGAAGGTCCAACCTTCCATTGACCAAATTAAAGAGCTCACCTTAAATCATGTGCTCTCATTATAACATCAAAACCACATGTAATTTTTTAGTGGTTGATATGGAGATTGGTAATTTTTCTATGATCCTAGGATGGGAGTGGAAATGTTTAAATAGGGGGTACCTAAGCCTTGATGGATCTTTCCTTATTGTGTCAGGTGATAGAAAGAACCTTATAATCATAAGGGAACCTCAGAATGTGTCATACATCGAAAATGTTCCTAGTCCATAGGTCGATTATATTGAAATTGGTATATGCACTTTAAATTCAGAAAGGAGGAACAAGAACCATATGTCCAACCCCACACTGAAGACAATCAAGCCTAGCACAAGCAATTTGACACAACATACTCTAGTGAAGGAAATGGTGCTAGTAACATTTTCTTTTCCCCTTTCGATAAACAAGGTGTGGTGACTGATTCCGAGAGAATATTCACTATTGGAAAAAATGTCCCTCCTCCATTTCAAAGAAATTCATCCAATCCTTCATGGGAAAGATTGATTTTGTGTGTTATTTTTTGCCTAATTTCACACAAATCATCAAGCCTCTCCATACATTGTTACACAAAGATGTAGTACTATTTGATTGGAATAATGAAGCACAAAATACCTTTCAAACCATCAAAAAAATCTATTGTTTATGCTCCTGACCTTGCTAAGCTCAATTTCGACTGATATTTTCATATTTACACTAGTGCTACTGAACAAACTATTTATGCCATAGTGATTCAGCTCAACTCTAACAATCATGAGAAACTTGTGGCATTCATGAATCAAAGCTTTTCTGATACAAAGGTCAAGTTCCCTTAATTGAAAAGCACGCGTTGGCCTCAGTCGTTTCCCTAAAAACATTTCACCATTACGTACTCTAAAAGCATACAATCATTAAGGTACCTCTTCCTATTGTGAAATATCCTTCAACTACCCCAAGACATTCACATAATCCATTCACATTTTCTCAACAATGACTATATTACCTCTACATATACCTATTCACTCATTGCACATGTGTTCCCCTCATTAGGGATGACCACTATTACATATATATTTACCCCCATATAGCCCCATATATGCCCTCGTTGGGGTCATATCGTGTACATTTAACCCTATATATGACCCCCCTTGGATCATATCAAGACTCTTAATCTTCCTCGATATCGGGGCAATCAAGTTTAGGATGCTTAGCTAAAAGGAGGGCTAAGTCTCTACCCTTAAAAGTCTTAGAAATTGAAAAATCAAGGTCAAAATCTTGGATTTTGGCTATCCAATTCGATAATGTTCCCTACAGGTAGGTCTGATACAACATATATTAATGTTATGAACCAAAATCCTTAAAAATAGCATAAGATAACATAAGTAAACAACATGTACATAAATATAAATGTGGGGCACAACTCCAATATAGATAAGAAATATAAGTTACACAATAAATATTTAAATAAGAGGAGACCCTTCTCCAATTACCCCAAGATATTCACATAATCCATTCACATGTTCTCAACAATGACTACATTACCTCTACATATACCTATTCACTCATTACACATGTTGTACCTTAGTCAGGGCCAACCACTATTACATATACATTTACATCAATACATATAAATTAAACCCATACAACCCCACATATTCCCTCATTAGGATCATATTATGTACATTTAACCCCAAATATGACCCCCCTTGGGTCAATGGAAATATCCATTGTCTCATACCTGCCTGCAAGGAAAATGATCTAATTGGCTAGCCAAAATGCAAGAGTTTGACCTTGATTTTTCCATTTATAAGACTGCCAAGCATAGAGACCTAGCCCTCCTTCTAGTAGAGCATCCTAAAATTGATTGCCCCAATATCGAGGAGGATTATGAGTCCTTGTTTTTGGTGTTTGTGATTGGATATGCTAGCATGGATTATGATGTGGCTTCTTATTTTTGGTATGTGGATATCATGCTTTACCTTAACATGAAAATCTTCCTTCATCATTTGAATCCTAACGAAAGAAGAAATATTAGGATTGAATGCGTGAAATATATAATGCTCAACAATTGTATTTTTCATCAACATGCTAGTGGCATTCTACTTCGATTCCTTGGTAAAGACCAATCTCGAGCCATCCTTCATGAGTTCCATGACGAAGCACATCTTCAGTTTCACTCAGGTGGACATTTCGCTTCTAAGTAAATTGTCCAAAAGATCATGCATTAAGGGTCCTATTGGCCAACTATCTTCTGCAACACATTTGAACTTGTAAGAAATTGTGATAATTTCCGGCGCATCGCAGGCCGTAAAAAAATCACAACCTTACCCCTTCATGGTTCTGTTTTAGTGGGGATTGGATTTTATTGGCCCTATATACATGTATTCGTTCATTGCACACATATTTTTCCTGATCGCAATCAATTATTTCACTCAATGGGATGAAGCTACCCCTTTGAAAAATGAAAAATTCGAGCAATCCATATTTTTTCTCCAAGAGACTATATTTTCCATTTTGGGTTGTTTCTTGAAATCATTAGTGACAATGGGGGTGATTTCATATCCAAATAGATCCTAGGCTTGTGCCAGTATTATAACATTAATTTTTCCACGTCTTTTCCGTATTATCCCTAAGGGAATAACCTATCCAAGTCGACCAACAAAAACCCAATTAAAATAATTAAGCGAATGATTGGAGAAAATCCTAAGGACTCGCATTAATTTGCATTTGATCCACACATTATGGGTTGAATGAACCACTACCAAGACTATCCACGACGAGATTTCATTTATGCTTATTTATGGGAAAGAAGTTATATTGTCAGTCGAGCTTGAAATCACAACCTATCACTTAGATTTTTAAACTGAGGAGTTAGAGAATAGCCCTATTTCTCAGCAATTTAATGTTGTTCTAGCCCTCAAAGAGAAACTAGAATTTGTGCTTGAGAATATGAAAAGGAGACAAGCCATAGCCAAGAAAATTCATTACAAGAAGGCAAAAGCCATGACTTATCATGTTGGTTATAGAGTGTTATTATGGGAGTCTTCTCATGAAGAGAAGGGTAAGTACACCAAGTTCCAAAAGTTATGGTTTGGCCCTTTCACCTTCGTGCAATACTTTGGAAATAACACATATCATTTGAAGGATTGTCAAGAAAGATTGATTTCCCATTATGTAAATGGATCGATCCTGAAACCATACTATTGTTCAAATCCCTATTAGTTCTAACTAATGTATATAAAATAAATACAAAAAATAAAAAAAAAAGAGAAGAGAAATAAACATAGTGTAGTTTGCTTTCTTGCTTTTTGCATTTAAATTTCATCGCATCATCTAGGATTTAAATCTGCTTCTTTCGTAGTTTACTCAGTCCATTTGCATATTTATTTACTTTTGTTAGTTACCTTACATGATTTCCCAATCAATTTATTTCCTCTTAAGGTTGTTTAATTGTTAATCCCTAACATGACGATGTTAGCTATGATATACAGGGGAGGACGTGACTTGAGGTAAGTGGGTTTGTTGGACAATTCTTAGTGATCAACCTTGGTGAGTTGAACTATTAACGCTCTCTGTATTGGTTGTCCTAGTTTGTTCTAATCTCTTTTAATTGTCCATCAGAAGAAACTAGTCCTACTCTATTCACTCCCTATCTTTTTCAGGGATAGATAAGAGTACTTATACCTATTTCATGATCATATTTTCACATACTTCACATATTTGAAATGTTTTCATCAGATGTAATAAATCGAGTCTCCATAGAGTCCCATATTCTTATGTATTATCTAGTTATTTGTTTGTTGTTTGTTTTCTAGATGTTGGTCCCCATAAAAATCAACATCAACTTGATTGAGAAAATTCGCAACATGATTATTTGAAAATCCCGCACAGTCCTCATTATTCATCACCTCTCAATCCTGCATTCATTCCCAAGTCTAGACTATAGCCATTAGCTGGACTATAATGTATTTTATCCTCCCACCTCTTCATAACCAGTACCATATCATTTTTCAAATCTCACAGTTTCAATTTAGGTTTTGTTGACTCATATTCAATAGTTTCTTTACCATCATTTCGATCATCAACATATAAATTGCCAATCAGGGTCACTAATCATGTCAAATATAACATGTCCATTCATCAACATTAGATAAGCCTGTCATGTTTTCAAACTTACTTATCAAACCACTTGTTTTAAGGATCCAGTCCCTTCATTGGTAATTACAGACCTGAAGGATGGTGGAATTAATGCAACTTTGGGAGATATGAATGAATATTATTGGAGATGGCCTATGTACGATATAGTGAAGGAAATTGGAATTGGGTGTGCAATCAAGATTATATTCATTGTATGTGTAGGGAGGCACCAAAGCATGTTATTAAATTGGAGAATTATGGAATACCATTTTCACAAACTAAAGAAGGGAGTATTTGTCAACATGCATTCAAAGGAAAAAGTCTGGATCGAACTAGTCATGCTCTGTTACACACACTTTATGGGTAGGCAATGAAACATAATACCCAATTATTTGTGGAATATTTTTCTCTGGATATTATCATGGATGATAATGGTACATGTGAAGGAGTGCTTTCTATGAACATGGAGGATGGAACGATACATATTTTCGAGCTCTATCCACAATTTTAGCCACAAGGGGGTTATGGCCATGCTTATTTCTTTGAAATTTCAGCTCACACCTGCACTAGATATGGAATTTATATGGTTACACATGACAAACTGCATCTACATGATATTGAATTTGTCCAGTTTTATCCTACAAGAATATATGGTACAAAAGGATCTTGTGGTGAGGGAGGAATTTAGTGTAATAATGAAGGTGGGATATTTATGGAGAGATATGTCAAACTGCAAAAGATTTGACTTCTAGAGATGTTGAGTCCAGATCCATGATTATGGAAGTCCATGAAGGCCATGGTGTTGGACCCTTGAAAAATCACTTACTTCCAAAACTCTTGAAAGAGAGGCTTCTTGGTATTTCAGAAACTGCAACAATCTATACAAGGGTTCAAGGAAAATTTTAGGGGAGAAATTTAGCCCATGGGCTATTTTTCAAACTTTATTTCCAAAAATTGATTCCCCAATCTGCCTTTTTTTTCAAAGATGATTCACCCAACTTCCATGGCATAGTTTTTTCCCCTCTAAATATCGCCAAAATTGTCCAAAATCTATATAAATTCCTTATAAGTTTGGATATATTTAAAAAAAAATCGCCAAATATGTTATGGTTGCAAATTTAAAAATTAGTAAGATTCGCCAAGGTTTCGACACTTTGAAAAAATATGAATCTTTAAAATTTTCCATGCAAGGGTTGATTTTACAAAGGAACCAATACATGTTTGATTGGCTATCCATTATAACAAGGGTGGCATTCCAACGAACCACCTTGTGGAGGTTATGAATATTATAACCGATAACCCTGATGTTGTTATACCTGGATTATTCACTACCGAAGAAACATCATCTACATTAGTTCATGGAACAAATTGACTTGGTGCAAATTCCCGTCTTTGCATTGTAATGTTTGGATGATCTTATGCCAATAGGGTTTTTGAACTATGATAAGTTCACTTTAGTAAACAAGGATCAATAAAATGCTTAGGAAACATGCACTAGTAATGATATTATCCCGCAGTGTTGTTAGTGTGAAATTGAAGAGAAGTTGTTAGTTCATTCCTTATCATGAAGAGAAATGGGAACAAATATGTAAAAAACTATTTGTTTCCCATGTCTATAAGAGCTAAACAATCAGATCATGAAAAGTGTCATTAGATATTGGTAGAGTGGTTGGTTGAATTGCATTCTTAAAAAATCAGAAACCCTTTTCTCCTACATACGTGTCACTCCTTGTTGGGTCTTAATATCAATAACAACATATTTCCAAACTGATTTATATAGTTAAACAAAAATATACATTAACAATGGCATACACAACACACCAAACACATTACATAGAAATTACCCTGGAAACCCCTCTCATCAGGAAAAATAGCAAACCAATGATCTTATGCTCATTGTAAAATTAGTCACAACAGATCTATTGAACAATAATATCAATCACAAAGATGTAAAACAATTTGGAGTAAAAACTGTGCAAGAGAGATACATCAGTGCTCTATAATCCATAATGGTAGAATTACAATACAATACTGTCACAATGAGTGAGCAATTCAAATTAGCCAAGGAGTTCATTCGAATATACTGCATGGTGTAGCTTGGCTCCAACTAGGAGTCCTCATCATCATCGGTGGTGGTCATCAATGCCCAAGTAACTGTCAGCTAGGTGTCAAACTGAGTCTAATTGAGTGTAATGAGTGTAACTGATGGTAATGCCACAAATGTAGGGAAGGACGCTTAGTGGAGGGCGCATGAGGAGTTAAATGCACTCAGAATAGGTAGTCAAGTCTTATTGGAGGTCAATCGGAGTGGAAACAACAGTTAGAAGTCAGTCTATCCTCAAATCAAGGAAAGACATAGGCTAACTGAAGTGAACTGGATTGGTAGGTGAGAAAAGGTGCCCATCTCAAGTGGTAAATGAGAAGTGGGCGCCTGCATGAATAGGAGGGCTAAAACAGAGTGGAAAGTGGCTCCCAGGTGCTGGCAGACTAGGGACTAGGTGTTGGAGGCATCACATTGGTGACTGGGAAGCATGCGGATGCATGCATGCATGCAAAGTACATACTAAATGATGAGATATCCTAACACCCCCCCTCAAGTTATACTATGATGAAAAAAAAAATGTAGGGCCCTGGTTACTGAGACCAAAGGTCACCCCAATACAATAATCCAAAAAATGCTGAAAATAAGCTAAGTGAGGAAAGAGGGAAAACCCAGTGGGAAGAAATCCCCCCCTCAAGCTAAACATAAAAATGGATCTAATATGTTTCCACCATGATGGAACTCACCCCCAACAGTGAATGGAGGTAAGAGAACTTCTTCTCAGTGAAGCTCCTGGTGAAGATGTTTGCAATTTTCTCATCAGTGGGGCAATATTGCAGAATGATAGTGTGATCGTGCACCAACTCTCGGATGTAGTGCATATGAATCTCAATGTGCTTGGTTCTCTGCCGCTGAACTGGATCGGTGGAGATCTTAATAGCACTTTGATTGTCACAAAATAGGACAGTCGAAGTAGTGCTACCAAAATCAAACTTGGAAAGAATACCCTGCAACCAAACTGCCTGAATGCAGGCATTGACTGTTCCTCGATACTCTGCCTCTGCTGAAGAAAGTGCAATGGCTTCCATCTTTTTGCTTGACCAACAAATAGGGCCATGTCCAATCATGAAAACATATCCAGAAGTGGACTTCCGATCTATGCTATCACCCGCCCAATCTGAATCAGTAAAACCAATGAAATCCAGCTCAGAATCTGCAGCATAATGTATGCCAAAATGTCTCGTACCTTGCACATACTGCAAGATCCGCTTGGCTGCTTTCCAATGAAGCTCATGGGGTTGTTGCATATACCTTGATACATCACTCACAGCATATGAAATATCAGTCCTTGAGTGTGTCAAGTAGAGTAGTGAACCAATCAACTGTTGATACATAGTGCAATCTGCAAGCGGTGTAGAATTTCCTTCCTCAAGACTGATTCCTGAGAGGAATGGAAACGGAGCAGCCTTACATTCTTCCATATTAAAATTTAATAGCAGGTCTTTAGCATACTTTTGCTGAGATAATGTGATCCCATCAAATTTTTGAGCTATCTCCAAGCCCAAAAATTGCTTAAGCAAGCCCAAATCGCTCATATCAAAAGTTAGATTTAAAGTGGTTTTTAGCTTGTTGATTGTAAGGAGAGGGCTACCAGTAATGAGAGGATCATCAACATAAAGAAAAAAAATCAACAAATTACCTTTAACTTGCTATAGGTACATATTCAGATCAGATTTTCATCTTTTGAAATTCTGAGATAGAAGGAAGCAGTCCATCTTTGCGTACCAAGCTCTTGGGGCCTGTTTTAATCCATACAAAGATTTCTTCAATCTGAAAAATAATGATGGATCTGATATGTATCCTTTTGGATGCTTCATATATACTTCTTCATCAAGGTCTCCATGTAGAAAAGCACTCTTCACATCCATATGGTGCACTTCCCAGTGCTTGGATGCGGAAATGGCCAAAACTAAACGGATGGAATCCATCTTTGCAACCGGTGCAAAGGTCTCAGTGTAGTCCACTCCTTGGACTTGCGAGAAACCTTTTTCCACCAGCCTAGCTTTGTATTTGCTGATAGATCCATCAAAAACAACCTTTGTGTGGTAGATACACTTACATTGGACCAATTTTCTTCCAAGTAGAAGAGAAACTAGCTCCCATGTATTGTTCTTTTGAAGAGAACTGTACTCTTCATCCATGGCGGTTTGCCATCGTGGATATCGGTGGGAATGATAGTATGATTTGGGATCTGAAATAATCATAAAATAACATTTATCAGCTAATAATGGATCAAAAAATGAAAGAGCCATACCTGCTCTTTGAAAGTCTACTCTTGTTCTCCTTGGATCAGCAGGATTTCCAATGTTTGGAGCAACAGATTGTAGAGTGTTTTGGGCCCACTTTGGTAACTGAGGAGGATCATTATGGTCTGATTTTGAACCTGATATTTCATGGACATCAAATTCTGATAAAATATCATAGATATCAAATCCAATGCTTTCTTCATATTCTCTTGAATCTTCTTCTTGTGGAGGCTGCAGATCAGTAGTGTTTTCCGCGATTAGTTTTAGATCTTACAGCGGTTCTTCAAACTTCACACTTCGCTCTACGAATATCTTTTTGGATATGATATTCATGAGTTTATATGCTTTTGATTCTTCTCCATATCCTATTAGGATGCATTCAATACTTTGTGGATCCAAATCTTTTCTCTTATCAGAAGGAATTCTAGCCCATGTAGTGGAGCCAAAACCCCTCAAATTTGACACATCTGGTTTGTGACCAGTGAATGCTTCGAAAGGAGTTTTACCTTTCATGGATGAATGTGTAACTTGGTTTTGAATGTATGCAGAAACATTCATGGTTTCAGCCCAAATATTTGCATCCAAAACTTTTGACTCAAGCATACAAGTAGCCATCTCTTTCAGTGACTGATTCTTCCTTTCCGCTACACTGTTTTGCTGGGGTGTGTAGGGAACTGTATGTTGGATCTGAATTCCTCTTTCGGCACAAATTTGTAGAAACTCAGCCTTGATATATTCTCCTCCATTATTAGATCTAAGAGCTTTGATCTTTCTGTTAGTGGCGGTCTCAACAAAAGCCTTAAAATCCTTGAATTTTCCAAGCACTTCTGACTTGTTTTTGAGGAAAAAAACCCAAGTAAAGTGAGAGAAGTCATCGATGAATGTCAAAAAATACCTTGAACCATTCATGGACATATTTGGTAGCGGACCACTGATATCAGAATGTATGAGACCCAAAATAGTAAAAGCTCTGCTAGCTTTTTCGTGGTCGAACTTGTCCTCGGGGTGCTTCCCAATGATGCAACCAGGACAAATTTCCTTCGAGGAACGGAGTTGAGGAAGACCATCAACCATGGATTTATGTTGTAACAGCAGCAAATACTTATAATTAATGTGTCCAAACCTTTCATGCCAAATCCTACTAACCTCATTGCCATGTGTGAGAAGAGAAGTGGTATTTTCAAGCGGCACAAAGTGTGAAAACTCATAGTATTTTGCAGTATGATTTGCCTTTCCGACTACAATAAGTCTTCCACTTTCACTATCATAAATTTCAACTTTGTTAGGGTCGAATGTAACTTTCTTTGGTTCACCGTTGTGTGTCATTTGATACACAGAAAGTAGATTTGAAGCCAAGGAAGGCACATAAAGAACATTCTGAAAACTTCTATGCTCTAAATGGATGGTACCTTTACCCTTTGAAGAAATTTTTGAGTCATCTCCCAAATGGATGGGGATGGAGCTGTTTGAATCAAATGAAGAGAAGGAGTCAATATTTGCAGCCATATGATTCGAGGCACCGGAATCTATTAGTAGAGTGGTGGGTTTCGAAACAGTTTCCATGAGTGCTTGACCTCTTTCATTATCATCATTTATATCCTTCTTCCGTGCACCGTCGGGAAGAGTTATGTTATTATTTTCCAAAAGGAGGGTCATTTGATCTATTGTTTTCTTCATGCATGAACTTTCAGGATGAAAGCCACGGTTGCAATATGAACAGTTAGATTTTTCCTTACCCTCTTTACCCTTTTGCTTGTTCCTTGAACCGGATGGTGCATCCAATGCTTTGCTTTTCTCTCTTTGCTTGGTAGGTTCGAATTTGGGCTTCTTCTTCTTTTTCTTTCCTTTGCCATTCGAATTCTTGGATCCTTGAACAAATAGGGATGAATATTTGGAGCTTATGGACCCCATTTGAATCAACTTGTCATGCGCTTTGGTAACGGATTCAATGAAGGCATTCAAGGTAGGCATCTTCCAATTCGGGGTAGTTAGCGAACCGGAATTGAAAGTAGAGACAAATACCGAGAAATATTTACCAAGTTTTGAAAGAATGGAGAGGATCAATTGCTTATCCTCTTTGATAACTCCACTGTTCTTCAATTGTAAGGACAAATGCTTGAATCTTGTGAAAAAATCATTGATGGTCTCGAAATTTTCAGGATTCAATGCAATCAATTCATTTTCCAATTGAAAAGACTGCATGTCATCTTGCTTCCCAAAAATCTTCTCGAGTTGCTCCCATAATTCCTTTGGAGTAGTCAATCCACTGAGGTGAAAGTGAAGATCCTTGGAAATATTGAGGCAAAGAAGACCATATGCTTCATCCAACTTGTTGAAGTGCTTTGATTTTTCAATGAGTGTATTGGGCTCAACTTCGAGGCCCATGGTGACTCTGTAGTACCCTCTTGAGCACAACATAATCTCCATGTCATTTTTCCATTCAAAATAATTGAAAGGAGTGAGTAGCTTAGAAGAATAAGAATCCATCTCAAGGATAGCGAATGCACTTGATGGAGATGATAAACCTGCAAATCACAAAAAAAACAAGAATAGTAAGGTCGAAGAATCCACCCTTTTAGAGTTGCATCACACCTGGGATTGGAGATCAAGCAAGCTTGAATGATTCCAATGTATCAAATTCAGGAATTCTGTGGAAAACTCAGGCTTCTAGAGTGGATTGGAGTGTATTTTCATCTTTGCATGCACATGAGATTTTACATGCCAAAACATCAGTAATTTTGAGCAAATTCACTCAATTCTTCATGTAGAACACTTGTAGAAGAGAGATCTTGTCCCTGCAATGGCTCTGATACCATGTAAAATTAGTCACAACAGATCTATTGAACAAGAATATCAATCACAAAGATGTAAGACAATTTGGAGTAAAAACTGTGCAAGAGAGATGCATCAATGCTCTATAATCCAGAATGGTAGAATTACAATACAATACTGTCACAATGAGTGAGCAATTCAAATTATCCAAGGAGATCATTCAAATATACTGCATGGTGTATCTTGGCTCCAACTAGGAGTCCTCATCATAATCGATGGTGGTCATTAATGTCCAAGTAACTATCAGCCAGGTGTCAAACTGAGGTAATGAGTGTAACTGATGGTAATGCCACAAACGTAGGGAAAGAGGCTCAGTGGAGGGAGCATGAGGAGTTAACTGCACTCAGAATAGGTAGTCAAGTCTCATCGGAGGTCAATCAGAGTGGAAACAACAGTTAGGAGTCAGTCTATCCTCAAATCAAGGAAAGACACAAGCACACTGAAGTGAACTAGACCGGTAGGTGAGAAAAGGTTCCCTTCTCAAGTGGTAGATGAGAAGTGGGCACCTCCCTTACTAGGAGGGATAAAATAGAGTGGAAAGTGGCTCTCGGGTGCTGGCAGACTAGGGACTAGGTGCTGGAGGCATCAAACTCGTGACTGGGCAGCATGCGGATGCATGCATTCAAAGTGCATGCAAAGTACATACTAAATGATGAGATATCCTAACACTCATCTATTTATCAAACACTCAAAACATGTGTTTAAAACCATGAATTCCTATACCACAAATCACACTTCATTACATGATCATGCTGCACACTAATTTGTTATAGTTCAGTGCAAAACAATACATCATGCATAGCCATTACATCTTATTTAGAGATGCAATACAACTAACTTCTCATTACTGACAATCCATAACTTCCAAACCACTTTGGGTTATTATGTTACATTCGAATTGATTTGGTCAACTTTGGTCGATCGTTCATTGGGCTTCTGGTCCTTCCATTGATTTCCCGTCGACCATTCGTTTGCCTTCAACCAAAAAATTGTTCCAGCCGATCGATCGACCAGTCTTCCACTGTCCATCACCTTTGATTCCAATCGACTTATACCGGTCGACTATCGACTTTGCAAATCTATTTACATGCAAATAATATAACATTCCCAACATTCTCCCACTTGTTGTATTATTTGCATAAACAAGCTATTCACAACTTCAGTTCATTCAAGCAAGGATAACAAGCCCATATTTTCCTTGCACCAAGAAAACTTCTATGTGCTTACTGACTTGGTCAATGAGTCCGCAACATTCTTCATGGTGTCTACCTTCTCTAATAACACCTTCTATTTCTCCACCATCTCTCTTAGAAAATGGTATTGAACATCAATGTGATTCACAATCCAACCTAATAACATATTTTTTGAACCTAATATTTGAACACATTCTCTGCAACCAAACAACTTCCTTACATGCATTAGTAGCTGCCATGTATTCAATCTCAATAGTTGAAATTGCAATGACCGACTTCCTCCTACTCATCCAACTGATTGCTTCACTAAATATCTTGAACACATATTTGTCAGTCGACCATCTACCATCCATATGCCCATCCTAGTTAGAATCGACAAAATGATATACATTGATTTCCTTGTTTTCCTCAGGCTCTCTTCCATAACAGATTGCATAATCCATAATTATGCATAGATACCTAAATACTCTCTTGAATGTGGTCCAATTCTCTTTTCTAGGTGTCAACATGTACCTTCTCTACTCCCACTACATGGGCAATATCATGTCGAGTACAAACCATAGAATACACCAGACTACCTACAACACTAGCACACGACACACTTAACATGGACTCATTTTCTTCCTATGTCTTAGGACATTGTTTGGAACATAGCTTGACTTCCACAGGAATAGGGACCTTGATTGGTCGAATCTCTTACATGTTGAAATGTTTCAGAACTGTCTCAACATATTTTCTTTGACTTAACCATCGTCTTCTACATGCTCAATCTCTCTCTATTTCCCTTCCAATAATGAAATTCACTACTTTGAGATCCTTCATGTCGAACTTGGAGGATAACTGCAATTTCACCTCTCTTATAAGGTCCATGTTATTCCCAACCAACAACATGTTTTCAACATATAAAACTAAATATATGAAATTACCACCTACTCTTCCATTACACAAAGTGATCGACTTGACTTCTCACAAACCCCAATTGTTGGATATACATGTCAAACCTCTTGTACCACATCTTGGGAAATTTTTTTAAACCTTAGAGAGACTTCTTGAGATTACAAACCAGTTGTTTTTCTCCATCCACTATAAAACCTTTAGGATTCTTCATATAATTCTCTTATTCAAGATCTTCATGAAGAAATGTTGTCTTTACATCCATATTTTCTATCTCAAGATCACATACTATAACTAAACAAAATAGTACCCTTATGGAAGTTAGCTTAGCAAAATGACATAAAATATCTCCAAATTCGACGTCCTCGACTTGGGAAAATCCTTTCAATACCAATCAAGCCTTGTACTTCTTGACTTGTCATGATGCATTCAATTATTTCTTGAACACCCACTTACTGCCGATGAGTTTCCTTCCATTTGGTAATACGACTAGATCCCATGTTTCATTCTTCTTCAAGGACACCATTTCCCCTTCCATTCCCCTTTTTCAGAGTTTACCCTTTGTCGAGTCAATTACTTCCTTTACTGACCTGGGACCGTCTTATATGGAAAATAACACAAAATCAAAGCGAAATTTGGGTGGACTATACCTTTTTGGTTGTTTCATTGCTTGACTAGATCTTCTTACATCCAGAGTTTGTTGTTCCACCTCTTCGTTAGATTCAGTCAACTCGCCTAAATCCATACTTTTGTCATTCATTTCAAAATCTTTCTTTTCTTGTTTTTCTCTTTTATCCTCTTCATTCCCGAAAGTCCCCCCCACTTCTTTGAAGCTCACATATAGACTATAAACTACCTTCCTCATCACTGGGTTTTACAGCTTATACCCTTTCACTCCATCCTTGTACCTGATGAAGATGCACTTCTCTGACATGTTGTTGACTTTAGTTCGTTTCTCCTTTGGGATATGCATAAAGGCTTCACACCCAAACACTCCAAAATGTGTAAGAGTGGGATTATTACCAACCTATTATCACTTGACTTATGGTTTCCTCGAGATGGGTTGATCCTATCCACGATGGTAGAGGGGGGAGGCATCTAAAGAAGTGACACTAGATAATAAAGCTCACCTAAAGGTAATCGGTTTTCAGATCGAGCAATATAACTCTTCACTTTAAGCCTTGCTATGGGTGGGATAAGGGGGAGTGATCCAGGAGGATCTTTCTAAAGTCGATCAAGTTTAAAGTCTTCAAACATTAGTACAAAGGTTACCATGTCAAAGGTCTCGTCGACAGCTTTCCGTCAACGTTTGTTTCGCGTGAAACGGCCTCAGGATGAAGAAGTACATTTGAAGTTCCGTCAATGTTGGTTAAAAATGGTTACAAAGTGGTTAAAAAATGTAATTGGGGCTATGGGAATCGAACCCAAGACCTTGTGGTAAGGCCACCATGATCCCATTAAAATGGTTCAAAAGGTCACATTAAGAAAAAGGTTCAAATATTATGTTATAACCATAATATTAAATCTATGGTTCATGTTATAACCATAATATTAAATCTATGGGATGAACCATGTCACATTATAAACCATATAATATGATAAAAGCACATATCATATATTAAATCCACACCATATTGTAATGTGGAGCTCAAAGTATAACCATAATACAACATATAATTGCATAAACCATATTATGGTTGAAAACATAGTATTGGAGAGCGCTGAAATATATGCCACCGCATATATCATATTCAAACTATAATCCATAGCAAGCGCCACCATAATATTAAACGTGGAAACAATAGTACCATACCTTATCCAACAACATGTGTTTTAACCATAACACATGCGCCAACATTCCAAAAATGACGAACAAAATGGAGAGGTCTGTGGGTTTGACCCCGGGACCTCTCCCTATAATGCACCGCCATTTACCATTGGGCGACAAGGTCACTATTGAGTGCATACTGGCGTGATTTGGTTTTGATGTTGCAATGCCCAGGTTATAAAGGGCCACGAAGAGCAAGCATGTTTGGGATTTACAGAGATGGGTTTTTTTCACAATAAACGAGGCAAGTACAGGCACGAACCCCGAAGCGTAGAGGCCATTAATGGGCACGGATCCTGAGACGAAATTCGTACACTATGCACTATTTTGTCTTTTGTGTAGAGATATTGTCTCCATTTGTGTGCTAGAGGATTTTTCAGCCAAAGGCAGTCGAGTTTATACTCGTTTTTCTCAGAATTTCACAAAGAATTCAATGGTGCTGTTTATTTATGCTTCTGATTGACTAAAAACAGAGGTGTTTCCAGAACACTCAATTTGTGCTCCTTGAAGACTTAATAAGATCGTCCTTCCCATTGGAAGTGGCCAGGAGACGTAGCCCAGGAGGGGTGAACTCCGTTATCAGCTGTTGTGTTATTTTTATGGTTTGCATCTGTTCTTTATGTGCTTATGTGTTGATTTGAAGCACGGGGGCTTCACTAGAAGGCAATATAATATCCCGTTCATTCATATTGCGGTATTAAATATTCATGAAAACCTAAAAATTATATTGCTTATATATTAAGAGGCAAAGGGTTTTTTTATTTAATGTAACAATACAAAACTACTTTGGGGTCTTTTTTATATGGGCGCACTGACAAATATCCGCCAAATGGAGATGGCGGGATCATGGCCGGATGAGAAATCGGGTTGAGGCAAGGCTCGAGCTTACCAGTACGCGGGGAAATCGCGTCTTGAGGCATGCTTGAGGCCAGGGGTTTCGTGGTGAAGTGGGTTTCCAGTTGAGAGACAGTGGTTATTGACAGCCAAATATTACCAATAGTACTCAGCCAGTTGTTACCAATAGACTTGGGAGGCTCTAAGCCTCCAGGGCCTGTTATAGGCCCTCGATATGCCTTGGGGGCTTGAATACCCAACCACTCGTGCCTATTACAGGCCTTGGGAGGTTTATTCAGCCTCTTAGAGCTTGTTACAGATCCTGGGGCCTTGGATACCTAGCCCACAACAAGCTTAGTCAGCGATTGGGGAACTGCAACATACAATCTAAATGTTGTACTATGTGCATTGGCTCTAGTGACATACAAGAAGTGATCTCCTATATATTTATTAGACCATTAGATGTTTCAAATCATAATGATATGTGGTTGAGTAATTTCATTGTGGGTGAAGTAATGTGCATCCACAATATACATCAAAAGAAGCAAGGGGTAGTGTAGAATGCATGTGGGGTCATAAGAGGGGTATCATATCAATATACTAGGTAGAAATATAAAGGGGTATAAAAATGCTAATGAAAAAATTGATACATACAATATCTAGTGAAAATAGGGGTTTTTTTAAATTGGGAAGGCATATTGGGAGGGGGTTAAAAAACGATTTTGGAAGGTATTTTCCAATATTTAGTGAAATTAGGGGTATTGTTTCATATGCCACGAACGGACGTGCTATGATAGCGGTTTATTGAGTGAAGCCCCCGTGATTTGAAGCATTTAAAATTCATCTTTCAAGTCAATTTTTATGAATGTTTCATGCAAATTTCACATGCAAGTTTATTGGTTAAAAAGATGTTGAGATTTTCAGATCAGGGAGACCCTGATCAATCCTTGTGGGAGAGATCTCTTTCCATGAAACCAATCTCAATTGTTTGCAATCTATCGTAAGGTAACCTGGATGAAACTTAGATCAAGAAAAACTATCAATTTATGGCTCAGGATCTATTAAAGTGCTAGGGCTAATGAATTTAAAGTTACACGCACCCTAGACTAAAAAACAAAAGCTTGCTTAAGATAAAACTTTCCAAAATGAGCAAGACAACGAGTGTTCCATGCAAAAAGGTCTTGAATGTTTTAAGGACAACTTGACAATATTAGTGCTTGATGGGAAAATTGGGGTCTTCAATCAACCATATCTTAGTCCTTAAATGATGATGTTCATGGTTGGAACTTATATCACAAGAATGAGACCAAAAAAATTTCAAACTCAATTGTTTGTAGAAATTTTATGCTAGTAAGGAGGACAAATCCGGAATTGTATGCCAATGAATTTCAAAACCAAAAATCTTTTGGAAGATAAGTATGCATCGAATGATTGAATGATGATAAGGTTGTTATTTTAAATGCATCTTGAGTCTATTTACTTGGCTTCAGTTTGAGACATTTAGGGCTAAATCAATTGATAGATTAATACTGAATTTAGGACGATGTACCTGAAATAATCGTGACCCCTTTATATTAGTTTTGAAATTATTGATAATAAACATAATTTAATTGAAACACACTAAACCCATTTCAATAAACAACGGACTTACGAAAATAAACAAGCCAATTTTATATAAACCTTAACCCAAAGAAAAGTACCTATTTATTATGACATCAAAGTTTCACTGCTTCAAAACCACTTAGGCTGATGTGAATTCAATCTTGTGACAAACAATAAATTAGCTTGTTTTTGAGAATATATAGAAGCTGATGACTATGAAATAGAAACTTTAGATATGTTCGGATTTTTAAAGTAAAATTATGTCAAAAAAAAATGGAATTGACCACAGGAACAATGCTTAGCTTCACCGTTGATGAAATCGAGACCCAAGAATTTTATCTAAACGCTGCTTAAAAATAGAAAAAAGCCACGAGTAAAATGAATCCGAGAGCTTCAAGCCCGATTATGAGGATAAAGGGATTAATAATGATGATTTTAAATAATATCAGAGCTCAATCAGACAATGATCTCAATCGTATCATTTTAATTCATTCATAGATATGGTGAATTGATAGTTTGTTATGGCATTTAAAAAAGTGATCTCATAAAATGAACTCAGACCAAGATGAATATTATTCAGAGTACCTGTTGAAGCCTCGGATGTGTAGGTTGCTGGAATGGGTTCTAAGGCTAACAACAGAGGGTGAAAACCCAGACTAAAAGGCTTCAAAAGGTCCTGCGCAAGGATAGTTCTATCCCAACCTATTTGGAATAGTAATCTCCCACAGATGCAAAGGCCTCCGCTGGCACTTATGGGTTTTGATCCAAAAGGATTTGTCTTCCTGTGAGGGAAGAACAAAGTGTTCTAACTCTAGACAAGGATCTACCTAGAAAGAAATCTAAGCTAACTAAGAGAGAAATATAGGCTAAGTCAGATCTAATCTAAAGAAAAGCGTCTTATTTGTGTACAGGATAACTTGTTTTGAATGTTTAATAAGCCTTATCACCATTTTTGATAGAAATGTGAAAAAGGATATACACTTATTAACTCAAAACATAATCAAATAATGAAACCTAACTGATAACAATTAGAGGATTAAGCACATACAAATTTACCCTGTAGCTAAAATATTAATTGAAAAATTAACATATATTTATTAATTTCTGGATCATTTGCAGAAATAGATAAATATTTTAATTAAATAAATTCAATTAAAACATAAATACACAAAGATCATGAATTAAGACAACTCTGAATCATAGATCAATTCATTAATGATTGGCTGCAAAATCAACAGTATTCAGTCTAATGATCAAGGTGGGAAAATCAAATATCATCAAAGAAATTTAACAACATGGACAAAGAAGATACCAAAAGAAACTAACTTTGATTCATCAAGTCTGCAAGAAATTACAAGATCTTATGTGAAACAATGTTTCTCCAGTCCTTCTCTGGTGATTTTCTCCCCCAAAATACATCACCCCCTCCCTACGAGACATCTACCCCTTTAAATAATAATTACAATATTGTTACAAAGGATAGCCATCCCATGAAAACAAGGATTTACAAAATTAACTAATCTAAGGATAACCAAGGGCTGCTTAATACCTAATACTTCACAATAATTTCAAAAGATTCTCATCACATAATTCCGAGAAACAAATCCCGTAACAAGCGGTGAGGGTTAACCACAGTCAACTAGTTGTCTGTGGCGGCTAACAAGGGAATTGAAAGATCTTCCTTGGAAGATTCATGATGATCAACCGTGTTCTCGAAATCTAAAGAGTCGGCCAGTTGTTCCTTTTCCAAAGGGATTGATGGAGTCACAGGTACTTCATTGATTATAAAATCCTGGATGATGGTATCGTCTCGATCAATTGGCTTTTCAGTGACTTTCCTTCTCTTCCTCTGAGGGATCCATATGCAGACTTATAGAATATTAGAGTCCTCCTCTTCACTACCACTGTTTTCATCAGGAACACCTGCATCGAAAGATGGCGACATAGGTTCTTGATATAGTAGAGGCTGAAGTTCTTTCTCTTCACAAATTATGACTGGAGATTTGTAATCTCTCTGCATTTTGTTCACAATATATAACAATT
Source organism: Larix kaempferi (assembly GCA_027924585.1). NCBI lineage: Eukaryota > Viridiplantae > Streptophyta > Pinopsida > Pinales > Pinaceae > Larix > Larix kaempferi. The sequence goes on along the minus strand of BSBM01001044.1, from coordinate 668,471 downwards.
AGAAGGAAAACTCTGGAAATTTAAAATACAAAGCTCCTCTATGGAATTTTGATGAGGGATGGATTTGCCCATATCGATCTTTGTATTTTAAAAGAACAATAAAACCGTAATGAGTAGCCATGACCAAAATCTTTTGGTCTGAGAATTGCAATCATCACATTTGCAACAAAGTAACTCGTATTATGCGTTAACCAAAATTGGATTAAGATGAAGTACAATTTTAATTATATTACGTATGATTTGAAGTCGAATCTCAAAGCTTATCATTACGGATCAGTCGAATCAATAATTATGACTTCAAATCCGGTCGAAGGTGAAAATCACAGTCAGAAACCTGGTTGCAAAAAATGATAAAAAATAGAGAATTCAAACGTTTAATCAAATCATGGAGTGTGATCTCATCGGCAATATCAAGAGAAATTGACGGTCACGATTCAGTCTTGTGAGATGCAGAAGGATGCGTTGTGGGGTTTTATTTTGGAAATATGTACAATGTTCCCGCAACTCAAAAAGATAACAAACCATAGTTCCCACAATCTGCAATCCGCAATTGCGGGTTGCAGGAATGCAAACGACGCTTATCTAACATATGATTTTTCTGCAATCCGCAATCTGCATTTGCGGGTTGCAAGCTGCGGAAAAACATGTCGCAAAATATTTATAAGGCCCTTTCCGCAATCTGCAATTGCGGGTTGCAGAAACAAAAAAATTACAACCGAAAACCAATTTTCCACAATCTACAATTGCGGGTTGCGGAATTGCGGAAACGTAGTGGCTTTTTTGGAAAACCTGTTATTCCGCAATTCACAAAAACACACAAAAATAATGAAATTTTCAAAGGAAAAAAACACTAAATAAATCAATTCATAGGAAAGAAAATAAAAGCATGATGAACAACCCCAAAAATGACTAAGGAATTTGAGCATTACCTTTGCATATAAAAACTTGGGGCTCCCATGTTTCAATAAAACATGGGATCTGTTGTACATACAACAAATGGTGACTGGCTGGAACGAACCAGTTATCTCTGTGAATAAAATCTTCAATTAGAAGGAAAACATGTCAGGAGACTTGGTGTTTTAACCTGTAAATGCACAAAATGTTCTCATAAAACACAGTCAAAATAGCAAATTTAGTCATATGATTGATATATACCCAACTAAAACCATTAATGATGATGTTCATATGACAGGGCAGTCTCAGAAGTAAACAAGAATCCTTTACCATTATGCAGTCATAGGAAGGTAGTTTGTGATGAGCCTTAGAACAAACTAAGAGCCATTCTGGGTTACCAAATCTTGAATCACCTTAAATTTATTAATTATTCATTTATGTACAAAAGCATTATTTACAATATATACATTTTCTCCCCCCCTTTTTTTATACCGGAAGGAAAATGTGCAAACAAGACTTTTGTTGATACAAAAATCTTTGCCAAAATGTGTGGACTTTATTGAAAATAAAAACCAATATAGAAAAGAAAAATAAATAAAAAACAAATCAACAAGCAAACAAACCACACTTTATGTACAGTAAGTGAATCTTCTCAATCAAACAAAATACTTCTTGAGCAATTGCACATTCACTGGATAGGTGTCTATGACACCTTCCAATGTCTGCAACTGGACAGTACTAGGACCAAGATTTTCTGTAACAATGAATGGTCCTAGCCACATGCATTGGAACTTGGTATAATCGTTTTTGTCTTTGTGTTGCTTATCCCACTTTAGCACCAAGTCCCCCATAGTAAATTCTCTGTCAGATGAGGACTTCTCATCAAAACACCTCTTTACCAGCTGCTGATGTTGATACAACTTGTTTTTGGACTTCTCCCTATCTTCTTCCAGCTTGAGTAACATATCAATTCTATGTTGGAGAGGAGAAGAATCATCTTCTTGTATGGACTGTTTCAACTGTAGTGAAGAGATCATGAGGTTGGATGGTAAGATGGAGTCCTTACCATAAACTAAACAGTAAGGGGAATTTCCTATGGCTACCTTTGGAGTGAATCGATCTTCCGAAAGAGCATTGTAAAGTTGGGTGTGCCAATATTTGTGGTGAGTAGCAACTGTCTTCTTCAAGATATTAATCAAGTTTTTGTTGGAAGACTCCACTAGTCCATTCCCTTGTGGATAATAATTGGAAGAAAACTTTAGCTTTATCCCTTTTTCAAGGCCATATTGCATAAGCTCAATGGAAGAAAAATAAGATGCATTGTCAAACACCAAAAATTCAGGGGCACCAAACCGAGTGACTGTTGTTCAGGATTTCTACCTTATAGTGAGGAGTGACACTACCAACTGGGTGGGGTTGATAGGTAAATACATTAATTGCATTACAACTAGTTCTTACAAATGAAAGAGATCGGGATATCGAAAGACATACCTTTAATCGACGGCTGGTCCTAGATTTCACTTGATCTCCTGCTTGATCTCTCGCTTGATGAACCTGCAACACAAAGGATACCTTCCTCAACGTATCTTGACTATATATAAATATGATGAAATCAGAAAGTAATTTAGCATCAAATATAATCAAATATTAATCCAAATGAACATACAATCCAATAGACATTAGATTTGGGACAGGAAGGGTATTTCGATGTTATTATTGTCAAAGAAACATGAATCAATACAATATACCTGACGTGTCGAGATGTTTCTACAACCGAGTCCTGGGCTCCTGCTCTTCACAATGACTTGGGACTTTTCTCCAGCGTAACAACCCTTAATGCATTCTTTCTCCCCCTCTCTCTCAAGCATCCTCCTTGTATTTATGGGACAAGGTAGGCAGTTTGGATTGAGAGGTAGTTGGATTTGAAGGTTTGGGAAGTTGTAGAACCAACTTCAACTAATCCCAATTCGTCAACTTAATATATTTTTTGACTTCATCTTAAGATGTGTGCGAGTTTCATACGATAAGAGTAGCACACAGTATGCAACTCTTGTACTTTGCAACAATTTTCAAGGCGTGCGTTAGTTTCACTTGAGCAAAGTAGGGAATACTAGCAGATGTGCACTGGTTTACTGCCCAGAGAGTAGTGCACATGCCAAAACGTCAGTGTAAACAGGGGTTTTCTCAGCTGAAGAGGGTAGCTCCAGTCCATACATCATCTAGGTCAACCTAGCTCTTCAATCCATGTTGTCCTTTTGTGTGATCGATAGCATAATGTGATCACGGACGGAGAAGTGAAGATTTGACCTATAACAGATGCCTCCTAATGTGTGAGGTCAGAGGGAAACAATGGCTGAAATACATTATAAGTCCAAGTCAAAGGAGGAGAAAGAAACCGCAGAACCAAGTCACAAAAACAGTTGAAACAACGATCAAGGTCAGGGAGCAATTACAATCTTGACATCATATAGATGTGTATCTGATACATAGCCAGGAGATGTATATATAGAGCATGGCCACTGAAATACAAGTGTGGATCCATGTCAAAATGAGAGATCATAGCCATAACAACAAGTTGGATCTATGTCTCATGAAGAGCCAAAATGAGTGAGGCTCAGTCTTGGGCAACTTGGGTGATAACATAAATAGGGTGATGCTATCATGATCCCAAGGTCTTCATCCAAAACAAACCAAGGTACAAACCCTAACCATGCAAATAAATGAGCTAAAGTCGAACATGGGGGGTATCATTTGATTACCGGTCATTAATGTATACCGTTAACAAATGCGAGGACTTCCATCGATAATGATAATGGGGCCCAAGGTACCTAGTATGATCCAACAAGTATGAATAAGAGGACTTGAATTCGAACACTTGAGGAATCTGTCGAATAAGAGACATTGATGTATTCCCATTATTCAATAGTGAGGGAAACTACCACTGATGACTGCAATCCCCAAGGTACTAACCGAAACTCTAAACTTCCTTCCCAGAGCATAATGAGCTAAGGTCGATGGGAAGAAGTCCATTGGAAGGGAGGCCTTAATGCATCCTCCATCATCCAACACGAGGAACACTCACAGGTATGAACTGATGTGGAGTAGGACATGTAACAAAATGAAACAAACTGACACCAGGATGGCCGACACATGAAGTCAAGGTAAACTGCAGAATGGCCAACACAGGCTATATCCTTGAATAGTGAGCACGACACAAAGTGACTTAGGCAGTTTTCAACATGAAGAGGAATTGATATAAGCCTAAAATGTAGGAGACATTAACAAACCCTCCATATGATTGGAAGAATAACCAATTGGGGGAGTTGACAACTCGGAGATCAAGTTCACCCTAAGTTCAAAACTAAATCCCAATTGAAATGATAGACTCAAGTAGGTGCTGTGTTTAAGGACATGACTGGTGTAACTGCCTTTGAAACTGAAAAAGATGTGATATACCCTTCTTATCCCTTATTCTTTTTGGTAAAAGAATATCTGCCTTGTTGTTTTAATGAGACCAAGAAGAAAAGAAAACTCAATAGGTCCAACCATGTAAAGAGTTTAACGAGCCCATGGGAGGAAGACTCAGCATATTCTTCATTTTTTACAGAGTTCGAAGAAGAGATAGAAGAATACTCTATAGTACTGATCTCTGGATTTTAGTATCGAGCCGAGATCTGTTCTTGCTCGTCGATGTTTTCAATTTTAAGGAGTCTGAAAAACTTAAACAATAACTCCATACACCTACTCGTGGATTTTAATATCGAGACCAAGTAGGTTAATGCTCGCCGGTGTTTTCTTGTTTATAGAGTCTGAAAAACTTAAACAATCCTCTATATACCCTCTCGTGGATTTCACATTGAGCCCGAGTAGGTGAGTGCTCGCTTGGTGTTTTCATATTTCGAGAGCTTGAAAACCCTAAAGAAGGGTCCAAAAGGTCCTTTTTCGTATAGTTAGTCTCCTCCCCCGAAAAAGTATAAAACAATGAGAGAATAACTCTTCTAGCCACGTATGACTAGAGTATACCTTTTTCGTAAATGATCCACAGAGGTCCGGAAAAGTGTTAAACTTATACCTAAGTGGATGTCGCTTCAAATCCTTTAACGAGTCTGAAATGACAACTATACTCGGCGATCTTGTCATATTTAAAGAGTCAAACAAGAGTGTGAAAGAACTCTATAAAGATCTTTTTGTAAAGTTTTGATGAGCCCGAAAAAGTAAAATTGTGACCTCCTTACTGTTTTTAACGAGCTCAAAGGAGATACAGAAGAATGCTCATAACTTCCTTACTATTTTTAACGAGTTCGAAGTGAAGATGAAAGAATGCTTGTAGCCTCCTTACTATTTTTAACGACCTCGAAGTGAAGGTGGAAGAATGCTCGTAGCCTCCTTACTGTTTTTAATGAACTCGAAGTGAAGGTGGAAGAATGCTCGTTGGTGGATCAATGTCCAAATGAATGGAAGACTGCATTATAGAGTCTAGGAAAACTTCATTAGAGGGAAGTATATTATCCCAGATGGAACACATATCTAAACATTCAAATGGAGTCATCACCTGGTCAATTGCCGGGACCCAGTCCCTAGAAGGTAAGCATGAATTCAGAGGCTTCTTCTCAGTAGCAATTGGACTCAAGGAACAATATGCCACATAAATTGATTGTGATATGGTAGTGCCTACTGATGAGAGACATACTTGGTCTATAGTTGGGTAATAAGAGGGATCAACAAATGTAAGATGATCGATAATGACAATGCTTTCGTTGTGAGGAAAATGTATCACATGAAAGTGTGTAGACACCACAGCCTGCATAGCATATACGTAATCATGCCCGAGGATCATATCAAAATCCATAGGATCCTTTAAAACAATAAAATCAACTAAGACTATTTTTCCACTCAAAGTAACAGGTACCTGAGGGAGGAATCCCAACGGTTCACTAGTTCTTTTATCGAAAGTCAACGGCCAATTAATAACTGTAACAAGGTTAGGGAAACCTGAATCTCTCCAAGCATAAGGGAATAAGATACTAACAGAGGCTCCTTCATCTACAATACATTGGTGAACCACATGGTTACCGATATCAACCTTTATCTGGAAAGGTGAAGAAGAAGGAAGGCGAGGCCTAGTTAGACTATTCCAATCAAAGGAAATGATCCCAGATCTTGGTAGGGGTTCACTCAGCACAGATTAAGTGCCCCATATTTTAGAAACATCCAAACTGGTAACGCAGAAGACTTCAGGGACAGGTGTATCAGTCTCTCAAGGACTGATGGGATCGGTAGAAGATTGCATCGATTCGATCACTTCACTCTCCGAAGGAAGAGTGGGGTTGACCAAAGATTGCATTGGTTCAACTGTTGGTAGGCGGTTTGATAAGGAAGAATCGCAGCATCGCCAATGCTGCCACATGTTAGAAGAGGTCGCGGAAGAAGGCTGCATTAGTTTATGTATTTTTTGAGTCGATTGTACCGCAGAATGCGGGTTTTTGGGTCATTGGACCATATGATATGTAATTTTGGGCTAATTGTACCGCAATAGGCGGGTTTTTGGGTCATTTGGACCGTGTCAGTTAGATTTTGGGTCATTTGTCCAACTATCGCTTAGGAAGTTGTTAGTAAGTGGACAAGCATTATAAAGGCGGAGGCCTATATATAGACATAAGTTGTAAGTGTTGGATAAGCAGATCTGGGGACGATTTATGGATGTTGTTGTGCATCTTTGAGTCTATATGTGAGATCAAGAGATATTGCTAAAATCTGGTTTTGCGGAGATGTTATATTAGGATTTTTCTGAAGTAATATGACATGACGGAACCGTTTGGTGAAATTCCCTGTGTACCTTTTATGTTAATGAATGTTGCGATGATTTCTTGCTGCAGTTAATACTTTAATGTTATACTTGTCGCGATGAATGTTTTTGATGTTAATCTTGAATGCATAGATTTGTTTTGAATGCTAAGTAATTGTTGCCGCAATCATCCTCCATTCGGCGGAAACATGGTTCTGTCCACTCTCCCTTGATCGCCTCGGGTGAGACCTCATCTACTCTGCAGGTGTTGCTGGACAGGGTAAAACCTATCTGGGTCGGTGCTCAGGGAGATTGCGGTGGGTTGGTGTCGACAGTGATGGGAACCCCTGTCGACTGGGTCTGAGTCAATAAATGGTTCCGTTACCGGGACCATGTGTGAAGTGAAAGGAGGATATGTTGTGGCACCCGACGAAACCCGAGATCCAGGAATGGTTTGATCGGAAGCTACAAGAATTCATTGAAGAAGAAAGTAGGAACACTCGACTGAAAGTAGATCAGTGGGTGGATAGATATATTCACGACCGTCCGCATGAATGGTTCTTCTGTGAATTCCTGGTCCTTTTGTTTGAGTGGTTGGCGAAATTGACCTTTCAGAAGAGAAACTTCTAGGGCGGTGAGCCAATGACCTGGATTCCGGAGCTGATCCAAGAACTGCAGGAGGTTGACAATAAAGCGTCATGGGCTGTCGAAGTGTGGCTTGATAGCATCTTGGAAGGGTATATTACTGAATTCACGGTTGATACTCAAAAGTCCTATAGTGAAGCTGAAAGATATTTCTTCTGCGAACCCCAAGGAAGGTTTCTCCTATCGCTCCAACTGTCCATTGAGATGCTTATTTGCGAAAAGGGTATGTTGAAGATGCATATGGATCAGTAAGTAGCCTGGTGGGCGGAGGCCGTGGGTACCGCGATAGCAGGGGGGAGGTGCATGGAATGATTAGGGGTAGATGGGTGCGGGTCATGACGAGACTGTGAGTGAAGCTGAGGAAGAGAGTGGTCTCACAAGGGGAGGAGCGAGGTTTCGACAGGAAAAGAGGAAAAGGATAGGAGAAGGTCCTGCTACGATTGAACCACAAGTTCACAAAGGAAGACCACACGGGATGAAGCGTCCTCACAATCCGGACAAGGACGCACAGGATACACCTAGGATAGAGGCAAGACCTGACCCCAGCAGCAACGTACCCACACCTCCGCTCACTATCTGTCAACCAGTGAGAAACACCACTTCGACCCCACCGGGTCAACAAAACTTGATCGCTAGTAGTTCAGTACCTGCAGGAAGGAAGCCCAGGATTGTGGGTGATGATGCTAAGTTACCGCTGTTCCATGGGAATGGGACAGATAACCTAGAACAATATTGGTTTTTGTACGAAGTGGTATGGATCGTAAAATAGATCACTGATGATGATGCCAAGAAAGGGCAGCTGGCGACAACTCTGCGAGGTCGCGCCTTAGATTGGTTTATGAAGTTTGTTCTAGTCCCTACAGGAGCTCCAGCGAAGTCACTAGATGAGATCAGGGATGGATTAATTGAAGAATTTAGGAAGCCCAAGTCTGAGGCTCAATATATCACAGAATTGAAAGAAATTAAGCAGTATCCTAATGAGATGGTGTGGGATTTTTAACAACGGTTCAAGACGCTGATGGAAAGGGTTAGTTTCGATATGAGCGCTATACAACATAAAGAGTGGTTCATTGCGGCACTGCTACCGCATATTTAGCTACCATTGATGAAAAAAAATATCTCAATGCCCAGTGAAGCTCTGGAGATTGCAATGCGGTTGGAGGCATTGCCGATTGGAGAAAATGCAGCTGGGATGTCGCAGATACAGACACAGCTGGATAACTTGACCATCCAGCTGCAAGATTTGAAGAAGGGCAAGGAGTAGCGCGAAGAAGTATGCTGCACGTGATGTCGAGGGGAAGGGCATACTAAGGATAATTTCGTCGACTTCCACAACTACTTGGTTTCAGGAGCGCCAAACCCGTTGAATGGTGGTGGCATGCCATCGTGTCGCGTTTGTCAAGTATTTGGGCACTGCCATGAAGAATGTCCATATATGCAGAAAATGGTCACCAAGTCGATTAACCTGTATTGCACTTTCTATAAATCGGTGGGACATGATGAAAAAGATTGCCGAGCATATGGGTTGCTTCATGAGAGAACGTACGATGCATTCTATGTAAAAGATGACCAACGTGCCAAACAACAACCACCACTGCAGCCGCAGGTAGCCCAGCCGCTACCTCAACCGTAGGTACAATTTGTACCGCAACATCCACTGCAGTAGCAGTTTGTGCCGCAATATGCCCTGATGCAAATGGCTCCACAACAGCCACAGTACATTCAAAAATCGCAGTATGCGCAGCAAGGGCAAGGCATGCAACCAGCTCCGATGCAGCAACAACAGTACCCACTACAGGGCGGATTCCGCAGAGGATTCCAGGGTGGACGTAGCGGAGGATTTGGTCACGGAGGCAGACGAGGAGGTCACGGACCCGTTCAGTGCTATCACTGTGCAGTATGGGGACACTATCAACGTGATTGTCCACTCTTGCAAACGTAGTGTACATTTTGCTTTGTTACCGACCATACAGTGGAAAACTGCCCGCACTTGATTGCATGATGGCAGGAAAGGAATATTCCGCAGTTACAGAACCAGGCACAGCAACCAGTACAGAATCAGGTGCAGAACTAGAACCAAAATGCTAATCCAACTCTGAACCAACAAGGGAATCCTGCACCTAATCAGAATCAGGGTGCGAATGTTGCGACAATTTCGGCGAAGCCAAGACCACAAGATGCGGCTGTTGCAGTCATCACTCGTGGATGCGCAGTAACAGGAGGGGACATTCGAAAGGTGGGGTAGAAGAAGGTATTGTTTGACGTTGAGTCCGAGTGTGATACGTTCTTCCAAGCACGTCATGCACTGGATCGTGATCGCAACAAATCTATCATCTACGACATGCCCCCTGTGTTTGATGTGACTTCAGAAGCAGGTCCGTCAACGCAATCTGGAACATTACATAAGTTACTCAAGAGCTGTTTATTGTTGGAAAGAGATCCTGCAGCCCTGGCTGAGATTGAGGGGTTGTTGCAGCGTCCAGCTAAGGGACGAGAAGAGTCCGCGGTAAACTCCTTACAACAGCTGAAGATCGGTAAGGAGATGCGAATGAATATCCAGATTGGGGATTATGACGTTGATTCAGTTATTCTGGATGTTGGTTCGGATCTCAACATCTTAGCCAAGCAGGCGTGGAAGAAAATGGGGAGCTCGCCATTAAGTTGGTCTCCTGTACAGCTCCGATTATCTAATCACGTGAAAGTGACGCTGATTGGGAGAGCCCCACGTTTGATGGTAGACATTGAGGGCATGAAGACCTACGCTGACTTTGATGTCATCGAAGTGGTTGAAGGAGGAAGTTCGTATCCTGCGTTGCCAGGGATTGGATGGGATAACGATAGTGGAGCGATAATCAAATTCAAGTGGCGAATGATGACTTTTAAAAACTGCGATCTTAGAGTCATAGCCCCATTGGATCCGGCTGAAGGTCACAGATACATTGAGCCAGTAAAGGATGACGATCCCAGCGGATGGGACCATTCATTTAACATTTCCGAAGACTATATTCATCCAACTACCAACAGTGAGCTGGGATGGTGCAGTGACAGCTCTATGTCCTCCGACTCTGATAACGCATTAGAACACTGGTAGAACCGCTTGCATGAGGTATCGCTTCGTAAGTGTGGGTTAATCACGCAGTCGCTATGCCGTGTCATGACTGAAACGGTTACACTACCAATATATGAAGGATTGCCTGGCTTGTCTGACTTTCTGACAGAGTTCGAGGAAAGAGTTTCACAACCACAGTGCTTGCTGGCACTGGACGAAGCACTGAAGGATGCTCCAGCACGATGGTGGGCGACACACAACGCATCAATTGATGGATGTTAGAAATGCAGAAGATTGATGATGGTACACTTCGGCAATACCAAGGTCTACCACGCAGGGAAGTATGATGGTCAGAACGATCCCGAAGGCCATTTGATGGAGTGTCAGACATTATGGGCATCGCGACCCAGAGATGAGTGGGTCCATGTATTTATCCATACCTTGGATGAAATGCCCTGGTCATGGTATACTGCAGCTGAATTATGGGGAGAAATCACTACTTGGTTGTAGTTGACAATATGTTTTACTCATACGTTCATTTTTGCTAATCCTAACCCGGATGTCCATAACGCTCTGCAAATCATTCGCGATGTGGTTCTAAATTTTGTTCCTGTGGCGTACTCAGTGGATCCGCATACGCACTGCCAGAGGCAATCCATTATGGAATGTTATAATATCACTGTTGGGCCCGAAGATGGTGATGATCCGCGGAATGTCAATATTCCGGAGTCTAAAGGAAGTCATGATGTGGTACCACCTGGTGCGCCAAGTGATCCGTTCAGCCAACCCTTGAAGCTTCACGAGATTAATATTATGACGGAGGCCATTCCCAAGTTTGCGAATGTTGGAGATTATTGGGATGATGAGATGATGGGAAAGATCACTGAGTTGTTGCATGAGTTCCAAGACCTTTTTCCTACGAAGTTCTCCGAAATGAAAGGTACTTTGGGTGATTTAGGTGAGATGAAGATTCCCTTGAAACTAGATGCTAAACCGATTAGGCAGCGACCTTATCAGCTCAATCCGCGACATAAGGAGAAGGTCAAAGCCGAACTTGATCGTATGTTGGATGTTGGTATCATTGAACCGGTTGAAGAGTCAGAATGGATCAGTCCTATGGTGGTGCAAGATAAGAAGACTGGTGAGGTATGGATCTGTGTCGATCTGTGGAAGTTGAATGACGCCTGCTTACATGATCCATTTCCGACACTGTTTACTAATGAAGTACTTGAGGGAGTAGGCGGCTAGGAGATGTACTCTTTCACAGATGGGTTCTCAGGCTATCATCAGATCCGTATTGCAAAAGAAGACTGCCACAAGATGACTTTTGTGACAGAATGGGGATGTTTTCAGTATACTGTCATGCTGTTTGGACTGAAGAATACACCCACGATATTTTCATGGGTTGTTGTTGCTGCATTCAAGGATTTCATCCAGAAATTCTTGCAGGTATACATGGACGATTGGACAGTCTATGGTTTGATCTGCGATCACCTGACCAATCTGTGGTTGATGCTGGAGCGCTATCGACAACACTAGATATCGATGAATTTGAAGAAGTGCATTTTCTGCCCACCATTTGGGATTTTGCTAGGTCACATTGTGTGCAAACAAGGGTTGCTAGTCAATCCAGCGAAGATTGTGCTCATTTTGAGTTTGACACCACCGACCATTGTTAAACAGTTGAGGGCGACTTTAGGACATACTGGGTATTACCGCAAGTTCATTAGGGGATATGCATCGATCACCGCCCCTATGGAGAAGCTATTGAAGAAAGATGCAGTCTTTCAATGGAGCACTAAATGTCAAGATAGTTTTGAGCAACTGAATGCTAAGACGGCTTCAGCACTGATACTAGTATTCCTAGACTGGAGTAAGGAATTCCATGTCCATGTTGATGCATCGTCAATTGCACTTGGTGTGGTGCTAGCGCAACCAGGAGAGGGGGATCTTGATCACCCTATCGCTTTCGCCAGTCGAAAGGTGTCATCCACAGAAAAGAACTACACCACTACCGAGAGGGAAGGGTTGGTGATGGTTTATGCACTGCAAACGTTCCAACACTACTTATTTGGCGGACATTTTAAGATGTTCACAGACCACTCCGCATTAAAGTACCTGGTCAATAAGCCTGTGTTGGGGGGGAATATATGCCGATGGTTACTTCTCTTTCAAGAGTTCGAATTTGAAGTAATTATGAAGCCAGGGCGGTTGAACTCCGGCCCTGATCACCTATCACAGATTGACACAGGAGAAGAACCAACTAACATTGAAGACGAGTTTCTTGATGCGCAACTATTTCGGGTTGAAGTAGCGGATGGATATTTTGAAGAAATCATTCAGTTTCTGGAAACAAGTACCGCACAAGAAGAGTTCACCCCGAGTCAGAAGAAGCAGTTGGTGGTTAAAGCTGCCGACTTCCAGCTCATCGCAAGAGAGTTATACAAGATCGGTGCAGACGAGATATTACGTCGATGTGTCTTGCCACACGAGCAAGTGTAGATATTGGCAGAAGGACATGGAGGAGTGGCTGGAGGGCACTACGGTGGTCAAGCGACTGCCAGGAAGGTGCTTCGTGCGGGGCTTTGGTGGCCCAAGGTGCATAATGATGTGACAGAATATGCGTGGCCCTGCAATGCCTGTCAGAGGACTGGGAAGCCATCAAGGAGGGACGAGATGCCGCTGATGCCTTAGTTAACACTACAGCCGTTTGAAAAATGGGCAGTGGATTTTGTGGGACCAATCAATCCACCGAGTAAGCGCACTAGTGCTAGGTATATCATCACGATGACAGATTACTTGACAAGATGGGTGGAAGCTGCACTAGTCTTTGATTGTTCCGCAGCCACGACTGTGCGGTTTTTGTTTGACAACATTATCACTCGCTTCGGCTACCCCAATATTTTGTTGAGTGATTAAGGTAGCCACTTTCTCAATCGTACCATCAGTGCATTAATGGAGGAGTCGCAGATACATCATAAGAAAAGTACGCCATATCATCCATAGGAAAATGGCACGGTGGAAGCTTTCAATAAGATATTGGAACATGCATTGACAAATGTGTGAAATGTGAACCGCGATGATTGGGATCTCAAAATCCCAGCAGTATTGTGGGCCTATCGCACCATATGTAAAAGGTTGATGAGTCAGACACCATTTAAGCTGGTGTATGGCCAAGAAGCAATCATGCCAATGGAGTACATTGTTCCAAGTTTGCGCATTGCAAGAATGATAGGACTAGATTCTGCGGCAGCATTGGAGGAACATCTCGCGCTGTTAGTACAGCTGAAGGAAGATCGCTTTATCACCGGTTTCCATCAGGGTGTGGAGAAGGATCGCCAAAAGGCTTCGCATGATCGCCACATCAAAAGAAAATAGTTTCAAGAGGGTGATTTGGTGCTGTTGTATGACAACAAGTTTATGAAACATCCCGGGAAATTGCAGATGCATTGGCTTGGTCCGTATCACATCAGTAGCATAACTTCAGGCGGAGCGGTACAGTTGCAGCAGTTGGATGGAGCAATGCTCCCCAAGTTGATTAATGGTAGTAGGTTGAAGCCCTATCGGTCGGGCTTCGAACAACATGATGCCTGAGTCGCATTGGGTGAAAAAAAAATGGCGGTAGGGCTCACCAATAGGAATAGAATGCGAAAGCAGGGAGGCTTGTGCCGCAAGTTAGGAGCGGTTTGCGACAAGTAGCAGGGTCACGATCGGGTCAAATCAACAATAAATGCCAAAAGTAAAAATAGTTAATTAACAACGCTTGTTTAAATGATGGGAATTAATTACGGATCCGGCCGATCGGCTGATAGGATCGACGATGGATTTGCGTCATTAATATAGGATTTCGATTGCGTTAATGTAGGATTTAGTGATGATTACAGAGGATTCGACTGGAGGCTATAAAAATGGGTAGAAGTTGGTCGGAAGGCACTGAGACTTTAGTTGTTATGTGCCTGTGTAGAGCTGAAGAGTATTGTTATAGCTGGGTGAGTGCAGTTGTGTGTTGGGTAAGGTTCAGTTGAACTTGCATAGTGCTGTTAGGACAAATAAGCTATCAGTTGAGAGCGCTGCGTAAGGTATGCCACGAGAGCTAGAAACAATTGAGATTAGCAGTGAGGTTGAGTCTCCTTTCACCGAGATTGTAATTGAGGAAGAAGTTGCATCTCGGGAGACATCAATCTAGAGGTAGAAGTTGCAAATAGGCCGGTGGGAGCATTAGTCATTGTCAAAAAGCGTCGGGGGGGTTAGCATTTTGAGTCCCCGCAGAGAAAGAGGCAACTTAGATCATATACCGCAGTGGTAGGAGAAGCTCAGGGGTAGGTAGGGAAGTCCATTCATCGCGTTGATGAGTCTGCCCCATGGGAGGGATTGTCGGCTATTGACATCCCTGGGTATCTCCCTCCTAGTCGACCGGATGTAACCCCACTCAAGCTGAACCCAAAGCAGAAGTATGGCGTGAATATGCCAGCACTCCCTGCTGGAATGGAGTGCTCTATTGATATTGTGCTAGCGTTGATGCACCTACGATATGATGATCATGATATGGTGGCCTACCCAAAAATTGCATCGGCCCCATATTTTTCCAAGTCACAACTTACCGCAACGCCGATTCTGTAGGACTGGGCATGAGGATTGAAGCATGCTGACTTGTTAGGGCTCATAAACATGCCGCACTTCGGGCGGCTAGCAGAAGTTAATGCGTGTGTAAAGCACCTGCTTGCTTGCTTCCATGGTGGTTCGTTGTGGCTGGATAGAGAAATTCCAGTTACTGTTGATTTGATCTCCCACATTATCGGGTTGCCTAAAGATGGAGTCGACCCATCGCAGTACTTCCAAGGGAAGGTGAATGATAAAAAGCGAGCAGGACAGCTGGTAAAGAAATATGGCTTGGAAACAGATGGCCGTGGGTATTGCATCGGTAGTATTAATGATCAAGAGGTACTCACCGGCACCAAGATTTTATCTTGCAAGGTGGTTAGGGGCAGTTGACCTAACCAGTGCAACTCAGGGATTGTCGCATGTGTAGTACAATGTGCGGAGGGTGTTCAAATGAACTGGTCCTTGTTTCTATTAAATCAGTTGGCAGAGGATGTTGCGGCAGTTTAGGATGGCAAGGGCTCATTTACATATAGCTGGCTGCTACTCTTGATTGCATTTGTGGCTTGGAAGGAGCTCGATGTGTACCAAAGCATGGAATTTGCGGCTACAAAAGAGCGGCAGGGTGTGCGCTATCAGAACTTATGGTATGTACAGGAACCTGAGCGACTCCGGGATTACCAATTGCTATTCTGGCTCTATTGGGAGATGCTTTGCAATGCAGTAACAAAGGTACTGCGGATATCCGAAGAAATTGCAACAAAGTTTAAGCCGATCATGGAGTTTGCGGTTTGGCCGCATGCTATTTATGTGCAGGGAAGGCGTGACCCCAGTCAACAGTGATTGCTGACCCCTTACAAGGTAACGACTAAAGCATTGGAGGCTATCGTGAACGACTGGCTAGCGGAATGGCGTGAACCTGTGGCATTGGCCGAGATTGAGGCTGGCGGGTTGGAAAAGGGTCCAAAAGATCATATATCGGCACAGGACCCACACATTCATCATGATTCCGATCAAGAGTCCATCAAAACACCGATGGATGATGACAGTGACCGCACCTTGGAAGAGAATAGAATGAAAGGGCACCAGGACCCGACCA
Organism: Larix kaempferi; assembly: GCA_027924585.1. Lineage (NCBI taxonomy): Eukaryota > Viridiplantae > Streptophyta > Pinopsida > Pinales > Pinaceae > Larix > Larix kaempferi. Next base: position 652,400 of record BSBM01001044.1, on the reverse strand, counting down.
CAACAAGTGGGTTGCTCCTGCTGACGGAAGCGCACTTGGGTCGACTTATCAAAGTAATCGTTGATGCATCCACCGTAGCAGCTCAGAAGATGATGAGGGAGACAGATGAAGGCTTCCATGCACTCATGGCTTGTGTGGACTCTTTGTATGACATGGTTTCGCGGAGGGCACCAGAAGACGCAGTGGCACCACAAGTTAGCACAATCAACACCGAACCGCGGGTTAGGAATGTAGAGATTCCCCTTATTGCGATTGTGACTGAAGAAGAGGCGGTGAATGCCTTAATGCAGCAGTTGAAGAAGGTGACCATCAATGTGAATGCATTCCTAGTAGAAGGATTGACCACTATGCAGGAAGCTACCAGCCAAGAGACGACAGACCGACTACGAGAGATTAGTGGTATGTGCGTACGATTGCAGGAGAGCGAGGCCGACGCAAAGCGTACCATTCTAGAATTGAACGCCAGGGATACTTCAGCACGATAGGCTGTGGATGAGCTCGAAGAAGATATTAAGAAAGAACGGGCTGAGAAGGCTCATGAAATCGAGGGACTAAAGAAGGAACATGATTTCTTGATTGTGGAGAAGGCCCATCTGTGGGATCAAAGCGTGTGGGTCGAAACGGCTATTACCGAGGCATGTCAGCATGTGCAAGAGCCGATTGTAAAGTCATATGTGCTCCAACAGGTGCAGCGACTGGGGGATTCCATTGTCCAGTTGCGGTAGGAGAATCAAGAGTTGAAGGCTCAGGTGAATCCTAGTACACCTCAAGTTGAAGTCAACGACAGAAAAAGGGCGATTGAGGAGGACGCAACTCAGATGGAGGCGCTGGAAAAGGCCGTGATGAAGCTCACAGCCGATACCATACAGTTTTGGAGCCAAATTATCCAGGACAAGTAGGTTGACCAGTTGATCAAGTATCGACAGGACACAGAAGGACAGTTGGAGACACTTAAGGCAACCATGCGCACAATTCCACCCATGGAATAGGTTGCCAAGTATCAGGACTTAAAGGAATTGCAACAACGAGTTACCAAGGTTGATGAGCGACAGAAGAAGCGTGCTGCGTAGCTGGAGTAGTTTCAGGACGTCAGGGGACAGTTCATGACCAAGGCTAGTGAAGCGCTTCAAGCAGTACATAAGGGTTGTCAACAGGTGATGGGGAAGCTTACTACACATCCATCTGCAGAGGATGTGATCGAAAGTCAGGTGGTGGCTACGGAAGTCAAGGAAATGGTGACGACAGTTGTGCAGCGATACGAGGACTTCAAATTAAATACCACATAATACACCATGTCCAATTGATGTGACTCGAGGGTAAGCCACAAGATTGTGTTGGGGGCATGTTGGTAGGTGGTTTGATAAGGAAGAATTGCAACATCGCCAATGCTGCGACATGTCAGAAGAGGTTGCAGAAGAAGGATGCATTAGTTTATGTATTTTTTGAGTCGATTGTACTGCAGAATGCGGGTTTTTGGGTCATTGGACCATATGATATGTAATTTTGGGCTAATTGTACCGTAGTAGGCGGGTTTTTGGGTCATTTGGACCGCATCAGTTAGATTTTGGGTCATTTGTCCAACTGTCGGTTAGGAAGTTGTTAGTAAGTGGACAAGCATTGTAAAGGCGGAGGCCTATATCTATACATAAGTTGTAAGTGTTGGATAAGTGGATCTGGGGACGATTTATGGATGTTGTTGTGCATATTTGAGTCTGTATGTGAGATCAAGAGATATTCCTGAAATGTGGTTTTGCAGAGATGTTGTATCAGGGTTTTTCTGAAGTAACATGACATGACGGAACCGTTTGGTGAAATTCTGTAATATTCTGAATTTTCATAAAAATTTAAAACTTTTGAAAACATCATTAAATACGAAAATTATAATTGCGGATTAATAATTGTTGATTATGACAACATTAATTAAAAATTTATTAGTACTAAACATAATTTAATTTTTGTTTAGTAGCAATGTGATAGTGACAGCTTTAATCACAAAATTAGCAAATATGATTATGATACAAAAGAGCTAATAGGTCGAAAATATGATGTGACACTTTTTTTCTTTTACAATGATACTGACAGTTTGACTTTTGATGAATAAGGGTGTCCTACGAGGTACCATGGAGTTTACTTAGCTACAATGCTAAAGCAATTTGAATGTTCTATGTGCAGACGATAGGTAAGAAGTTCCATGTTTGCGTAAATTCAAAGTACGTGTATAGTTCAAGTTCAATGTCGTAATTAAATAGAATATTAGAACTCTATTGCGACTCAAAAAGTAATGCATGTATAAAATTACAGGGTTATACTTATTGTTTTCGAAAGCTGTAAAACAACTCCTCAGTGTTTAAAAATATAGTCGTCTATTGGAACCATTAACTACTAAGTTCGTTGATGTAATCTTTGTCATTGTTGTAGCTGACTTTGTCGTCTTGTAATATCTTCATGGTATTGATAAAGTGAATGTGTAGCAAAATCATTAATTATTTGTAATGAGAAATTAAGGTAAGGTGTATAGTCTTCAAAATAGTTTTAATGCTAAATGTATATATATAGCATTGAATTCATTTGATCACCAAAATGAAACTATCTAAGTACATAATTAAAATGAATGAAATTAATAATGAAAGAATTGATAATACTTAACATTATAATCCTTACGAATTAGTTATCCTATGATACGATGACCATGTTAACTCTATACAATATGTATATAAGTCTTGTGGTGTAGAATGAACGACGTTCACGACTATAACATTTAAATGATACAACTAAGTTTATGTGCAGGGTTTGGAACTATATCGTAATCTTTTAATGTGAACTATACAAAGCACAATTGATATAATTCATAAAACATGAATTAAAATACATCGTTTAAACTTTAAACCTGGTACTAATTCGCAATAAATATGGAATGACAGGTTGTTGGTTGGCATACTTTTCGAGCTGGCGTTGGTGGTAGTGTTGCAGTCCAGCATTAATGGCCATCCACTAGCTGTGGTGACGGGGTAATCCAGTTTCCACGTAATGCAACCACGTTCATATAGTGACAACTTTGGTTCTTGTATGACATTTTATGATAACACTCCTCAGAGCTGGCGGTCGAAATAACCGTGTAAATATATGTGGCAAGGACGTGCTTGAGCAATGAATGAACCATTAAATGTAATTGTTGTTTATTCCAATGCAAGAGTGTTGGCATGTTTGTGATCGTTGATTTGTAGTGAATCTGGAGCGTTGGATTTACAACCCTAACGTTTCGTCAAGGTGTTGGTTGAAAGAAGTTATTGTGTTTTATTATTCAATATAGTTTCGGTCTGTGAGGCCGACAGGATGCCGAATTCTAGGGTTAGAATGAGAATGTGAAAGGGTTTCGACCTCGCGACCTGTGGGTTAAGCTTGGAGTTGCAGGTCTCATTTTGTTGTAATAACATGTGAAAGAGATGTTGCGTCTGTGGTTTGTTTGCTATCATCTTTGAAAGTTTTACCATCTTGTTTCTGAGTTAGAAAAGAAATACATCCTTCTGCAAAGGGTTTAGGGTAATGGTACCCCGGTCTTGTCCAATGCAAAGAGCTCGTCATTTTTAGATGTGTTTATAAAGAGATCGGTCGACGTTGAAAAAGGTAAGATTAATGAATATTTCGTAGTTCTTTTGTTTGAAGATTCGACTTAATATTCTAAATAACACAAATGTCTAACTCTTGGATCACTGTTGTGTTAATTTCAGGGTTCGAATGGCGACTTGACAAGGGTTTGGCAAAGGTTCACAATCCTCCCATCCTGGTAAGCTTCGGATCTTCAGACCCTCATAGATGCTCCTTCGGTCTTGGTTGAAGTGGTTGTTTCAACGAATGAGTAACCAATCCTTCCATTCTTCAGCATTGTCTGTTAGTTGAGCGCTTATGAAGATTTTTAAGATTGAACTGTAATCTTTGCAGGGAAAGTATTTCGTCTAGATGAATGATACTTTGTCTTTTATTTTGATGCTTAGTTTCGTCCAGTTGGAAATGTAAAACTCGTTTTTAAGATTTTAGAAATGGGGTTTAACCTTGTAGGGTTTTCATTTTCAAGAAGTGTATAACAGTACAGGGGTAAAACCCTCGTCTAGTTAAATGTCTCACAGCTAGGTTGAAAGTTTTAACTCGTCGATGTTCAGGGTTTTCGAACTTGTTTAAAATGTATGAGCAAGGGAATAACCCTGTGCGTTTTTCATTTGGAAATATAATGTAAATTTTCATTGTTGAGAATTGTTGATTCCTCTTTCTTGAAAATGGAACTTATATAGGTTGAAAACGTTTGAACAATCCACTTGTTGATTTATGTTGTGTGGAAAGAAGTGGAGCCGAAGCTCATTTGACTTGTGGATAAAACTTTGCTTCTCGACAATGATGAAATGTTGTTTTTTCTTGGTGCTAATCAGTTTGGTTTCTATGTATAAAATGGTGTCTGTCGTACTTGTTATTGAATGCGAAAACTGTAGTTGAGGGTCTGAGTAATCGTGGAAACGATAGAGTAGGTTTTGTTTTTGACATGTAAAGAAAAGTAATGGGTTATGCCCCAAACTGTAGATTCTCGTTATTCGCAAGAAATGTTTTCATACAAAAACTAAAGATTCAAAAGATAAATGGAAAATACAGTGATTCTAAACAAGATAAGGTTTAAATTATTTTTGTCGACAGTTCTGGAAAATACTGAAATAATTTAAATATTTATTCTCACAATGGATTTGTGAAGAAAAACACAGTGTTAGTGATATGTGTAATTACTGTAATTTGTGACTTGTGATCATAGCTAGCACTTCTAGTTATTGCAACAAAAATATTTGTTTCTAATATAATATACAAGACTTTGAAATGCATTGATTTCCTATCTATTAATAGGGATAGGAAAAACAGAATGAAATCGTACAGTAAATAATCTATATTTATTTTCCATGAAAAAAATGGAATATTCTATACTGCAAGATATTGTTTAGTAATTACTACTGTTAATTATAGGGCAAAAACTGAAAACACAATTCAATCACTGCACCTGTCTATCGAATCAGTGGCAGTTTGCCTATCTTCTCATCTATTCTTAATTTGCTTATCTACACTAGAGTACGATGCATAAAACAACATGTGGAGAAATGTAGATATTGGTTTATCAATTCAAAGCATCATTGAAACTTAAACATGCAGTCTTTCAAACAGAATTTGAACACATTTCTTCTTCAAAACAGAGATTAATAAATGAATTAAAATAGGAGATAGTGAAACCTGGAATAGTTCTGTAGGGTAACAAACAACCCAAGAAGACTGTTCCACCCAACCAATTCCTGAAGGCAGTCAAATACTTGCCTTAGGACCCCCGAGCCTATTCACTGAACCACCAGGAGGAAGAAACTTAGGAAATTAGGATCTCTTCTTGCAGTAGAAAATAATTGTTGAATCTTCAAGAGCTAGCAGTCCAAGGGACCTGCTCCAACAACTTTGGTTCTTCTTAACAAATAGTTTGCAGACTTATGATTGTACTCACAACTAGCCTCCCTATTCGAATCTCTCAATGATCACCTGATGCACATGAGGAAATATTCTGCAGAAATATTGTCTAAGAGCTGCCTGCTCAATTCGAAATTGCCTTATGTAGGCTTCCTAGGCCTTTTCAGTTGTTACTAGGTCATTAAATGAGTTGCCTGCTCACTCCCTCCACCTGGGGGATAATGCCACATTTTTAGGGGTAGTTGTCCCATAACCAACAGCTAGTGGTGTGGTGCAATTGCTGCCATCTGTCCCATACCTTCCAACAGCTTCCATTCTTCCTAGTGGGTTAGTGAACACTCATTTAACAACCCCCTTAGGTGTTTGTCTCCTGATTAATTTATTTAAATAATAATAATCAGTAATTACATTCATCCTTGATCAAAACTGATCATAATTACAAAACTTTGTAATTAAATTTAACATAAAGTATTTTGCTAATAAAATAATAATTTCTGAAATTTGGGTAGGTGACATACACCCCCCCTTAAGTCTCAACATCGTCCTCGATGTTGGTTAATCACTCCTTGAGTTTTCCTGAAACAGAGTTGGGTATGCTGCCTGCATACTACTCTCCAACTCCCAGGTTGCCTCTTCTGGGCTAAGGTGCTTCCATTGCAACTTCACTTGCCCAATGGTGCGATTCCGGAGAATAGTTTCCCTCCTTCCGAGGATACAGTCCGGTTCCACCTAAAAATCTTCGTCTTGTCCCACCTGTACATCATTCCAGTTTACAACATGAGTAGCATCGTGTACATACTTCTTTAAAAATGATATATGAAAAACATTATGTATTTTTAAGTTAGGTGGCAAAGCTAGTTGGTATGCCACTGGTCCAACTTTGGACAATATTTCAAAAGGACCACAATACCTGGGTGCCAACTTGGAACAGCTCCCCAATTTCAGTGAACTCTTTTTCGGTTTTACCTTGAGGAATACATGTTCACCAACCTAGAACTCTTTATGAGTCCTTTTTAAATCTGCTTGACTTTTCTATCTATCTTGGGCAACTTTCAAGTTTTCTTGCACCTATTTCACAATTATCTCTAACTCCTGTAACAATTCAGGTCCTAAAACACCTCTATTTATTGGGTCATTCCAAGAAACAGGTGCATCACATTTCCTACCATAAAGAATTTCAAAAGGACTAAGTATGGACGATGCATGATAATGATTATTATAAGCAAATTCTGCTAAGTGCAAGTAGTCTTCCCACTTACCAGGCTGATCCTTAACATACATTCTTAATAAATCTTCTAAAACTTGATTTACCCTTTGTCCATCCGTTTGTGGATGAAATGCTGTACTGAAATTTAAGGTTGTATTCCACCCCTTAAACAGTGACCTCCAAAAGTTTTCGGTGAATTTAGAGTCATGATCTGAAATTATTACTTTTGATATCCCATGTAGTCGAAAAATATGTTTCATAAACATTTCTGCAATATCTGGAGCTTTATGAGTAGTCTTCATAGGTATAAAATGTGCTTCCTTGCTGAGTTTATACACTACCACCATAATAGAGTCATGCTGTTTCTGATTTTTAGGTAATCCAGTAATAAAGTCTATGCTGATCACTTCCCATTTCTAACTTGGTATCGGTAACGGTTGCAACAATCCAGTAGGATGTTGGTGTTCAACCTTCACTTTTTGACAATCCAAACATTTAGCTATGTACTCTGCTACTTCATCCTTCATTTTGGGCCAATAGTATTCTTTTCTTAGCATAGTAATGGTCTTTTGATAACGTGGATGACCAAAATAATGACTTTTATGCATCTCATTTAATATTAGAAATTTTATTTCTGCTATGTCTGGTACATACAATATGTTTTTATATAGTAATAACTCATTTTCCTTCATGCTGTAATCTGCCATAAAATTTTTAGAACTGTTGTTTGCTGTCTTTTCCTTCATTTTTCTGTATTCTTCATCTGTTTCACTCTTTTCAAGAATCTGATTTTCCAAATCAGTTGAATAAGTACTATGGCTGAAATAAAATTCATTTTTTCCTTATGACTCAAGGCATCTGCAACCTTGTTCTCCTTTCCTTTAATATGCTGAATTTCGAAATCATACTCACTTAAGAAAGTCAACCATCTAGCTTGTCTAGCATTCAGGTTTGTCTGATCTAATAAATATTTCAGACCCATGTTATCTGTCATTAACGTAAACTTTCTGCTAATAAGGTGGTGATGCCACATTTTTAAGGCATGAATTATTGCCAATAACTCTAAATCATAGGTAGAGTAGTTCTTTTCATGTATTTTCAGCTTTCTTGATTCATATGCCACTGCATGCCCTTCCTGTGTCAGGACTCCACCGAGTCCATCATTGCATGCGTCTGTACAAACTATAAAATCCTTATTAGGGTCTGCTATCCTCAAGATAGGTGTTGTAGTCAATAATTCCTTTAATTTCTTGAAACTGTCAGAACATTTCTGATCCCACACAAATTTCTTCCCTTTCTTCTGCAAAGAAGTTATGGGGTTGGAAATCCTTGAAAAACCTTCTATAAACTTTCTGTAATATCCAGTAATGTCCATAAACGATCTTACATCCGACACATCCTTAGGAACCGACCAATCATTAATGGCCCTTATCTTTTCAGGGTCAATCGAGATTCCTTCTTTCGAAATTATGTGTCCTAAATACTGAATTTTGTCCTTGTGGAAGTCACACTTGCTAAACTTAGCGTATAGTTGATGATCTCTTAGAACTTGTAAGATAATCCGTAAATGTTCATCATGCTCTTCTTTACTTTTTGAATACACTAAAATGTCGTCTATAAACACAACAACAAACTTGTCTAAGTATTTGTGCAAAATATTATTCATCAAACACATAAATACAGCCGGGGCATTAGTCAAGCCAAATGGAATGACTATGAACTCGTAATGTCCATATCGAGTTCTGAAAGCTGTGTTGAAAATATATTCATCCTTAACCCGTACTTGATGATATCTTGATCTTAGATCAATCTTTGAAAATATCGTTGCTCCACGCAGCTGGTCAAATAGATCGTCTATGTGGGGCAAAGGATACCCATTCTTGATCATTATCTTATTAAGCTGGCGATAATCTATGCATAGTCTTAAGGTTCCATCTTTCTTCTTAACAAAGATGACAGGTGCTCCCCAAGGAGACACGCTGGGTCTTATATAATTCTTATCGATCAGTTCTTTCAACTTTGATTTCAATTCATTTAATTCCAGTATATTCATTCTGTATGGGGCTTTAGAATTTGGTACTGCTCCTGGTATTAATTCGATGGTAAAATCTAAATCCCTTTTAGGAGGTAATCCTAGAATCTCCTCAGGAAATACATCCTTAAAATCCTTTAGGACAGGTATGTCCTCTAATTTTAGTTTGTCCTCTTTACCAATAAACTCACCATTTACTATGTTCACTGCAAACAACTGGAATCCTTTCCTAACTACCCTCTTAACTTGCATGGATGAAATCTGTCTAAGGGTTACCTTCCTTGGGATGCCTTTTATTTCTACAGTTTTTCCTTCGTCGTTTAAACATGTAAAACTTTTTCCATAACAGTCCAGAATGACATGATGGGCTTCTAACCAGTCCATCCCAACTATAATATCATAAGATCCTAAAGGTAGAATATTCAACTTGATTTGTGTTTGTAAATGATTCATGGATAAAGCACAAATTTCTATAAAATATGATACTTTTCTCTTTGTTCCAGTTGCTAGTCTAACTAACTAAGATTTACTAAACCTTTATGTTTTCAATTTAAGACTTTCCACAATATCTGGTGATATATAACTTAAGCTAGCACTTGGGTCAATTAAAATAGTAACAAGATGATTTTGTAACATACCTTCAATCTCTACCATGGAGATTTGATGATCTGCTTGTCTGTTGTCGATTGCTGCATTAATTCTGGGCATCTCCCTCGCCACGTCTCCAACAGTAGGTTTAGTCTGAATAGAGTTGATGTTGTTAGCTTTTCGCTTCCTCAAGGGACATTCTGATGCATAATGGGGACCTTGACATTCAAAGCATTTGATAGGTGCCTTTGGCTCATTGGTTTTGGTATTATTAGGTACATTTCTGGGTGCTGTAGAATTCTGCTATTGATTGTTTCTAGAATTGTTCCCTTGATAATTCTGATTCTGAAAATTTTTCTTTTGAAACCCGAAATTCCCACTGAACCTGAAATTTTTCCTTTTCTGCTCAAATTTGCTGGGCTTATGACTCTTCCAGTTTGACATTCCTTTTCTTTTCCGATTTGTGTCATAGCAGAAAACTGCCTTTCTCATTGCCTCTTCCAAGGTCTTAGGACTGTCATACTCGATTCTTTCCTTAATATTGAAAGGTAGGCAGCTCAAATATCTTTGAATTTTCGGTTTCTCTTCTATAAGGTATAGCACATATCTTAGTAGGTTCAAAAATTACTGTTCATTTCCTTCATGTTCATACCTGCAAGCTTCAAATCATAGAACTCTTTCGATTTTTCTTCATAGTACTGTTCAGATAAATACTTCTTTTTAAAGTATCGTTTAAAGGTACTCCAGCTTACATCTTTATCTTTGATGCTCTTTACTCTTTTGATGTCTTGCCACCAAATATCCACTTTTCCGGTCAAGTTATATATAGCCATTTTTGCCTTCAAGGACTCTGAATAGTTATAGATCTGGAAGTATTTCTTCATATCAGACAACCAAGCTTCAGCTGTCTCGCCCTTCTCAGTTTCTCCATTGAAAGTTGGAGGTCTAATCTTTTTGAACTCCCCAGAAATCTGCTCATATTCCTTATGATTTTTCCTTCTGGGTTTGAAATCTCCTTCACTGCTATCACTGGTGTAGTTACGTTTCTTTTTACACACTTCAATAGCATCTCCTGATGAGGTTGAGCTACTTTTCACCTCACTGGTTTTCATTTTTTGATTTTTATTAGTATGAGGCAGATCCTCAACTTTGGAGATATCTTCATTATCTCTCTCTTGCTCCTCAGTTGGGCACTGTTCAAACAACACTTGGTTTAATTGTTCTTGTGCTTGCAGAATTCTTTCATTGTCTTGTTTCACAGATCTGATTTCTTCCTTTAATTCCTGAAAGGCATGTAACAATTCTGACGAATTGTTATTTAGTTCACCATGACCTTCTTCTACATAGTGTTGTCCCGAGTTGTGGCTGTTTGGTTGAAATCTGTTGTCTATATGATCAGCTGAATTCTCGATACCTGTAGCTTAAAAATAATTTCTGGATAACATCATAATTAAAATTTAAATTAGTAAAGTTTTTTGTTGTATAAAATTTTCTGCTGCGTGTTTTTGGACCTTTTTCAGGCCTAGAGTTCGAACATGAGCTCTGATACCACATGTAACATCCTGAATTTTCATAAAAATTTAAAACTTTTGAAAACGTCATTAAATACAAAAATTATAATTGCGGATTAATAATTGTTGATTACGACAACATTAATTAAAAAGTTATTAGTACTAAACATAATTTAATTTCTGTTTAGCAGCAATGTGATAGTGACATCTTTAATCACAAAATTAGCAAACATGATTATGATACAAAAGAGCTAACAGGTCGGAAATATGATGTGACACTTTTCTTTTACAATGATACTGTCAGTTTGCCTTTTGATGAATAAGGGTGTCCTACGAGGTACCATCGAGTTTACTTAGCTACAATGCTAAAGCAATTTGAATGTTCTATGTGCAGATGACAGGTAAGAAGTTCCATGTTTGCGTAAATTCAAAGTACGTGTATAGTTCAAGTTCAACGTCGTAATTAAATAGAATATTAGAACTCTATTGCGACTCGAAAAGTAATGCAGGTATAAAATTACAGGGTTATACTTACTGTTTTCGAAAGCTGTAAAACAACTCCTTAGTGTTTAAAAATATAGTCGTCTATTGGAACCATTAACTACTAAGTTCGTCGATGTAATCTTTGTCATTGTTGTAGCTGACTTTGTCATCTTGTAATATCTTCATGGTATTGATAAAGTGAATGTGTCGCAAAATCATTAATTATTTGTAATGAGAAATTAAGGTAAGGTGTATAGTCTTCGAAATAGTTTTAATGCTAAATGTATATATATAGCATTGAATTCATTTAATCACCAAAATGAATCTATCTAAGTACATAATTAAAATGATAAAAATTAAAATGAATGAAATTAATAATGAAAGAATTGATAATACTTAACATTATAATCCTTACGAATTAGTTATCCTATGATACGATGACCATGTTAACTCTACACAATATGTATATAAGTCTTGTGGTGTAGAATGAACAACGTTCACGACTATAACATTTAAATGATACAACTAAGTTTATCTGCAGGGTTTGGAACTATATCATAATCTTTTAATGTAAACTATACAAAGCACAATTGATATAATTCATAAAACATGACTTAAACTACATCGTTTAAACTTTACACCTGGTACTAATTCGCAATAAATATGGAATGACAGGTTGTTGGTTGGCATGCTTTTCGAGCTTGCGTTGGTGGTAGTGTTGCAGTCCAGCATTAATGGCTGTCCACTAGCTGTGGTGACAGGGTAATCCAGTTTCCACCTAATGCAACCATGTTCATATAGTGACTACTTTGGTTCTTGTATGACATTTTATGATAACACTCCTCAAAGCTGGCGCGCAAAATAACCATCGTGTAAATATATGTGGCAAGCCCGTGCTTGAGCAATGTATGAACCATTAAATGTAATTGTTGTTTATTCCAATGCAAGAGTGTTGGCATGTTTGTGATCGTTGATTTGTAGTGAATCTGGAGCGTTGAATTTACAACCTTAACATTTCGTCAAGGTGCTGGTTGAAAGAATTTATTGTGTTTTATTATTCACTATAGTTTCGGTCTGTGAGGCCGACAGGTTGCCAAATTCTAGCGTTAGAATGATAATGTGAGAGGGTTTTGACCTCGCGACCTGTGGGTTAAGCTTGGAGTTGTAGGTCTCGTTTTGTTGTAATAGCATGTGAAAGAGATGTTGCATCTGTGATTTGTTTGCTGTCATCATTGAAAGTTTTACCATCTCGTTTCTGAGTTAGAAAAGAAATACATCCTTCTGCAAAGGGTTTAGGGTAATGGTACCCTAGTCTTGTCCAATGCAAAGAGCTTGTCGTTTTTAGATGTGTTTATACAGAGCTCGGTCGACGTTGAAAAAGGTGAGCTTAATGAATATTTCGTAGTTCTTTTGTTTGAATATTCTACTTAATATTCCAAATAACACACATGTCTAACTCTTGGATCACTGTTGTGTTAATTTCAGGGTTCAAATGGCGACTTGACAAGGGTTTGGCAAAGGTTGAAAATCCTCCCATCCTGGTAAGCTCCGGGTCTTCAAACCCTTGTAAATGCTCCTTCGGTCTTGGTTGAAGTGGTTGTTTCAACGAATGAGTAACCAATCCTTCTGTTCTTCAGCATTGTCTGTCAGTTGAGCGCTTATGAAGATTTTTAAGTTTGAAGTGAAATCTTTGCAGGGAAAGTCTTTCGTCTAGATGAATGATACTTTGTCTTTTATTTTGATGCTTAGTTTCGTCCAGTTGGAAATGTAAAACTCATTTTTAAGAGTTTAGAAATGGGGTTTAACCCTGTAGGGTTTTCGTTTTCAGAAGTGTATAACAGTACAGGGGTAAAACCCTCGTTTGGTTAAATGTCTCACAGCTAGTTTGAAAGTTTTAACTTGTTGATGTTCAGGGTTTTCGAACTTGTTTAAAATGTATGAGCAAGGGAATAACCCTGTGCGTTTTTCATTTGGAAACATAATGTAAATTTTCGTTGTTAAGAATTGTTGATTCCTCTTTCTTGAAAATGGAACTTATAAAGGTTGAAAACGTTTGAACAATCCACCTGTTGATTTATGTTGTGTGGAAAAGAAGTGGAGCCGAAGCTCATCTAACTTGTGGATAAAACTTTGCTTATCGACAATGATAAAATGCTGTTTCTTTTTGGTGCTAATCAGTTTGGTTTCTATGTATAAAATGGTGTCTGTCATACTTGTTATTGAATGCAAAAACTGTAGTCGAGGGTCTGAGTAATCGTTGAAACGATAGAGTAGGTTTTGTTTTTGACATGTAAAGAAAAGTAATGGGCTATGCCCCAAACTGTAGATTCTCGTTATTCTCAAGAAATGTTTTCATACTAAAACTAATGATTCAAAAGATAAATGGAAAATACAGTGATTCTAAACAAGATAAGGTTTAAATTATTTTTGTCGACGGTTCTGGAAAATACTAAAATAATTTAAATATTTATTCTCATAGTGGATTTGTGAAGAAAAACATAGTGTTAGTGATATGTGTAATTACTGTAATTTGTGACTTGTGATCATAGCTAGCACTTCTAGTTATTGCAACAAAAATATTTGTTTCTAATATAATATACAGAACTTTCAAATGCATTGATTTCCTATGTAAATAATAGGGATAGGAAAAGCACAATGAAATCGTACAGTAAATAATCTATATTTATTTTCCATGAAAACAATGGAATATTCTACACTGTAATAGATATTGTTTAGTAATTACTACTGTTAATTATAGGGCAGAAAATGAAAACACAATTCAATCACTGCACTTGTCTATCGAATCAGTGGCAGTTTTCCCTCTTCTCATCTATTATTAATTTGCTTATCTACACTAGAGTACGATGCATAAAACAACATGTGGAAAAATGTAGATATTGGTTTATCAATTCAAAGCATCATTGAAACTTAAACATGCAGTCTTTCAAACAGAATTTGAACACATTTCTTCTTCAAAACAGAGATTAATAAATGAATTAAAATAGGAGATAGTGAAACCTGGAATAGTTCTGTAGGGTAACAAACAGCCCAAGAAGACTGTTCCACCCAACCAATTCCTAAAGGCAGTCAAATACTTGCCTTAGGACCCTCAAGCTTGTTCATTGAACCACCAGGAGGAAGAAAATTAGGAAATTAGTATCTCTTCTTGCAATAGCAAATAACTGTTGAATCTTCAAGATCTAGCAGTCCAAGGGACCTGCTCCAACAACTCTGGTTCTTCTTAACAAATAGTTTGCAGACTTATGATTGCACTCACAAATAGCCTCCCTATTCGAATCTCTCAGTGATCACCTGATGCACATGAGGAAATATTTTGTAGAAATGTTGTCTAAGAGCTGTCTGCTCAATTCAAAATTGCCTTATGTAAGCTACCTAGGCCTTTTCAGTTGTTACTGGGTCATTAAATGAGTTGCCTGCTCACTCCCTCCACTTGGGGGATAATACCACATTTTTAGGGGTAGTTGTCCCATAACCAACAGCTAGTGGTGTGGTGCAATTGCTGCCATCTGTCCCATACCTTCCAATAGCTTCCATTCCTTCTAGTGGGTCAGTGAACACTCATTTAACAGTCCCCTTGGGTGTTTGTCTCCTAATTAATTAATTTAAATAATAATAATTAGTAATTACATTCATCCTTGATCAAAACTGATCATAATTACAAAACTTTGTAATTAAATTTAACATAAAGTATTTTGCTAATAAAATAATAATTTCTGAAATTTGAGTAGGTGACAAATTCCCTGTGTACCTTTTATGTTAATGCATGTTGCGATGATTTCTTGCTACAGTTAATACTTTAATGTTATACTTGTCGCTATGAATGTTTTGATGTTAATCTTGAATGCATAGATCTGTTTTGAATGCTAAGTAATTGTTTCCGCAATCATCCTCCTTCATTCGGCGGAAACATGGTTCCATCCGCTCTCCCTTGATCACCTTGGGTGAGACCTAATCTTCTCTATAGGTGTTGCTGGACAGGGTAAAACTTGTCCGGTCCGGTGCTTAGGGAGATCGTAGTGGGTTGGTGTCGATAGTGATGGGAATCCCTGTCGACTGGGTTTGAGTCAATATCAACCACTTCGTCAACCAAAGGTTGATCAGGCTATTGGGAATCTATAGACAATTCAGGAGCAGAGGATCCTTCAGACATGGACCACACTCTCCGCACCTCTGGAATAGTAGGGCATAGGTTAGTAAGGTGATCTCCCTTACAAAGTTTACAAGGGAACCTTGGCTTATGTCCTATAAGCTTAGACTCCTTTACAACAACAATACTCTCAGCATGACTAGCATTGGCTGACAGCGTGCCCCCAGCATGACTTGCAGTGGCTGGTTGCTCAGAAGCAGAAGAATTTTGAACTATGGACCACACTCTTTGCACTTCTAGAAGTACAGGGAACAAATAGGTCAGGTGCTCTCCCTCGCAAAATTTACAAGGTAACTTAGCTTCTATTTATTAGGTATGTCAACAATGTCAACTTTCTCAGCATGACTTGTAGTGGCTGATTCAGTGTATCCAGTATGACTCACAGGAACTGGTGACTTGTCATTAATATGACCAGCAGTGATCAATGACGTGTCCTCAACATGACCTATAGTGGTTGAAGACATTCTTTCAGTATGATTAGCAGTGACTGAAAGTTTCCTCCCAGCATGACCTCCAGAGGCTAGGTAGGTGCCCCCAGCATGACTTTTAGAGGCTAGGTGACTACCCCCAGCATGAATTCCAAAGGCTAGGTGGGTGGGTTCAGTATGATTTACAGTGCCTGAGTGAATTCTCCCAACATGACCTCCATAGGTTGGGTAGGTGCCCCCAGCATGACCTCCAGAGGCTGGTTTCATAGGTTTAGTATGATTTATAGTGACTGAAAGAGTTCCCCCAACATGACCTCCATAGGTTGGGTGGGTGCCCCCAGCATGACTTCCAGAGGCTGGGTGGCTACCTCGTTGCTTTGGCATCTGCTTCCTATTCTTCCTCCGTCAATTCCTTTTAGACTGTTGGTTACTAGTATTACTACTTTCACCACATGAGGTAGAAGGAGGAGGAGGAGAAGATGTTATGATGCTCTTGATGTGAGGTGCTTACTTGAGAAGCATCAGGAGCATGCAAGGCGTTCGAAGTTGAAAACAACCAAACCGGTAGCCCTATAGTGAATCCCATAAGATTCAAGGTAGCCATTAAGGGAGTACCAATGTTCCCAATGAATGGAAAAGCACAAGGAGCCCCTTCAACAGAGGTCCCTTGATTGGTGCTCACTTGGATGCTTTGCATAGTTTCTGACTCAACAAACCAGAAATCTCTAAGGCCAACTAAAAACAAGCAGCGCAAAGAGCACACCACAAAGAGCACATGCACGGTACTCAGGTTGTTGAAATCCAACAAGTACCAGTAAAGGATCGTTGGGTCCAATAAGAGGAGGGTTGAAAGGAGTATTAAACTCTATAGCAGTTAGGTCCTCAACCTCAACAGTATCAAAGACCTGTTGATTCGGGGTTCTGGGCTGCAGTTCTCCAAGAACCTTTGTTTCACCTGTAAGTTTAAAAGAACCACGGGAATCTATCCTCCGGCGTCGCAGTGGCAGTGGAGGCTCCACAATGGGAGGAGGAATGTTTTGAAACCTCCGAGACAGATGAAGATGTTGGTCCTCCATAACTATAAACAAGTAAACTAAGTAAAAACCTAGTGGCCACTACAACTAAGGAGCAAACAACATACCACTACAAAATTTCCTAAGTAATCAGACCAAGAAAACATATGGAAAATACTCTTGGAAACAAGTGTGGGATGATTAGGGCCCAGAACAGACTAACAGAGTATCGATGGTCAATTACGTGGCATCCACCGGAGGTCCACAGGGTGCAAGCGTTTGAATCACCAAACCGCCATCCCGTGATTACTGCCAAAGGGTTACCTTCCACGTCTGTTCGAGGTGAAGTGGGAATAACTGCCCACTCTACTTGTGTAGAATCCTAAAGGTATCATACTAAGGCTACCATCAATATGAAATAACCTGGGGGATCTGGGGGGACAATCGCCAGCCTAGTCGAAACGCATGGGCAGGGTAGCAAAGCCCGAAGTCCGAAAGGACCCCTGTATGTTAAATTTTGAGCATTAATTCACAATACTCTTGGATCTTTACTGAGAGAATAACATATACAGTATATAAATGCATAACAATCACAATAAGCATGGCAAGCATCACAAGAATCAAAAGCATGAGAGACAAGAGACACAGAGTTTTCGTGGGGAAAACCCTAAGGTGAAAAACCCCACAACTTTCTCAGAGATAGAGAGAGCAATGGCTCAACGAAAGTACAACCAAAATACACTTGATATAGTCTCCTAGTAGCAGATGATCCTCCTCCTCACTAGTGCGCCACTTTCTGAGTGAGAGAAGTGTGACTTTCCGAATGATAAAAATAGAGATCTCCCGATCTCTATTTATACTAATCTATTTTCCTAGTTACACTATGGGGCTGACTTGTCTATCTAGATACATCCACAATATAATATATATTTTAGGGCCGACTCCACACATGGTGGTCTAATAACCCATTGGCAAGTACACACACTTGCGACACTTGTCAATCCACATGATGACACTTCCTTATAGAGGAATAACATATCTCTAATAAGGGTACAATAAATATATATGAAATACATTCCGAAGTTACATATACATCAACACTCCCTCTTAACTAGGAAGGTATTTCTCGACACAGTTCTACTAGACAAGTCTTCTTCTCGAGATCATCGTCATCATCATCATCACTGCTGCTACTATCTCAACCAATCTCTGACTCTACTCCTCATATGAAGTTCTACAGAGCCAGTCCTTTTTCATACTGGATGTAGGCCCACCACCTGCAGGTCTTCATCATCACTGGCCATACTGTGGAATCCTCAGGACTTATTACGTGCATCACAAAACCTGGCTGCAGCATCCCAGGCTATTACAAACACACAGCTCTACCTGTCGGATCTCCCAGGAGCACATTACATGTGACCCATCACAAAACCTGGATGAAGCATCCCAGACTGTTACGAGCACACAGCTCTACCTATCGGATCTCCCAGGAGCACATTACATGTGATCTCACCACAAAACCTGGCTGAAGCATCTGAGGCCTTTTTCATCCTATCCAGATCTCCCAGGAGCAAATTACATGTGGTCAACCACAAAAATTGGCTGAAGCATCTGAGGCCTTTTTCATCCTGTCCAGATCTCCCAGGAGCAAATTACATGTGGTCATGGAAATCTCTGGATGAAGCATCTGAGGCCTTTTTCATCCTGTCCAGATATCCTAGGAACAAATTACATGCCATAAGACAAAACCTCGCAAGAGCATCTCAGGATGTTATGGGTACAAAAATCTGACCTGAAGATCTCCCAGGGCACAAATTACATGTCCTCCCAGAGCAATGTCTCGAAAGAGCATCCTAGGCTGTTATGGGTACGCAACTCCAACCTATAAGATCTCCCAGACATGCTCATATGCCCAACCTGATCCACGGCCACAAAGTATCATCTGATACTCACCATACATCATCCTGATGTACACATGATGATCCTGATCATCATCACTGCAACATCTTGCTGCATGTCATCTGGAGAATCTCATCATCCACGATCACCCTGATCATACAATGCATCCATCTGATGCACACCAAGTATCTACCTGATACATATCATCATACACAGTGTATCCACCTGATACATAGATACATGATCCACACAATGTATCCATCAACATACATGATCTACCTGATCATACCTGATACATATCAATATACATGATCTACTTGATCATACAATGTATCCACCTGATACATATATAGATACATGGTCCAAGCATCCAACATGATGCATATACAAAATACATACAAATGATCCAACCGATCATATCCAACATCCAACATGATGCGTACATACATATAAATGATCCAACTGATCATATCCAGCATCCAACATGATGCATACATACATATAAATGATCCAACTAATCATATCCAGAATCCAACATGATGCGTACATACATACACATATAAATGATCCAATTGATCATACAAAGCAGAAACTAGAACATCATCCTAATGCTCATCATCCAGCGTTTACATCCACATCCATGTGAAAGATCCTCCTTCCAACATGCTTGGAATGGCTTCAGCAAATGTGTCCATCACTCCTTCCTCAAAGTGTCCTCGATTTGAAGAACACCAAGCCTCTCCCTAAATTACTCGAAATTCACCCTGGCTAGTGGTTTCGTCAGCACATCTGCAATCTACTCATCTGTCACAACATATAGGAGCTTCACAGCTTCTCTATGCACCATATCCCTGATATAGTGATATTTGATCTCTATGTGTTTCGACTTGTCTTGAAGCACTGGATTCTCAGACAACTTCACACAACTCTGGTTATTGCAGAAGATACCAGTAGCATCCAATGGGAGATCAAATAACTCAGACAGTAGCTTCCGTAGCCATACTGCCTCACAACTAGCTGAACAGGCTGCAACATACTCTGCCTCAGCTGTACTCAGTGCTACGCAAGACTTCTTCCTGCTAAACCAAGAGATCACACCTGATCCCATATTGAAGTAGCACCTAGATGTGCTCTTCCTATCTGCAGCACTACCAGCCCAATCTGAATAAACATAACCCTCTAGGTTAAACTTTTGATTCGCTTCATACTTGAGCCCAAAATCCACTGTACCCTTCAGGTACCTCAGAACATGCTTTACAGCAACCAGGTGAACACTCCTCGGATCTGTCAGGAACTGGCTCAATGTGTTCACAGCAAAGAAAATATCTGGTCTCATGTTCGTCAGGTACATCAAGGACCCAATCATCTGACGATACATAGAGACATCAATCGGCTCAGATGAAGCATCACATAGAAGCTTTAGATTCGATGCCATAGGTGTGGCCATGGCCTTGCAATCCATCATCCTGAATCTCTTCAGGATATCTACTGTGTACTTCCCTTGACCAAGGAAGATCCCACTTGCATTCTGCCACACCTCCATACCTAGGAAATAATGCATCATGCCCAAATCTTTCATATCAAACTCAGCAGCAAGCTTCCTCTTAGTATCTGAAATCAATCTGTCATCTCCTGTTACAAATAAGTCATCCACATACAGGAGTAGAATCATAGGATTTCCTTCCTCAACCTTGTAGTAAAGGTTGGAATCTTCTTTACTCTTGGTAAAGCCCAAACTAGATAGGAAATTGTCCATCCTACCATACCAAGTTCTGGGAGCTTGTTTCAAGCCATACAAGGCTTTCTTCAATCTGCACACATATGAATCCCTGTCATGTATTTCGAAACCGAGTGGCTACTCCACATATACTTCTTCTTCAACTACACCATTCAAGAAAGCAGTCTTGACCTCCATCTGCTGTATTTTCCATTTCATCGCTGCAGCCAGGGAAAGTACTGTTCTGATGGAAGTATACCTGGCTACAGGTGCAAAGGTTTATTCATAATCTATTCCCTCTTTCTGAGAGAAGCCACGAGCTACGAATCTTGCCTTGTGTTTCTCTACACTGCCATCTGCAGCATGCTTGATTTTGAAGATCCATTTGGAAGTCACAACAAACTTCTCTTTAGGTCTTGGGACAACATCCCAAACATCATTCTTCATTATTAATTGGTATTCCTCAACCATGGCATCCTTCCATTCTTTCTTTTCCGCTGCTTCTTCATAACTGGAAGGTTCTTTATTCATGATGTCACAGAGTAAAGCAACATAGCTGGTATGTGATCTGGTTCTCTTCTTTGCTCTGTGTTCTTCTTCTAGAATGCCAAATCTTTCTGCATCTTGAATGAGCTCTCTAGCCCATGTAGGTTTCCTCTTGTGAGAGTTATCCTCACGAGGTGGATCTATAGGATCTTGCGGATCTTCAAACTCACGAACAACTTCTGGAATTGCTTCAGTCATGGTAGTGTCTTGAAATCTAGTTTCCTTAGGTTCTTCATAAACTTCGATAGGTTCCTTCCTTGATTTGATGAATGCTGAGTTTTCATCAAATGTCACATCCCTGCTGACATCAATCTTTTTGAACCCTGGAAAGTATATTCTGTAAGCCTTTGAGCTTTCACTGTAACCCACAAAGATACCCTTCTTTCTCGAAGGATTTAGTTTGGTCCTCTTTTCCTTTGGGACATGAGTGAATACTGGACAACCAAATATTTTGAGATGGCTGACTTCAGGTTTCTTACTAGAAAAGACTTCTTCTGGTGTCTTGTTGTCCAATATCTTGTGGGGTGTTCTGTTCTGCACATATATAGTTGTTCTAGCTGCTTCTGCCCATAGATGCATAGGTAGATCCTGGTCATGTAGCATTGCTCTTGCTGCTTCCATGATTGTTCTGTTCTTCCGTTCTGCAATTCCATTCTGTTGTGGATTGTAAGGAGCAGTCAACTCCCTCTTAATCCCTGAATCACTGCAAAGCTTCTTGAAGTCACCTAAGGTGAATTCTCCACCATTGTTGGATCTGAATGTTTTGATCTTCTTTTCAGTTTGATTCTCCATCAAGGTTTTGAATTCCTTGAACTTATCAAACACCTCATCTTTGTTCTTCAAGAAGTAGACCCAAGTCTTCCTGGAGAAGTCATCAATAAATGAGACATAGTAAATATACCCACTTAGAGAACTAGATGACATAGGACCACATACATCTGAGTGGATGATTTCCAAGATATCTTTTGCCCTGCTTTCATTGGTTGGAAATTCCTTCTTAATGTTCTTTCCTCTTGCAAATCCTTTGCAAACACCTGCATGTTTGGTCTTGATTTCAGGAAAACCTTCTACAACCTTACTTGCAATTGGTAATGCCCTATAGTGCATATGTGCAAGTCTTCTATGCCAAAGTTCACTTGGCTCCATGGAGTCATGTACCATGGCATGTTCAGGTTGTCCCTTCAATTTATACAATCCCCCTCTTGCTCTCCAATCACTATTGCATCATCAATAGTTTTACCTTTTGGCCACATTAGGACTTGGCCATCCACAAATGCAATCCTCATACCTTTTGCATCCAATGCGGATATGGAGAGTAGATTCTTCTTGAGCCTAGGTACATACAAAACATCTTTCATATTCAAAGACTTCCCAAAGTCTAGATTGTAGGAGGCCTCACCACTTCCTTTGATAGGGTATTGGTAGTCATCCCCAAGTTTCACCTTATGGGGTGACTCATGTTCAGATAGGTTAGCAAAGGATTCTTTAAACCCAGTTATGTGTTTTGAAGCCCCACTGTCAATTAACCAATCATTACAACCATGGGAGATAGTACCTGTGAGAGTAGAGATTAGAACATACTCTTCTTCGCTTGATGAGTTATCATCATCACTTTCTGCTCTAGCCTTCTTCTTGGGAGGTTCATCATCCTCGGCAGCATGAGCATGAAACCTTCTTTTGCTGCCCTTCTTCTTCTTGTTGAAGTTGTTGTTGTCCTTGTTGTTCTTGGGACAATTTATGGCAATATGTCCTTTTTCATTACAGGTGAAGCATATTCTTCTTTCTTTGAAGTGACGTGAAGATTTCTTGGAGTGAGATGGCTCTCTCTTGGACTTCCCTTTCTTGGTGTGAGCTATGAGAGTTTGATCTTCGTTCCCCATCTTTTCTTCTCATGCCACAAGCCTTGCTTCTTCTTGTGAGCATTCTTCCCGTAGTCTGCTGAAGGAAATCAACTTCTTTCTTGCACAAATTCCTTGAATGAAGGAATCCCATGACCTAGGTAAGCCATTCAGAGTGGTCATGACAACTTCACCATTCTCTACCATTTCATCCACTGCTTCTAGTTGTTCCTTGATCTGGGAGACCCTTGAAAAATAAGATTGAATGGTTTCTCCATTCTGAAACTTTACTCTTTTCAATTGGTTCCGTAGGGTCATCTTCCGATTTATGTTCTTCCCTTCAAATAGCTTGGTCAAAGAGTCAAACATCTCCTTGGGTGTCTTTAGAGAAGACACATGGGGTATGAGATGGTCTTTGATAGAATCAACAATGATTCTCTTTGCCTTGACCAAGTTCTTATTGTGCAATACTTTAGCCTCTTCATCCTCTGGGATAGGGATGTCTTCTTTTATATATGAGTCCAACTCATTCTCTTCCAGGATTAACCCAATCCTATACTTCCAAGCTCGGAAGTTATTAGCCCCTTTAAGCTTATCCTCAAGCTTGGTGTGGTGAGACATCTTAAAGAGTACTTCAAATGGAAATAGAAAAGATTTAGGTCTTAGCACTTAAAATGCTGAAAACTGGATCTGGTCTCGGATTAGGGTTTGCCGGAAAAACCCTAAAAATTCAAAATGTGAATTTCAACTTTCTGAAAGGATAGAAATATGCGCCTTGATGAGCTGATCAGCCTAGTGTATTCAGAATTTGAGATCAACAAAGCTTTACCCTTCAGATTTACCTTTTTGTCCTCCCGGGTTCACTAGGGAGAGCCCTGAATTAGGGTTTGTGTTTCCCGGAGATCTACCCAGCCAAAAATCTCGATCCAAAGCTCTAAACTTTGATTTTTGCAAGGAGCTTCCAGCTATGTCTTTAGATTTCAGAAATTCCTATTTTTGTGGAAACCCTAATGTTTAAGGCCAAATATGAAAATGCTCAGAATTGAATTCTGATTGGACAAATAGATTCTCCTTGATGAGTAGAGTCAATCTACTATACTGATTTTCCAAAAACTGTGGAAAGAAACCCAATAAACAAGAAACTCAAGTTTCCGTCACTGCAAAATGTCTTCTTCTCAGGGTAGCTCTGATACCATGTTAAATTTTGAGCATTAATTCATAATACTCTTGGATCTTTACTGAGAGAATAACATATACAGTATATCAATGCATAACAATCACAATAAGCATGACAAGCATCACAAGAATCAAAAGCATGAGAGACAAGAGACACATAGTTTCCATGGGGAAAACCCTAAGGTGAAAAACCCCACAACTTCCTCAGAGATAGAGAGAGCAATGGCTCAACCAAAGTACAACCAAAATACACTTGAGATAGTCTCCTAGTAGCAGATGATCCTCCTCCTCACTAGTGTGCCACTTTTTGAGTGAGAGAAGTGTGACTTTCCGAATGATCAAAATAGAGATCTCCCGATCTCTATTTATACTAACCTATTTGCCCAGTTACACTATGGGGCCAACTTGTTGATCTAGATACATCCACAATATAATATATATTTCAGGGCCAACCCCACACATGGTGGTCTAATAACCCATCGGCAAGTACACACACTTGCGACACTTGTCAATCCACATGACGACACTTCCTTATAGAGGAATAACACATCTCTAATAAGGGTACAATAAATATATATGAAATACATAGATGAAATACATTCCGAAGTTACATATACATCAACACCGTACGCGAGTCAACTCTGGTTTATGGTTGAGAGGAAAGTGAGGGGATATCCTCAACAATTCCAATCTCCCACGGCCTCGTGCGTTTGAGTAGAGCATCCCAGGACTATTTGATAGAAATGGATTTACCTAATACAAAGTCGTACTACGATTGTTGAGTAATGAAACAAGTTTCGGATCGTTTAAGGTGATTTAAGTCCAAAACTCTATCCTAAGCTAGTTGATGTTGTGTATACCTAAAAAGAAAAACGTTGCTAATAAATTATATTAATATTTTTTATTAAGGGCTACTTTTTACTCAAGGGTTGCAGTGCGGTGTGTGGAATGGTTTGTATGAAAGTAAAGTGCTTGTAAAGTACAGCTTTCAAATTCACAAAATGTTTCTCTTTTTGTTTATGATTCTTTCAAAAACTTGAAACCTAAGCAATCCTAAATTGAAATATTTTTGTATTTTCTTTTAATATTTCAAAGTAAACTATGCTACCTTAAAATGATGAAAGACCTTACTACTAAGCTACATGAACAATTTTTGTCTTTTCTGATAAATGTAAGAGAAAAATAACTTGTTCAAAAGCAAGCAAGATCTAAATGTAAAATGTGAGTAAGACAAACACTTAAATGACTCAAAACAAACGAATCGAAAGACTCGATGAAGACTTGACTTACCAAGTTTTTGCAAAAGAAAAACTTGAGGCTTGGAAACAAAGTAAAAAAAGAAGTAGGGAAAAGAGACACTCGTAACGGAAAGGAAAACCTAAACAGGTTGCTCCTAAGCATCAAAACCCTAAGAAAACACTAAGCCAAGCAAAGGAGTAAGCAAGCGAACCAAAAGTGACCTTACCAAACACACAGACTGGAAAGACGGCTAGCTAGAAGGCTTTGACTTACTTGGACTGAACTGAAAAAACCAATCAGAAAGTATCTAAACCAAGCAACCTTTCGAAAGCAACCCTAAGGACTCAAACTTGAAGGTCAAACCCTAATGGAAATGATAAGACGAAGTGAAAGTGTGCAAAATGTTGCCACAGACAACATACGTTAAGAACGCAGGTCTGTATGATTGCAACAAGCAACTAGGGTACAGGTATGCAGCTATGTCCAAAAGAGAATAGTGCACAAACTTCAAAAAAGGCTAGAAAGCAGTAAGGACACTTAAACAAGTACTCAAGTAAGCAAAATCAAGTTAAAAGACTCAAAGGAGGTAAACAAGACTCAAAAGAGACATGGAAGTCTCAGGGATCAGTCAAGGAGGCAAAGCAACAGGCTGGAAGTGGAAGCAAACCACTGAAAATCAAACCCTAACAACAAACTGAAAATTACAGGAAAATGCACTACTATGCAGTGCAAAAACCAGTGCACACTAGGACATATGCACTACTATGCAGTGTAGAAAGAAGCGCTCATCAAATGGTATGCGCTACTGTTAGTAGGGAAGACCAGTGTTCATGTCTCAGAAAGATAGAAACAGGCTTTGCAGCAATAAAATGAGATGAATCAAGCAGTAAGGAACATGTAACATAGACCTATAAGACCTCGCAAAGAATAAAAAACTGAAAAAGGGACTGGAAGATAAACCTGACTAGCTCTCCTAGAGCAGAAAAACACATGGTTACTCCCCAACGGAGTCGCCAGTATGTTGTTCAGGATTTCTACCTTATAGTGACGAGAGACACTACCAACTAGGCGGGGTTGACAGGTAAATACATTAATTTCATTACAACTAGTTCTTACAAATGAAAGAGATCGGGATATCGAAAGACATACCTTTAACCGACGGCTGGTCCTAGCTTTCACTTGATTTCTCGCTTGGTCTCTCGCTTGATGAACCTGCAACACAAAGGATACCTTCCTCAACGTATCTTGACTATATATAAATATGATGAAATCAAAAAGTAATTTAACATCAAATATAATTAGATATTAATCCAAATGAACATACAATCCAATAGACATTCGATTTGGGATAGGAAGGGTATTTCAACATTATTATTGTCAAAGAAACATGAATCAGTACAATATACCTGACGTGTCGAGATGTTTCTGTAACTGAGTCCTGGGATCCTGCTCTTCACAATGACTTGGGAATTTTCTCCAGCGTAACAACCCTTAATGCATTCTTTCTCCCCCTCTCTCTCATGCATCCTCCTTGTATTTGTGGGACAAGGTAGGAAGTTTGGATCGAGAGGTAGTTGGATTGGGAGGTTGGCGAAGTTGCAGAACCAACTTCAACTAATCCCAATTCGTCAACTTAATATATTTTTTGACTTCATCTTAAGATGTGCGCGAGTTTCATACAATAAGAGTAGCGCACAGTATGCAACTCTTGTACTTTTCAACAAGCGTTTGCAAAAATTTTCAAGGTGTGCACTAGTTTCACTTGAGCAAAGTAGGGCATACTAGCAGATGTGTGCTGGTTCACTGCCTAGAGAGTAGCGCACATGTCAAAAAGTTGGTGTAAACAGGGGTTTTCTCAGCTGAAGAGGGTAGCTCCAGTCCATACATTATCTAGGTCAACCTAGCTCTTCAATCCATGTTGTCCTTTTGTGTGATCGACATCGTAATGTGATCACGGATGGGGAAGTGCAGATTTGACCTATAACAGTGACTATTTGGCTTTGAAGGAAGGATATCACTTGGTTTGTATTACATTGCTTGAGAGGGACTGCCTCTACCCACCTAGTAAAGTAGTCCGTGGATGTCAAGATATACTTGTGTTGAAAGGAGGAAACAAGTATGATGGGTCCAACAAAAATCCAATCCCCATTGTTGAAATGGAAACTGAATTGTTACTGGCTGCAAAGGAAAGGCATGTTTTTTCATTTTCCCAGCAAACTTCTGACAGGGCTCACATCTTCTAACATAAGCATAGGCATCCTTGAACAAAGTAGGCTAGTAAAATCCCGCCCTTAGGATCTTGTGTGCCGTGGTTTCTCCTGAGAAGTTCCCTCCCGTAGGTCCTACATGAAATTGCAAAAGAATATTATCAATTTCTTTTTTCTTTAAACACTTGATACTAACACCATCATAATTCTTCCTAAAAAGAACTCCATCTATAAATTGATATGGCGTAGCTCTTAACCTTAAATCTCTACGTTTTTTAAAGTCTAGGGTTTCAGGAGCAAACCCATGGTTGAGGAAGAATTTAATGTCATCATACCATTCAGATGCTTGAGTTGTGATAACATTAACAAAACCTGTTGTTGTACTCTCTTCTTGTTCCCACTCAAGTTGTTGTTGTACAGTGTCATTGGATTGAGAGGTCATTAGGCACAAGCCTTGGCCTTTCACAATATTTGCTGGTCTGATCTCCAAGTCGTATTATTGTAAAGTAGTCATCCAATGAGCTCTCTTCTCACCTAGCTCCTTCTAAACCAAAACATTTTTGATAGCTGAATAAGGAACAATGACCTTAGTCCTAGATTTCAATAAATACATTTTGTAATGTTTTACAGATTTGTAGACCACGTAAGCTTGTTTATCGATCTAGGAGTAGTTGATCTCTGCTCCCTTGAACATGGAGATCATGAATGAAATAGGGATTTCAGCATCATTATCATGTTTCTATGTCAGGACAGCTGCGTAGGAGAAATCAATAGCAAAAGTGTATAAAATAAAATCTTTGCTGAAGTCAGGATACATCAGAGCAGGAGCTTTTGCAATGGCCTTCCAAATTTCAACAAAGGCATTTCTTTGTTCCTCAAACCACTTAAACTGTGCATCTTTTTTAACTAATTGTTGCAATGGCTTAACAATTTGAGCAAAATTCGGAACAAATATACGAATGAAACTAATCTTCCCAAGAAAGGATTGCATGGCCTTACGTGAACCAGGTAAGCCGATCTTTGAAATGGCTTCTGTACATTCTGGATCGATTATCATGCCTTCTTTCGAAACAATAAAACCTAACAACTTACCTTCAGTGACTGCAAATATTGACTTCTTAGGGTTCAATGAGATTCCATATTTTTTGCAGCACTCAAACACTTATTTTCGAGCAGATAAATGTTCATGTCATTTTTTAGAATAAAAAGTAATATCATCTAAGTATACAATGACATAATTATGCATCAAACCCCTGAAAGCTATATCCATAGCTCTCTGGAATGTAGCTGATGCATTTATCAGCCCAAAAGGCATTTTCCTGTAGGAAAAGGTTCCCCAAGGAGTCCTAAAAGCTATTTTTAATTGATCATCAGGGGCAACCAGGACTTGGTTATATCCTGAGAAGCCATCAAGGAGAGAAAACATCTCAGACCTTGCTACTTTCTGTAAAATATTCTCCATTGGGGGAATAGGGTAGTTGTCCTTCTCGAAAGCTCTGTTTAAGTTTCTAAAATCAACACAGAGTCTGATTTCACCATTCTTCTTTCGAACAGGTATCAAGTTAGCAATCCACTGTGTATGTCTGACATGGAATATAATTCGAGTTTCCAGTAACTTCTTGAGCTCCTTTTTTACAGAGGGTTCCAGACTGGGATGCATCTTCCTTAACTTCTGCTGATAAGGTTTTACTTCAGGTTTCATTGGTATATTATGGTGCGTGATACTGGTGTCAAAAGTTTTGAGTTCATCATATGTCCATGCAAAAATATCTTTGAACTCTTTACACAACTTGATAAAAGATCTCTTTTCCTTAGTAGTGCAATCAACCCCTAGATTGATGAAATGAGGATTCTGTTCAGTCCCTAGGTTGATAGGATTATAATTGAGGGATGAAATCTGGGTTTTGCAGTTGGTCTTTTGCTTGAACTTATCTTGCAGGCCATAAAATTTCTCCAGGTTGATGACTGATTTAGAGATAAGGTTGGAAGGATCAGTCAGAGATTTCTCATGCTCAGCCTCATCTATTTTGACATCTTGAAAAGTGTCCTGGGCTGTGAGAAAGTATAATATTTGTTGGTCAATCATCAAATACCTTCCAATTTGTCACATTATTGGGAATAGAAGGCCCGTACATGAGTTCAATTGAAAAAGTTTCAGGTGGCAAACCTTCTGGTGGAATCAACCTAGATGCAGTATTAGCCAATTGATCTGCATCAAAATTCTGTGATCCGGGGACTGATTTGATGTTAAATGCATAAAAAGCATTAGTGAGACTCTTACCATTTTTTGATAATTAATCAAATGAGGAGAAAAACAATGTATTTTGTTTCTCACCTGTTTAACTATGATCTCATAATCTCCATAGCATTCGATTACCTGTGCACCCATATCAATGGACTTCTTGAGTCCCTGGACTAGAGCCTCATACTCAACTATATTGTTGGTACATTCAAACTCAAGTCTACAGGAAATCATGGTTTTGGTCCCTTTTGGATCAATTAGGACACAACCTACACCAGCTCCATCTTTAGATCTAGAGCCATCAAAAAATAAAGTCCATGAATTCAAATCTATCCTAAAATTTGTATTTACATTGTATACATTATGTACAACAGTACCTAATAATGGAACATAAGTGAGATTGAAAATTTGAGACTGATTATGTATATTCTCAGTTGGTGAAAAATACACAGGTAGATACCCAAATAAAGTATCAAAAGTGTAATGTTCCACATGTGAGATATAGTATGCAGCAGGTTCAATGGGGTCATTTAAGTCTGTGACAATTTGCTTCATATAAGGTTCCCTACTAATTTTAATTCTGTTTGGCCTCCCATTGTAAGGAAGCCATAAGTGAGACCAGTCAGTAGCAAAGTATCCTTTGAGATTCTATGACCAATCTCTGCTCAGCCACATGCCATACATTTCTGGGATGTCAGCCACAATAATATCCACTGTCTGGTGGATTTTGGGATCAACAGATAGTGTTAACAAGACATTTTTTAGTTTTCCCACTACCCTAACTTTAGATATGTCAAGTTGGACAATTTGAGTAGGGCAGGGCTCCACAGAGGCATTCAACTTCTTGTAGACAGATAGTGGCATCACATTTGATGAAGCCCCTGAATCTATCATACAATTATGGACATTTATATTCAAGACTTCAAAAGTAAGCAAGAAAGGAGGTGTCTTCTTGCTATATGGTTTCTGATTTCCAGGTTTAGAGTATGTCTCTAGAGTCTCCCTGGGTTTGTTGACAATCATACTTTTGGGTAGACTATCCCTCATGGCATGTATTTTCGAAAGCTCAAATAGAGAAATATTAGCTTTTACTCTTTTTAAGTCCTTAATGAGACTACATTCTATTTCAGGAATTAAAGTGTCCTTATGTGCTGGTGCTTTACCTTTGTTTAGTGTGGGTGTTGAAGTGGAATGTAATACCCCATTTTGACCCTTATGATATATTAGCTTTTAATTTAAATATTGTATACATGTGATGTATGTGTTCCTAGCATGGAGCTCAAGGCCAAGGCCCTGCTAGTGGATGCTCAAATTTTATTTAAAAGGAAAGTATTGGATATTATGTTACCCATGTGCTATTTAACCATGGAACATTGTAAAAATGATGTAAATAAACATCATGCAATAAAATACCAAACTGGCTATGGAGGAAACTAATGACAAGGGGCCATGTGTATCCACTAGGGAGTGGTGAGGGGGCTGTGGGATTGAACCATAGCTTTCCAAATGTCATTGTGAGAACCCATTTGACTTTCCTTGCTGACATTTATTTCAGTTGTAAGAAGGTTGTTGAAGAAAACAGTCCATGGCTTCAATGGAGCATGGGCAGCCCAGAAATTTGTATGGCAGGGTATGGGCTCTGTTTTCTTGTACCACAAGTCACCTTACCTTATGGGGGTTTCTTCTTTCTCATTCCCATTCTAGGGTGGAAGATCCCAGCATCATTTTCCATCCAAAAACGAATTCCCAACAGTGAGCAAAACCAGAAATCGTAACTTTGCAAGAACCCACGTTTTGAAGAGCCATAAACACCCAAAATTGGAATTTGACAGTGAAATCCAATGGGGGATCCATAGATATGAACCTTGGGGCGAATTTGAGAGTATTAGATACCCCGAAATCCATTGGAAAACCCAGTTTTTACAGTCCAGAAATCAAGTGATGGGATTGAGTTATTGGATGCCAGAATTGTGAGAAATCCAAGTGTGAATGACTGAACAGAGGTTGGGTTTGCTTGATAAACCTAGTGAAGGATAGAATCTCAGGGAATTAGCAACTGGACCTTTCTATGCCCATCTTGAAGAGCACTGGAGGGAAGGGACGCTTGAGTGACTGTGCAACAGAGAAGGGTAGGTAATGTAATGTGGGTGGGTAGGTAATGTGGGTGCCCTGACTGTTGAATTATCTTGAGATGCCTGTAGCACTGTGGATGAGCTCACTGGCTTAGCATCCTCCTCATTTGTCATTATATGCTTGATAAACCCAACTGTGTGTTGGCTTAGCATAGTTGTTGAGTGAAACCATGGCTGTGAGTGAGCCCATTTAGTTCCTCCTTAGTGGATACACAACCCAGCTCGAGGGTGATCTCTCAGCTGAAAGAATATAAGCTGGACAGAGATCTATGGTTGGGTGGAACATTGCTCTCACATAGCTAGTTGTTTGGACAGCTTCATCTCAAAGATAAGTATTCTCTATGGTTTGAATTATGCTCATTCTGTGCTCTGTTCTGAATGCTAGTTGTTTCATGTTAATGAGACAGAATTATTATGTTATTATGCTTGACATGAAGTCTGTACATAGCATGAGAATGGGATGGACTCTCTACCTGTTGATTGATCATTTGCTTGAGTTGAATATGCTAATGCATTACTGTTTGTGTGTGTTAATATGAGTTTTAATTCCGCTGTGTTTATTGGAAGTATGAGTCTGCACACACAAGTTTTTATTTATTATGAATTTCTTAGTAATTGTAGCTAGGGTTTTACCCCTAGCTTGTGCCAATGAGCACCTACTAAGGAGAATGGACTCCTTAGTAGCAGTTCAGTATATTAAACTAATTATGCAATAAACAAAACATTAAATTATTTCTAATACAAGCATGAAGCATAAACACCAAAATGAAAGAATAACTTTGTATTGATGTTACCTTGAGTGTCAAGGTTGGTGAAGCCCTTTGCAGTGTCCAAGAGGATGCTCCAAGCTTCAAGAATGCTCCTTCTCCTTCTCCAATGTTGGGAATGGGCCAAAGGTGGCTCTCAAGGTGAAAATAGTTCAAAGGTGAACTAGGGTTTCGAGAGAGATTTTGGCAGAGTAAGGGTGCTTGTGATTGTGGATATGGAATAAGGGATCTCCATCACCTATTTATAGTTTTTTGGTGGTGGAGTGCTGACCCATGGTTTTAGGAAACACATGGTTTTAGGCAGCTGTATAGGGTTTTTTCCTCCTTTTCCTCATTATTTTATATTTTTTATTCCCTTTTTAGGGGATTTTTGCTATTTTTGGAGGAAAAGGGGGTTTTTTAGCCTTTTTTAGGCTATTTTGAGGGTTTTATGGCCTTTTGGAGGCATTTTAGGCCTTTTGGAGGCTTTTTAATGGGATTTTTTGGGATTTTAAGGGAAAAATGGTAGGAAAATGGACAAATGAGCCATATAATGTGG
Organism: Larix kaempferi; assembly: GCA_027924585.1. Taxonomy (NCBI): domain Eukaryota; kingdom Viridiplantae; phylum Streptophyta; class Pinopsida; order Pinales; family Pinaceae; genus Larix; species Larix kaempferi. The sequence goes on along the minus strand of BSBM01001044.1, from coordinate 619,188 downwards.
TAAATGAGCTAGTGAGCACTTTTTGGGTGTTAACAGATTGCCCCCTGATGTGCGAGGGCAGGAGCTCATCGTATGGCCGATGGACATCATAAGTCATGAATGGTTTTCCTTGGGAGTGGAGAGGAGAGAATAAACAAACTGAAGCCCGGAACAACGATCCCGAACAACTGCAAGAACTAAAAGTACATAACCTCAATAAAGGATGAGGAATCATCTGATCATATGGACGAGGCGGGCATTCCCATGCTCGTATCAGGATATAACATAATAACAACAATGGGGTCCAAAAATGGGGACCTGAAATATACATGACCTCAAATACTGACTGAGGAATAATCTCAATATATGGACGAGGCGGGCATACCCATGCTCGTATCAAGATACATAAACGTAACTGTAAGGCCCGAAAAGGGGGACCTGTAAGATACATGACCACTGTGTACATCATAAGAATCCAGAGGGGACACAAATCTGGGGCATACTGCTGAGCGGATCATGTGTGAACTGCAGAACTGGTGCACCGGAACAATCAACAGTGCTACTGAGTGTGGTACCAAAGGAACTGATGAGCTGCTGGATCATAGTGACTGGGGTCAAACTCTCCATGGTACACTGAACTGGAACTGAAACTGGGTACTCAAGGAAGCATGGAACTGGATGGCTTCCGAATACAAACGCCAACGCAGCCCGGACATCCACAGGAACATACAACTGGGCGTTCCGAAGTGACTCACCAATGTGCTAGAGTCGGGGGAAATCCGGGGTCTTCGACAAAAAACTGATGGAATATAATCCTACGCGATCCTCAACGATGCGATCAAGGTGCTGAAGTCGAGCATGTGAGGAACAACCACGCAGAGAGGCAATGATGTCTCCTCTCAGAATGATCCGTAGGCACTTACCACAGATGGTGATAAGTCCAAGGCGTAGGGACCTCTGGGCCTATCCTCTGGAATAGAGGAGCTGTCGTCGACAGAGGGAGACCTGCCCCTATCAAGGCAATGATGTTTCCTTGACAGGAGCGCGAGGTACAAGACCGAAATGTGATAGTGCTGATGGCAGGACTGATAAACTGTGGTGGGACAACTGGGCAAGTAGAGCGGGTGAACTCAAACTTCCTTTGTTCAGAGTATGATAATGGGAATGATCTGGCAGCATATGAAACTGACTCAGGGGAAAGGGATCATAGCTGTAATGGATCTGGGGTAATAACTGGCTGAGGGAGACTCAAGCTGGTATAAAATGGCAGGAGACTGCAGAATACTCTGAACAAAGGCGACCTAATTGGGGGTGCTGCCGAGATGATCGATTTGAGTGCCATGAGGCACGGGAGGATACTTCTTCATGGGTTAAGGAACTAGAAGAAGTGTGTGGATAAAATGATACTGTCGTGTGGATTTTACGAGCCCAGGACAGTTCATGCTCGTGGTTGCTTTCAATTTTAAGGAGTCTGAAAGCGATAAGAAGACTCTGAGGTAGTGAAATGGTACTGTCGTGTGGATTTTACGAGCCCAGGACAGTGCATGCTCATGGTTGCTTTCAATTTTAGAGAGTCTGAAAGCAAGGAAGAAGACTCCAGGGGGTTGCTTTTTCGTAGGTTTAGTCTCCAAGGCCCAAAGAAGCATAAAAGGATGCAATGAAGAACTCTTCTAGCCGGTGTGACTAGAGTATTCCTTTTTCGTAAGTAGTCTACCAGGTCCGGAAAAGGGTTAAACTTATACCAGATAGACGCCCTTTCAGGTACTTTAACGAGCATGAAAGGAAGCAAGATTGCTCGGCGGTCTTTTTATTCTTTTAGGAGTCAGAAAAGAGCTTAACGGAAACTCCCTAAGTGCCCTTTTCGTAAAGGACTTGTCCGGCCCGAAAAAGGGATAAAATTATACCGAACAAAAGGAATGGCCAGGCAAGGAGGAAGTGTTCAATCAAGGTTGAGTAATGATGACCAAGAACGAGGGTAGGTGGGAACACTGATGGACCTCCTTGCGGGGTAGATGAAATGGTGGCAAAATAACGAAACATTTGCAGTATGACAGGAGTGAATGGCTCATGTAAAAATGTGGAACAATCCGATGGAGGCCGATGTGGCACGCAAACCGAGGCAGCAAGGTGTTGGGACACAATGTTGAAATTGTACCAGGTGAGAGCGAGAAATGATCTCAAGCATCATCACGAGCTCGGAAAAATGAATCCGGCGATATAAAGGATGTCAAAAACGGGTGACGGCCGATGTGGCACGCAAACCGAGGTGACGGGGGCATTTTGAAAAATGCCCGGAAAATCTGGAGGTGAGAGCGAGAAATGATCTCAAGCATCATCACCAGCTCGGAAAAATGAATCCGATGGTATAAAATATGTGAAAAACGAAGAACGGCCGATGTGGCACACAAACCGAGGTGACTAGGGGTCGGGACACAATGTTGATATTGGTCCTGGTGAGAGCGAGAAATGATCTCAAGCATCGTCACGAGCACGGAAATATGAATCCGGCAGTGCAAATGGTGCAAAAAATGGAGGTCATAATACTAGGTGTATCATGATGGCCTGCGGGGGCAGAATACTAGGTGTATCAAATCAAATCAAATCTACAAGTGACACGTGACCTCAAAAATGGTTGAGATCACAAGTGTGAAAAAGTGAGCAGGGTTAATGACTTGCCCCCATGCTATGTGCATGGGGTTTGTGATTATGGATCACATATGTGTGGGTTTGAACAATGGGTTCATTGACGTGCTGAGATAGATGTGATGGGGAAGGTTCAAAATGATTGATCATGCCCCCTATCCCAGGGTCGAGGGAATCTATTATGCCCCTTGACTCAGAGGTGTCAAGGTGGTGCTCTATGATGGCGGGGTCAAGACCGGGAACTTCGGTATAGGACCAGGCAAAGACATCACGGAACTCTCTGAAGAGGTTAGTATATTCCTCAATCTCTTGTTTACTGCAGAATGCTCCTAAAGTGATGAGTTCAGGGGCACGTCCTGGGGCAGCGATATCAACTTGGATGACAGGTGAGATGTTGGCCATGTTACCTTCCTCGAAGGCATCCGGAGCAGGAATAGGGTCCTTGAACCAGTCGACCTTGGTGGGGAGGAAGTCTTTGGATTCGACCGCGTATTGGGTAGCGGTGCTAGAGGAAGACGCTTCTGGGATGAAATAGGAACGGTGGTGCATATCATCCCAAGGATAATCCGGGGCAGTTAGGGCCTCAAGAATCTCCTCATCAGTACGGAAAGTCTGCGTCGTCAAATCGGTTGACGAGGGGGAAGTGGGAGTGTTGGTTGAAGAGATCATGTAGATGATATTAACCTCTTCAGAAGGGGGAGAGACCGGGGGGTAGATCTCCTCAATGGTAGGTGGTGCCGTCTCAAGGTCCAGATTGTTCATCTCATAAAGAGCTGCTCTGTAATCCGGGAGATCGGGACAATGATGTGAATAGTGCCCGTAAATACCGCAGATGGCGCAGGAGTGGTTGGTACGTAGGGACTTATCTTTAGTCTTAGGAGTAGGGTTTAGTTCGACTGTTGGGATGTTAGGATCGTCGTCGAGCATTTGCATGTGCTTCTGCAATGCGGGTAACTGTGGGCATTGGTGGGTCGCATGGCCCAACTCGTCACACAGCGAGCATTTGGGAGGAGCACGAAACACTGGAGGGTTCTTGACTGTCTTTGGAGGTGGGACAGCAGTGTAAGGTTGAGGACCTCTGCCCCCAGTGGGTTGAGGAGGAGGAGGAGGTGTCGTGGAGGACGAAGGGGTAGAGACCCCGGGAGGTGGGTGGGTGGTAGTAGCCATGGGTTGCACCGGCTGGAGGACGACATCTGGTGTCGGCGGGTGAACGGGAGGCGAAAGGTACCATACAGGTAATCCCAAGGTTAACCCAGGGAGGCTAAGGGTAGCCATGACCGGGGCGCTTACTACTCCTGCTGGAGGAACTAGGAAGGGGATCGTATGGATCGGTGTAACACCAATGTGACTAGGTACCAATGGTGGTTTAGGCAACAAGGATGGTTGATTGTTAGGTGGTAGGATGTCATGGGACAAGGTACATAAGTCAGACATTTCGGGCGTAGATGATGGCGGAGGAATGGATTGAAAGGTGGAGGTCATCGGCGCGTCTGAGTAGACTCCAGGCCCCGTAGAAGAAACAAATGAGGTGGAGGCAGGAGAAACAGGTTGTTCAACCATGGGGAGAACATTTTCCGGTGCCGCTGGAGCACTGGGATCATAGTAGGTGAGCTGGTCAATCTTAACCACGCGTCCTTCATGGGGGAACATCATGGTGCGAAAGACAGAAGAGGCAACCGCCCGCATGGCATACATGTAGCTGCGGCCAAGTAGAAGGTTGTAATCCAATTGGGCATTGATTACCTCTATGTCAATAAGAACTGTTTTACCACCTAACTGGACTGGAACGTTGGGTAGAAGGCCTTGGGGCTGGGCCGAACGACCGTCGTAGGCACGTAACGCAGTGGTGGACTGCTGGAGAGGAGGGGATCCTAGCTTCTGCCATACAAATGTAGACATAACGCATGTGGAAGCACCCTCATCAATGATGCACCGATGGATAACAAGATTCCTAACGGAGACTGTAACTTGGAAGGCTAAGCTAGAAGGTAGGCGTGGTTCAAACTGGTCTAAATCAAACGCCATCAAATGTGAATCAGTTGGGTCAATCCCCCCGATGGCGGAAAGTAAAGTCTTGCGCTGGGAAGGGCAGTTCTTCAAGACTTCCAACGCAGACATGGCTGCGGGAGATTGGGCTAGGTCGTCTACGATGTTGTAGTTTGACGCAGCGCGCGCGTTAGGGTTATTGTTGATTCGGCGCAGTGGGAAACGAGGTGCTTTCGCAGCGCCGTCTGTGGGAGGCGGAGGGATACGTAACGCCTGATCGGTGGGGTGGGCGTTAGTAGTTTTATCCGTGGGAGTGGCTTCAGAGGTGGAGCCATATTGGTTCCGACGGGTCTGGAGGTTGACGTCAGCTGATGACATCATCAATAAGTGGTGGGTACCTGAGTCAAACATGGGTTGATCAGGGGCAGCGTAGGTGATCTGTTGTTGTTGGGGTTGCACGTTAGCTTGAGGGGCCAACGGCTGAGTGTTCACCACGCCTTGGGTCGGTAAGGGGTTTTGCAGCACCAAAGGGGGTTGCTGAGGTTGGGGGGGGTTGGGCGGTGCTTGGGGAGCCGCATGCCCTTGGCGATGGGCCTCGTCAACCCAAAGCTGCCGAGCTCGCTCCAAGTGTGGGAAAGCATGGGTGTAATGTCCATAGACCCCGCAAATAGAACAAGGGTGGTTCGTTCGCAGATTGGGGTTTTTGGCCTGCTTGGGCGGGCGATCAGGGTTTTGATTAGCGGGGGCCGCATTATTGTTGTCGGGGGGATTAGCCGGTTGACCAGATTGGTCTGCAGGTTGGTTGTTCCCACGATTACGGCCTTTGCCGCGGTTCTGTTGGCCCTGGTTACGTTGGTTATTCTGGTTTGGCTGCGGGTTATGTTGGGCGTAAACTTGCCCTTGGGCAGCAGGTGGATTTTGAGGTTGCGCAGGTGCAGGGGCAGGCTGCGGAGGGTGATATGTAGGTTGAGGCTGAGCAGGTGCAGCAACTTGAGGGGGTTGCTGATAGGACTGCGGAGCAGGTTGTGGATGTGCCGCAGGGGCTGCCTGGGGTGGATAATAAGCTGGGGGGGCTTGGGAAGGCGCGGGAGCCGGGGCAGTCTGCTGATGGTAGTAAGGCTGAGGGGCGACTGGAGGAGCGTAAGCAGGAGTCGCATACCCAAAGCACTGAGGTGGACACGAAGGTCCATGGGAATGGTGATGTGTCATGGGAGCATATGAATTGGTTGCTCCAGACTGGGAGGTAGCCCTCGACAGGTCGGGGCCAGGGGTAGGTCGTGCTATAGAAAATGGTTGGGGGTGCGAAGAAACGCGGCCAATGATACCATCTGCAGCGTGGGATGCCCCCGGCGCATCATGATGGGAGGACTCGCCGCGAGGGGCGTCAGGTATAATGGTATAAAGGTAACCCGACTGGGCGTAAATGAGGTCGAACTGCTGTGCCTTAAGGATGGCCTCTTCTTCAGACTGGGGTCTTTCTGAAGCTACATCCTTAGCGATGACAGGAAGCAGGGACTTGAGGAACCAATCGAGGAAGATACGGTCATCTAGTTTAATCTTGCATAAGCTACGACGTCTACGCCACTCATGGATGTGGTCCGTGATATGGGTAGCCGTGTTTTGTCTACAAGATAGAAGGATCTCAACGCCCGCGTCATAGCGGACTGGCAACTGGAAGAACTGCAGGAAGGTCGAGGCCAGGGAAGAAAAGGTGGCGTGGGTCCCATGAGGCTGCTCAATATACCACTTGGCTGCAGAGCCAGTGAAGGTGCGCTGTAAGAGACGGAGGCGAACAGAGTCATCCACAATGGAGTTAGAGGAACACCATAGGTGGAAAGACATGATGTGGTTCTGTGGGTCCTCACCGGCCTTACCCTCGAATTTAGGGATGTCAGAGGGTAGTTTGGTAGGCATATGAGGCCACATAGGGTCGTGTCGAATAGGATCATTGGTCAATCTGGCCAGGTCAGGTAGGTTGAGGCTAGCCATGAACGAAAAACTGGAAGAAGGCTGTGACACAGTAGTGCTGTGGACCAAGTTGGGGCCAGTGCCCCCAAGTGGAGGGACAAGATTTAGGGTGGTGCCCCCAAGTGGGGGAACTGAGGTAGTGGAGGATGGTCCAGCACCGCCATGGGTATTGTGAGCCACTGATGTAGTGGGGATAGGTATTCCCGCTGTGGGAATAGGTACCGTGAGGGGAACGGTAGATGGTTGCCCCATGGAGGGCATACCAAAAACAGGTGTAGTAACTGGTGTAGTGGTGGATGTGCCACCAATGGTCCCTATGACAAATGGAGTGGAAGTCGTACCAGCCATGGGGCTAGTAGGGGCAGTATAAATAGGGTTCTCAGACTCTTCGTTAGAATCAGAGGTAAAGTAAGGTGCGTCACTATCTGGTGACGGAGACCTACGTCGCTGACGGGTGGAGTCAAGTGACAAGGCTCTAGATCTGTGATGAGTGGTATCAACGGACAATGATCGGAATCTATGACGAGTGGAGTCGAGAGAACCGTGCTGTGGGGGCTCGCCCCTGAGGCGCCGAGAATGTCTCGGGGACTCAATGGTGACAGATGGTGTCTAAATCTCTGTGGGTTGAGGTGAGTATAAAAACAGCTCAAAAATCCTAATGCAACCGAGTGTGCAGAAGGAGAGCTAAAAAGCAAGGCACTCAGGCCAACAACCAACTCAAAACACCCACTGCAACAGCTGTGCTACAATAGGTGGAGTAACAACAAAGATGGTCAGAATACCAACAAGCAGCAGGTTTCCTAAAAAAGAAAAATGGTGGACTCACTAGACCAAAGGGAGGTAAAGGAGCATGCAAACACCTAACTAAAAGTATTCTGACTTAACTAAACATATCCTCTGCAAGGTGATGAAATCCAAGTCAGACAATATGAGTAGGAAAGCCAAGTGGCTATGATATCCCCCTACCGGGAGGGACACCGGGTAGTCAATCCTAGAAGAATGGCAACTAAGATACCCCGTTCATGACACGTCCAGAAAGGTGAATCTGCCGTTTAGTTCGTTGACCGCAATACCCCTATACAGGGATATCCCGCGAACCGCGAAAGGTAGCCCTTCGGTTACTGAATGGAGTGCGGTATTCCACTCAGGCCTCCGGAACCAGTCTCCCGACTTCAACCCTCCTAAGGGAGAGGCCCTCTGATAAACTGGTCGTGACCGTGCCAAAAAGTACTAGGGGATTTTGGTTCCCTAGTTGGACAACAACTATGGCTCAAGTGAAATAACCAAGGGGTGTTATTGGAAGCCTATCCCCCTGATCCTACCTAACTACAATGATTCTTTTGTGTTCCCCAAGTGGGGTTAGAATGTTGGTTTAGTTAGGTACTTTTTAAGGCTCACTTGATTTAATGTGACAGAGTGTGTGCTCGTGAGGTGTTGAACCCAAAAACAGAAGTGCCACAAGGGAGGGCAACTTCCAATCTATCAATAATGCTGAAATTGATTCTTTTAATTTGCAAAATTTTCTGAAATAAAAATACTGAAATTTTAAAAAGATTCTGTAAAAGGAACAGAAATTATGTTGCAGAAAGGCTATAAGGAAGTAGGCTGCAGGTGGGACAGAGGGCTGTTCAAATGCAGAAAATATTGCAGCAAGAGGGGCTGGGCTCAAAAACAGAAAAAGAGCAGAAATCAGACCGCGGGTCTGTGGCGGGTCAGAACAGGCCGACCGCGGGTTTGAATGAAACAGCGGCGGTCAGGTCGCGGCTATCGGGCCAATAGTTGCAGTCGGGACGCAGGAAACAGGGGAAAAGGCACAGTCGGGTCGCGGCTATCGGGCCAACAGTGGCAGTCGGGACGCAGGAAAACTGGAAAAAGACACAGTCGGGTCGCGGCAAAATGGCTAACAGGCGCAGTCGGGACGCGCGAAAGAGGCAGGAAGCCGCAGTCGCGACGCAGGAAAAAAGCCGACAGGCGCAGTCAGATCGCGGCAAACAGGCTGATTAGCCACGGTCGGATCGCAGGTAACAGACTTGAATCCGCCGGCAGAGCGTCGGAAGCAGTCTGAGAGCCACGGTCGGATCGCGGGTAAAGGCCTGAAAGGCGCGGTCGGGACGCGACTGCAGAGGAAAAAGACGCGGTATGCAGCGGCCGAAAGGGACAGCCGAAAGAAAAAATTTAAAAACGGAAACCAGAAATTCGAAAACTAGGGGAGTCGCCAAAACTGTAGCTAGGGTTTTACCCCTAGCTTGTGCCAATGAGCACCTACTAAGGAGAATGGACTCCTTAGTAGCAGTTCAGTATATTAAACTAATTATGCAATAAACAAAACATTAAATTATTTCTAATACAAGCATGAAGCATAAACACCAAAATGAAAGAATAACTTTGTATTGATGTTACCTTGAGTGTCAAGGTTGGTGAAGCCCTTTGCAGTGTCCAAGAGGATGCTCCAAGCTTCAAGAATGCTCCTTCTCCTTCTCCAATGTTGGGAATGGGCCAAAGGTGGCTCTCAAGGTGAAAATAGTTCAAAGGTGAACTAGGGTTTCGAGAGAGATTTTGGCAGAGTAAGGGTGCTTGTGATTGTGGATATGGAATAAGGGATCTCCATCACCTATTTATAGTTTTTTGGTGGTGGAGTGCTGACCCATGGTTTTAGGAAACACATGGTTTTAGGCAGCTGTATAGGGTTTTTTCCTCCTTTTCCTCATTATTTTATATTTTTTATTCCCTTTTTAGGGGATTTTTGCTATTTTTGGAGGAAAAGGGGGTTTTTTTAGCCTTTTTTAGGCTATTTTGAGGGTTTTATGGCCTTTTGGAGGCATTTTAGGCCTTTTGGAGGCTTTTTAATGGGATTTTTTGGGATTTTAAGGGAAAAATGGTAGGAAAATGGACAAATGAGCCATATAATGTGGTAAATGAGCTAGTGAGCACTTTTTGGGTGTTAACAGTAATGTATGGGGCCAAGTTTACCAATTAAGCCCGGTATGTCAGTCATGTTTCCCTCCCTTGCATTGGATGGATGGAAGGGAACTTGACATGGAAGCTTCTTGCATGGGCTGTCCTTTACTCCTTGTGTTAGAGGGGTGTTGGACATTGAAGACATCCTTAGGCTCATCTTCCTCCTCAACCATAGGAAGTTCTGAGAAGAAACTAATAGTGTTTATCTGTTGATATTCTACCTCATCTAGTGGTTCAGGATCTTCATTCTCTGGTATGTTTTCATCTGGATGATAAGGAGAACTATGTGATTATGAAACCAAAGACTTAAAGAGAGAAAGAATTTCTTCAGAGTTCAATCCTTCATCAGGATTGGGTGGGACTTGGTTTTGGGGAGGTTGATAAGGTCTTCTAAAAGGTTGTCTGTTATGATCCCCTATTATTGTTCTGGTTTTCTGTGTTGTTTTTCTTCAGGTCTACCATCTCATTTGAGATCTTTTGGAGGAACTTCTTCATGTCATTCATCTCAAATGGGTCTTTGTTTTTCACTGTGGGTTTTGGAGGATTTTCTTGCTTTCTTTTGGAGGTGGAAGGTTGTTCCGTTGAGGCATCAGGGTTATATTTCAAACAGTAAATATCCTTTTCAACTTGGATAACCTCAGCAAAGGCCTCTTGCAAATTTTCTTTTCGTGTTCTTTTTACCCACATAGCAATGGGAACTGGTAAGCCTTTAACATAATAGGCCACCAAAAGTTATTCTGCAGGAAGAACTGTGGTAGGAATTCTATCTTTCAAGTATGAAAACCTTTGATTGCAATCTTTGACTCTCTCTTTGCCTCTGATTTTCATTGAGGACAAGCCTATAACCAAGTCTTCTGGAGTCTTATCATCTCCAAACTTCTGTATGAACATTTTTTCAAAGTCATCTAATGAAGAGATGGATCTAGCTTCCAGGGAAAAGTACCAAGTGGAAGCTTTTCCTTGCAAAGTGTAAGGAAACAATCTGTAGACCACGTCTTAATGGATTACATTCCTAAGTCTGATTTCCTGCATGAAAGTTTTGATATGATCAAGGGCAGGAGATTTCTCATCTGGATCAAACTTGGGTAACCACTTTTCAGTGTTCTTAGGGAGTCTTTGTTGGTCTCCAATGATAAACACAACATCCTGGTCTAGCTAGGGCCTGTTTGCACCTTCAACCATGGGTATGTCTTCTGAAGAAGAACTGGAGTCTGATTCACTAGGTGATGACTCGTCAGATGAAGATGATGAAGATGAAGGAGGTGTTGGTGGTAATCCACCTATGGCAACGTTTGGTTGGTCTTGATTTGTTTCTCCGAATAATATATCAAGATTGAAGTTAGGAAGTAGATTGTGGCGAGGTGAATTTTGTTGTTAAGGATTTGAGTGATCTGAATTTTGATTTTTTAAGTTATTAACTTGTGGGTAGGTGTTCTGGTGATGAATTGCTACTAGTCCCTGATTACACTCTTCAATGATCCTTCGTTGTAACCTAGAAACACTATTAGAAGAACCTTTGAGTATTTTTTCAAGTGTAAGAGGTCCCCTAGTGGGTGATATGAAAATAACGTCGCCCCTTCTAGTTTCCTACTCAATGACAGAGGTAGCTAGAATGGCATTTGGGTCTTGCACTGGTTGTTCAATAGAGGTAGATGCCTGCGTGTGACTACATGTGACAATCGATATTCTTGCTGGAGGAGGTCTATTGGTATTCTTTTTGGGCATATCTTGCTTCTGGCCCTCCTTCTAGAGCCATTTGTTGAAGCCTCAGATGTGTAGGTTTCTAGAATGGGTTCTAAAGCTAACAATAGAGGGTGAAAACCCAGACTGAAATGCTTCGAAAGGTCCTGTGCAAGGACAGTTCTATCCCCAGCTTGTTTGGAATAGTAATCTCCCACGGATACAAAGGCCTCCGCTGGCACTTATGGGTTTTGATCCAAAAGGATCTGTCTTCCTGTGAGGGAAGAACAAAGTGTTCTAACTCTAGAAAAGGATCTACCTAGAAAGAAATCTACGCTAACTAAGAGAGAAATCTAGGATAAGTCAGATCTAATATAAAGAAAAGCGTCTTGTTTGTGTGCAAGATAACTTGTTTTGAATGTTTAATAAGCCTTATCACCAGTTTTGACATAAATGTGAAAAAGGATCAACACTTATTAACTCAAAACATAATCAGATAATGAAAATTAACTGATAACAATTAGAGGATTAAGCACATACAAATTTACCCTGTAGCTAAAATGTCAATTGAAAAATTAACATATATTTATTAATTTCTGTGAATCATTTGCAGAAATAGATAAATATTTTAATTAAATAAATTCAATTAAATCATAAATACACAAAGATAATGAATTAAGACAAATCTGAATCATAGATCAGTGCATTAATGATTGGCTGCAAAATCAACAATATTTATTCTAATGATCAAGGTGGGAAAATCAAATACCATCAAAGAAATTTAACAACATGGACAAAGAAGATACCAAAAGAAACTAACTTTGATTCATCAAGTCTGTAAGAAACTACAAGATATTATGTGAAACAGTGTTTCTCTAGTCCTTCTCTGGTGATTTTCTCCCCCAAAATACATCATGCCCTCCCTACGAGACATCTACCCATTTAAATAATAATTACAATATTGTTACAAAGGATAGCCATCCCATGAAAACAGGGATTTACAAAATTAATTAATCTAAGGATAACCAAGGGCTGCTTAATACTGAATACTTCACAATAATTTCAAAAGATTCTCATCACATAATTTCGGGAAAACATCTCGTAACAAGCAGTGAGGGTTAACCACAGTCAACTTGTTGTTTGTGGTGGCTAACAAGGGAACTGAAAGATATTCCTTGGAAGATTCATGATGATCAACCATGTTCTCGAAAACTGAAAAGTCAACCAGTTGTTCCTCTTCCAAAGGGATTGATGGAGTCACAGGTACTTCATTGATTATAAAATCCTGAATGATGGTATCGACTCGATCAATTGGATTTTCAGTGACTTTCCTTCTCTTGCTCTAAGGGAGTCGTATGCAGACGGATAGAATCTCAGAGTCCTCTTCACTACCACTGCTTTCTTTAGGAACACCTACATCGAAAGATGGCGACACAGGTTCTTGATATAGTAGAGGTTGAAGTTATTTCTCTTCACAAATTATGACTAGAGATTCGTAATCTCTCTGCATTTTGTTCACAATATATAACAGTTAGAAGGAAAACTATGGAAATTTAAAATACAAAGCTCCTCTATGGAATTTTGATGACGGATGGATTGCCCATATCGATATTTGCATTTTAAAAGAACAATAAAACCGTAATGACTGACTGTAATGAGTAGCCATGACCAAAATCTTTTGGTCTGATAATTGCAATCATCACATTTGCAACGAAGTAACTCGTAGCATGCGTTAACCAAAATTGGATTAAGATGAAATACAATTTTAATTATATCACGTATGATTTGAAGTTGAATCTAAAAGCTTATCATTACGAATCAGTCGAATCAGTAATTATGACTTCAAATCCGGTCGAAGGTGAAAATCACAGTCAGAAACCTAGTTGCAAAAAATGATGAAAAACAGAGAATTCAAACGTTTAATCAAATCATGGAGTGCAATCTCATCCGCAAGATCAAGAAAAATCGACGGTCAGGATTCGATCCTGCGAGATGTAGAAGGATGAGTTGCGGGGTTTTATTTTGGAAATATGTACAATGTTCCCGCAATCCGCAATTGCGGGTTGTGGGTTGCAGGATCGCAACTCAAAAAGATAACAAACCACAGTTCCCACAATCCGCAATCCGCAATTGCGGGTTGCGGGTTGCAGGAATGCAAATGACACTTATCTAACATATAATTTTTCCACAATCCGCATTTGCAGGTTGCGGAAACACATGTCACAAAATATTTACAAGGCCCTTCCTGCAATCCGCAATTACGGGTTGCGGGTTGTGGAAACATAAAAAATTACAATCGAAAAGCAATTTTCTACAATCCGCAATTGCGGGTTGCGGAATTACGGAATTACAGAAATGTACTAACTTTTTTGGAAAACCTGTTATTCCGCAATTCACAAAAACACACAAAATTAATGAAATTTTCAAAGGGAAAAAACACTAACTAAATCAATTCATAGAAAAGCAAATAAAAGCATGATGAACAACCCCAAAAATGACTAAGGAATTTGAGCATTACCTTTGCATATAAAAACTTGGGGCTCCCATGTTTCAATAAAACATGGGATCTATTGTACCTACAACAGTACCACATAGAACAGGTCGAGAAAGTTAAGCCACCAATTTGAATTGTTTTCATTTATATTGAAACCCCACCAGTCGAAATCATAAAGCTACAGCTCACTTATGAGTATAACAGAGACAACAATTTATCTTAGGGTCTAAAACGATGATGATCAAAGATAAATTTCACCTCCTGCAACAAATATATAGACTTCAATGGGACATACGATGAGCATGTGAGACTAAATTGAAAACGTATAGGCTCTTGACCATGCCATCAAGGGTTTAAATTGGGGTTTAATAAAGATATGTACGAGTAAATCAAGCCTGCATGACTGAGATTCGACGTTCCACAAAATCGTAAAGATAAAATGTTAAGACAAAAGGATGTGAAGAGCCCTTGCGAAAGGATGCTGAGGATTTTGCCGCTACCCGATAAACGAGAATAAATCCTAAAAAAATAAAAATCCCCGATACATGAAACACAAAAACGAAATTTGATTTACATTTTTCCTTTATAGATGTTAACAAATGGAACAAAAAGAAAATGAGGAAGAAACGGGGTTTGGCATACCTGGCTTCAAGGGATGCTGAGTGATTTCCCAGTTGCTACACATCCACGAAATAACAATGATTTCCCGGACTCTAGTTTTCCTTTCTTAGCCTTAAAAAATCCACCTGCCAAAACAATTATAGTGAGTAAACTCAACAAGATAATGTTATGACAAGAAAACTAAAATGCATGCAAGATGACTGAAATAAAACTGTTCGAATGAATTTCAAAATTGAGGCAAGATCACTTCCTTTTCCAGGTTGAGTTTGAGAGGTAAATAAGACTGATTTTCAACCAAATCGGTACCCAAAAAATTGATCTATTCCTGCATACAATCACTTTAAAAGATTGATGCTAGGGTAAAAAATATAAAATGTTAACATGAAGGCAAGACCACAACAACACCAAATTCAAATATCCACAAATGCAACACAAGTATGATGCCAAAATAGATTTCCCCTTGGTATTCAATCACGAGACAAAATTCCTTTACATTGGAGGGCCATCACTCTTAAATAGGAGAGAGTGATGTCCACTTTCTAGCTAACTTGATCCAACGGTTGAGATATAAAGATCATCAACGGTGGAGATTGAATTTTTAAAAGAATACATGGATCACTAATCATGAGGGGGGCAAGTTGTCTCATAACGCCCAAATATAAGATATAAAGTGATATTACATGACAATACATTAAAAGGGGTCATCTAGGGGCCACAACTTAGACACCTAGGGACATAATACATCATTTATCAAGGTACAAGGTGTAATAATGATAAACCATGAAGATCAACCTTTCACCAAGGTATAAACATGCAACATGATCCATGGAGTCATAATACATCAAAATAATTCATCCCATACCATTCCTTGGCCAAAAATTAGCCAAATCGATTTTCTTAGAGTAGCCATGGTTACTTTCAATGGATAAAATGTTGATATTAATGCCAGAAGATAACTCTACTTGTCACTTTCTTTCCCTTGCCAAAATCACAAACTGAGCCATATGCACAAGGGGTAAATGATGCTCCCTTATTCATATTATTATCCAACTAAGACATAAGTAGCATGATAAATGGTGACAGATCAATCAATCCATAAAAATAAAATAACTTGTATTAGAGTAGGATACATGATATTTCATGAATCCCTTTATACATGTTCACTTACAAACTTAACCAAGTTGCTATGATGGGTGAGGTGAACAAAACAAGTCCAGGACAAGGGGATTTTACTTGGTAAACCTTGACACTGTAATCTCTTGGAAAGAAGGGAAAAGGGAAACCACTCAGACATATGTAGGATAGATAACACTAGGGAATGATAGTGTCTCACATATGGGTAGAGTGCTTAGAAGGTTTCCAATAGACTCTGACAAGTTTCTTTTGATTCACATCCAATCTCGATTCAGGCTCAGTGAGGATCGTTTCTAAAACCATCATGCTAAGTGCATAACTAAATGTAACTTTGAGGTTCAAGGGGGCTCTTAGAATTAGTAGTCCCTTACTCCATCCCACATCCACGACCTTTTGGGATCCGATAGGAACAATGATTACAAGACAAGGCCAACAATCATTTAGATATTTCATTTGTTCCACATCTGCTTTTATTTTTCCTTTTTGCATTTCATTTCATGGCCCTCTTATGATTTTACATGCACTTAAAAGCACAACTATTGATAGCTTTCATCAAGGGTACTTTCATTTAATTTCAATAGCCGTTTGGATTGCATTTCATTTGGATATAGCATAAGTCACAATAATGTCTGTAATGATGAAAGGGCAACTTGTTTTTAGGACTAGAGGAAAAAAATTCGGTGACATTGGCCACACATCCAATCCACAAGGCATCATACAAGAAGATGGGAAGGAACCATGACACACACTCTAGAGCCTAGACACAAAATAAACATGGAGTCTATCAATCATAGAGGTTTAAGTGGGGGAAAGGTTCTTGATCGTGACAAGTCTAGGTCCAAGTCAAGAGTCAAAATAAAAATAAAAATGGAAGAGAGGCATGGATGTAAGGAAGTGAAAAGTTGATGCCATACACATCAAAAGAAAGGATAAGTCTGTATAAGGTAAGCAACTAGTGATCATATGTAAAGGTCTTAACATTTATGATCATACATTCACTCATAGTAACAAGTTCATAATAACATCCCACAACATATAATCACCAATGCCAATCACCATGTCAAGTTCAAGCTAATAATATCATGAGAAATACAAACAAAGAATAATACACAAGTACACATGTATACCTACTCATCCATATGCCTGCCTCTGAATATAAGCATGAAGACCAACTCTAACTACTCATGGGAAAGGGAGAACATACCAGCTGCATGATTTGCTAAGTGAACCACAACTAAACCAATTCCTCTCAATGGGGTCATGCAAGACCAAGTCACGAGATGGACATTGTTGGATTTCTCTGTAGGCTATAACAAATGATCCACCAATGGATGAAAAATGTGCTCAACTCAACCGAAGGACTAGCTCTTGCCTCTGATAGGCTTGATCTGCGTCATGGTAACCCTACTACTATGGATGTGACAACACAACCCATGCCTCATATGGAGTGTCGTAGACTAGAGCCATCAATGATGGCCTATTCAATAGGTGGCATGTTGTGTCGAATTCCTCTTCCCATAATTCTAGTGCAATTCCTGCACCACTAAGCATGCTCCTCGCTTTCTCCATCATCATTATGTTCATCCTTTCAACAAATCCATTTTTTTTAGGCGTGTATATTGTTGTGTTTTATTGAGTTGTACCGTGATGTTTATAGAATCAGCCGAATGCATTTCCAAAGAATTCTCCTCCATTATCAGTCCTCGGCACCTTGATCCTTTTACTAGTCTAATTCTCCACAAGAGCTTTGAACTATTGAAAATTTTCAAAAACCTCATATTTCTTCCTCAGAAAATACAACCATGTCATTCTGGTTAAATTTTCTATGAAATAGACATAATATTGATTTCCTCCTAGTGAAGGGACTGAACAAGTCCAAACACACCACTATGTATTAGCTACAATATTTCTTTATCCCTAGTAGCACTAGATGACAACCTCACACGACTCTTTGTACCATAAATACCATGTTCATAAAAATCGACTTCAACAGAGAAATCATGGAGACCTTCGACCATACCTTTAATGTGCATAGCACAAAGACTTTTCTCACCTATTTGTCCCATTCGTTGATGCCACAACATGATCGAGTCGACTAGACAAGAAGATTCTATCAGACTCATGACATACCACATTATCACTTTTATCGGTGTCTATTCTTCCCAATATCTTGTACAAGCTTCCAGTCCAGACTCCTCTCATCAATACCATCACTCCTCGTACCATCTTTCATTTATGTTTCTCAAATATTGACTATACACCAACATTCTTCATCTTACTTACTGAGATCAGGTTTCAAGCCAAACCTAGGATATGCAATACTCCTAAAAGTGTTCCTATTCTTCAATATTTCTACTTCAATTGAACCTTACCTTGTCCAACTATCCTGTTCGGTGAGTCATATCCCAATAGGACATCACCACCATCGAATCATTTCATACTCAAAGAATCAATCTCTACGAGGTGTCATATGATATGATGCACTAGATTCGATCAACCAAGAGTCATGATCCAACTGTGTACTTGAGGAGGCCAAATACACATCGCCTTTCTCTTTTTGTGAAGACTTACCATCATTCTACTGACCTTATTATGACCCTTTTCCTTTATTGACTTCCTTCAACTTGCAGCTCCATCTATAATTCCCAGATTTACTACATCGCCAACATGATTTCATTGTTGGACCAGGGGATCTACTATGTAGAGCTAACCCTTGACTTTCGTATTCTATTGGAGGTTTTGATTTTTCCTCTGTCTACCAGTTGAAATCGTATTGTTAAGGAATCATGGGTCATAACTTTCATGTTATTTTGTCTCATACTTCTAATAACAGATAAGAAACCACATCATGGATCCTCATTGTGGTACTATTTCTTTCTAATTTCCATGACCAATCTATCCCAGGAATCTAGCAAAGAACACAATAAATTGATACATTTCTCCTCCTCGATGATTTTAATATCCACGTACAACAAGTGACTGATAATAGTGTTGAACCCATTCAGATGATATGTAATTGAGTCACCTTCACCTGTCCTCAAAAGGTATAGCTTCTTTCGAAGAAACAACTTTTTAACCATATATTTTGACTAGAACAAGTTCTCCAACTTTTCCTATAACTTCTTTACAATGTCTTCTTCTTAGACATTCAGTAATATAAAATATGCTAAAAAAATTCAGATTGTACTCCTTGACATTTTGTCGATCTTTTTCCATTCTTCCTTTGACACACCAGCTAGAGTCATTCCTGGGTCGACTGCAATCCATTGTTCTCGATCTCCAAGGACATCATCCATCTTAAGCTTCCAAAGGAAAAAAAATTGTCCATTAAGCTCTTCAATTTATTTCCTTGACATGTTACCAATTCTACCTATAAATCAATGCTTCTGGAAGACTCCCATTGTAACACGTATTACCCAGATCTAGGACCAAGCTAAAACCCTCAGCAACAAAGGCGTCCCCCTCTGTCCATATACAACTTTGTTACCAATTGTTACTTCTTAATACCGATTATAGTAGGTTTTCAAACTAATTTATATACTTAAACACAAATATACAATAACAATGGAATACACAACACATCAAACACATTACACAAAAATTACCCTGGAAACCCCTCTCCCAGGGAAAACTAGCAAACCAGTGAACTTACACTCATCTACTTATCAAACACTCAAAACATGTGTTTACAACTATGATTTGCTAGACCACAAATCACACTTCATTACATAATCATTCTACACACTACTTTGTTATAGTTTAGTGTAGAAAAATACTTCATGCAAATCCATTACATCTTATTTAGAGATGCAATAAAACTAACTACAAATTGATGGAAATCCATAAATTCCTAAACAATTTTGGTTATTTTGTTACAGTCAACTTGACTGGGTCAACTTGGTCGATTGTCCATTTAGCTTTCAGTCGTTCCGTTGAATTTTCATTGACACTAATAGTTTTCCTTCAACCAAACAACTGTTCCAATCGGTCAGCCAACTAGTCTTCCACCGTCTGTCACCTCCGAATCCATTCAACTTATACCAATTGACTATCGAATTTGCTAGTCAATTTACATGCAAAGAATATAACATTCCCAACATTCCTATCATGAAGTACGTGACACAATCATGTTTTCTAATTTATTTCTCATAGAAATCAAATTGGATTTGGGTGTGAGGTTTCATTTTGATTCTTTGCCATTTGTTCATAGCTTTATGAATATAAAAAATAAGAGTAGGATGTGGTTTGAAATGAAGTTGAGAAAATTGAACATCTGATCTTTGCATCTGAGACACACACTAGATGGGATATAACTGGCTGGGATCTTTGTATAATGACTGTACATGAAATGCCATTAGTTGGCAGCAGACTGGATGGTGACAGTATGGCAAGGATTCTCCCATCATTTCAACAGGTGGAATCGACAGGTTGGAAATCCTCCCAGTGTAACATGCATAGTGTTGATATGATAGCAGGCATGCAATAGAATCTGCATGCTTTACTCTAGACAAAGGAAGATGTTGTTTATTTGTAAACGCTATGGTAGTGAGCTTGTAGTTATCTCATCCTCTTCCACGATATATCTCAAGACACTATTAGACAATTTGCGGTCAAATGGAATTTCGCTCAATGTAATGGCATATGGTGGCTTGGACACTTCTAATTCTCATTGTAGAGGTCATACAATTGCTAATACGTTGGAGGGGATGTTGTAATTCATGGACGTGTAGCTTGGTTGTGTGTAATCAATATTATCATCTGATAGTTGCAAGAAAATCTTAAATGCCTTTTTTATTTTCCCTCACTACAATGAAAGTGGAGAGGATATAGTGAATTTACGTATATGTAGGGACACTACCTTGGTTAATGATGAGCTCAGAATATAGGTACTCCATGGACTCCTTTTATGCCACACATAAGAAAAGAAAGGATAAGAATGCACCTCTTTTGTACGGGAGAATGCATTTTGGTTGATGATTAAATAAAGTAATTTAGAGATTATCTTTTCTTATGTTTTAGTGTTTCTAATTACTAATCATATGAATAAAGACATGTGTAACAGGGAGCAGGTGACATGGAAGAATAACAAGTGACCAAGCTCTAAACTGAAGATCGCAGGAGACACAACGATCCCATTTCCTCCTGATTTATAGGAAAGAATCATGTTAAACATGATCGTTATTTTATATGTAGATCTAGGTTAGAAGTAATGATAAATAGGGACCTCTTGGGTAGTACGGGTTCTGGAGACATTTCTGAAATTTTTTTTTCAACATTTTTGCAGTTAAGACATTTTCTATAACCTGGATTTATGAACTGATAATGAAAGACCAGGGTTCTATTAATCTCGTGAATTCATAAGTTTATTTCCTTCCTGAAATACGAGTTGGGGAGGACCCCCTCAATATGTAGATCAGGAGTTTCGTGCTTTGGTTCAGGTATTTCTCATGCATTCTATTGGTTATTTCTGTTATCATTGTGCGTGATCCAACTTCAGCATTCATTTAAAATATCAGATTTCGATTTCAGCACAGGCACTTCTTTTCCGTAGCTCGATAACACTACATCTGTAGTTTGGTAACACACTGTCTGTAGTCCTGTACATTCCATCCACACAGGTGAATTTCATATTTGAATTTCCACGTTTTTACAACATTAATTCCAGAAAAAGATCAGATCTACGTTTTTGCGCTTCTAAGATAATAATTCATGATTACTGATCGAATGGACCTCTACCTTTTTAGATTAGATTCAAGCTTTTTAAATCAGAGTTATGCATGCTTCCTTTTTCTCGATTTAAAAAAATAGATTTAATAGTTTTCAACATTCAATTTAAATAGAATCGATTTATCAGTTTTCAGTATTCAATTTGATAAAATAGGATTTCTTTGCTTTTAGCATTTCAATTTGATAAAATAGGATTTAATTGTTTTCGGCATTTCAATTTGATAAAATAGGATTTAATTGTTTTCAGCATTCAATTTTATAAGATAGATGTATCATCTTTCAGCATTTGATTCAGTAGAATATATTTACATACTTTTATTTTTATGCTTTCTAGTTTTCCTAGAACAATATTTCTTGCTTCCCTAGAACATTCTGTAGAACACTTAGAACGATAAAGATCCTCTCATAGTGCACATACAGTGTTGAGTATCTCTCAAGTTTGTACGCTCCCTGGTCAATAATTAAAGTATACTTCTGGTATAGCTACCCCAAATAGGTACCCCTTCCTGGAGTTCACCACATTTTGGCGTCATTGCCGGGGAGGTGCTTAAACTATAGGAGACTTATCTTATTAAAAAATCATAAAAAAATGACCATGAATGCCTCGACGAAAGAGGGATAAATTTGGACACTTTCTGCCTAATTGCCCTATGAGTAACAACAGTTCTGAACACTCTCAATTTGAATTCCTCAACTCTGAGGAAGAAGCTGATTCCAGCTATGATCCAAACCGAGATAACTTATTTGCTAAGTCTAGCTCAAACAATACCATGGCAGAGGAGGAAGATGAACACATAGAACTATTTACTTTCCCTATTAGTGTACCTCTCAGGGATGCCAGGATGAAAAATATCAATCCCAATAATCTTCCAAACTTCCATGGCCTAACCTCAGAGGACCCTAACACATTTTTATTTGAATTTGAAGTAGTCTGTAGGTTCTTTGGGTATACCACAAATGCACAGAAACTCAGACTCTTTGCTTCTACATTAAAAGATTTATCACTCAGATGGTTTATGAGTTTGGAGGGAAACAATATTTTTACATGGGACTAGATGAAACAATCCTTCCTAGAAAAATATAGGGATTGTTGTAAAGCAAAAGACACAAGAGATGAAATCTTCAGGATGCAACAGGGAGAAAGAGAATCCCTAGAAGACTATGCACAACACTTTCAACTCAGTTACAAATGGGCTAGCCGCTGTACCCTAGATCGGGAATCATTGAAACTTGTCCTTCTTAGAGGAATCAAAGAGGAATATCTAGAAGTCTTGAACCTATTAGGAGATGGGGATATATTGGAGAAAACCTATGATCAAATTCTACAAATATTCAAGAACTATTATAGAGCCATAAAAGGTAAAAATGGGATACGAGATACACATAATCCATTAACAGGAGGATCATCCTCTTTAGGACGAAGCCTCACAAAGTCTGACTTAGGAAATCTTCTTGATTATATGAAAACTGATATCCTTCATTCCCTATCAATGCAGTTAGATGCACTCCAAATAAAAATTAAACAGGATGAGATCAACCAAGCACTGGAAGTATTTTTCCCACGCTGGAGAAAGAAACATGAAAAGGGACAATGCCCATTAAATGCAATAGATACCTGTGGCCTCTGCACTGATGATCATACTACTGATAAATTCCCTTGGCTGCCATCATTCAAGGCTACCATATAGGATCCCACATCCGAAGGTACTATGGAACAAATCTGCTTTGTTAATCAGAGAATGAACAATTTTGCTAGGCCCTTCCAGCCCAACAACCAAGCATATTTTAATCAAGGAAGTAATCAACAAAATTGGAACCCTTTAGCACCAACTGCATGGCCACCTCAAGCAGCTCCAAGCCAATGGAAGCAAAACAAAACACTTTATCAACAACCATATTACACATAGCCTTATTCTCCATACCCCCACCTTTTTCTCAGCCACAGATGAATTATGGAAATCCAGATCCATATTCAGCAAATTGGAGAACTCCATTGCAACAACCACTCATCATGTCGCCCCCACAGAACCAACCACCTCCAATCCCTACCCAACCAGTTCCAAATCCAAATAACAATAGAGCAGGAAAATAACAACCCTATAACAATGAAATGGTGCAATTTCCTACTTATGTCGTGGATGCACTTGAAATAAATGAAATCAATCTCAGATCTGGAAAAACATTGCAGAACACGCATCCACAGGATAATCAAGAACATATACAACAGGAACAAACCACATATCCCGCACCACAACAACCAACTGTGACACACTCTCAGGAAGAAGAAACGCGACCTGAAATACCAAACAGAAACCCTCCATTCCCTGAAAAATTAATTCAAAACACCAAAGAGGAAGAGGAGAATGCTATACTAAATGAATTAAAGCATTTAAGCATACAAATCCCCAGTTTGCAAGAAATCAGAGACATGCCAATATGTAATAAATTTATAAAATAAATTTTCTTAAAGAATCCTAGGCAAAGGAAACAAGATCCACCAACTATAAACGTGGTAGGCCAACTAGCATATTTGATGTTGGTATCATTGTTAACCCTAAATACCTCGACCCAGACAACCCTATTGTCAATGTGACCATAAATAACAACCCTATTCTAAGAAGCCTAATCGACATAGGGGCTGAAATCAACGTAATGACAAAGGATACAATGATAGCCCTAGGTCTTCAATCACTAATCAGACCAACCAGTACTGTGCTACAGCTTGCTGACACCTCCACTGTCAAACCTGAAGGAATGCTTGAGGATATCATCATCAATATTGAGTCCTAGGAATATCTAGCTGAATTCATAGTTATAAAGGTCAAAAGTAAACTCAGTGGGTACCCAATCATCCTAGGGAGGACATGGCTAGCAATAGCGGACGCCTATATAGGTTGTCGATTGGGAAACATGACAATCATGAGTGGGCGGGCTAGAAAAAATATCACGATATATCCACCAGCAAGAAAATCCACAGACATGGAATATCAAAATTGGGTAGATGACTATGACATTTTAAATGATCAAATCATACGACCTATTCTCACTATAGAAGCAGCCCTAACTTTAAAGGCTAATGATGAAGATGGTCATTTAGATAGATTTATACAGAATTTATCTCCTAATCATGATAGTCTTGCAAAAATTTTTGAAACAGATCAGCAATAGGAAGTTCAAGATTCTACCCACAACACTAACAGAATGTGGGTAGAAGTGCTCTCACTTGAACAACAGTCACCACAAGTCAAAATAGTCGAGATCCTTCCTGGAAAAACAATCAATATTAACTCAAATTTGGAGCCAAAACAAGAGCAGCAACTCATGAAAGTACTCTCAGAAAACAGTAAGGCTTTTGCATGGACTTATACTAATATGAAGGGCATACACCCAGACATTTGCAAACATTACATATGTATCAAAGAAGGTGTTGTACCCATCCGACAACCCCAAATAAGAATGAATCTAACATTGAAAGACATAGTTAAAGTGGAACTACAAAAATTGTTAGATGCAGGGTTCATCTACCCAATCTCAGATAGTGAGTGGGTCTCACCATTGGTAATAGTCCCTAAGAAAAGAGGAAAGTGGAGAATCTATGTGGATTATAGGGAACTTAATAAATCAACTAAAAGAGACCACTTCCCTCTACCATTCATTGACCAAGTGTTGGACACCCTGGCCAGAAACAAGTTCTTCTCATTTTTGGATGGATTTAGTGGATACAACCAGATCCAAATCCACCCTGCTAACCAGGATAAAACCACATTTACCTGCCCATGGGGCACATATGCATACAGAGTACTACCTTTCAGACTTTGTAATTCCCCAACAACATTTCAAAGCGCCATTTTGAGTATATTTTTTGATTTTATTAATGACCAGAGAAGTCTACATGGATGACTTCACATCGTATGGGAATAATTTTTTACAAGCATTGCAACATCTCGAATTGGTACTAAAGAAATGCATTGAAATGAGCTTATGCCTCAGTAATGATAAATGCAGGATGCTGATGCAAGAAGGCATAGTTCTGGGACACCATATCTGCCAAAGGGGCATTGAAGTTGATCAAGCAAAGTCACTGTTATTAAAACACTCCCCCCACCTTTCAAACAAAGGGATGTGCGCAGTTTCCTTGGGAAAATAGGCTACTACAGAAGATTTATAGAAAGTTATAGAAAAATTGCTACACCTATGTTTTCCCTTCTGACGAAAGATACAAAATTCATCTGGACAAACCATTGTATGTCAGCATTTGATCAACTCAAAGTGAGGACAATCACAGCCCCATTCCTTCAATGACCCAACTAGACACTGCCATTCCACATCCATTTGGATACTTCAAACAAAGCCATCAGATCAGTAATCGAGAAAGAAGAAGGAAAAAGACCTTATGCAATCTATTACATTATCAAGAACTTATCAGGAGCAGAACTCAATTATACAGTGACAGAAAATGAATTTTTAGCTGTCACACACGCTATAAATAAATTCAGGGACTACATCACTGGGTACCCAATCTTTGTCCATACTGATCATTCTGCAATTAGGTACCTCATGAATAAAACCAATACTAGTGCTAGAATTATTAGATGGTTACTCCTCTTGTAAGAATTTGGTATAACAATATTGGACAAGCCAGGCAAGCATAATGTGGTAGCCGATTTTCTGTCTAGACTAACCCATGGACGTGACAATGAGTTGCTCAATGATAATTTCCCCCATGAACACCTCTTTGCAATATACACGCAAATTCCATGGTTTGCTCATATAGAAAACTACTTGGTATCTGGAAAATTCCCATGACATTATGTAATGTCCCCATTCAATTAAACTCATGATAGGGAAATTCCACCAATCCTACTAGTTCCCTAGGTTGGATGGAGACATTGGAAGTTGGAATAAGGGGGATAATAAATGATGTTTGGACATTAGAAAGGAATAAATATTTAAGAAATGAGATAAATAAATAAATACAAGGGAAAATCAAAGTGGCAATTGATCATGAAGACACATGAAGGTTGTGGGGCCCACACAAGCTAGAATTTCTATGCCACATGGAAGGGAGACATGTGGCAACACTTGAATTAATCCCTAATTCAAATTAGCTTGGAGTACATGGATGGAATTGGAACCTTAGAATAATAAGGATGTTTATGAAATACAGAAATGAAGTAACAGAGGAGATTTTGATCATTTTCATAATTTGCATTTGTGAAGAGAGCTAGTGGAGTGCTTCTATACTTGCCTTAGCGAATTTCGAGGGTGAAAGATTCCCATCCTAGTTGGTAGTGGGAAAGGACATTCAGAAATTTCATGAGAGATTCAATGGAGTCTTTGTTGTAGGTGTAAGCTACATGGAAGCTCGTGGTCTCTCTTGGTTCAGATCATTCCTCCAACCATTTCCAGTTTTCTTGGCATATTCATGATCCTCGAGGAGAGGTGCTTTGGGTGAGATATTGTACTCTTTGGGGAATATTCTAATGCCACATTTATTTTGTAATATGATGTAAATTATTTTTTCTTCTCATTCAGAACTTTATCAGGGCAAGAATCCAAGTGGAATGATGTAAATCTATTCATTAATGAACAAATGGTGCCATTTTCCCCACTATGTTGATGTATGCCAATGAAATGTTGATAAATTCGAATGGATAAGTGAAACACTGATACATTTGTGATGTATGGACTATTAATAATGTATTATATAAGTTTAATGTTCAATGCATAAGCTTTTGGAGTCATATTGTTCAGTTTCATAGCATTTGGAGAAGATTGCATATCATTTCCCCCAAGGTCGAAACTAGTATTTTGTATCTATTTTGGAGAGGGTTGTATCAGGATAAATTAACTGAATGGTGATGCATATTAGACCTTAAAATTTTCCCTTATATTTCATCTACCTCTTTTCAGAATTTCGAGAGGGTCCGATAGCTTTTGGAGAGCCATATTCAGCATTTACCCATGGGGAAATTGAACCCCAAATTGCTAGTAAAAACTCCTACTTTGGCTAGAATCTTGAGGAGGTTTTTAAAAGTATTTTGAAGGTCCTAAAGCATCCCTTAGCTGCATATTCAAGTCATAAAACCATTCACATACCTTCTAAAACAATTTGGGAGCATTTGGAGCCCTTTGGAAACCAAGATACAAAAACTAGTTAAGGGTCGAACTAGTGGAAAAAGTGAAAATTCTACCATTTTAATAAATAAATAAAAAAGGGACATTACAAGTGTTATTGGAGCATGGTCTTGGAACCTGATGTGGTTAACCATTCATGAAGACAAGGAGTCAAAGAAATAATCCACCACTCTTAGAACCTGAAATTGAAAGTGCTTTTGTAGAAGAGGAAGAAGTAGGAGAAGAAGAATATTTTGTTGAAACTATGACTAAGGATGAGAAGGGAAACTCAGAGCATAAGGAGGAATTTATTACACTCATAAAACCATTTTTTGAAGACATGAACAAACAGATGATGAAAGGATTCGAATTGATGGCTAGCCAACTTGGAAGCAAAGGAGTGATAGGAGGAAACAATAGTTCACATTCAGAAGAAAAGAAGACAATGCGTGAACATATTTTCTCAAGCACAGTACCCCATAATAGACCTAATGAATTTCAGAGCACACCAAGGCCTACTACACCTAAAGTTCTTGTTCCCAAAGAATAACCTAACACCCAAATTGATATGGATACATTGGTGATAGAATGGGAAAATTGAGTGAAGATTGTAGAAGGACTCTACCATTTGAACAATACTTTACTGTTTCAAACAAACTTAGAAAGAAGGAAGATAATAGGGATCTATTTCAGAACAAAGAATTAAATTGTGCTATTGGTAAAATGCCACTTCCCACTTTTGATGGTTCCTCTCAAAGTTCTTCTAACACTTGGGTGCAAAAACTAGATGTGTATTTTCAGTTGAATCCAATGGTGGAAGAGGATGCCTTAAGAATGGCTATTTTGCATCTAGAAGGAGATGCCAATGAATGGTGGTTCCATGGTCTGAAAAAATTTGGGACATGATCAGGTTACTACCTACGGAGAATTTGTTGACATGGTATTAGATAGATTTGAGGAAAAGGACCCAGAATTACCTTTCAAAGAACTAGCCCAATTGAAGCAAGTGGGAACCCTTGCTGAGTATATGATGGAATTTCAAAAATTATCAGTCAAGGTGGCTGATATATCTATGGTAATATTAGTATTGTTTTTCACTGAAGGTATGGCGGAACCCTTAAAAGGTTTAGTTAAGGCCCACAAACCCAATTCATTGAAGGATGCGATGAGTTTGATAAGAGATCTACAAAATGTACTACCTAGGACAAGGTTTCCTCCCAAGCCCAACTTCCCTCCCCAATTCAGATCTGAAAAGAAGCCATGGAAAGAAGATGAATGTGGAAAGGATAAGAAAGAGGAACTAAGTAGGGAAGAACTCAGAAGGAATAAATTGTGTTACTCATGCTTCCAACCATGGGCACCAGGACATAAATGTGCTAAGCGAAAGGCCCAATTCATTGAAGTATTTTGTGATGATGAGTATGAAGGGGGCATGGAGGAAGAAGGACATATTTCATTCCAA
The DNA here is from genome assembly GCA_027924585.1 of Larix kaempferi. Taxonomy (NCBI): domain Eukaryota; kingdom Viridiplantae; phylum Streptophyta; class Pinopsida; order Pinales; family Pinaceae; genus Larix; species Larix kaempferi. Next base: position 590,419 of record BSBM01001044.1, on the reverse strand, counting down.
GAAGAGGGATATACTATAGAAGAATAAGGGAAACATGAGGGAAATCATCCCTCACCTAACAAAGTATGAATTGCAGTACTTTCAGTAGTGCTTCGTTATCACACTATTCGATGCAAGGGTGTGGTACTAGGAATAAGAGCCTCGATTTTGGTAGATGGAGGAGCCAGACATAAATTCATTGATGCAGACATGGTGGAGAGAAGGAAGATACCTACTGAACCATTCGATGGCTTCACAGTTTTCATTCCAGGTCACAACACTATGGAGTGCAAAACATGGGTTCCAAAGCTGCAAATCACCATAGGTAACTATACTTTTTCTGATAGCTTTTATGTGGTTGATGTTGCTGATACTAATGTGGTTTTGGGAGTGGAATGGATGTACTCTATAGGGGAGCATATAGTGAACTATCAAATTCCTGAAATGAAATTCCATGATTCGGAAGGAATACTAAGGGTTGTGAGAGGGAAGCACACCTATCTGAATTAGGTAGTGTCCTCCCACAGTATGAAACACAAGAATGGAAAGGTTTTGGGAGAAATTCCTCATGGAAGGCCACTTGATAGAGGAGGAACAAGTTTTTAGCATGATAAATTGAGATTTCTTGAGGGCAAGCAATCTTGGTTGGGAAGGACTGTAATGTCCCCATTCAATTAAACCCATGACAGGTAAATTCCATCAATCCTGCTAGTTCCCTAGGTTGGATGGAGACATTGGAATTTGGAATAAGGGGGATAATAAATGATGTTTGGACATTAGAAAGGAACAAATATTTAATAAAGGAGATAAATAAATAAATACAAGGGAAAATCAAAGTGGCAATTGATCATGAAGACACATGGAGGTTGTGGGGCCCACGCAAGCTACAATTTCTATGCCACATGGCATACTCCTCTTGCAATTTCGAATCCATGGGAAGTCTAATGTTATTGGGATGAGTTTGAAGGCCCATACACTTGGCAATATGCATCATAGGTCTAATTTGGATGGAAGTGTAACTAACATGGAAGAGGAAGCGTCAAATGAGAGGTTCTTGGACACTTGGACTAGATTCCCTAACATCTATGAAAACAATGATGAAGATTCTATGAAATATATGACAAATTGAAGACCTGAGGGATGAAATCTAACCAATATGACATGTCAGACCTAAAGATAGCATCTAAGTGAGCACTCAAGGGATTTAGAGTAGGCCACGAGATGCCTACTAGAATTTGTGGAAGGTGGAAGGCTAGGAAGTCAGAGACATGTGGCAACACTTGAATCACTCCCTAATTTGAATTAGCTTGGAGTCTATTGATGGAATTGGAACCTTAGAAGGCCAAGGATGTTTATAAAATACAGAAATGAAGTAAGACTCTAAGAGACGATCTTTTGATCATTTTAAAAATTTGCATTTGTGAAGAGAGCTAGTGGAGTGCTTCTCTACTTGCCTTAGCCAATTTTGAGGGTGAAAGATTCCCATCCTAGTTGGTAGTGGGAAAGCCCAGTAAGAAATTTCATGAGAGCTTCAATTGATTCTTTTTTGTAGGTGTAAGCTACATGGAAACTAGTGGTCTCTCTTGGTTCAGCTCATTCCTCCAACCATTTCCAGTTTTCTTGGCATATTCATGATCCTTGAGGAGAGGCTCTTTGGGTGAGCTATTGTACTCTTTGGGGAAGCTTCTAATGACCCATTTATTTTGTAATACTATGTAAATTATCTTTTATTCTCATCCATAACTTTATCAGGTCGAGAATCCAAGTGGAATGATGTAAATCTAATCATTAATGAACAAATGGTGCCATTTTCCCCACTATGTTGATGTATGCCAATGAAATGTTGATAAATTCGAATGGATAAGTGAAACAATAATGAATTTGTGATGTATGGACTGTTAATAATGTATTATACAAGTTTCATGTTCAATGCATAGTATTTTGGAGTCATATTATTCAGTTTCATAGCATTTGGAGAAGATTTCCTATCATTTCCCCCAAGGTCGAAACTAGTATTTTGTAGCTGTTTTGGAGAGGGTTTTAGAAGGATCAATTAACTAAATGGTAATGCATATGATACCTTAACATTGTAACTTATATTTACTCTACCTCTATTCAGAAATTCGAGAGGGTCTGATGGCTTTTGGAGAGCCATATTCAGCATTTACCCATGGGGAAATTGAACCCTAAATTGCTAGTAAAAACTCCTACTTTGGACAGAATCTTGAGGAGGTTTGCAGAAGTCTTTTGAAGGTTATAAAGCATCCCTGAACCACATATTCAAGTCCTAAAACCATTCATATACCGTCTGGAACAATTTGGTAGCATTTGGAGCCCTTTGGAGACCAAGAGACCAAAACTAGTTAAGGGTCGAACTAGTGGAAAAAGTGAAAAATCTACCATTTTAATAATAATAAAAAAGGGACATTACACATTATAGATATCAAGAAAAGTGTAGAATCATAAGGCAAAGTGCAACATATACATGCATAAAAGGAATGCTTTTCAAGAAAGGGACTGACCAAATATTAAGGAGATGCATCAGAGAAGATGAAGTCCATGACATACTCCATGCTACTCACAATGAGCCTTGTGGAGGCCATTATGTTGCAAAAAGAACGGCCTATAAAGTACTGCATATTGTATATTACTGGCCAACACTGCACAAGGAATCCTATGATTATGTATCGCATTGTGATGATTGTCAACGCATGGGAAGCCTACACAAAAATAAGAGACGCCTCTACATCCCCAAATATCTTTGGAAGCATTTGAAAAGTGGGGATTTGACTTCGTTGGCCCATTCAATCCCCCAACAAATCATAAAAGCTACATTTTAGTATGCACTAACTACCTTACAAAATGGGCAGAAGTGTTATCACTTGCAGCAGCAAATGAAACAAATGTAGAAAAATTATTTATAGAACAAATCTTCCACAAATTTGGAGTTCCAAGAGAGTTGGTTTCAGACCAAGGAAAGAAGTTTACATCCAACCTCATTGAGGACCTACTTCGAAGAAACAATGTCAAACATCGAAGGTCCTCCTCCTGCCACCCGCAAGCTAATGGTCAAGCTGAAGTGACAAATAGAGAACTTGAAAGAATTCTGACAAAAACAATGCACCTACATAAAAGGGATTGGGCAGACAGATTGAGTGAAGCAGTTTGGGCTTATAACACAACATGGAAAACAACAACAGGATTTACTCCATATGAGTTGGTATATGGAAAGAAAATAATGCTCCCCATTGAATTTGAAATCAAGACATTGAGAATTGTAGCCAATTTAAACATGGAACTTTTAGAAATTCAAGAAGAATGTATGCTCCAACTAAATCAACTGGATGATCACTGCCAACAAGCCCTTGCCCACACTGAAATTATCCAGCAACAAAGAAAGAAATGGCATGACAAGAACATCAAACAGAATAAATTCAAAGAAGAGGATTGGGAACTACTATATGATTCCAGGTTTCAAAATTTTCAATGCAAACTCACCACCAGATGGCTTGGACCCTACATCATTGACACAATCTATGACAATGGAGTAGTCAGAATCACAACAATAGGTGAAACAGAACTCCCTATGTTGGTGAATGGACATAGACTCAAATTATATAAGAAACCATAGTCCAAGGAGGAATTCATACAAACACTCTATCAAAAAAATCTAATGCTGATAGAGGACATAGATAATCACTGATTATTGTTGAAAAAAAAAAGAGAGAAAAAAGCAGGGAAAAAAAAGAGAAAAAAATATAGAAAAAAGGGAAAAGAAAATATAATAAAAAAAAGAGAAAAAAGAAACAAAAAAAATGAAAATGAAAAAAGAAACAAAAAAAGAGAGAGAAAAAAACATAATAAAACAAGCCAGCAGCTACGCAACTGAAAATCAAATTGAAGCAAAGCAGGCCAAATCAAGCGAGCAAGCAAAGAAACAAAATCAGACAAGAAGAAATATCAAGCGAGCCAGAAAAAGCATCAAGGAGCAATAGTAAGCAAAATAAAAAATCCAATCAAGCGAGCCAGCACAGAAATCGACCAAGAAAATGGAAAAAATCAACTCAGCCAGAACAAGCATCAAAGAGAAACATTCAACAAAATCGAAGGTCAAATCAAGCGAGTTGGCACAGGAAATCATGCAACCAAACGACAAAAATCAAGCGAGCCAACAACAGAGAATAATAAAAAGCATGACTACTGATATGCCCACAATAACTACATACAAAGACATAAACTACTACGGAACCCTGCGCCCGTACGAAGAAGCTCACATCATCCGCTAAGGTACGCTAAGCATAAAAGGTAATCACTAAATTCTTTGTTTGTATTTTCAATCAAATCATTCTCCCTACAAAAACGATTATTTTTCGGCCGAGGACAGCTCTCAAGTAAGTTCGGCGACACGATTCAGAGTATCCCTACTGAATAAATGATGATTGACCACAAGTAACCTTACTGATTCATGATGACTTACCTCATCCATGTCAAGGAAATGACGACCTCTGTATCTCGCTGTCATATCCTTTGATAATCAAGGCACCAACAAGAGTTTGTGCAATGATGAGAATGAATGCATAAATTAAGCAAATAAGACAGAGAGGGATAAGTAAGAATATCCAACGGGCGATACAAGTTTTCTTAGAAAGGGAGGATACAGTAGGAAGAAATCGACACTTAGCCAGCAAACCAGTGATTGATCCCAAGCATTGAATGGACTGGAAAAGGTTAGAGAGGAGCTGGCCCCTTTAAAAATTGAATCAAAACTCCACATAAGCCAACCCGTTTCACCAGCATTGCCACCATTCATGCACGAAAAGACCCAAATATTAAAAATGCAGCACGCGGGTGAACTAAAGCAGATGCAGCAACTGTTAAGATTTAATATGCTAAGACAGAAAATAGCAGCATTACATTCCATTTCACAATAATAGCATATATAGGATCACTGAAGAAACAACAAGCACAGCATAAACACAAGAGACAGAGATTTATCCTGGGAAACCCTCATGGGGTAGAAAACCCAGCAAAGCTTCCTCAATATAGATGACCAGCAATATACAAAGATGAAACCCTAAGACATGATCTCCTCCTCCACAATAGCAGACCTCTCCTCCACAAGTGCGCTATCCTCAAGTGTGTGTGTGTATCAAATGAGGAACACAACTCCTCTATTTATACACTACATTGACATATCTTTCACACAAGTACACGTAGGCTCGTATTTAACCAATGGGTTAAATACCCCACTACAACTGACTGGGCCGACCCCTCTAGGGTGGTCTAATAACCCTTTGACCCACATAACACATACAGGGCCGACCTTCACTAGGGAAGTCTAATAACCCGAGTTACCACATTCCAACGGAGGAATAAACATCTCCGGATATACAATAAGATCTTTACGGAGGAATGAAACATCTCCGGAATAATAAAGTACAATTATAATATTCTTTGAAGTTACAATATCTCAACACTCCCCCTTAACGAGAAGGATATTATAACAGCATCTGCACGAGCAAGGAGTCATCAACATCATACTTGATACATCTATAAATCATTGGAAGCTTTCTCAACATCATCAATAACTGGAACATCTTCAATACTGGAACATCAACATCTTCAGTACTGAGTCTTCATCTTCTGCAGCACACGAAGAGCTACATCGTCATCACACGATCATCAGCATCGTCATCACATGATCATCAGCATCGTCATCACACGATCATCAGCATCGTCATCACATGATCGTCATCACACGATCATCAGCATCGTCATCACATGATCATCAGGATCGTCATCACACGATCATCGGCATCGTCATCACACGATCATCAGCATCGTCATCACACGATCATCAGCATCGTCATCACACGATCATCAGCATCGTCATCACACGATCATCAGCATCGTCATCACACGATCATCAACATCGTCATCACATGATCAGCATCGTCATCATACGATCAGCATCGTCATCGCACGATCAACATCATCATCATATGATCAACATCGTCATCACACGATCGACAGCATCGTCATCACACGATAAGCATCGTCATCATACGATCAGCATCGTCATCACACGATCAGCAGCATCGTCATCACACAATCAACAACATCGTCATCACAGGATCATATTACAGGATGATCAATCCTTATCTCTTTTAAGACAAGTCTCATGTCTAGGGACACTTCAATCCCGACCACAGTGCCAGTCCTCTTTCATACTGGATGTGTCACATCTACAGAGTCAGCCCTGTTTCATGCTGGATGTATCACATCTACAGAGCCAGCCCTGTTTCATGCTGGATGTATCACAACTATAGAGCCATCCCTGTTTCATGCTGGATGTATTACATCTACAGAGCCAGCCCTGTTTCATGCTGGATGTATCACAACTACAGAGCCAGCCCTGTTTCATGCTGGATGTATCACAACTACAGAGCCAGCCCTGTTTCATGCTGGATGTATCACATCTACAGAGCCAGCCCTGTTTCATGCTGGATGTATCACAACTACAGAGCCAGCCCTGTTTCATGCTGGATGTATCACATCTACAGAGCCAGCCCTGTTTCATGCTGGATGTATCACATCTACAGAGCCAGCCCTGTTTCATGCTGGATGTATCACATCTACAGAGCCAGCCCTGTTTCATGCTGGATGTAACCTAGAGCAATTCTAGGATTTGTCACGTACATTTTGAACCGAGGTCCAGGGACGATCCAGTCCTATCGTGTACCTTTTGAACCGAAGTCCAGGGACGATCCAGTCCTATTGTTCAGTTATCGGAGACCTCATGTCTATGGCTCTTCTTTAGGACTGGAGTCCGGGAATGATCCAATCCCCTCACATGTTCACTAAGAACTTCATTTTCGAAGACATACGTCTACGGCTCTTCTTTCAGACTGAAGTCCAGGAATGATCCAATCCCTTCACATGTTCACCGAGAACTTCATTTTCGAAGACATACGTCTACGGCTCTTCTTTCGGACTGAAGTCCAGGAATGATCCAATCCCTTCACATGTTCACCAAGAACTTCATTTTCGAAGACATACATCTACGGCTCTTCTTTCGGACTGAAGTCCATGAATGATCCAATCCCTTCACATGTTCACTAAGAACTTCATTTTCGAAGACATACGTCTATGGCTCTTCTTTCGGACTGAAGTCCAGGAATGATCCAATCCCTTCACATGTTCACCAAGAACTTCATTTTCGAAGACATACGTCTGCGGCTCTTCTTTCGGACTGAAGTCCAGGAATGATCCAATCCCTTCACATGTTGTATATAAAAACATGTATCCTCATCACCAAAACATGCATCACCAAAACATGCATCATCAAAACATGTATCATCAAAACATGTATAATCATCATCAAAACATGTATCATCATCATCAAAAAATGTATCATCAAAAGCATGTATTCTCACCAATACATCAATCATCAAAAGCATGTATAAGTAAAACCAAGTATTCTAAGTATAAGAGTCCTAAATCTAAATATTTCTAAGTATCTAGGTGTAGAGAACAGGTTACCTCATCATCGACCTTGTTGTTTGATGAGACAATCTCATCATCAGTGACTATACTACTCCCCCTTTCGAGGAGGGTCCTTTTGAACTACACCAAGCTTGTCTCGGAAGTATTCAAATTTCACTCGAGACAAAGGTTTGGTTGGTAACTTCTTCACTTGAGGTAGAGGTTTGGTAAGTACAATGGTAACCTGTTACAAATTCAAACTTTATAGTTCCTTTCTGCGTCATATCTTGTTAGTTCCCTATGATCTTTGACTTATCATGGAACACTAGATTCTATTTCATCTTGATACAACTCTATTTATCACATAGGATCACAGTTGGTTCTATCTCTAAGTCAAACAATCCTGAAGTCAAACTTCTTCACAACTAGTAGAGCAAGCAGCCATATATTCCACTTGTGCTGAGAGCCACACTAGACTGCTTCCAGCTAAACCATGAGATCATGGCTAATCCCAGACAATAACATCCTCTCGATGTGTTCTTCCTGTCTGATACAATTTCTTCCCAATCAGCATCTGAGTAGCCATCTGAAGTCATGATCTCCAAGATAGCATAGATCAAAGTCTATCGTATCCTTTATGTGCCTCATCACATGCTTTGCAACTATCGGGTGAACACATCTAGTTTCCACTAGATACTGACTCAAAGTGTTCACAACAAGTCATATATCTAACCTAGTATATGTTAGATACATCAATGACCCAATAATTTGACTGTACAGAGTTATATCCACTAACTCTGATGAGTCATCTCCTAACAGTTTCAAGTTGGAATCCATAAGAGTGGCCATTCCATCATATCAAGTCTTCTCAAGATTTCTCAGCATACTTTCTCTGGTTGAGAAAGATTCCTACTGAGCCTTTCCATACTTCCAGACCTAGGAAGTAATACATTAATCTAAGATCTTTCATTTTCTTTTCTACAGTCATCTATCTATGCCATCTCTCATCAGATGGGTCTACTGATATGAGCCTCAACATCATTCGAACTCTGTGGTGAGTTCCTTCTTGCATCCATGTCATATGTGTATAGAAGCCATATTCAACCTTGTAGGAAAGGTTGAGATCCACATCACCCATGGTGATCATTAAGCTCATCAATTGATTATTGATCATGGGAACCCATACAGAACCTGATTCACACTTCTTCTTTAATTACACCATTAAGAGAATGGTCTTATCTAGCCACTTGGAGCAAAACATCTCATCATGATTCTCTTCCTCTTTCTAAGAGAATCTTCTAGCCACAAGCCTTCTATCGTTTGATTTGTAAATCTTTTGTTGAACATCCATTGCTTGTTCAGTGTTCATCATTCATCATGATATTTCCTACAAATCAAAATTAAGTACAGGATTAGTGATACTTCATAATCATCAAATCATATTGACATGATAACCTATTATGCATACGGATATCATTTACATAGTTATGCAACTATCTTGACCAATACTTTGGCACAACACTTTCCCATATCCTGTATGCATACAGTGGCTATCTAGATGCCTTCCATCTCCACCAGAACATACTATCGAGAGTGTGCACAACTCTCAGCATGTCAGCAAAGAGGTTTCATTCTAGACAAGCAACAATGGAATGTTTGTCCAACTTACCAATCATATGCATATTAGTAGTATACTGTTCAATGTTCCATGAATATTTACACTCAGCATGATACATTATAGGAATACAAATATGCATACAACCTATTACAGGCAATATCATTTACTATTTCAAATAACAACTCAAATACTTATCTTTTATGTTTGTGTGGTTGCCTCCCGCTTGATCTTCTATATGTCTTTTGAACTTCTATTCATTCTGTACCACTGTGCATGTTCAAGTGTCATCCTCATGATCTCATACACAAACATACACCCATTAGTATGTTCTAAATGTTATCAAAACATTATAGTTCTAAATAATCTTGAAAATGTATAGTCATGATTATAGTTAATAAACATTAGTATTCAAGATTTTAGGGAAGTCTTCTTTTACTCATGCATATCATCAATCAAGATAAAATACATAATATGCATAATCCCTTGATTACTAACTTTATGAATAAGCATAACCAATCATACCAAGTATACTTATATAAGAGATCCTAACACAAGGTAAGATTCATGGGAAACATACCTAGATTAGTATACCTACTTAGTTATGTACAACATACCTAAACAATCTCTTCAATGATTTAGAGATCCTGAGATAGAACCTGCATGTCTCACAGGTTAAGCATAATGTAACAAAGTCATACATACCTCGTAAGTAGAACAAAAATTATGGATGAGTCTTTGTCTTCATGTTTTCATGGTCATGGAACCTGATTTGTCTTTTGTGATGTACCTGTATCTTGTTGGCAGACAACATCAACCTCACACAACATCATAATGCATTAGTACAATCATATATCCCTAATCAATGAATGTCTTTGATCATTCACATGCATTCATACTGTTACTAGGGTGATAAGACAATTCTAACATTAATCAAGATTGTACTAATAAATAATATGAAGACAAACACATCATGAACTTAATCAAGAATTAGATTTCAAGACATACCTGAGCCTCCTTAAGTCATACCTGTCGAGACTTCTTGTAGTCTTCTTATGTAAGACCTTAGCCTCAACTCCCCTTTAATTTTAGAATTTCCAAAAATTTGACCTCTCAAAATTGCCTTTGAAACTTCTGGATCTTCTGGACAGGATCCTGAACTAGGGTTTGATGAAGCCCACCCTTCTGATTGTTTCAGCTATAACTCTGAAATTTTTGCTCCACAGGGTCTGAAAACTTTTTCTGTAGTATCCTGACCTGTCATCTTTCCATCCTGATAGGTCTGACCTCAATTGGATTTTCTGAGAGAGAGTTATGCCAAGTGTCGCAACGTGACCTGTTTATGGGATAAAACAGGAGAGCGAACTTGTACGGCGTGCCACGTGTCACTGTTTGAACTTCGGCCTCTGAAAAATTTTCCTGAGATATCTCACCCTGTTATCTTTCCATCTTGATAGGTCTGACCTCAATTGGACTCTCTGAGAGAGAGTTATGCCAAGTGTCGCAACGTGACCTTTTTATGGGATAAAACAGGATAGCGAACTTGTACGGCATGCCACGTGTCACTGGTTTATCTTCGGCCTCTGAAAACGTTTCTTGAGATAGTACAGTATGTGTACTACCTGTCAATTTTTACGAAATTTCATTTGGAGCTTCCTAGCCCAAGTTATGACCTTTTTTCCAAGGTCACCTGATTTTGACTGAGATTTGGAAAAGGCAGAAACCCTAACTTGTACTGATCATAACTCATAAAGTACAACGAATCTGAGGGTTCCCTTTGGACACAAGGTACCTGGGGATGTTATCTTCGACCTGTAAACTTTTCAGACCCTGAACCTTCACAGAAATGGATTTATGGCGAAAGTTCCACGATGACTGGTTTTTGCTATGTAAAACCCTAACCTTCAAATTGTCGTAAGTAAAGCAAGTGTCGTAAGTGCCATACCTTGTCTTCCTTCAGGTTAGCTCTGATACCATGTTAAGATTTAATATGCTAAGACAGAAAATAGCAGCACTACATTCCATTTCACAATAATAGCATATATAGGATCACTGAAGAAACAACAAGCACAGCATAAACACAAGAGACAGAGATTTATCCTGGGAAACCCTCATGGGGTAGAAAACCCAGCAAAGCTTCCTCAATATAGATGACCAGCAATATACAAAGATGAAACCCTGAGACATGATCTCCTCCTCCACAATAGCAGACCTCTCCTCCACAAGTGCGCTATCCTAAAGTGTGTGTGTGTATCAAATGAGGAACACACCTCCTCTATTTATACACTACATTGACATATCTTTCACACAAGTACACGTAGGCTCGTATTTAACCAATGGGTTAAATACCCCACTACAACTGAATGGGCCGACCCCTCTAGGGTGGTCTAATAACCCTTTGACCCACATAACACATACAGGGCCGACCTTCACTAGGGAATTCTAATAACCCGAGTTACCACATTCCAACGGAGGAATAAACATCTCCGGATATACAATAAGATCTCTACGGAGGAATGAAACATCTCCGGAATAATAAAGTACAATTATAATATTCTTTGAAGTTACAATATCTCAACAGCAACAAAATTTGGCACTGAAAGAAAAATTAGGCCAAGCCCAGCAGGAATTGACCCTGAAAGACCATAAAATCCTACAGTTGGAAGACACTTTAGCCATCACTGCCAAAATTTATGAAGAAATATTGGGGTTCAAGCTGCCATCCAGGGTCTACACAGTCTACATAAAAGAAAAATAGGGTCAGTTCCAATTGCATAGGATGAAGCAAGGTTTACCCTTGGAATTAAACACTCCTAAGCAGTTTGTAGACACCACCCTAGCTTGCACCGAGTTAGAAAAAGATCAGTTATGTGAATTCTTCCTGCATAATTTAGTGGTACCAAACTCACCCAATTGGTAACCGAACCACTACATAGGTGACTTCAAACTAAGGGCACTATGCTCTTGGATAAATCATGAAATAGAAAGAGCCCATGACGTTCATCTCTACCATGTAGAAGAATGGCAGAACCCACTGTGGTTCAGGGCTGAGGCCACACATCCTGATAAAGTAATTCAAGACCACTTAGCTATAACCTCTGATGAGGATTTAATTCCCATACTTCTCAAAAAATAGCAGGAATCAATCTCACATTTTGACAACACCACCCAAAGCACCTACAACAAATTTCAGGAAGCTATTGGTGAGAGGTGGAGAAAAATCACAAAGGACTTGAAAAAGTGAGAGCCTCACTCCCCCCTTAAGCTGGAAGTCGAACTCACTGGAGCAAGGTTGTACAGAGAGTCCCTGATAAATAACCAACTCATATGGATAGGAATGAAATTAAACCCACCTTTCTTCCTTCCTCTAGCTATTGAGGAATAGATTGATGAAGATGAGGAAAAGAGAGCATGGGCCAAAGAATAACTAAGCCAAGGATACTATAGACAGGAAGGGCATCCTAGAGTTGTTTCCTGGGATATCAGGGAGGTTGTCATTGAGCAGGATGTGTCACCCAAGGATGGGTGACATCTTAAAGTTCGGGGGAGATGATGAGCTCAGAATATAGGTACTCCCTGGACTCCTTTTATGCCACACATAAGCAAAGAAAGGATAAGAAAGCACCTCTTTTGTACGGGAGAATGCATTTTTGTTAATGATTAAATAAAGTAATTTAGAGATTATCTTTTCTTATCTTTTAGAGTTTCTAATTACTAATCATACGAATAAAGACATGTGTGACAGGGCGCAGGTGACATGGAATAATAACAAGTGACCAAGCTCCAAACTGAAGATCACAGGAGACACAACGATCCCATTTCCTCCTGATTTATAAGAAAAGAATAATGTTAAACAAGATCGTTATTTTCTATGTAGAGCTAGGTTAGAAGTAATGATAAATAGGGATAAACAAGATCGTTATTTTCTATGTAGAGCTAGGTTAGAAGTAATGATAAATAGGGACCTCTTGGGTGGCAGGGGGTCTAGATACATTTCTGAAAAACAATCTTCAACATTTTTGTATTTAAGACATTTTCGTTTTACATTTTCTGTAACCTGGATTTATGAACTGATAATGAAAGACCAGCGTTCTATTAATCTCATGAGTTCATAAGTTTCTTTTCCTCCTGAAAGACGTGTTGGAGAGAGCCCCCTCAATACATAGATCAGGAGTTTCGTGCTTTGATTTCAGGTATTTCTCATGCATTCTATTGGTTATTTCTGTTATCATTATGCGTGAATCAACTTCAACATTCATTTAAAATATCAGATTTCGATTTTAGCATAGGCACTTCTTTTCCATAGCCTGATAACTCTGCGTCTGTAGTTTGGTAACACACTGTCTGTAGTCCTGTACATGCCATCTGCACAGGTGAATTTCATATCTGAATTTCCACGTTTCTACAGCATTTCTAGAAAAAGATTGGATCTATGTTTTCGCGCTTGTAAGATAATAAGTCATGATTACTGATCGAATGGACCTCTACCTTTTTAGATTAGATTCAAGCTTTTTAAATCAGAGTTATGCATGCTTCCTTTTTCTCGATTTAATAAAATAGATTTAATAGTTTTCAGCATTCAATTTAAATAGAATCGATTTATCAGTTTTCAGTATTCAATTTGATAAAATAGGATTTATTTGCTTTTAGCATTTCAATTTGATAAAATAGGATTTAATTGTTTTCAGCATTTCAATCTGATAAAATAGGATTTAATTTTTTTCAACATTCAGTTTTATAAGATAGATGTATCATCTTTCAACATTTGATTCATTAGAATAGATTTACATACTTTCATTTTTATGCTTTCTAGTTTTCCTAGAACAATATTTCTTGCTTCCCTAGAACATTCTTTAGAACACTTAGAATGACAAAGATCCTCTCATAGTGCACATACAGTGTTGAGTACCTCTCAAGTTTGTATGCTCCATGGTCGATAATTAAAGTATACTTCTGGTATAGCTACCCCAAATAAGTACCCGTTCCTAGAGTTCACCAGTTACCATTGTAAGCCATGGTGATTCCGAATTTGCAAATAACAATGCAAGTTTTCTTCCAATACTCCGGGCCTTGAATGTCAACCGATATCAAAATGAAAGGTGAAGGAAAAAAAGATATTTTGAGAACTCATATGCTACAAATAAATCTTAATAAATAGAACTTTCAGTTCACATATACGCGAGAATTTACATGAATAGGGCAAAGGGCCACTATCCACCTTTAGATGTTTTAGCTGCGGGGAGATTATAATTGCACAGGTGATTTGATCGCAACAAGGATCTGACACTATTTACAAAGCTTGATTTGAAGATAGACTTGTGAAGTGAATGAACAAGATTTCTCAAAGAGATGGAGTTGTTATTGCATCATCAAATTCTTCTCATAGTGATAGGGTTTTGTTCAAAGCAACACGAAATATTTCTTGTTTATACATGGAAAATGGATTGACGGATCGGAATTCAAATTTATATAGATGTGGCTACAGCTTTGGAGTACCTTCATTTCTATTGTGATCCACCTTTATGTCATATAGACATTAAATCCAATAATATTTGTTGGACAATAACTATACTACTAATGTATCTAATTGTTGTATTGCTCATGCTGCACCTTGTAGTTCCAAACAATCTCGAACCATTTAATACATATGTCTATGGGACCACGAGGTATATGGACCCATAATACCTTGTCTCTCAATAATTAACAGAAAAGAGTGATGTATATAGTTATGATGTCTTGCTCCTTTAGATTATCATTGCTTGATAGGTAGTTTCAAATAATAAAATCCAGGTAGAATGTTTATGTTTATATATATATATATCTCCCAGAGGACTACAACTTGTCTGAGATGACCAAAAACTCCAAAATTTTGTCAACATTGTTCAACTGCATTTTTAACTGCTCCCTAATGTTGTGCAAATAAATATATTATGAAATATTATCATGCGCCTATTTGTTTACTAAACAATAAGCATTTTCAAATGCTTGATATTCTTGATGCAACCAAATCATTTTGACTACCCTCTCATTCTAATTTAAATATGACCTTGTTGAAGGCTCAAGGATCATCAAAGGTAAAGGAGCAAGTATAATTGTGTCCTAGAGCTATTTGTTCATTCATACACAGTCATCCAATAGCCTAATAGTGTAGCAATGGTAGGTAAGCCTACGCACAAGTCCATCCACTAAGATGAAAGCAGAGTGTGATTATATCGGATGTATGTTTTGTTTATTTGCATTCATTTGTTCTTTTCTGTATAT
This sequence comes from Larix kaempferi, assembly GCA_027924585.1. Lineage (NCBI taxonomy): Eukaryota > Viridiplantae > Streptophyta > Pinopsida > Pinales > Pinaceae > Larix > Larix kaempferi. The sequence goes on along the minus strand of BSBM01001044.1, from coordinate 575,079 downwards.
TTTTTAAGGCTAATGCCATCATGGATGCATATTACTTCAAGACAATCTGAGTGTGATCATATTCTTGCTATCTAGGGTTTCACCCAGCTAAACTGTGGCATGTTGAGAGCAACATAAGGTCATGAAAAACTCTTGTCCTTAGGGGTCCAAACCAATTGCAAGGTTGTTATGCTTTGAAGGACTATTAAACTTCCGGTTAATAAAATTTTTGCTTGGGCATACTTGCGTATTTTTATTTGATATTTTGAGTTACTTCTGTAAATCGACCTTTAAATTTTTCGCTTCTTTATTTACGCCTAGAAATATGTACATATTAATCACTTAATATTTTCACAATTTAACATCACTGACATTTTTTAATGTAACAAATGTAAATTTCATTGACAATGTTTTTTTCATGTAGTAATTGATTAAGATTCTCGTTTTTTTTAATGAAGCAAACTAATTGTTGGAACTGGTTTGGCTTAATGCAATAATATAACATCAGTAAAAAAAACATAATGTTTTCATTTTGTCGATATAATTGTAGCTAATTAACAGTATCACATTAATACTCTATTTAGTGTCATGTTATGCATCACAATCTACACTACATATAGGCTACATTCTACAAATCTAATAAACTTACTCAATGATCTAATGCTCATATAGCATGGTAATTTCATGCATAAACATTGTAATGAACATTTACAATTGGTTTGCTTTTGTTTCAATTCCTCCAGTTTCCTTTCATTATTTAGTCGTTATTTGCACCACTTTTTTAACATAGTTTCATTCAGTTTATTCATGTATATATTTGTTATCACAACTAATGTTTGATATACACAGAGGGATTTAAAAAATACTCTAGTTTCCATCCCCTTCTTGCCCTTGAATAACCCTTCAAGGGCGTTTCCACCTATTCTTTCTTGAATCATTTCAAATATAAACATTTTATGAGGGGAGTGTTTATTTACTTAATTTTGACTTAATTATTCTGTTACACCATAGTTTTGCCACCTTGTGAGCATTTATACTCTTTGGATTCCCTTACCTATTTATAGACTCAAAACCATACTTGTGGGTCTCCTTGAACCCCTTTTCCCCTATTTTTCCTCTTGTACGCGAGCTACTTCATTACACCTCACATATACGCAGGCTGCATCACTACAGCCCACGTACATTGATTTTTTGGTAAATGAAAGTAAAAACTCTATTTTTCACTCCAAAAAGCGGCCATTGTGACCTTTGGCCCTCCATGTATCTCGAAATGACTCGATTTGACCTTTCACTTGAGTTCTTATGGTACATGGAAGGAGGAGAAAGAGAGAGCATCAAAACTCTATTGGGATTTCGCCATAGCTTGAGTCTACATCCATTTATCTTAGTTGTTGTGAACCATTTATGTTCACCTACCAAAGTCTTCCATATCTTGTGAATGATTCGCTCCTTTACTCGTGAGTTTTCCATTGCATGGGGGATTGAAGTGGTGGAGGCATAAGTGGAGGGACCTAGTTCTTGGTTCAGATGAGCTGCCGACAGGAGGTTGTATCTTGTACTTCTTGTTCATATTAATAGAAATGCTCATTTTCTCGTCCATTAATGTTGTGAATGATCATATATTATAATTGATTACATTTGCTTATATATACATCATGGACTATGTTATTGTGTATGCCGACATCTTTCATATATCATATGCACTTGCTTGAGTTTATTGTTGAGACTAAGCTGCATGTTCAAGTGTGGTGATTCTAAATCTCAATGGGGATCTTCATCGGACGTCCGGTTGAAGGTAGGTCTTTTATTCCACTTCTCAGCATTTACATTTATATAGCATACATTTGGAAATGAGTTGATTTCTGGAATTCATCTGTCTGTTGTGGTCTACCCCAAGCCATAGGATTTTTTTCTCCATATCATATTCAACTTCTACATATTGGGTCTGGTAATTTATTTTATTGGGTTTCATAAAAATAATTTACTCGATTGGTAAAAAAATAGGTTGGTAAATTTTTTTACTAAGTGTGATAAAAAAAATATTTACTGAGTTTAGTAAAAGTCTTTTATCAAGTCGATAATTTTATTTTATTAGGTTGGTAAATTTTGTTAGGATTTGATATGGAGCATAAGCTCACTACATTTACATTGAATAATGATATTACAGAAGAAAGGTAGCATATATATAATCTAAGTGGGCACCTGTTTTTATCAAGAGACATGTCTTTTGAATTCATGACATTTAATAACATGCTTGGTTAAAACTCCCTTTAATAATTACTTTAACTTAAATTTATTAAACATATTATTTGCTTATTCATACTTATTTTAATGTGGAATTCATATTTATTACTTTATTATTTCATGTATGTAAGAAGTTCTCTTCACACATTGTTTCCATTATTGCTTTGTATCTCTATGTTTATTTTCTTGGTTGAGCTAGACTTTAGGGAAGTATGACAATGACAATTGTGAATCCCCATAGAGATGAGGTCCTCCTTAGGGGCATTGCTAGTGTTCTTGGTTTTGCATTAATTGGAAAGAAAGGACATCCTTAGTTTTGCATTAATTGGAAAGAAAGGACATCCTTAGGGTGTGTTTCCTCAATGGTTGCTTGATATTGAATACATATTTGCACCATTAAGTTGGACATTGTCAAATAAAAGAGATACATACAAATATTAATTATTCATTAATTGTTTTTTTAACTTTATTGTTATCTACATTAAGTGTATTACAATTTTTTTTAATATAAATAGTTTATTTATGTTGTCTTATTTGAAAAAAGTTTGAATACAATAAACCACCTAACTTACTCATGCTAGATTGGTTTGTTACATACATAATCAATAATACCAAAAAAAATATTTTATTTACGTACTTTGTTATATTCAAATCAACAATAAAACACACTTTCTTTTTCACTCCAACATTAAATAATAATATAAATATTTTATAAAAAACTTTAAATCACATTTATATTCATTAAACATTTACAATAATAATCATATAACCAATATAGTAGATTGTTTTTAACATTTACAATAATAATCATATAACCACTATAGTGAATGGAGAATGAATTCAAATTAAACAAGTGCTATGAAATAACTAGTCCCTAGCTAATGCATTAACCTAGCTAATGCATTAACTTAGGCATGAGACAACAAGTTACTTGAAAAATTAAGGTCATTGACTTATGTTTACATTTGTCCATATGTTCACATGGAAAATGCATAGAATAAAGTGTTGGACAAAGTACATTGTTAAATAACGAAGGAGAACACGTTCAGATGTTAATTTCATTGAGTAAAGTTAGGTTGAAAACCTATGCTTTTCAACCAAAAACATAATATGTTAATTTCATTTGTGTAGCTACGTTCCGACAATCTTCAAAGTATTTTCTTGAGTAGCATATGCACACGCAAATGTGCAGGCCCATCAATTTTAACATAAAATTTAACTCAATGTTAAAAGCTAATATGGATCTTCCTACACAACAAGTATAGCACCTTGGGTACTTGTTAAACAAATGGTATTTAAGTAATTTGTGAATGTAAAATTGCCCATGAACATTATAGATATTGTTGAAAGCTCTATAGATATTGATTTTTGACACTAATATTGTTATAAATTTTATTAGTAATTTTTTATTATAAGATTTGATAATCAATGTCCACTTTAATTGAATGAATATTAACGTTGAATGACTCTTATTGATGCTTCCACTACTTTATCCCCATTAAAGTTAATTACGTCCATAGGCGTATTATTTCAACTTTGGGGGTGGAAGTGGGGTTGATGAATTTTATTTTTTCAATAAATGAATGGCTAGATTTGATTGATTCTAGCATATTCTTAGTCACGTCCATAAATGAATGCTCCCGATTTAAGGACTTAATGAGCGTGTATCTATTTTATTGTTACACATTGCACTTATTAAAAAGAATTGAATTTTTTCTCAATATGGCATCCACGTCTCCTTTTCATTGTAACGCTTCAAGGGAAAAGCACACAGTGCAGTCAAAAGATTGAACTGCGCAGTAAATAACTATTTTTCTTTTTCTTTTCTTTAGGACTGCTCTTCTCCTAGCAAATATTTTGCTCTAAATTTTTCTTCCTTTTTGTCGAACACTTTATTTCACAAAATTAACTGCCCACAAATTAACTGCGCATTTCCACTTTTTACTGTGCAGAGATTAACTGCGCATTTCGACTTTCTACTGCATAGTTGAACTTCACACAAATGCGCAGTTCTTTAACTTCGCGGAACAAGACTTTGCATGAACTTCGCACTTCACACAAATTTACTTTTGCAACCTTCTTTAACTTTACGAAGATTAACTTCATACAAGTTAACTTCGCATACCTATTTAATTGCGCATACCCCAATCTTTAAACAAAATTTGTATAAAGATATTTCATGCTAAAACATAAGAACTAAAACATATGTCAAAGTTGTTGCGCGTTAAACTAGGACATTTACCACCGTGAAATACTTGGAAATCTTGATTTGATTCACAGACTGTAAATGTAAACAACATTTATACAGGTAAATATGAAGAAGATGTGCGGGATGCATAAACCAGCATTCTTGAGAATGAATACATAAAACTAAAGACTTATATATTACCGCAGTAAAACATAGTAACTTTGCTGCACTACAGAGAGATGAGATTTTACTTAATCTTTCACTTCTTACAGAGAGCTTGGGATCTTGATACACTTCACAGGTCTTCACTTATTCTCTTCTTCTCTTCACTCCTACATCTCTATCTAATCCTCTGTGAGTGATTTTCATTTATACACAAACTTGGTTTAGCTTCATCTGGAAGTTACTAGGTTGCAATAAACACTGCAATTAATTTCTACCTAAGAAGTTATGAGCCTGCGAAATACAAATGCGGTTACATAAATACTAACTTGTCGTGAGCCGGATTGGTTGTAAACTGATTGACTCACTGGTATGGCAGACTGACAAAATGACTGACTGGGAGTCTGACAGAGCTGATGCATATCAGATACGCTATCAGCTCGTAAATACAATATTTCCAACACTCCCACTTAATTATGAGCGGATGGGGATCATTAAACAAAAATAAAATATTACAAAATATTTCAGAGCTGAAACATGCTTTGTGTATGACGAAGTTTACTGCGCAGAACTTGTCACTCCCAAACAACTTCGCAGATATTGGAATGCGTCCCTTGCCAATGGTTTTGTAAATATGTCTGCTACCTGATCTTCAGACCTACAAAATTCTAAACAAATTTCCTTGTTGTTTATCAATTCTATGATAAAATGATACCATGTGTCGATATGTTTGATTATCTTGTGATACACATGATTCTTTGATAATGCGATAGCTGAATTGTTGTCGTAGTAAATGACTGTGGGCTTTTGCTGGTTCTACGACAGGTCACTTAACATCCTCTACATCCAAACAGCTTGACATGCAGTGCTTGTAGCTGCGACATACTCTGCTTCTGCTGAAGAAAGAGTTACTATGGGTTGTTTCTTTGAAGCCCATGATACATCACCTGTTCCTAAATGAAATGTATTCCCAGATGTGCTTTTTCTGTCATCTATACTACCTCCATTGTCACTATCAGTGTATCTAATGAGTTTGAAATTTCTTGAGGTTGAATACAAAATACCAAAGTCTTTTGTTCCACTTACATACCTCATAATTCTTTTACCTGCTTGCCAATGAGATTCTTTTGGTGACTCCATGAATCTTGAGATTAAATTGACTCCATACATGATATCCGACCTTGTTGCTGTAAGATACATAAGGCTACCAACAAGCCTTTTAAACAACGTAGGATCTACATTGGATCCATCATCATCCTTGCTCAATTTCAAACCTGTTATCACTGGTGTTGGAGCTGTCTTACAGTTTAGCATTTTAAATATGTTCAAGACATCAGTTGCATACTTTGACTGAGATATAAATATTTATTTTTCAGTGTGATGGACTTCAATGCCCAGAAAATACTTCATAAGCCCCAAATTAGTCATTTCAAATTCACTTTCCATCACTGATCTAAATTCTTCTATGCCAAAATCACCAGTAAATATTAAATCATCTACATACAGGCATATAATTAGCTTATTACCTTTCTTGTTGATTTTTGTGTACAGCGTTGGCTCACATTCACTTCTGTGAAATCCATTCTGAATGAGGTAAGAGTCAATGCGACTGTACCAAGCTCTAGGAGCTTGCTTCAAACCATAAAGTGCCTTTTTTAACTTGTATACTTTGTGTCCTTGTCCTGGAACTTCGTAGCCTTGTGGTTGCTCCACATATACTTCTTCCTCCAAATAACCATTTAAAAATGCATACTTAACATCCATTTTGTAAACATGACATGTCTTATGTGTTGCGATGGCCAAAACTGTTCTAATAGTATCCATTTGAGCTACAGGTGCAAAGGTTTCATTGAATTCTATGCCAGGTTGTTGTGTGAATCCTCTTTCTATCAATATTGCCTTGTGCTTCTGCACATTTCCATCAGCATCTTGCTTGGTCTTATAAATCCATTTTACGCTTATCACATCCTTGTCCTTGGGAACATCAACTAATTCCCATGTTTGATTCTTCTCAATGCGTTCTATTTCTTCATCCATGGCTTGTGCTCACACTTTATTTTCAACGGCTTATTCAAATGTTAGAGGATCATTAACTTGAGAAAATAATGCAAAAACTGAGAATGAATTAGGTGTACCACTCTCATATATCTCACGCAGAGTTCTTGTCTTTGTCGGAGTTGCTAGTGTTGAAATGCGCGAACTGTGTGAACTGTTTGATGGAGTTTGTTACGCACTTGGTGTGCTTGTCATAGTTGCTTGAACTACGACTTGTGTCGCAGTTCTTTGTGTTGAAACATGCTGCGCAGTCCTGGGAGTAGATGGAGCTGCGCAGTTCTGATTCACATGCAGAGTCTCAACCACATCTTCTGCGATGTCATCATGTTCAACATGTGATAAGATTTTCACATTCTTCTCTACAGTTCCATCCCATGCTTTATTTTCTACAAACTGAACATATCGACTGATAATAAATTTTCTTGTGACAGGGTTATACAACTTGTATGCTTTTGTGTCTTCAGAATACCAAATAAAAATGCATTTCTGTCCTTTATTGTCTAATTTCCTTCTTAGCTCATCTAGAACATGTGCGTATGCTACACAACCAAAAACTTTTAAATGCGAAACACTATGTTTCATACCTATCCATGCTTCATGTGGAACTATTTTCTTCACGCTCTTCGTTGGACATCGATTCATGATGTATATAGTAGTTGCCACTGCTTCAACCCAATATTCATTTGACAGATGCATGTCTGCCAACATACTGCGCGCCATCTCCATAATGGTTCTGTTTTTCCTCTCTGCGATACCATTCTGCTGCGGTGTATACCGCATAGTGAATTTCTTTTGTATGCCATGATTTTTGCAAATCGTTTGAAACATACTCACCACCTCTATCTATTCTTAAGATCTTGATGCTATAACCACTCTACTTCTCCACAAGTGCCTTGAATTGCTGAAAACAACCAAATGCATCAGATTTATGTTTTAGAAAATAGAACCATGTTTTTCTTGTGAAATCATCAATAAATGTGAGAATATAAGTGCATCCTCCCATGGACGGTGTTTGTATTGGTCCACAAATATCAGAGTGCACAATTTCAAGTGGTGTGCGAGCTCTGTATGACTTTCCAACTGGAAAAGTCTCTCTATGTTGTTTTCCAAAAATACAGCCTTCACAAATTCTCTCTAGATTTTCAATCAATGGCAATCCTTTTACCATGTCCTTCGTGTGCAGTAGCTTCATCCCACCAAAATTCAGATGTCCAAATATGAAGTGCCATAACTAGGATTCATCTCGAATTTCTGTTTGAAACGAAGCTTGCATTGCGCTGTCTTTTTCTTCCTTGTCGCAGTTAATGTCTACTTCTTTGCTTTCTGCTTTGAATGCAGCTTCAAAATTTTCATTCTGACTTCCATGAACAACTTGAGTTGTTTTTCCTTTTATGATAGGCCTTATCCTCAAAGGAAACAAGCGATTGCTTTTCATTTGCACTTTGGCTATTAATTGATTGCTTGGATACATGTCATTGATCAGACAACGCTTTCCTATCATGTGAACTCTGTAACATTTTTCCATCAACTGTCCAATGCTCATCAAATTATGCTTCGAACCTTGAACATAATAAACATCAGGAATAAATTTTTGCTCCCCTTGTTTGGTTAGAATATCAATAGTACCCTTACCCAAAATAGTAACTTGAATATTATTTCCATGTGTGACATCAGTTTGAATTGATTTATCTAGACTAGAAATTAGATTTAAATTACCAGTCATATGATTGCTACAGCCTGAGTCTAAATACCATATGTCATTTGGACTTTCTTGGACAGCATTGCATTCCAATGGAGATGCACATGCTAAGAACAGTGAGCTGTTAGAAGTTCTATTGTTGCTTGACTGTGTGGCCTTGCTTTCCTTGGTCATACTGCTTCTTCCTACATTCATATGCGAAGTGTCCAAACTTCTTATAGTAATGACATTGAATTTGTTATTTATCATACCTCTGTCTACTTGGCTAACTGGGGATCTGATTCTAGCCTCTACCAGTGACATGTGTAGGGCTGCTGCTGTGACCTCCTATGAAAGAACTTCATCCTCTGCCTCTAGAGTTTGATCTTCCTCTGCCTCTTCCACGACTTATGGATGACTATGCTGCGAATACACCTTCTAGTAATGTATCTAAAATACTGATTCTATGTTCATGATTGAGTAATGAGGCTTGCAACTCATCAATAGTAAATTGGGACAGAGATCTTTGTTTTCCTCCAGGGTCACAACTAAAGATTCAAATTGCTTTGGGAGAACTCTAAGAACTTTTTCAACAACTCTTTGGTCACCTATATTTTCTCCATGAGACTTTATTTGATTAACCAAACCAATGACACAAGTATAGAATGAGTTTACTGACTCTCTATCTTTCATCGACACGGATTCAAAATCTCTTCTAAGAATTTGTAGTTTGCCAGTCTTTACTTTGTTCAAACCTTGATAGGAAGTTTCCAATGTGTCCCACACTTCCTTAGTTGACTACGCTACTGCTACTCTTGGGAGTATGGATTCATGTGTTTCTTGATGTATGTGGAACAATGCCTTTCCATCGTTCTTCCTCTGTTCCATCAAGACATCCTTCTCAGCTTGTGTGAGATTGTTGTATGCTGCTAGATATGCTGGTTTTGCATAACCATTCTAGACTATTTCCCATACATCTTGACCTCTAAACAAAGCTTTCATAGTTAGAGACCAATATTCATAATTTTTTCCAGAAAATATTAGAGTTTGCAAATTACCCGAAGTGGAAGCCATTCTTTAATCACTTTTCCCTTTTTGTAAATAGAATTTCCTTTCTCAGTAAAACAGGCTCTCATACCAAATCAAGAGAAAATGTTGAACTTCCCATAAATGTGCAATTTTTTAACTTCGACATTTACCACGGTGAACTTGGAAATCTTGATTTGATTTATAGACCGTAAATGTAAACAACATTTACATAGGCAAATATGAAGAAGATGTGCTTGATGCATAAACCGACATTCTTGAGAATGAATACATAAAGCTAAAGACTTGTATATTACCGCAGTAAAACAGAGTAACTTTGCCTCACTACAACGACTGTGAGTGTTTAAGAAGTTATGAGCCTGCGAAATACTCGCGGTTACATAAATACTAACTTTCTAACTTACCTGACTGACTCGGAGTCAGACACAGCCTGCAGCCTGTGCATATCAGATCTCATAAATACAATATTTCCAACAATGCTTGACTGCTCCAACATCCACGTACCCTCCCAATGCTTCATCTCCATTCTAAGTTGCTCCAATATATCATTTAATTATCGCTCAATCAGTGTTCATCGACGTTCGACGTATTCAAATATTAGTCTCATGAGTTTGTATTAATGGTTTGCACTGGTATTGCAGGTATCATGCTAAGGGCAAGTGGGTATTAGGGTGACTTTGCAGGTACCTCTCATCTGCAGCTTCTATTTCTTCACTAGATTCAACGGTCTCCTTCGCTCCCTAGGAAGACATCACGAACATGTCAAATTATTCATGGGGTTTCTTGCATCCATCGCGTGATGGTAATGGCGCGGCCCTCTCTTTTACATGAATTTTATCAGAGCCTCCCTTTTGTCTGTGCATGTAAATATTTGGATGTTTTTCCCTTCTTTTGAAGTGGTAGACAAGGCAAGAGAATAACGCATCACAACCGTCATCTTGACCTAAGTCTATATTGGAGGCAGTTGAACCAAACTATGGTAAGGGGCCTAGGGAGCGAAGAAAAACCTTTCTAAGGGGCCTAGGGAGCGAAGAAAAACCTTTCTAGTGATATTTGTTGGAAGTTAGACATTTCCAGATGATATTGGTAGGGTTTCGAGAGAGGGTTTAGCGCTTCTTGGCTCTTCAAACTGAGCGAAAGTTTCAAATTTGAACCCGAGGTTAAGGCAATTGATAAGTAGCCTCGTAAGAGATATTCTTCTTTGGGGAAAGATGAATAGTTCTGTAAACAAATCAGTTTGACTGTAAACTAGACCAGTTACTTCCTTCCTCTGATACTGTGCACGAAATCTGAAAGAAAATCGTTTGCTTCCATCATTCTCTAGGTAAGAATTATCATAATTTCTAATCATTTATAAATTAGGGTTTTATTTCCTTTTTGGATTAAACTTCTCATTCACCACAATTTTTCATTAACACTTTAGGTGGCGAGTTAGCTTGACAGGATGTACATATACTCATATGGACACTTCAGGTAAGAAAGTATATAAGTTTGAGCTCTCGATCTATGTTACCAGAAACGGAACGCTGGCAGGCGTTTCCCTCCAAAAACGGCTAAGAAACGGAAACGTGACGGAAACGCCGTTTTCTATGGTAATTTCCGTTTCTCCAGCCATAAATCCGTTTCTTATGAAACGATGTTTGTTTCTCAACGTTTCTAAGGAACGTTTTTTGTTTTTTAAGGTTAATGTGGTAGTTTCAATATGTTCTAGAATATAATAGTGTTGGGTATCAATCTGTAAATGGAAGGAATGATGGGTATCAATATAAATGCGGTTTGAAGATCCTTGTAGTGAAGAAGAACAGACAGAGTTTTCTCTATGTAATCATCTTTGTAGGTCAGAGGAGCATAATGAAATTGTGGGCATTACGTCAAGGTCTTACTATACAAAGATCTGCCTCAATGGCATGCTCTACTGGCCACATAACTGAAGATGGTCATGTATTTGTTTGTGACCATTTGAAGAGCATACCACATCATGTGGTTTTTGTTATTGACAAGTCTGCTTCAATGTCCAGTCCTGGTATAAAATTAACCATGGCCAAATTTAAACGTTGACACAATTGTAGGCTAGGCTGTGTGTATGAAGCTATTGTTCGATTCATTGCTACTCGACATAGAACTACTAGTGATGATTCTTTATCTCTTTATCTATGGTTTTGTTCGACAATACATCGATTCTTGCACTGGAAATGCAAAAGATGATGGAAGATATAGTGGATAGGCTTTTTCAATATGTTGCAAAGGGGGAACCAGTTATTCTTCTGGTCTGAAACAGGGAGAATACTAGTTAAGATTGATACCCAGCCCTATTTAATGCTCCATTTTCAAATTGTTCTACCTCTCTTCTTCTACTTGGAATCGCTCTACTTACAAATTGTCAAGATTCATTCTCTTATTCAATATTGTTGTTTTTTCTCTCTCTTAGTTTCTTATATGTGCGAAACCTCCAAGCTCCGTTTCGTTTCCCGTTTCTCGTAACATAGCTCTGGATCTGTTGACAATTCATTTACAATTTAATTATAGACCAACTCTGAATTTCTCGTGTGTCTAATTGCGTATATTTACATCGACTTGGTGATTTTGGCGCTACCAACACTATATTTGAGGGCGTTTACTCCAGGTATGTCTACCAGGCAAGACTTCCGTGGGAATTCAATGGCTTATGAAGAGCCACAAGCAGGGTCTGTAAGTTCCGAGTCTTTTTCAGACTATACGGTCGATTCACTGGGTTTTGAACAGAAGGAGAAATACTCTATTATGATGTCATTTTGGAAAAACCACAATAAATTACTTATGGCAGTTATAGTCCAAAGAACTGACCTTAGCGTCTATGAAAATTCATTCATTTTGTACATTTATAAATGTGGATTAGGAATTAAATTTTTTCACCAAACTCGTATGAGGGTTTGACTGTATATATTTCAAATGGGTTATGGTTTTGTAAATTCAGGCTATTCCAAATCCCCAAAGAGCAATAATCATTTAATTTCCAAGTTTCAAAATTAAACTATTGGATGTTAAACTGTAAGAATTCCTCCATTCTGTTTCTTTCCACGGAATGAGATTTTATTACAATTACGTATTGAATTAAATGATTGTATTCAAGGTTTTTAAATATATATACCAGTTTATCGAATTTACTATTGCACAGAGTTGGGAAAGAAAGTCCCTCAAGTTTCAAGAAACTTGGCCGAGTCAACTATATTCAAATACAGTTGAAAGGCTACATATGTGGATTGTTTTTTAATTTTTGTTATTAGAAGAGGTGGACTGATGCGAGACCATTTCTAATGTTTAACCTCGAGTTCTTAGGAGTATTCTACCTCTAAATAGGATGTAAGAATTCAACCATTAAGTTAGGGTTGGGGTTCAATTTTGCTTAGTACTTAGATTCAATCTTCTTATAATCAATTTAAATCACAGTTTTCAATATCCACATATATTAATCATTTATTTTATGTATTAAATATTTTTTTCTCTTTGTATTTTAATGCATACCGTTTACCATATATACCAACACCTTAGTTATATTTGCTGTGTTGTGAATATCATTGTCTGTAATTTAAATTTTTTCAAATTTAATAATATTAAAAAAATTGATTCCGAATTTAAAATTTTGAAATTTATTAATTTATTAAATATATAAAAAAAAGTGTTGTATGTTCTGAATTCAAGTTTTTTTTTTTTAAATTCTACATTGTTTACAAAATCACAAAGATATTAGTCAATTTCTATTGGGACTGCCATCACAATCAGTTTCTCAAGTTTGAATAATTAGAAATTAAATACACTAATAATTTAATAGAGGTTTAGAACTTAAATATATTATTCATTTTAATAGAGCACTCGTACATAAATATATTTAGTTTTCTTTTAAATTCCAATAATAAATAATAAATGAGAGTTCAGTGAAATATTATTATTCTTCTCTTTTATCTCAACAAAATGATGAAATAAAAATATTACTATGCAAAGTTTTTTAATGGATTCCTTTATTTACCCATCATTCTTAGAATGGAGTATGGAATATCATTATTAACTAAATTTTAAAATGGAATGGATCGTAATCATATAATTATGATAATATATAATTAGAATTTTAAAATGAAATGTATTGTAATCATATAATTATAATACTATAAAAGCAAACTTATAATTTAATGGTTAGAATAATTTTGATGATTTTTATAATATATATTTTTTTAATTTTAATGAGTTATAATAAAACAATAAATTTTAAACTTATAATTTAATGGTTAGAATAATTTTGATGATTTTTATAATATATATTTTTTTAATTTTAATGAGTTATAATAAAACAATAAATTTTAAAATGAAATGAATTGTAATAATTGTAATCATATAATTATGATAATATACAAACTTTGGAATGAATATTTTTAATTATAATTATAATTAATTTAATTATATTTAAAAAAATAAATTCAATATTATAATTATAATTTTTATAAATATTAACATTAACATTAATATCTACATTAAAACATAATTAATTATAATTGTTCTAAACTAATCAATAAATAATGATATCTCTATATATAATTTTATAAACAATAATATAAAAATATTAAATATATAAACAACAATATAAAAAATATTAAATATATAAACAATAATATAACAAAATTAAATATATATTTGTATTATTAGTTAATTCTATTTTTATAATTAATGAAATTTTTATCGATATTGATAAATTAAAAAATATCTTATATATAATTTTTAAATAAATCATTCATATATTATATTATTTATATATATATATATATATATAATATTATTTATATATAAATATAAAGTAATTCACATTTATTTAATAATCATATTTTATATTAAAATTATACAAGAATGTTTATATTTTAAAAATGTGTTTTTTAATTAAGTATTATTGTATCATTATTATACGTAATAATCTTATTGTATATATTTGTAATTATTAAATTTTAAAATGTAAAATGTTTTATATTTATTTATATAATATAAATAATATAATTGTTGAGAAAATAAATTATTTTGAATTGATTAATACAATTTAAAATTAAAATTGATGGAAAAATGAAAATTGATATAATTTAGAAAACAAATATAAATAGATTTATTATTGATATAAATAGATTTATTTTGTTTTTTCTATATTATGTTAGAGTATTAGTTTTAAAATGAAAATTGAAAATTTATTTTAATATTGTCAAATTAAATTATTCTCACTTCAAATAATTTAGTGAATATACTTCACATTGAAATATAGCATTGTATGTATTTATTATGCATCAATTTTAGGAATGGTGCTTAAAAATATGTTACAATTATTGCAATCTAATAAAATTTATGATAAAATTTCACATTACAATATAACTCTAGATGAATATGGAAATGAGATATAATTATTAAGGAGCATGAAAATTCAACCACCATCAACCATGAACAACCATGGTCAACCATGATACTTTTACTAAGTATCAATTCTAGGAATTGTATGTAACCATTGAAAATTATTGTAATCTAACAAAACACATGATGAATATCAAATTATGACACACCTCTAGATAAACATCAAAGTGACATAACCATTGTGGAACATGACAATTGAACCATAGTCAATTGAAAACATGATCAACCATGGTCAACCATGACACTTTTACTAAGTATCAATTCTAGGAATTGTATGTAACCATTGAAAATTATTGTAATCTAACAAAACACATGATGAATATCAGATTATGACACACCTCTAGATAAACATCGAAGTGACATAACCATTGTGGAATATGATAATTCAACCATAGTCAAACATAAACAACCATGGTCAACCACAGTCAACCATGAACACCCATGGTAAACCATAAACACCATAGTCATCCAAGAACAACCATAGTAAACCATGAACAACCATGGTTAACCATAGTAAACCATGGTGAACCAAAGTCAACCATGTTCAACCAAAGTCAACCATAGTCAACCATGAAAAACCATACTCAAACATGCACAATCACATTCATCCATGAACAACCATAATCAACCATAGTCATCCATGAACAACCACCATCAACCATAGTTAATCATGAATATACATAGTCAACCATGAACAACCATAGTCAATAAGGATCAACCATCGTCAAGCACGGTAAACCAATGTCAACCATCATCAACCATAGTCAACCATGGTCAACCAAAGTCAAAGAATGTAAAACATAGTCAACCATGGTCAACTAAAGTAAAGCATGGTAAGCCATAGTCAACCAAAGTCAGCCATGGTCAACCATGGACAACAAATGTCTACAAAAGTCAACAATGGTTAACCAAAGCCAACCATGGTTAACCAAAGTCAACCATGGTCAACCATAGTCAACCATGGTAAACCAAATCCAACCATAGTCATCCATAGTAACACATGGTCAACCATAGTCAACCATGGTTAACCATGGTCAACCAAAAGTCAACCATGGTCAATCATGGACAACCAAAAGTCAACCATGGTCAATCATGGACAACCAAAGTCAACTATGGTCAACCATAGTAACCCATGGTCAACTATGGTTAACCAAATTCAACCATGGTCAGCCATAGTAAACCATGGTCAACCATAGTAAACCATGACAGCAATAGTCAAACATATAAAACCAAAGTCAACCATGGTAAACCAAATCCAACCAAAAGTCAACCATGGTCAACCAAAGTCTACAAAAGTCAAATTTGGTCAACCAAAGTCAACCATGGTCAACCACAGTTAACCATAGTCAACCAAATCCAACCATATTCATCTATAGTAACCCATGGTCAACCATAGTCTACCATAGTTAACCATGGTGAACCAAATTCAACCAAAAGTAAACCATGGTCAACCATGGACAACCAAAGTCAACAAAAGTCAACCATGGTCAACCAAATCCAACCATAGTAACCCATGGTCAACCATAGTCAACCATGGTTAACCAAAGTTAACCATATTAAACCAAATTCAACAATAGTCAAATAATAGTGGAATTATAATCAACCATATGATCTTAAAGTCAACCCTTGTGTCATCCATAATCAAGCTAACAAATCAACCATAATAAACCATATGATATTAAAATCAACCAAAGTCAACCATTTCCAACCATGGTCAACCATAGTTAACCATACTAAAGCATGGTCAGCCATAATCAACCATAGTCAACCAGATCCAACCAAAGTCAATCATAGTTAACCAAAGTCCACCAAAGTCAACTAAAGACAACCAAATTCAAAAGTCAAATAAGGTCAACCAATAGTCAATCATGGCCAAACAAAGTCAACCATGCTCAACCATAGTCAATTAGTCAACCATAGTCAAAGTTAAACAAGGCCAACCAATAGTCAATTATGACAAAACAAGTCACCCATAGCGAACCATAACCAACCATGGGAAACTATAGTCAATTACTCAACCAAACTCAACCATAGTCAAACAAAGTCAACCATAATCAACCATCGACAACCATAGTAAACCAAAGTCGATTATGGCCAACCAAAGTCACCCATAGTTGAGCATTGTCAATCATGGTCAACCATTGTCAACCATAACCAATTAGTTAACCAAAGTTAGCCACACTCAATCAAATTCAACCATAGTCAACCAAGGTCAATTCAAGTCAACAATGGTCAACCATAGTCAACCATATTCCACCATGGTAAATAAATAGTCAATTATGGCCAAACTAAGTCAGCCATAGTCAACTATGGTCAACCAAAGTCAACCATGGTCGACCATGGGCTACCATAGTCAATCATGGTCAATCAAAGTCAACCAAATTCACCCATAGTTAACCATAGTCAACCATAGTCAACTATAATCAATTAGTTAACCAAAGTTAGCTATAATAAAATGGATTCAACCATAGTCAACCAAAGTCAACCATGATCAGCCATAGTCAACCATATTCCACCATGGTCAACCATGGTGAACTAGTAGTCAATTATGGCCAAACTAAGTCAAACATAGTTAACCATGGTCAACCACGATAGGTAATCCACAATAAACCATGAGCAACCATGGTAAGCCATGAATAACCACAATTAATCATGAACAACCATAATTGGCCATTAATAACCATGGTCAACCATACTCATCTATGAATAATCGCGGTTAACCATAGTCAACCATTCTCAACCATGGTTAACCTTAGTCAACCATTCTCAACCAAAGTCAACCATAGTCAAACAAACTCAACCATATTCAACAATAGTCAAACAATAGTGGAATGATAATCAACTACATGATTTTAATGTTAACAAAACCATGGTCATCCATAGTCAACCAAATCCAACCAAAGTTGACCATAGTTAACCAAAGTCAACCATAATTAACTAAAGTTAACCAAAGTCAAAATTCAAACAAGGTTAAACAAGTAAATTATGGAAAAACAAAGTGAACCATAGTCAACCATGGTTGATCATTGTTAACCATAGTCAATCAATCAACCATAGTCAAATTTAAACAAGGTCAACCAATAGTCAATTACGACCAAACAAAGTCAACCATAGCCAACCATAACCAACCATGGGAAACCATAGTCAACCATAGTAAATTAATCAACCAAACTCAACCATAGTCAAATAAAGTCAACCATAATAAACCATATTCAACCAAAGTCAATTATGGCCAACCAAAGTTATTCATAGTCAACCATGGTCAACCATAGTAAACAATAATCAATTTGTTAAACAAATTCATCCATAGTGAATCAAATTTAGCCATAGGCAACCATGGTCAACTAAGGTAATTTCAAGTCAACCATGGTCATCCATTGTCAACCATAATTGAAACCATATTCCATGATGGGTCAACCATTAAAGCCACGGTTAACCAAAGTCAACCATGGTCAACCAGAGTTAGCCATGGTTGATCACGGTCTACTAAAGTTGACCATATACATCCATTGTCAACTAAAGTTAGCCAAAGTCAACCATGTCAACCAAATTCAACTATAGTCAATCATAGCCATGCATGGTCAACCATGTTGAGCCATGTTCAACCAAATTCAACGATGGTGAACCATGTTAAACACTGGTCAATGGAAGTCAACTATGGTCAACCATCATCAACCATGGTCAACCATAATAATCCATAGTCAATCAAAGTTAACCATGTTGAACCTTGTACAACCAAAGTCAACCATGTTCAACCATAGTAAACCGAAGTAAATTTGGGTCAATGATAATCAACCATGGTCAAGCATTGTCGACCATTGTCAACCCTAATTAACCATGGTTAACCATGGTCAACCAAAGTCAACCATGGTCAACCAAAGTCAAACATGGTCTACCTAAGTCAACCATGGTCAACCACCGTTAGCCATGATAAACCATGGTTATCCAAAGTCAATGATGGTCAACCAAAGTTAATTATAGTCAACCAAAGTCACCAATGGTCACCCATGTTCAACCAAAGTCAACCATGTTAAATAATGGTCAACCAAGGTCAACCATAATCATCCATAGTCAACCAAAGACAACTAGGGAAAACCATGGTCAACCATGGTAAATTATAATTAAGAATGGTCAACCAAATTCAACCATGTTAAACCATGTTCAATCATAGATAACCAAAGTCAACCATGGTCAACCATAGTCAACCAAAGGAAACTAGGGTCAATCATGGTCAAGCATCATTAACCATTGTCATCCATAGTCAACCAAAGTCAACCATGGTTAATGAGAGTCATCCATGGTGAACCATGGTCAACCACAGTCAACCATGGTTAGCCATGGTCATCCAAAGTTAACCATGGTCAACAAAAGTCAACTATGGTCAACCATAGTCATCCATGGTCAACCATGTTCAACAAAAGGAAACCATGGTAAACCATGTTAAACTATGGTCAACCAAAGTCAACTATGGTCAACCATGCTCGATCATCATCAACCATGGTCTACCAAAATCATCTAGTATCAAGTAGAGTCAACCATTGACAACCATGGTCAACCAGAGTTAATCATAGTCAACCATGGTCAACCAAAGTGAACCATGTTCAGCCATGGATAACCAAAATCAACCACGGTTAACCAGAGTCAGCCATGGTCAACCACGGTCAACCAAAGTTGACCATTGGTTGACCACGGTTAATTATGGTTGACTTTGGTCAAGCAAAGTCAAACGTGCTTAACAATGTTCAACCAACCATGGTCAACCATAGTCAACCATGCTTACCATTTTTCAACCAAACATGATCAACCATGGTTAACCATTATATTACTAGCAATTTCCCTAGGAAGGTGTACTAATATGCCGATAGGTAAAATCAATGAAAATGAGAAACTAAAACCAAGGAAATGTATGGACAAAAGTTTTCCCATGGTGTACCTTGAGTACTTATTTACCTTGTCAAATATTTTTATTTTCCCGCAAAACTGATTTATTGCTTTGTTTTTCATTGATGATCAATAATGGTGTGATGATAGTTGGGGATATGGGAGTTATAAAACTGAATTCACATTACAAGTTCTAAAAGGTTATTTGCAGTATGAGGCATTAGAATAATTTTATATAAGTTTTTGGGTGCATCTATGCCAAAAACAGACACAACTTTTACCCAACCAACTTATATATTTTGTCCATGTCTCTCTATGCCATGATCTCCTTGACACTATAAACCAATTGAAAAGAAAATTAGAAAAAACCATGTACATTCAAGTCCAAAAGCATGGCGATCAGAATATTCAGAGTGACAAAAGAACCAGAGGAGACATTTGTTCAATGCATTTCTGGAGCTCAAATAGGATTTACAATTAAAACATTTAGAAAACAATTCCATTTAGACATAGACTCATATAGAGTAAAAGATCGACCGGAGTACCAAGAAATGCAACAACTACCATGCACATTGCCCAACGTATGACAAAAGATTCCTTTGGAAGTATTACCACACGTGCAAGTGAGTTATAACCCAAAAAATTTGAATTTAAATCACTTACCCACCCACTCCAAAGCACTGCAACTACCACACCTATAAATTCACTTGAATATTCATGGTCATACTTCATAGCACAGTGCAAACAAGATCAAACATTTCACCAAGGATCTCACTAACATTCCCTATTAAAGAACTGGCCATTGCAAGGAAGAAATACCCCACGGGAACAAGGTCTAAAACCAGTAAACTACGAACCAAAATGTTGCAAGATGAAGCTGCCATGATGTTGCTCGAAGCAAGAATACATAGAATCCAAAAATCCAATATTGACGAACCAAATTGGCTAAAGCACTATACAAAATTTAGGGAATTGGGAATTTGAGTCAGAAATGGATAGAACCTACTCAGAAGCTTGGAATAACAATAATTTGACAATACTTCGATGCACCCTTGCTAGCACCATTGGACAGGTTAAAGGAAATAATTGCAAAATTCCTTGTCAATAGATACCATGATGGGAAAATATGGATAGATGAGGCCATCCCTATCACAAATTCACTTATAAGTGCAATAACAAGTCTCCCAAGGAAAGGACCAGAAGTTCCATTGACCAACAATGCAAAATCCTTAGTGGAAGAGTTCACAGGGTCAACCACCAACAAAAATTCAAACGGGTTAATTATCAACAAAGTTCAATATGAAAATTACAAGTGGGTTTCCATTATCATCTCATTATGTTTAATGAGTTTGGGTCGACCATATGACTTGAGGATGGACATGTTGGAAGCCATAAAACAAATTGTGACTGATGCAAGAATTTTCAATTGGGCCAACCATTTAGCTCAATTAGTGAAAGAAAATTGTGCAAAATGCTAGGATGCCACACATGTCATCAGGTTTATGTCATTACTAATATGGATAGTAATGGAAAAAATTAACACAGTCGGTGAAAGAGAGTTTTCCAGTACTTACCAACCCCTTATGTGGAACTTTCAGGGATTTGCAGGAAAATGGTCATTGTTTAAATTAAATAAAGAAAAAACTTATATGAAACATTGGTTCCAAGATATTAAAAATAAATGCATAATATGGAGAGTACTTCAACACATTCGTCGCTGCATACCCCCCTAACCACACATTGAAATCTACCTTGAATACACAAAATTATGGTGCAATCAGGCAATAGGAGGAGACTCACAAGAATTGGATTTTAATCCTAATATTCCAAAGTCATTCATTGATTTGGAAAAGCAGTCAAACATTGTATACCCCATACCAACCTTGGCCACAGTAAAATATACAGATCTTTTGAGCCTCTATCCAAAGGCGAATTAGAGGAATAATGAGAAGTGGCATTATACCTTAGATCATCTTGTGCAATAGAAGAGCCGACTAACCCTTTAGCACTTGTGCCAGTCACCACTTCAATCAAAGAATCAGTCATCAAGTTTGCAGACGATGCGACTGAAACTGAGGAGAAAGAACCACTCATCAAGGATGGAAAAGAGCTCGAATTTGAGGAACCATGACTCAAAGAAAAGGTTTCCAAAGTTGCTCACAAGATCTTTGTGTAACAACGTGACCTCAAAGGAAAAGCAACCAGGGAAACTTCCATAAAAAGAAAGCTATTGCTCGAGCCCATAGAAGATGATATGGAATAACTTAGAGAGAAAGTTCAGAATGTCTCGGTTGAAGCTATATGGAACAATTTGACTGTCTATCAGTAGATTCGGAAGGATTTCCAATACAATAATCCATTTTTACCAACTACTACAATAGTTCTCGTTATCCTGTCACCCCACCTCAAAAGAAATCTCGGACCACTAATATATTCAAAGGATCTAGTCGTCCTATCAGATCACACACCACTGCCTTTACCTGTCCCAGTCAAAGGATAAGACTAGCAATAGGTACCCTCTCCAACTTTGAACACTTTACAAATACACTTGAATTCTATCAATTTGTATCACAATATACCCACCACTTTTACACAACTCCTAGAAAACCATCTATCACAGCTCATATAAAAAACCACCCAAATCATCAATTAGAAAAGTTCAAACCAAGAAAAGTAAAATTAACCTCTATAAAATCTATAATGCAACTGCATGTTTCACGACCAGCTACGTCTAACCTTACAAGACAAGTATAGCCTCAACCATCACTTTGCATGTACCTCTTCCTCTACATACACCTCACTAAAACCCTCTTGTCGCATAAATACACATGTCGATACCAATTGATTCAACTGTCATTACCACCTCATTATCACCTGTAATGATTTCCTCCCCAGCCACTACAAGCTCTCCCCTTCCCCCTGAAGTCTCGCCTCATTTGTACACAAATTTAATGCACTCTTTAATTAGATACCTCCACCGCAACAACCCCTTTTTGATCACCTAGAACCATTGGCTACCTAGGAATTTCCTCCTCAGTTGTCCATGCAAGTGACCACACCATCAACCATGTTTATGCCCTTACCAGTGACCTCCTCTGTCACCAAGTTGCATTCAGCCTCAACTGTTGATGCACCATCATAGTCACTTCTACTATCGATGCTACTTCTATATTCATCCTCACCTTTTCCATTGTCATCAAAACCCTCGTCGTTACCATTTCCTCCCTCATCCTCAGCAATTCCGACATCTGTCGCCTTAGCATCATCAAATGTAGATATTCCTACTGCCTCACAGACAGCTCCAAGATCCACCAAATATCCCAATAATTCATCCAAGAAGGATAAGAATTATAAGAAGGCTCCAAATATTTCCTTCACAATCCGATCAACAAAAGGACAAGAAACAAAAAATGATAGCCTTTCGCCAACATCAATCTTAGAAAAAGAACTTGACAATTTTATTAAGGTATCTACTGCAAAATGAAACAAAAGATGGAAAGACGACTCCAAAAATCTTTAAAAAACAAGGACGGACAAAAAGAAACATGGACTTTCTGCGCTGAAAAAGTATATCAAAGTATTGGACAGTTGCCAAAACCTCTACCATAGAATCCAGTTGATAAAATCAAAGCTTTATTTGAGTTTTCCCTAGAGAAATGTGATAGCATTCGAGAACAACTACTCCAGAAGCAACAAGAGTGAACATGTTTCCTCCTCATGGAATACTTCAAAACATTTACAGAGTGCAATGCTAAATTAAAAGAATATGAACCTCAAGCAACCAACGCATCTATCATACTAAAAAACTAGTAAAATTATTATGGCAGAGTCTACGTAGATATCCAAAAACAACAAAATTCTATATTGGAACTTCATAAGAAAAAGTAGTTAAGTACCCTAGAAGCGACTCAAGCACTAGAAAAACAAATTCACATGGAACAACAACAACAAAACCAGCTTCGTAGAATGAGTACCAGTGTCTTCACCAAGGGAAGCAAGATCAAGAGGAAGTCAGTTGCCTCACCCAGCGTATCTATGACCTAATGAGATCTGTTGATCTTTAGATACAAGCCTACAACCATGACATCTAGAAGAACTTGAATGCACCAATATAGTTCAAATTTCTCCATCTTTCACAGTTGACCAGCCTGACAACAAACATCAAAACCTTCTTATCAGAATGGAACAACTTCCAAGACTGCCTCTCCCTCTTTTCCCCAGCAATTTCCAAAGCTTGTGTTGATTGTACCCCTTCAGGTGAAACATCCATGTCATAGTATAAATAATAGAACCAATTTTGTAAAAAAAAATTCTCCAAATTTTACATCCCCCTGATTCTCTTCGAGATGAAGAAATATTTTAGGGTGGGGGGGATGTTGGAGGAGCCTAGTCGACTAGCCAACTAGATCCTCCCAACCGACTAGCATGTGCTCGGCTTGGTTAGTTGTGTCAGTTAGGATAACCGGTTGAACAATTATGAAACTCTAACTAAATAACTGTATGTATCAAATATATAATAGGCTGGTGAGCCAAGGAAAAAGGAGTTTGTACATGATTGTCTTGCTCTGATAAATAAAGATACCTATTCCTTGGGTCCCCATTACTCTAACTGCTTCACTCTATTATGTATGTATGATTATGTGTGCGATGTATTTTTATGCTTATGACTAGTAACTCCATGTAATCCCACAGATTACAACAATTCCCCTAGAAGGGATGACCGACACTTCCTCCACTATAATGTGCTCATGGAGGGAGAGAATGGAGAAGGGTTGACTGACACTTACCTGATCATGGTGTTAAGGCCATGAGAGATGCATTGGAAGGGTTAGTTGGTGCTTCACCATCGTTGGATCAACCATCAAGGGAAAACATGTAGAAAGGTTGGCCAATCCTTTCCCTAAAATCCTATTTATGGGTTTCCTAAGAAATCCTCCTCCATAATTATAATCTCCTCGAAAGGGGATTCCATGGAAGGTTCAACCAACATTTCCTACAACATAGAAATCCACTAGATACATCGTTCGAACCTTTATCCGTCATATATTTCCATAAAATGGTCATATGAAACTTCCTCCAGCATAGAGTTCTCAAAGGTGGAAGACAATGAATAAGTGTCTACCAACACTTCTTAAATGATGGTGTTAAAACTTATCTTTATACATTAGAAGCATCAACAGTAAAGCCTCCTTACAAAATTTTGAAGGCTAGGATGACACTTATAAAATGTTTGAACTTCTGTCGAGGTCAATCTGGTGGAAGAATTGACCATTCTTTCCTTTAGCATATAGTAGATAGATAGTTCCAACCATTCTCATAGCACCTTGACAAAAGGATTAAACAAAAAAGTTATATTCTACAACTCTTAAATGACTTTTTTCAAGGACTTGACTTATATGTTAGAATAATTATGAGACACTTCTCAAATGTTGTCTTTCCATCAATATAATTCCGATGGAAGTGCCGACCAATCCTTCCTTTGATGTTTCTATGACCACTTTGCTTGAGTATTATGTTCTCATCAAAATGGTATTCCTTGGAAGAATCAATCGATCCTTCCTGCAATATATATTTCTATTTGAAGGTTCATATGACCCTTCCTCAATGATGTATTCTACATTTTTCCCTATGAGGTGAATATATAAAAATGTTCTGTCAATCCTTTATTTAACATCCTTTAAATGCATATGAACCATCTTCCTACAAGATTGTATTCGTATAGAAGAATGATATGTATTGGAGGGTTTGGTCGATCCTTCCTCTATCGTAAAATTAATTTAGAAGATTCAAATAACACTTTCCCTAGCATAGTGTTCTCATAGGGGAAGGAAATGATGATGCTTTGGACAACAATTCATAAATGATCAATTGTATTTTCTCAAATGATTGATTTCCTAGCAGAGTTCATTTCGGTGGGAGGATTAGATGATTCTTCCCTTTCCATTTAGTATATAGGTCTCCCCAATAATCCTCATTGTATTCTCAGTGAGGGATAAAGCTAAAAAGGTCCATTCGACACTTACTAAATGGTTTTGTTAGGGCCTCTAGGTATACATTAGAATTGAGATACGACACTTATGGAATGTTTTCCTTCCCTTTGAAATGAATATGATGGGAAGGTAAAAAAAAATTTCCTTGGCATCCCTTATGGTTTTAACAACGACATTGACAATGAAATACCCATTTCCATGGCATTTATATGAATTATTCAGAAGATTCCTTCATAGGTTTCTTTGTTATACAATGTTGGAGAATTGGACTAAAGGGAGATAATGTCTCCATTCTTTAAATGGAAATGGATTGGTGTGATTCTAATGAGCAAATTAATGATATTTCATTTTTGTATTTGAGATTGAATCCCTCATGAACACAACAAATTTCCAAACCACATAGAGTGACCAACTTCCAATCAACAAACATTTCTAGATCCCAATTTGGGCCAAGTTTAACAAAGTTTCCCTTTCCTCCTTTAATATGTCCAGCACCTAGAATGCATTGCAACATAAGCATATACGATTTGCCTTACATTCCCACACTCAGAGCCACATCATGCCCAAAACAAATTTGTATTTCCCGTACCCCCCCCACTCGTTTATCAGATATTCCATAACCAGTTTCTAGATCCTCCCATCTGTGTTGGCATTTAAATTTTGACTGTTTACATTTAGGAGGACCCCATAGTGATGGAATTTGTTAGATAAATTGATGGTCATAGGGAAATTTAACCATTAAATATGGTTATCATCGGAACCATCACAAAATGGCTCGAAGTGTGGAAAACATTTCAAAATTTGGTTATTATCGTCAATTGTTTTGATGGGTTTCGGCGATGGAATTACTTTCCAAGAGGTGTCTCCTAGCCTTGTGTAATGCATACGAGGTGCCATCACATGTGCTCCTCCCTTTCCCTCTCACCCCATCCGAGGATTACTTTTGTTATGTAATGATTATCTATTGTTATGTATTTTATTGGTTATGTATTATGAATAACTTATTTATTGTCAAGTGTTGTAGTTATAGTTTTAGTTATGTTTTTTTTTATTATGTAATCCAAACATCAAATCCAAAGAAATTGTTGGTATTGGGAGTAGAGGGGTTGTTGCTTGGAGTTCAAGTGTTTACTGGAAAAAGAGTAGGCTACAAACAACTTGATTTTTTGCATGACTACTACCATTATCATGCACAAAAGTTTACTCATGATATAATTAGTATGACAAGAGAATTTTGACATTGGTTGACGGTTTACTTATTTAAATGGAATGGAAATAAGAAACTTGAAGCATGAATTCAAATGGTTGGAACTATGTAATTAGAAAAAGCTATAAATAATTGTGATGATGAGAACGACATGTACTTGTTAGTGTTGATGTATTTGTAACTTCGGAAGATATTCACTTGTATATTGTATTTGTACTTTATTGTATCCCCAACGGAGATGTGTTATTTTTCCGATTGGAAGTATCGTCAGTTGTACTTGCATGTGTCGCAAGTTATATTGTAAGTGTCGTAACTTATACTTGATGGGATATTAGACCACCCTAGTGGGGGTTGGCCCAGTTAGCATTATGTTAAGTGGTTAATTTGAGTAAAGGTCAAGTGAAAGTTAGTGTATAAATAGAGAGTGTGTCTCTCTCATTTTACACATTCTATTATTCCCTCACTTCGCATTAGTGAGAGAGAGGAGGAGTACGTACAAGTGGAGGAGGAGCATGCTGCTGAAGATATCTATCTCTTGGGTTTGATCATGGGGATCCTTGTATTGATGCTTATTCTATCTCTGAGGAAGTTGCGGGGTTTTTCACCTTCTTGGTTTTCCCCGGTGAAATGATTTGTGTCTCTTGTCTCTTGTCTCTTATGCTTGATGTGATGTACATGTTCTTTCAGTTAAGATCCTAGATCTATTGAATTAATGCTTAAAAAACTAACAGTTAGATCGATTGTTTACTTTCTTTCTACACCTAAATGGTGTTAATGATGTGAGATCTATTGTAATACCATGACACTACTTGTTGAATAATGTAACACAATTTGTTATCTTGATAGTATTTTCTATGTGTGGCATTGTTATTAAGATCTTCATATTTTTGTTTATTCAGTTGTGTTTTATTTTTTGAATGGGATTGTTGTTGATGAATTACCAAATTCAAAAGTTATGAAAAATATTTTCCAAATGGGATTGAAAATTTAATAAGCCCAAATTTTAGGTTTGCAAAGTGCAAATCATATTCTAAAAATGTTAGTATTGGAGTTAAAATGTCTCAAATCAGATTCTAAAAATGCTAATATTCGTTTATAAAAGTGCAAAATCTAAATCTAAAAGTGTCAATATTGGCTTTAAAAAGCATGAAAATTGGTTCCAAAATTGTCCATATCAGATTCAAAAAGTGCAAAATCTAGTTCCAAAAGTGTTAAGTTCAGATCCAAAAGTGCAATTTTAGAACCCAATATTGGCACTTTCGGAACCTTATTAGCTATTTTTAGACTTCAGTAAGATTGTTTTTGACCCGTTTTCTATGGGGTTTGGACTGTAATTAGTCCAAATTTAATGAAATATGTATTAATGAGTTGTTAATTGATTGCGATTTGAATCAAATTGATACATGCATTGATATCATGCTTCTTATATTATAAGGTAGCATTCACTTTGAATATTGTAGTAGGTTGATCATGGGAAGTAACCAACCTCATATCCAGTAAACACCGCATAATATCCATGTTAATTTAATGTTAATTTTATTATTGTTTTTATAATTGAATTACCTTGTTTTTTCTTGGTATATGTAGTTGTCCACACCCGATCCTGACAATGTGCATCATGATGATGATGCATTGTTTGATCCCATTAACTTGATGGACACAATTATAAAGTCTCATAAATTCAAACAAGGAATTAATTGTGTTGGTTGGATGTGAACCCATAGAGGAGATTAAATAAAAGTGTAGAGTTTTGTAGGAACGGATAAAACAATATGGGGTAAGAACCAAGTTTTAAATTGATGATTTATCACACATACTCATTAATGAATTTTGGTTTTCTACTCTTATATTTGAACAAGGAACAATTTATTTCTACAACATTTTTTGATATCAGTGCATGATCTTGCTCGTGAGGCTAGTGTTGGTAGTAACGATGCACCAACACTACCGCGTCCTAGCATGAACCACATACCCACGAGGTTATTTTCCTCTACACATGCGGCTTGCATCCCATTGAATCATACTACTACACCTTTTGGGTCCCATGGCACACCTTCCCAGAGCACGTTAGACCATGAAAACAATGGTGGAGATGCGTCAATTAGTGATTCTTCATATTTCTTTCTTCGATTGACACATGTTGCTAGAAAGGGAACATTGCCAACTAGTTTTTTGTTGGACGAGGACTATTTTCTGATCAAGATACAAAAAGTTCCAAGTAATTATGAATGTCATAATTATTTCCTATTATCTAATAGAAATGTAACTTATCTCCAATTAATCATATTGTTTTATATGAAACAACATTTTATAGAAGCATTTGAATGAGAAGGTCTTAAGTATTTTTGGGCCTACCATACGCACACATTGGAATCCTCATAGTGCTATTTTGAGAAAGGACATTATGGATTACATGGTCATCTTATTTGGTGAAACATTCAACCAAGCTATAGTCATGTTAATGGCCAATATTTGAAATATATGAGGAATCAATATAAGCTTTATTTGCAAAAAAATACTAGGTATGAGCATTCTCCAATTATTTGCAAGGGGGAGTGAAAAAATATATCGGAAAATTCAAAGGAGAAGAAAATGAGAAAAGAAGGAAAGGTGCCACCTACTGGAGTAGGAAGGTATATGATATATTTAATTGAATATGTTGAATTTTATTTTGTTCTACATAAAAATTGTGATATTTGACCTAGTTGACATTTATTGATAAGCTACTGATAGCTTGAAGGTCACCCATGAAAGATTAGAGAAACATGGAAAACAAAGACTTGGCTAGGGTGGCTACCTTACGATGATATCCAAAACTGTAAGTACCAAATAATTAAACCATATCATTACTATCACCATCCAACTATTGTTTAATTGAATCCAATAAAAAAAAAGTGTTGTTATACAATGCATGGAGGATAAGTAAAAAACAATGGCCACCGAAGAAGACCTCTAGCTCGGGTTCAAGATCAGTTTTAAAGTTGTAAATGAACATTGACAAAGCATGTGGAAAACACAATTTTCCATGTCGAATGGTATGGTAAATAAGATTAATCGATGTGTGTGTGTGTGTGTGTGTGTGTGTGTGTGCGTGCGTGTGCGTGTGCGTGTGCGTGTGCGTGTGCGTGTGTGTGATTCACGGCACCAAAGATCGGTGTAGTCACTACATCCACAGAAACCTCCCCTTTTTTCTGGGAGGGATGGAGGAAGGCCAAGATATGTCAGATCAAAGGTGGCTCAATTAAGATCCCAGCATGTCACTATCAAGAATTGAAACTAGATAGAGAGGATAATACTCCTCTGCTCAAACCACTCAAGATAAACCAAACACACACGGGAATCAACAACTGGGGCAAGGATTGTAGTTGCATGACATAGGGTTGATTCTCGTCTTCTACCACTATACCCCTAGGTTCACCCACATAGCCCACAACATGGGGCACAAGATATCCTAGGTTTTAACCCATGATGTCGTAAGGAGTGCCTTAATAGTACACTCTATCACCACTTGGTCTACACCCGTGGGGGCCTTAAAATTGAAAAACATTGAGGTGGTATTTGATCAAAAAATCAATCTTTTTTTTTATTATTTGTAAAATCTATTCATGATCTATTTAGCCCATAAATTGATCTTTGTTCTTGTTTTAAGTAGGGGAGGAACAAAGATAATGAGGCTAGCAGTGGAGTACAACCCTGTGATTGTATTATGAATATAATATTAGATGTATGGATTGACGATTATTAATATTTAGTTGCATCTGATACACACATAAATTTTATATTTTCAATGATAGAGTGTGTAGATGAGGACACTTGGAGGAAAAAGGAACACACAGTTTCCCAACCCATGGTCTCAATTATTCCACTAGGAAAAGAAGAGTGTAACCATATTTTTATTAATAAATTATTTGTATCAATAATAACTAACCATATCAATTTAACCCTTTTTGTTCTTATATTTGATTCGCCTTTGCCTCAACCTGCACACCACAAGTACATGACTAGACATACATTGTGTGATATGGGAAGCTTGAATCAACAATAGAAGAATGACCACCAAACAAAGGGGAATATGATTTGGATGTGCCACTCAAGAAATTTCTAGGAAAGAAAAAAAAGAGAACTGATTGTATATGATAGCAAACACACATGTATAATGACAACACACTTTAATGATAAAAATGATTAATATAAACTCTTTGTTGCTATAATTTTTGTTTTGTAACCTTTTATACATGAATCTTATATGTCTTGTGAAATTATTTTTTATGACATCATTGATTTGTCTTTCTTGTTCTTAAGGTTAAAGTAAGTATAAATGAGTGTTTACCTCACTAATCTTCATGATGAAGACTAAATCATTGGGTACAGGTCTCTTGGAGCAAGAATTTCTATGTGAGTGGTGAAAACAATGTTTGTGTGTTAAAATTTGAGCATTAATTCAACATACTCTAGGATCTTTACTGAGAGAATAACATGTACATTATATCAATGCATAACAATCATATCAAGCATGTCAAGCCTCACAAGAATCAAAAGCATGAGAGACAAGAGACACAAAGTTTTCGTGGGGAAAACCCTAAGGTGAAAAACCCCACAACTTCCTCAGAGATAGAGAGAGCAATGGCTCAACCAAAGTACAACCAAAATACACTGAGATAGTCTCCTAGTAGCAGATGATCCTCCTCCTCACTAGTGCACCACTTTCTGAGTGAGAGAAGTATGAGTTTCCAAGTGATCAAATAGAGATCTCCCGATCTCTATTTATACTTAACCTATTTTCCTAGTTACACTATGGGGCCGACTTGTCTAGCTAGGTACATCCACAATATAATATATATTTCAGGTCCGACCCCACACATGGTGATCTAATAACCCATCGGCAAGTATACATACTTGCGACACTTTTCAATACACATGACGACACTTCCTTATAGAGGAATAACACATCTCTTATAAGGGTACAATAAATATATATGAAATACATAGATGAAATACATTCTGAAGTTACATATACATCAACACTCCCTCTTAACTAGGAAGGTATTTCTTGACACAGATATGCTAGACAAGTCTTCTTCTCAGGATCATCATCATCATCATCGTCACTGTTGCTGCTATCTCAACCAATCTCTGACTCTACTCGTCATAGGAAGTTCTACAGGGCCAATCCTTTTTCATATTGGATGCAGGCCCACCACCTGCAGGTTTTCATCATCTGTGCGAACGGTCTGATAGAGGTGGCCTCTCAAGACTAATTTTATGTGCGGATGCAATACTGGAAAGAGTATCCCAGGAACATTTATGTGCCTAAGCACGACCGGCAAGATCTCCCAGGACTGATTACATGCATCTCCTCCACAATACCTTTAAAGAGCATCCCATGAACATTTATGTGCCGCAGCATGACCGACAAGATCTCTAAAGAGCATCCCAGGACTTATTACGAGCACACAGTTCAACCTCGCGGATCTCCAGGACTGATTACATGTGGATAGACAAAACCATTAAAGAGCATCCCGGGAACATTTATGTGCCACAGCATGACCGACAAGATCTCTAAAGAGCATCCTAGGACTAATTACGAGCACACAGCTCAACCTCTCAGATCTCCAGGACTGATTACATGTCTCCGTAGTAATACCTCATCCCAGGACTGATTACGAGCACACAGCTCAACCTATCGGATATCTGAGGACTGATTACATACTACATAGCAATACCAAAAAGAGTATCCCAGGAACATTTATTTGTCGCAGCACGACCAACAAGATCTCCCAGGACTGATTACATGCTATTTGCACAACCTGCCACATATCATCTCTGACCTCCAAGTATCAACCTGATACTCATGATCCAACGGATCATCATCGCATAAAGCATCATCCTGATGCTCATGATCACACTGATCATCATCACTGTACCATCCTGATACATATCATCTGGAGCAGCACCCTGAAGCTCGTCATCATGATCATACAATGCATCCACCTGATGCATACCAAGTATCTGCCTGATACATATCATCATACATGATCCACCTGATGATACAGTGTATCCACCTGATACAAATACAAATACATGATACATATCAACATACATGATCTTCTTGATCATACAATGTATCCACCTGATACATATACAGATACATGGTCCAAGCATCCAACATGATGCATATACAAAATACATACAAATGATCCAACCGATCATATCCAGCATCCAACATGATGCATACATACATATACATCTAAATGATCCAACTGATCATATCTAGCATCCAACATGATGCGTACATACATATACATATAAATGATCCAATTGATCATACAAAGTAGAAACTAGAACATCATCCTGATGCTCATCATCCAACGCTTACATCCACAACCATGTGCAGGATCCTCCTTCCAACATGCTTGGAATGGCTTCAGCAAATGTGTCCATCACTTCTTCCTTGAAGTGTCGTCGATCTGAAGAACACCAAGCCTCTCCCTAAAGTATTCGAACTTCACTCTGGCTAGTGGCTTCATCAGTACATCTGCAATCTGCTCGTCTGTCGCAACATACAGGAGCTTCACAACTCCTCTTTGCACCATATCCCTGATATAGTGATATTTGATCTCTATGTGTTTCGACCTGTCATGAAACACTGGGTTCTCGAACAACTTCACACAACTCTGGTTATCACAAAAGATACCAGTAGCATCCAATGGGATATCAAATAAATTAGACAGTAGCTTCCGTAGCCATACTGCCTCACAACTAGCTAAACAGGCTGCAACATACTTTGCCTCAGCTATACTCAGTGCTACGCAGGACTGCTTCCTGCTAAACCAAGAGATCACACCTGATACCATACTGAAGCAGCACCCAGATGTGCTCTTCCTATTTGCAGCACTGCCAGCCCAATCTGAATCAACATAACCCTGTAGGTTAAACTTTTGATTCGCTTCATACTTGAGCCCATAATCCACTATACTCTTCAGGTACCTCAGAACATGCTTTACAACAATCAGATGAACACTCCTTGGATTTGTCAGGAACTGACTCAATGTGTTCACAGCAAAGCAAATATTTGGTCTCGTGTTCGTCAAGTACATCAAGGACCTAATAATATGACGATACATAGAGATATCAACTGGCTCAGATGAAGCATCGCATAGAAGCTTTAGGTTCGATGCTATAGGTGTGGCCATGGCCTTGCAATCCATCATCCCGAATCTCCTCAGGATATCTATTGTGTACTTCCCTTGACCAAGGAAGATCCCACCTGCACTCTGCCACACCTCCATACCTAGGAAATAATGCATCATTCCCATATCTTTCGTATCGAACTTGGCGGCAAGCTTCCTCTTAGTATCTACAATCAATCTGTCATCTCCTGTTACAAATAAGTCATCCACATACAGGAGTAGAATCACAGGATTCCCTTCCTCAACCTTGTAGTAAAGGTTGGAATCCGCTTTACTCTTGGTAAAGCCCAAACTAGATAGGAAACTGTCCATCCTACCATACCAAGTTCTAGGAGCTTGCTTCAAGCCATACAAGGATTTCTTCAATCTGCACACATATGACTCCATGTCATGTATTTCAAAACCGAGTGGCTGCTCCACATATACTTCCTCTTCAACTACACCATTCAAGAAAGCAATCTTGACATCCATGTGGTGTATTTTCCATTTCATTGCTGCAGCCATGGCAAGTACTATTTTGATGGAAGTATACCTGGCTACAGGTGCAAAAGTTTCTTCATAATCTATTCCCTCTTTCTGAGAGAAGCCACGAGCTACGAATCTTGCCTTGTATTTCTCTACACTGCCATCTGCAGCATGCTTGATTTTGTAGATCCATTTGGAAGTCACAACAGACTTCTCTTTAGGTCTTGGGACAACATCCCAAACATCATTCTTCATTATTGATTGGTATTCCTCAACCATGGCATCCTTCCATTTTTTCTTTTCCGTCGCTTCTTCATAACTGGAAGGTTCTTTGTTCATTATGTCATAGAGTAAAGCAACATAGCTGGTATGTGATCTGGTTCTCTTCTTTGCTCTGTGTTCCTCTTCTGGAATGCCAAATCTTTATGCATCTTGAATGAGCTCTCTAGCCCATGCAGGTTTCCTCTTGTGAGAGTTATCCTCATGGGGTGGATCTACAGGTTCTTGCGAATCTTCAAACTCACGAACAACTTCTGGAATTGCTTCAGTCATGGTAGTGTCTTGAAATCTAGTTTCCTTAGGTTCTTCATAAACTTCGATAGGTGCCTTCCTTGATTTGATGAATGCTGGGTTTTCATCAAATGTTACATCCCTTCTAACATCAATCTTCTTGAACCCTGGAAAGTATATTCTGTAAGCCTTCGAGTTTTCACTGTAACCCACAAAGATACCCTTCTTTCCTGAAGGATCTAGTTTAGTCTTTTTTTCCTTTGGGACATGAGTGTATACTGGACAACCAAATATTCTGAGATGGCTGACTTCAGGTTTCTTACCAGAAAAGACCTCTTCTGGTGTCTTGTTGTCCAATATCTTGTGGGGTGTTCTGTTTTGCACATATACAGCTGTTCTAGCTGCTTCTGCCCATAGATGCATAGGTAGATCCTGGTCATGCAGCATTTCCCTTGCTGCTTCCATGATTGTTCTGTTCTTTCTTTCTGCAACCCCATTCTGTTGTGGATTATATGGAGCAGTCAACTCCCTCTTAATCCCTGAATCACTGCAAAGCTTCTTGAAGTTGGCTGAGGTGAATTCTCCACCATTGTCAAATCTGAATGTTTTGATCTTCTTGTCAGTTTGATTTTCCATCAAGGTTTTGAATTCCTTGAACTTGTCAAACACCTCATCTTTGTTCTTCAAGAAGTAGACCCAAGTCTTCCTGGAGAAGTCATTTATGAAAGAGACATAGTAAACATACCCACTTAGAGAACTGGATGACATGGGACCACAAACATCTGAGTGGATGATTTCCAAGATGCCTTTTTCCTTGCTTTCATTGCTTAGAAATGCCTTCTTAATGTTCTTTCCTTTTGCACATCCTTTGCAAACACCTTCATGCTTGGTCTTGAATTTAGGAAGACCTTCTACAGCCTTACTTGCAATTGGTAATGCTCTGTAGTGCATATGTGCAAGTCTTCTATGTCAAAGTTCACTTGGCTCCATGGAATCATGCACCATGGCATGTTCAGGTTGTCCTTTCAATTTATACAAACCTCCCTCTTGCTCTCCAATCACCACTGCATCATCTATGGTCTTTCCCTTTGGCCACATTAGAACTTGGCCATCCACAAATGTAACCCTCATACCTTTTGCATGCAATGCAGAGATGGAGAGTAAGTTCTTCTTGAGACCAGGTACATAAAGGACTTCTTTCATCTTCAAAGATTTTCCAAAATCCAGGTTGTAGGAGGCTTCACCACTTCCTTTGATGGGGTATTGATAATCATCCCCAAGTTTTACTTTATGGGGTGATTCATGTTCAGACAGATTTACAAAAGATTCTTTAAACCCAGTCATGTGTTTAGAAGCCCCACTGTCAATTAACCTATCATTACAACCATGGGAGATTGTACCTGTGAGAGCAGATATTAGGACATACTTGTCTTCACTTGATGAGTCATCTTCACTTTCTGCCCTAGCTTTCTTCTTTGGAGGTTCATCATCTTCGGCAACATGAGCATGGTACCCTCTTTTGTTACCCTTCTTCTGCTTGCTGGAGTTGTTGTTGTTGTGGTTGTCCCTTTTTTTCTTGGGACATTCTAAAGCAAAGTGACCCTTCTCATTACAAGTGAAACACCTTAGATCTTTCTTGTCTTTGTGATAATGATGAGAATATTTCTTCTTGTAATGGGATGGCTCCCTCTTGAACTTGCCCTTCTTAGTGTGAGCTGTGAGAGCTTGATCTTCGTTCCCCATCTTTTCTTCTCTTGCCACAAGCCTTGCTTCTTCTTGAGAACATTCTTCCCACAATCTGTTGAAGGAGATTAATTTCTTTCTGGCACAGATCCCCTGGATAAAAGAGTCCCATGACCTAGGTAGGCCATTCAAAGTGGTCATAACAATTTCACCATTCTCCACCATTTCATCTACAGCTTCAAGTTGTTCCTTGATCTGAGAGACCTTGGAGAAATAGGATTGAATGGTTTCTCCATTTGACATCTTGACTCCTTTCAATTGATTC
The DNA here is from genome assembly GCA_027924585.1 of Larix kaempferi. Classification (NCBI taxonomy): domain Eukaryota; kingdom Viridiplantae; phylum Streptophyta; class Pinopsida; order Pinales; family Pinaceae; genus Larix; species Larix kaempferi. The sequence continues at coordinate 538,060 of BSBM01001044.1, read as the reverse complement.
TGCAAGGTCATCTTCTGATTTATGTTCTTCCCTTCAAATAGCTTGGTCAAAGAGTCAAGCATCTCCTTGGGTGTCTTTAGAGAAGACACATGGGGTATGAGATGGTCTTTGATAGAATCACCATTGATTCTCTTTTCCTTGACCAAGTTCTTCTTATGCAATACCTTAGCCTCTTCATCCTCTGGGATAGGGATGTCTTCTTTTATATATGAGTCCAACTCATTCTCTTCCAGGATTAACCCAATCCTATACTTCCAAGCTCGGAAGTTATCAGCCCCTTCAAGCTTATCCTCAAGCTTGGTGTGGTGAGACATCTTAAAGAGTATTTCAAATGGAAATAGAAAAGATTTAGGTCTTACCACTTGGAATGATGAAAACTAGATCTGGTCTTGGATTAGGGTTTGTCGAAAAAACCCTAAAAATTCAAAATGTGAATTTCAACTTTCTGAAAGGATAGAAAGATGCGCCTTGATGAGCTGATTAGCCTGGTGTATTCAGAATTTGAGATCAGCAAAGCTTTACCCTTCAGATTTGCCTTTTTGTCCTCCCGGGTTCACTCGGGAGAGCCCTAAATTAGGGTTTGAGTTTACCGGAGATCTACCCAGCCAAAAATCTCGATCCAATGATCTAAACTTTGATTTTTGCAAGGAGCTTCCAGCTATGTCTTCATATTTCAGAAATTCCTATTTTTGTGGAAACTCTAATTTGTAGGGCCAAATCTGAAAATGCGCAGAATTGAACTCTGATTGGACAGATAGATTCTCCTTGATGAGTAGAGTCAATCTACTATACTACTTTTCCAAAATCTGTGGAGAGAAACCCAATAAACAAGAAACTCAAGTTTCCGTCACTGCAAAATGTCTTCTTCTCAGGTTAGCTCTAATACCATGTTAAAATTTGAGCATTAATTCAACATACTCTAGGATCTTTACTGAGAGAATAACATGTACAGTATATCAATGCATAACAATCATATCAAGCATGTCAAGCATCACAAGAATCAAAAGCATGAGAGACAAGAGACACAGAGTTTCTGTGGGGAAAACCCTAAGGTGAAAAACCCCACAACTTCCTCAGAGATAGAGAGAGCAATGGCCCAACCAAAGTACAACCAAAATACACTGAGATAGTCTCCTAGTAGCAGATGATCCTCCTCCTCACTAGTGCGCCACTTTCTGAGTGAGAGAAGTATGAGTTTCCGAGTGATCAAATAGAGATCTCCTGATCTTTATTTATACTTAACCTGTTTGCCTAGTTACACTATGGGGCCGACTTGTCTAGCTAGGTACATCCACAATATAATATATATTTCAGGGCTGACCCCACACATGGTGGTCTAATAACCCATCGGCAAGCATACATACTTGCGACACTTGTCAATACACATGACGACACTTCCTTATAGAGGAATAACACATCTGTTATAAGGGTACAATAAATATATATGAAATACATAGATGAAATACATTCCAAAGTTACATATACATCAACATTGTGGCTGTATGATATTGTATGGATTCATAGTCATAATGTGAGGCAAATGAATATTGTTCATTGTAAGAAAATATGGAAACATACATTGTTCTTCACCAATCACGCAAATACAAATTTGTACAAAATTTTAACATTCTTATGTATGAGAAAATCATTTTATAATAAGATCTTTCTCTCACTTTCTTTGTCGCACTAATCAATGCCAAGGAGTAATTAGTAAGTTAATTATTTGAATATGTATCATAGTGTAGCGTCTTGATTTCATTTATCTTTCATTGTATATGCAAATCACATGATTTTTGCACGCACATTCACATGGCCATAAGTAAACATCCTTGGTTCATGCCACAAAGAGAATATAATTTTTGTTTTGCTACTGTATATGCATGAACATTATATGTTTTTTATGTTATGTTCATTTCAATTACTTTGTAATAGATAGATTGGGTATGGGGAATTAAGAGTGATGTGGGGGGAGGGGCTAGATGAGCTTCCACCTTCATGTGGTTGGGCATGACTAGTAGAGAATAAATTATTCTCAAAACCAAGAGAATATCATACGTGTATACGGTCTCATACATGTTGATAGGCGATCAATAAGAACCAGACAAACTCCCCCTCGGGGATTGTGCTTGTGAGATTGTAGCCATTGGATAGGAGATCCAATGGCTCCAATCTCACTGGCACACTCCCCAAGGGGAAGTCTGTCTGGTGATTAATTTTCTCCCATGTTGATATGCTTATTTATTTATTTATCATTCAGTCATATAAACGTATTATACAATTGTGATTTCTATAGGTCTTCATGCACAATGGAAATGTAACTAACCACAAGTGGTAAATCCAATGACTCTGGCTAATTATATTATAATATTTTTATAAAATGTTTATTACATATTCTAAATAAACTTGCATTCATGCAGTTTGCCCTTAGAACAATAATTCTAGATAAGTACAATGATTATCACTAAGATGGGTTTGATTTGTTTCCAGGTTTAGTCAATGTCACATCCCCAAATTTCATAAAAATTCAAATTTTTTCTAAACAACTTAATTACTATAATTTCTATGTAGAAGTACAATTGCAACTAAATTACATCTTTATTTATGTTTGAAAATACGCTTAATTGTGGTTATTATTATTTACGACTATCATAAATTAAAAAGTGTATTAACGACATTCAGAGGAGTATGAAATCCTATGTCTCATAACATATGTCTTAACCCAAATTTGTGAGTTTAGTAAAATTTACTAAACCCCCAAATACATTTCTATAACCCAAACAACTTCTTTAAAATGAAATGTTATTTTACTATAATTCCTATTTACCTTCAAATAGTACTTTAGAACCTAAAAATGCCTAAACCATACATCCATACACTCATATACATCATCAGTTTCCTTCTTAAAAATATTAACTAAACAACTTCTAAATCATACCTTGGAAAAATAGGAAAATATTAAGACAGTAATATGTTAATTGCTTAAATAAAAGCATGTTTATATAATCCTTACCCTTTGTTAAATTTGCTATAAGTGTGAGTAACTCTAAAAAACAAAATTGCCATTCAAGAATTAATATAAATAATTAACTGCAAGTTATACTTTACCATTATATACTCATGTTTTAATATAATGATAAACCAACATAACATTAGAATGCTTAAACAAATTACATAAGGAGACACGTTGTACACAAATGAAAGACGCATCAAAAGGAGACCATTTTGACGTGGTTCACCTCCATCTTGGGTTACGTCCACAAAAGGGTTGGGTTGTATTATTAAAATCAATGGTGAAGGGTTACATTCTTTTGCGGCTCAATTGTCGCAAGACTTTTTTTCTTCAAGCCTTCCTTACAAGAAACATCCCCCCAAATAACATATTCTTCATTGAAAAGTGGAGTTTTTCATATAACAATACAAAGATGGATGAAATGAAAACCTTTCTACAATTTCTAAATGAATAAACCCTTCTATTCTATAACTTATATGTCCAATTATAAATATTTTTATACATACCCCATGTCATATTATAAAGTAACAATATCAACATATAACTTAAATATATTATCACCTAATCCAATATTCTTATTCTTTTCCTGATAAATTCTAAAGTCATACTTTATTATCCATAATTCATTCTACTATAGATTAATCCCTTTGTAGAAGTCTTCCTTTGTAATAAATAGATTCATTTGAGTATAAGGCTTTAATTCTTTTCACAAACTCTTATCCTAGAAAGCATTTCAGACCTTCATTGATAAAGTGTTCATACCTTATCATTATAATTAGTATATATTAAAAAACAAAAAGCTCCTAAGACATAGGTGTTATAAAAGTTAGTGGAGTATACTTCTGCTTTACTATGTCTCCTAAAACACAACGAGCTCTGCATTCCTTCCATGCCATCGCTGCGTTGATGTCCTTTCTAAACTGATGAGACCATTCTATGCTGAGATTAGACTATCCTATCCCGAGGTTAAAACTACCCTTTCCTTTCTCCTTCGACCACCCTCTAAATAATAAATTCCTCCACCACATGTAGCTGTATGCCAAATCCTCCTTCAAAAGGGAGGTCCGTTGGATCCAGTATCCAATGTGCCAAATGGCATTCGAGGAGAAGGTAAGTTTTGCCGTTAGCGTTCCACTCCCATCATTACGGTTTACTACCATTCCAAAAATAGGCCCTATACTAACATCCCACTACTCCATGTACCGAAAGTTTCTTCACTATCGAAAGACACATGTAACTTTTTAATCCTACTACCATGATTATGGGTGAGGACATATTTTAATTACTTCCTCTAAAGAGATAAGCTCCCATGTCTCTTATAATATATTATGACCAATATAGTAATATCTTAATCCCCAAGTAATTCATCATACCATTGTTATGCTTTTTGACGAGCATATTAAGATATTCATTAATAGTTTAAACTTATCCAATATGCTAATGCATATGTATTTATGTAATTACTCCCCCTTTTATTTATAGTTATCATCCACGTTGGGTTTTGTTTTTTTACACATATAATTATATATCATATTTATATAGAATACATATCCTTTTAATATGTTTAATTTTAAACATATTTCATACCTTTATCATATATATATATGATAACTCACTTAGTAAAATACTCACTTCTCAATACTTTGATTTAATAATATATAGAGAGAGAGTTTTATTTAAGACATTCATATTTAAAAATGTAAATGTACATGGTAATTTATCTTTCCTACTCAATGAAATCTAATACATTAATAGTTTTACTTGAAATATTATTGTAACGCTTGATTTTAACTTTCCCACTTTTAATATATATACATATTCATATTTTTCAAATAAATGAATATGTAATAGTTATCTTTTCCTTATCTTCCTGCTATGAACATAGGTGTGTATATAATTTTAGCTCGGTCAATAATTTATAGGTGCATTTTCTTACACACATGCATATTGGCCTAAACATACATATATATATTATATACTTATATACATACTTTCCTATTATGCCGTAGTGGTAACAATAATACTTAATTTCTCCTAAGTAGGTGTGAAAAAACCTTTCTAAATGTTTTTTTTAGCCGACGATATTAAATGCTTAGTTTTACCCATCCACCTATGAGTAGTTCTGTCTTAGGGTGACATCCGTCGCAATGGTTGCGTCACTATATTTTAAGTCTAAAATTAACACTTATGATCATAACACTAGTTTTTAAAGGTCCACTGGTGGGGCCTTGGCCTTGAGCTCCTCACCAGGGCCACTTACACAATTTACATATACATTTGCAAAAATATAAATAATAGGGGTCAAATTGGAGGGATGTTACAGTCAATGAGATGGAATGAAGGAGAAATACAAAACAATGAATATCAATTCAATATTTTCATAGTGATGTTATGTGGATTTCGTGTATGTGTGATGTGGTTGTACAAGATTACACCTCATTGAACTTATGGAGGCATGTAGGTAGTACTCATTTTTCCATTTTGGTTAGTGTGCTTCACATAATTTCTAGTGATATTTATTTAGAAGCTTCTTATAATGCCAATTTCATTAAATTTGGACATATTAGGCAAATTTTGGACTAAGAAAGTGTGAATTTAGACTTTGAAAGTGTCAATATCAACCTTTCTAAAGTGCAAAAACAGGTTTTGAAAGTGGCAATATTGGCTTTGAAAAGTGTATTTTTCTATTCGAATAGTGTGTTTTTTGACTACTTATGAACCTTAAAATTGCAGTTTTTTATTATAAAACTACGAATTTCAATTTGAAAAGTGTGAATTTCAATTCAAAAAATGCTAATTTTGATTTGAAAAGTGTGAATTTAAAATAAAAAAATGCAATTTCTGATTTGAAAAGTGTGAATTTCAAATAAAAAAATGTAAATTTTGAATTGAAAAGTGTGAATTTAAAATAAAAAAAATGCATTTTCTGATTTGAAAAGTGAATTTCAAATAAAAAAATGCAAATTTTTATTTGAAAATTGCAAATTTCATTTGTAAATGTTCAAAATTTTAAGGTGAAAAGTTCAATGTCTAAAATATTCAGTCATTGTTTGAATAACAAGACAATCGGCTAAGTTATAACATATAAAAATGGTTTGTCCTGACTTCTGTTTTCCGACAAGAAGGATCGTCCGCCCCTTCTTTTCGTTGTTTATTGTGAAAACATTTATCCAACAATTCAGCTATATCCATAATGGAGAACACAAGAAGGATCGACCGACCCTTCTTGTAGTGTCGAACTATTATGAAAATAATACTGGGAATAAAAGGGGTAGGTCGACCCTTCAATTTCGAGGGAATTGTAAAAATAGAACACCCTGGAAGTTATAACATATAAAAATAGTTTGTCCCAGCTTCCATTTTCCAACAAGAAGGATTGGCCGCCCCTTCTTTTCGTAGTTAATTGTGAAAACCTTTATCCAACAATTAATCTATATCCATAATGGAGAATACAAGAAGGATCGACCGACCCTTCTTGTAGTGTCGAAATATTATGAAAAGAATATTGGAAATAAGAAGGGTCGACCGATCCTTCTTGTAGTGTCAAACTTTTATGAAAATAATATTGGGAATAAGAAGGGTCTACCAACCCTTCAATTACGAGGGAATTGTAAAAATAGAACACCTTGGAAGGTATATCATATAAAAATGGTTTTTCCCGACTTCCGTTTTACGACAAGAAGGATCGGCTGCCCCTTCTTTTCGTAGTTAATTTTCAAAACCTTTATCGAGCAATTCAGCGATACCATAATGGAGAACACAAGAAGGATTGACCGACCCTTCTTGCAGTGTCGAACTATTATGAAAAGAATATTGGGAATAAGAAGGGCCAACCGACCCTTCATTTAGGAGGGACTTGTAACAATAGAACACCTTGGAGAAAGAGCGGCCTCTCTTTCTCTGAGAGTATTTCCACTTTCCAGCAAAGTATTTAAAGCAAAACGTCTATAAATTTTGTTGTTAAAATGTTGATAAGTCTCCTAGGGTGACACATGGAACGATCATATTGTGACACGTGGCATATTTGATTTGGCACATTGAGTATAGCGAGGTTACTAAATTTTATTTGATTTGGCACATTGAGTATATCGAGGTTACTAATTTTTATTTGATTTGGCACATTGAGTATAGAGAGGTTACTAATTTTTATTTGATTTGGCACATTGAATATAGCGAGGTTACTAATTTTTTATTACGGATTTAAAACTTATATATATTTATTTTTCCAAAATTAGTAATGAAGACGGATGGGACGGATGGGGAACGGTTATTATCACAGTATGGCGGGATATCATCTCTGTAGATTTTTCTCGAGTAAGATATCATCTCTGTAGATTTTGCTCGAGTGATTGTACAATTATCCAGCAATTCGTGAGACTTCAGGCTTGGAAATTGACAGCGTGTAGAATGTATCTGCTTCACTGGAACATATTTGACAGGTCTACTTGGAATTTACCTGTGTCTATAGGCATGCATAATTTAAACCCGTCAAATCGACGTCCACCAAATTCACTTATCCGTCGTAAACAAATACTAGTGAAATTACTAGTTTGGTACTTGTTGCAATTCAGATGTTTAGTAATTAAGATTGAGAAGATTTTCATAAGATTTATGCTTGTTTGATGCACTTGTGACCTGAGTGCAGTGTGCTTCTTAGATGCATTTGTGACCCGAGTGTAGTAAATACCGGCTTGCTTGAGGTATGCGGAATTTTTTCAAGTTTCGTATGGCTTGCTTGCTTGAGGGACTCTATTTTGATGGTTTTGAAAAGTAGTAATTGCTTGGATCATTGGTTGTTACCATAGATGCACTTTCTTTTAGCGTGGACTGGAAATCCTCTATATATTTTATTTGATGATCATTACTTGTTACTGTACATCTATTTTACTTCTGCCTTGAAATGAAATTACCATGACGACACCATGGACAGAGGCTCTCGAGGATGATATACCCATTTTTATCACTATTTTCTTTTATGGTGACCACCGGTGGGATCTACCTTTGTGTTTAACTGCAGCAATATTCTATGGCTTTGCATGTTGTGTTTAACTCTATTTTTCATATTGTGCCTTCGTTGATTTTTGAAAGAAAGGCTTGTTTTCATGAGAATGCTCCATACATTAATTTAAGTAATTTGATTGCTTTTAGAAAGAAGAGATCTCTGCCAACGCATGCTCAAATTGACAGTTATTGATTAAGTTATTGTATTTTCTTGTTTGTTGGGAAGATGGGATGATTGGGCGACCTTCCTATTAATGCTATTCCTTGCTGCTACATATTTATTATGATGTCAAGGAGCTTGGCTATCCCACCATGGTTCCATCCCAAGCCCCAAATTATTCGATTGCTGTGTCATTATCGTGCTATTAAAGATTCAACATTTCCTGGAATGATCATTTGCATACACGAATTGTTTGACTATTGTTACATAAAACGTAAAATGAGAGGCAATAAAAACATGTTACCGTCATCAAAGTTTTAATTGACAGGTACATAAAATTTTAAATTCCAGGCCTTTTCGTGACATTGACGAGGAACTGGTGTGAAATTGAGCACAACAGATCTAATGAACAAGTAAATCAATCACAATAGATGAAACTTAGAAAATATGGTGTAAACTGTGCAAAAGGCTTGCAGCAGTGCTCTATTGAACTCAAAATGATAGAATACAATACAATACAGTAACAATGACTAACCCATTCGAATTAACCAAGGAGGTCATTCAAATATACTGCATGGAATAGCTTGGCTCCAACTAGGAGTCCTCATCGTCAGATTAGTGGAGTCATCAATGCACAAGTAACGGTCAACCAGGTGTCAAACTGAGTCTAACTGAGTGTGGTAGGTGTAACTGGAACATGTAGGCACTAACTTAAATAAGGAGGCTCAGTGGAGGGCGCATGAGGAGCTAACTGGAGTCATAATAGATAGTCTAGTCTCACTGGGGGTCCAACAAAGTGATACAAGCAGTTAGGAGTCAATCTAGCCTTAAATCAAGGAAAGACAACTAGCTAACTGAAGTGAACTGAGTGGTAGGTGAGAGAGGGCGCCTTTCACAAGTGGTAAGTGCATGCAGGGCACACTAAGCACTAGGAGGTCTAAAAATGAGTGGAAGGAAGCTCTCGGGTGCTGGAAGACTGGGGACAAGGTGCTGGAGGCATCAAACTGGTGACTGGGCAGCATGCAGATGCATGCAAAGTACATAATTGAGTGATGAGATATCCTAACATCCCCCCTCAAGCTATACTATGATGTAAAAAAAAAAACTGAATAGGGCCCTGGTTACTGAGACCAAAGGTCACCCTGATACAATAATCCAAAAATGCTAGAAAAAACTCTAAGTGAGGAAAGAAGGGAAAACCCAATGGGAAGAAAGCCCCCCCCTCAAAATGAACATAGAAGGATCTAATCTGTCTCCCCCATGATGGAACTCACCCCCAACAGCGAACGGAGGTAAGAGAACTTCTTCTCGGTGAAGCTCTAGGTGAAGATGTCTGCAATTTGCTCGTCGGTAGGGCAATATTGTAGAACAATAGTGCGATCATGCACAAGCTCTCGGATGTAGTGCATGTGAATCTCAATGTGCTTGGTCCTCTGCCGCTGAACTGGATCTGTGGAGATTTTGATAGCACTTTGATTGTCACAAAAGATGACAGTCGAAGTGGTGCTACCAAAATCAAACTCGGAAAGAATACCCTGCAACCAAACTGCCTGAATGCAGGCATTGACTGCCCCTCGATACTCTGCCTCTGCTGTAGAAAGTGCAATGGCGGCATGCTCTTTGATTGACTAGCAAATAGGACCATGTCCAATCATGAAAACATATCTGGAAGTGGACTTCCAATCAATGCTATCACCCTCCCAATCTGAATCAGTGAAACCAATGAAATCTAGCGTAGAATCTGCAGCATAGTGTATGCCAAAATGTCTCGTACCTTGCACATATTGCAAGATCCTCTTGGCTGCTCGCAAATGAAGCTGTTACACCTAAAATCTACTCATCATCAGATTCAGTGTATACACCCCCGAAGATACCTGGACTAAGTAATCATCCTGGGAGGATTTGCAACCCATTGTGCTAGGTTTTGAAGGGTCGTCGCAGGTTGCACACTAGCAACATGCGACGTCGCAGCTTTCTCCACTTCAGCGTGCAACAAGGTCTGTTAATGGGCAAAAATAGTCTATTCGAGATCCTTCTCGAAACTTGCTCATTTAGGGGCTTATCCCTGACCTCTAGGGGAGTTGGTACTCGACCCCTAACTCTTTGGGAGGATCCCCTATCTCTCTCCTACCATCTCTCAACCTATCCTATCCATACCCTATCCACTTAGTCCTATATAAGTGAGGTTCACTCCCATCCCAAATGGAGGAAGACTATGGTATCTACATGCTGGTGAAATCTCTCTTAAGACACCTCCATTCACCTATTGGAGAACTCATACTTCCTTGGAAGGTTATGGCAATTGGCTTGGTCAGAGAAGGGCTACTGCATTAAGTCTTGGTTGTAGTTCTATATCTCTATCATGTACTCCTCTATTTGCAGTAATACAAATGCTTTCCACCAATATTGTTCTTATGTGCAATGATATTGAGTAGTTTACCTGCTTAACTGTTTACTTAGATCGCTTATTGTATAGATGTATTTTACTGGTTTCTCTTGTTTCTTGTCTTCATAGGTCTTGTAGCTTGGATCTGACGACCGTCGGACGTCGATCAAAATTCGGGAGAAAGGATTGCATAGTAAAAGTTAAGACATCTAGTACTTGGTCCTTAAGTAGATCTAAGAAATGCACTTGTAGTCTCTTCTATTTGTTCTAGGCTCACATTGAGCTAGGGAGATCCGGCTCGAGTCCGCTCGAGTGGATTGTCCGATAACAAAAGCTCATGGGGCTGCTCCATATACCTCGATACAACACTCATGGTATAAGAAATATCAGGCCTTGTGTGTGTAAAGTATAGTAGTGAACCAATCAACTGTCGATACATAGTGCAATATGCAAGCGGTGTAGAATTTCCCTCCTCAAGACTGATTCCTGAGAGGAATAGGAACGGAGCTGCCTTACATTCTTCCATATTAAATTTTAATAGTAGGTCTAAAGCATACTTTTACTGAGATAATGTGATCCCATCAAAATTTTGAGCTATCTCTAAGCCCAAAAATTGCTTCAGCAAGCCCAAATCGCTCATGTCAAAAGCTAGATTTAAGGTATTTTTTAGCTTGTTGATTATAAGGAGAGTGCTGCCAGTAATGAGAATATCATCAACATAAAGAACAATAATCAGAAAATTACCTTTAACTTTCTATAGATACACATTCGGATCATATTTGCATCTTTTGAAATTCTGAGAAAGAAGGAAGGAGTCCATCTTTGCATACCAAGCTCTTGGGGCATGTTTCAATCCATACAAAGATTTCTTCAATCTGCAAACTAATGATGGATCTGATATGTATCCTTCTGGATGCTTCATAGATATTTCTTCATTTCGATCTCCATGTAGAAAAGCACTCTTCACATCCATATGGTGGACTTCCTAGTGCTTGGATGCAGAAATAGCCAAAACTAGGCAGATGGAATCCATCTTTGCAACCGGTGCAAAAGTCTCAGTGTAGTCCACTCCTTGGACTTGGGAGAAACCTTTTTCCACCAACCTAGCTTTGTATTTTTTGATAGATCCATCAGTAGAAACCTTCATGTGGTAGACCCATTTGCATTGGACTAATTTTCTTCCAAGTGGAAGAGAAACTAGCTCCCATGTAGCATTATTTTGAAGCGAATTGTACTCTTCATGCATGCATGCAAAGTACATAATTGAATGATGAGATATCCTAACACCCCCCCTCAAGCTATACTATGATGTAAAAAATAATAACTGAATAGGGCCCTAGTTACTGAGACCAAAGGTCCCCCTAATACAATAATCCAAAAATGCTAGAAAAAACTCTAAGTGAGGAAAGAAGGGAAAACCCAATGGGAAGAAAGCCCCCCCCTCAAACTGAACATAGAAGGATCTAATAAGTCTCCACCATGATGGAACTCACCCCGAACAGTGAACGGAGGTAAGAGAACTTCTTCTGAGTGAAGCTCTTGGTGAAGATGTCTGCAATTTGCTCGTCGGTAGGGAAATATTGCAGAACAATAGTGTGATCATGCACAAGCTCTCGGATGTAGTGCATGTGAATCTCAATGTGCTTGGTCCTCTGTCGCTGAACTGGATCTGTGGAGATCTTGATAGCACTTTGATTGTCACAAAAATTGACAGTAGAAGTGGTGCTACCAAAATCAAACTCGGAAATAATACCCTGCAACCAAACTTCCTGAATGCAGGCATTGACTGCCCCTCGATACTCTGCCTCTACTGAAGAAAGTACAATGGCTACCTGCTTTTTGCTTGACCATAAAATAGGGCCATTGTCCAATCATGAAAACAGATCCATAACTGGACTTCAAATCAATTCTATCACCCACCCAATCTGAATCAGTGAAACCAATGAAATCTAGCTTAGAATCTACAGCATAGTGTATGCCAAAATGTCTCCTACCTTGCACATATTGCAAGATCCTCTTGGCTTCCCGCCAATGAAGCTCATGGGGATGCTGCACATACCTCTATACTGCACTCATGGTATAAGAAATATCAGGCCTTGAGTGTGTAAAGTATAGTAGTGAACCAACCAACTTTCGATACATAGTGCAATCACTAGAATTTTTTACCCCAAAATCCGACAGCATACATGTCTGATTTTCGACATCTTGTTGTCGACTATCCGACAAATCCCACCGTTTTTTAACGTCGGTTGGAATTTGGCTACAATCCAACATCTTAACTGTTAGGATATTCCTATACTCCATCCTAGTCCCACCAGTATTTTGATCATTTAAATTTTCAGTCATGCATGCACTTTTAGGGTTTGCATGAATTCTAGGGTTTGCATGCATCTCAGTCATCAGTCCAGCACCTATCCCTCAGTTAGCCAGCCCCTAAGAGCTTCTCACTGATCAGTTTTATCCCTCTAGTTTCTTAATGCGCCCTTCTTCCTTGATTTTAGGAAACAACTCGCCCTTCTTGACCTACCAGTCCAGTTGTCTTCAGTTACACCTACCAGACTCAGTTTGACTGATGGTTGACAGTTACTTGAGCATTGATGACTCCACTGATGATGATGAAGACTTCCAGTTGTGCTCCGATGACACCAATTGTGCTCCGATGACACTCCAGTGATATTTTGATCACTCCATGAAGGCTAATTCGAATTTCCACCTTAGGCATTCGAATTCCTCATGCATTGTATTATTTATTTGTCCATTTGTGATTAATGAATTAGTGTGTGTGAAGTATTTTTGCTTCTATCCGAGTTCTACTGTATTATTATTCTGTTGCTCATTATACTACATTGACCACTCTTCTTCTATTTTGTTTCTTAATCAATTACTTTCTTGTGAGGTATACATCATCTCTTAGATATGCTATGAGGATTTTCACATTAACTATCCGTCGGATATCCGACACCTCGTCCGTCGGATAGTAATTCAGATATCCGACAACAGGTCCATGTTAATATGGCCGATACCCGACGTTCTGTGCCGTCGGTGGTATGGAAGGAACGTCGGATGTCAGGGTGGGGAGAGTCAGGTATCCAACGACAGTGGCCGTCGATTTTGTGGCATCAACATTGGATATCTTCATGTGTAGAGTCGGAAATCTGACAGCTATAGGTAATTGAAAAAAAAATACATTATTAATTTGTGATTGTGATCATGCCATCCATCAAATTGAAGACAGTGATGGAACCAATTTTTTTTTTTTATAAATTTTATTAATAACCATTTTGGTACTTTGGTCCAAATTTTTTTTCTAACTCATTGTTTCTCCATATTGTGTGCCTAGTGCCACCTCTCTATATCAATGCATAAATCAACCTTTGCTTGGTTTCTGGTTCTAGATGCATGCTATTATTTGTAGTTGCATGACATTGAGTGTTGTTTAGAAATGAAGTCTTGTAGAGGAGGACTAGTATGTGGAAAATATATATTGATTCTTGATGTTTATCTCATTCACTACTCGGTAGTCAGTCCACATTCACAAACATTCATCCTGCTTAAGCACTATGATGATAGGCAACCCATAAGGTGAAACACTGGGTTATATATATGACACCTTTCTCCAAGAGCTATTATAATTGCTTCTTCACATCATTGAATTCCAATAAAAATTGTTGATACAATCCAATATAGGGAAATGGAGATTCTGAAAACTGTATGGTGGAAACTACAAAAGATTTGTAAGATGCTACTAATTGCACATGACATATCTCATTCAAATATATCTAGAGGATTTGAGACATATCTCATTCAAATATTCTCAAGGAGATTCCAAGTAATTTAAAGAGAAGGTTAAAGACATTGGTTCTAGTGCATCATTTACTCAGCCTTTGAAGTTGTGGAAACTCGAAATTGGTTATGATCAGGAGCAACCAAACATCACAACAAGTTCCAAAAAATTGCCAAATTTTAGATGACACGGGAGTGGGTTGTAGAAAGGCAGCATCGTTTCCATTCATTATTGATTTCCTCTGTGTTTCGAGATTAATTTAATATTCTCTACTGAACAGGGCCAACCACATGAAGGTGGAAGCTCTTATGCCCCCCCCACCCCTCACATCACTCTCAATTCCCCATACCCAATGCATGTACTTGAAAAACAAATTACATGCAAATTCATGCATATTTCATCATAAACAAACATATACCATTCATTCAATAAAGGCTAAAATCCATTAAACCAATGTTTCATTCTATCAACACATTCATTCAATAAAAGATAACATTCAATAAACCATCCATTCATTCAGTGAACACATTCATTCAATAAAAACTAACATTCAATAAAGATAACCATTTACTACACTGAATCATTAAACCATTTCTTACCTTGATTTCAAGAGGCGGCTGTGAAGACGAACAGTCATAAAGCATCATTTCATATATCTCTGATTTTCTCAAAACTCGAGAATGAAGATAAAGAGGATTTCCATGGTAATTTGTTCCATCCAAACCTATCAAGTGTACTTTTAGGTCAGCAGTATTCTTGTCTCAGAACTGTAGTAGTTGTTTGGCCATTTTCACCCTGTAACATCTTAGAAGCAAATGTAACAAAGACCTGAAAGATCTTACAAGCAAATGTAACAAATCCCTGAAAGAAGTTTACGTAACATAGTGGTTTGTGTTTGCAGAAATCCTTCAATTTACAAGGTGAAAATAGACAAACAACTGCTACAGTTCTGAGACAAGAAAAATGTTGACCTAAAAGTACACTTGATAGGTTTGGATGGAAACCATTTTCAATGTTTATGCCATTGATGACCTAAAAGTACACTTGTTGTCTCTTAGTACTCTTTGCATCTATACACATCTGATATTTTATGGTTTTCTCTGCGTCCTAACAAAGGAAATTAAAGAAAACATATAATTTGCATCGAAAAAATAACAAGGTACGAACTAAACTGAGGAAATTCAAACCTGCAACCTATGGCTAGTCCCAAGGCTACCACATTATCAATCAATTCCAATCGCCATTTCCTCTCATACGACGTCCCACAACCATTTCTCTCGACACCCACTCTTGATTCATTCTGCATGCATTTCACTATGCAATCGTCTCAGATTCTCACTGCGTTTTCCCTCAATTAGTTTCTCAATTCAGTATGACCCACACCTATCGTCTGAGGAGTGTTTCCAGGATGAAACTCAAGACCGTTGGAAACACTCCTCGGACGACGGACGTGGGTCATATTGAATTGAGAAACTAATTGAGGGAAAACACAGTGAGAATCTGAGACGGTTGCATAGTGAAATTCATGCAGAATGAATCAAGAGTGGGTGGCAAAAGAAATGGCGGTGGGACGTCAACTTTACGTATCCATTTATATTTTTTCTGCAAAACATATGAAAAATGTGGAGTAAGTGAGAGACACCTAAAATCATAATTACTATGCAAAACATATGAAAATGTGGAGTAAGTGAAAGACACCTAAAATCATAATTACTATGCAAAACATATGAAAAATGTGGAGTAATTACTATGCAAAACATATGAAAAATGTGGAGTAAGTGAAAGACACCTAAAATCATAATTACTATGCAAAACATATGAAAAATGTGGAGTAAGTGAAAGACACCTAAAATCATAATTACTATGCAAAACATATGAAAAAAGTGGAGTAACATCACACTTGTCCTTGGTATCATATTGAGGTTCATCTACTCATGAATCCAACTTAGGGAGCAATACCAGTTCCTCCCTCCTAGGTAGCTCTTTCTCGACATCAAGAATGATAACATTCATATTGTTAGTGGACACTTCAATAACCATTAATGACGCAAGATCATGTTAAGAATTCCAACAATGTATTTCAGTCCTCTTAGAGCCAAGTAAACTGTACCCACTTCTTTATCACTGAGTATTAAATTATTAATACAATACTTTTCATTTGTGATCTCAGTGGGTGTGTATCTAGCAAGAAACCTTTTGAGAGCATACATGAAATCAAATTGTCCTAGAAATTTGTCTTTAAACTCATCGTGAGGAACATGAGAGGTGAATAAGATGACATAATAATTAAGACAAGTTTGAGGACATGGTCATGGATGGACAAGGTCATGATTTGAGTCAACTTTGGTGCTAGAGGTGCCTCCTTCAACAGAGTTTTTTTTTTAATCTAGGAGTCCAAAATCTACAAGGTGCTCATGTATGAGTTGTAGTATTTCCCTGGAAATACAGAAGGCATTTCACCAATATATAATGAGTGGTAGATAAGAAAAACAAGCTAAGCTACAAAGGCTGCTAAAATTCTACCATAATGTTCTGTTGAAAAAATAATAAAGTACTTTGAATGATAAGTTAGGGCACATAGAAATATGAACAAGCTATAATTGAAATTTAAGGAATGACAATAGATAATAACAGTTAATAGAGTGTTGCAACCCAGTGCATACAAGCTGATAGTCTCCAAACAAAATGACAAAATCGTTTGCTAAGTTGTAATTTAAATTTGAGGAATGACATTAGCTACTAACAGTTATAGTGTTGCAACCCAATGCATACAAGTTGGTTTCCACAAACAAAATAACAAAAGAGTTTGCTAAGGGTGAACAATGTTTCATTCCCCAATGTGATTTGAGGTAGGGATTGAACATGCATGCATAGAGGCACAGAAACCAACAACAACATAGTGTTGCAGTTCATTTGATGAATTTGCAGATGTCTTTTAGGATCTACCGCATGAATTTCCAATTTGACATGAATTTCCAGTTTCAAGTGCATTTGCATTTTGGTATTGTTGGTACTTGATGTATACTTTTGGGGCATTGTTTCATAATTGTTATCAATATGGTGTGCATCAAAGAAATGTTTTGGTGGCCCTTTGATAATTACCGCAACAATTATATTTGACTAAAAGATGTCAATTACCGAAACATATGAGTATGCGACAACAAATTGAGCAGTTGATGGACCTCAAATAAGCCTTCCAGCAATTGCCACGGCCCAATAGAGATTCCTTCTACCCCAAATTCCCCTCAGCATTTCAATTCAACGTACACATATGTCGTTATTATTATGACCATTTTCCTTCACCATGTCCATTAGGAACATAAAATTTTCCAGAATCACTGACAAAGATGGAAGCCACATCAACTCAGAAAATGTTGGGAAGCTTGTGCATCTAATGCAGTTGGTCAGAAACTTAGAAGTGATGATGGTAAGAAAGGAATTGTGGCTTCGTGGCGTACATCCCTTTTAGGTGTGATTGCAACCACTGATCAAGATGGTTGTCACAACGAATTTGTGTAGCTCGGGTGCTTTCCTATTTTGGATGGTTGAATTCAAGAAGCCCAAAAATGAAATACTGGAGATGCAAGAATACCAAAGGAGGGTGACAAATTTGTCGAAGCACTGTTGTTATTGTTGCTACGTGCTCTTGATATACTACCTGTAGATCTTGATGCTTTGAAGACATGTATGGGTGGAAAAATTGTAAACCACTTGAAAAATTAGAAGCACCAACAGATTTAGAGGAAGGCTAGGATCTTAGTTGATACTTGGAAGAAACATGTCGATGCAGTAATGAAGAATATTGACACAGTCTGGATCAAGCCAAGGAGCATATTTTCCCTATAAGTAAGATACATGAAAATTTGCTTATACTTATGGTGGAAAGCATGCAAGATCTACTGAAGTTGTGAAAAAATCAACACCATTAAGTGATATGAATGATGGGGGTACAAATCTACTGGTAAATCTAGCAGCCACCGAAAATTCCAAGGACAAGCAAGTTTTTGTTGTTGTCAGTGAAAGAAGTGAAGGACCTTATTGTTTCCAAATTCCAAGGAAAGGCAAGGAATTGAAGGACCTTATTGTTTCCAAATAGAGTTCAAATGTTTCTAGCTATGACTTGTTGAATAAGATTCAGAAAATTGGAAGGCATGATCCTCAAAAAGACACACTTGATACCCCCCAATAACCTTAGAAATAACCAATTAAGAGATAGTGACCTGCATCTTATAACTTTCCTTCTTACCTTCAATGGCATTTTTATGTCGAGTAAATTGCATGGTAGACTGGTTTGCATTTGTTTACAAAATGCACTCTACCAGAATTCTTATGTTTGGGCCTATTAACCTCCATTTTGTACCAGGATTACTACCATATTTGGGCATATTACCCCACTTTTGGTATGGGTGTCCACATGTGATATTGATCATAGTCTTCAGACAATAAGATACAACACTTATGAGCATAATGGGAAATTCTGATTTGTGACAGCAGTGGGCCCTTTCATTGTCAATCCCGTACACTCCAATAGTAATGAATATGGCCATACATTAAATCTGGGCATACTAGAAGGCATTCTGGAAAATTATAGTGAGAATAAATGTCATCTGTGGGGATATTTGTATTCATTTGGAGTTGGTTGTGGCAATATTATCCCCAAGGAAGCCATTAAAGCATCATTTTTAAGGCCTGTAGCTGAAAGGGTGTGTGCAACAGGTATGAGAACATTATGTGCACTGTATTAGACCTAAATAGGGGCCCTAACCATTCAACAGTAAGGTCGCCTACAACACCCAGACTTGGATCATCAGCCTACAGTTGCATAGTAGTCCTGTAACAACACATAGTGAGGTCTGAGCGCATCTTTTGGGAGTCAGATTTAAGATATGCTCACACAATAGAGGGAGTTATCTCATTCTTTTGGAAGGTGCCAAATATTAGCATTTACCCCTTATGCCAACCTAGCCCAACCTTGTTTTAGAACAATCATCGTTTAAGGTCTTATGCCAAGGGTTACGAGTTCAAAACCCTCAGCAAGAGTTTCTAAACAACAAGGAAAAATCGTAAAGCTTAGCCTGCCATGAGATATTCTCGGCCCAACCATTCATTTAAACATTTATCACAGGCTACACTACAGTATCATAGTAATAAATTCTACCATTCCTTCA
The DNA here is from genome assembly GCA_027924585.1 of Larix kaempferi. Taxonomy (NCBI): domain Eukaryota; kingdom Viridiplantae; phylum Streptophyta; class Pinopsida; order Pinales; family Pinaceae; genus Larix; species Larix kaempferi. The sequence goes on along the minus strand of BSBM01001044.1, from coordinate 518,551 downwards.
GACCCAAAAACCACTGACATTTAAGCACGCAGACGCAGATAGAGACATTGGTTGAGTGGATTAGAAATTGAAAGCGAATTATTACTCAAACATTTATTTACATTCCTCTTAGCATATCAATCCGCAGGTCATAGGGTCGAATCCCATTATCAATTTTCTGAGTAAATCGTGCAAACCCAAAAACGCGTCAATACATAGTTTTAAAGCTACAGATTCATCCTTTTAAACAAGCTAGAAGTTGGACAGAGGCACCATAGAACAATGTCATTACATGCAGGATGCAAACCTGGGCATCACCATACATTTTTCTATAGAAATCAAAACGCAGAGCTAAATAAAACTGAGGATCATAGAGCGAAATACATAGAGGCCCATTTAACCTTGTCTATTTATTTCAACCACCAGACAATGCAACAGTATGAACTAGAATTTACACTTCTCAGGCTTCTAGTTAAACTAGTATCAGGGTTACGTTTTTTCGCTATCAACACATTCTTAAATATTAGTCAAATAACAACGATAGCCAAAACACTGAGGATAGAGAGATTATTAACCATACAAACTTCATAAAGAAAACACAGAGGTTCCACACTGCTTTATACATGTTCAAGGTTCAATAGAAAAACCCAGGTCACTGTATCGGTTCCCCAAAACCCCAAATTTACACAACAGGAGTTCATAACTCCTTTAAAGAGGCTTACAGTTTCATATAACCACAAAATGGTCAACTATTACATTCATTAAATGGTCCATCCAAACGGCGACCTTCCAGGAACTGCAAGAAGTTTTAGTGAACCCAAAAGGGGATTCACGCAGTTCCTCCTAAACATCCATAAACAATACCACTCCATAAGAGGCTAGAGGAAAGGGTAAGGGTTGGAAAACCCTGAACTTACCAATTGTAACACCAACGAAGTCGAGGGTATTGGGCATTAGTTAGGAAGCCACGCACAGGAGGAAATCCATCATTCACCTGCCAAGCAAATAACAACACGAAGTTAAACCTGAAGATTTTATCAAAAATCTGATTTGAATGTAATAGAAAACGATTGCAATGAATCGAGATATACCTTATCTATCGTTTTCTTATTTGTGCAAATGGAACCCTCGAACTCCTTTGCGACCTCCTCAATCTCCAGTATGACCTCCTCAACCTCCTCAATGACGGCCTTTGCGACCTATAGTATTGGAAGTTCTTGCAGGGTGAGGTAAGTGAAATGTGTTCACGCGGGCTGGGAGGAAGGTAAGTTCTATATTTTGAGGGAGGTTAGTTCAAGCTCAGTTGCTATCATGATAATCCTTGGAACTCATGATAGAAATCCGACTTTGACAAAAATCCAATTTTGATAAATGAGTTCCAAGGATTATATGAAAATTCGATTTGCATGGGAAACATGTGCCCCACCTCAGAATCTTGGGACATAGACAAGATATTAACAAGGTTATGGAGTTGGCACTTGGCAACAAAAAATTAAATAATATTTTATATGGATTTCTACTACTGCCCCTCTCATTGGTTCATTGCCCCCATGGTGTTCACATGGAGATTTAACCCCAAGTGCACCTATTTATTATTTTATTAATCATTTCATTAATTAGAATATAATATTGCACTTACCCACTTACCATATATTTACGCTATATGGTCATATGCGCATAGGGGTATTACAAACAAAGTTATTATGATTTAGCAAGACTACTTGGGGGTTTGAAGTAAGGATCTTTTACCTATGGAAAGGAGTCCTTAACCAAAACACCAAACCAAGGTGTTTGGAAAGGTATGCATTCCATCGATTTTTTATTCTTCTAAACATAGTTAATCTATCCATTTAACAAGACCACTTAGGGGTTGGAACTCAATACCTTTTACTTGCGAATACGAGTCTTTAACCAAGCCACCTTGTTCAATAATATACACGTGTTATTAATCACTTATTGCCATGAACTGTGCCATCGTGATATAGCAAAATTGCTTGAGAGTTTAATCTCAAAACCTTTTACCTAAGAATAAAGATCCTTAAACGAAAATAATAAACCATTTTTTACACAATCTAAAAAGAAATAAGATTTAATTGTTATCATAATATGATTCAGACAATGAGTGTACACCAGTCTCATAATATTTGCACCTCCAATATACAATCCGATGAACGACCCTCTTTTTTAACTTTAATCCCCATGCAACTTATAAAATACTTTCCAATTGCCATGATCTAAAATTAGTATGCAGTACAATCTTACAAAGCCATTACAAAAAATAATACGGAAACGAAATGAATGTCAATGATGTTATCGCATTATCTCAAACCTGAGCATCCGATGGCCAGGAAACATAATCTAATATTATCTTAATCATAATTCATCACAGCAAACTCATCAATGTGTGCGCATCCAAACGGTCATAAGTGTGTACAACAATTTCATCATGTTTGTGCCTCCAAACGGTCACAATCAAACAAACTCATCAACGGGTGCACATGCAAACGGTCATAAGTGTGTACAACAATTTCATAATCTCTATGCATCCAAACGGTCACAATCACAATGTCTCTTTTGATCAGTTTCAACTCCTGAGTCCCTAATGATATTTGTGTTGGCAGGATTTTAGTATGTTCTTAGAAAGTTCATTAGATAAAACAACATTTGCAAAATCTTTTTTATATATATGTTGATATTTTCAGAGGACACCGTCGGATATTTGACATGCTAGGGATATCAAATTTCCTTCGGATATCCGACGGAACCTTCACTTAGTTTTTAAAAAAATCATCAAAGTTTGTAATTTTGAAGGTAAAATCCGACGACACAGACATTTTTGTCGGATGTCGTTGGATTTTCTCGTCGGATTTTGAGGTCGAATCTTGTAGTGAATATGCAGGCGGTATAGAATTTCCCTCCTCAAGACTGATTCCTGAGAGGAATGGGGACGGAGCTTCCTTACATTCTTCCATATTAAATTTTAATAGCAGGTATGAAGCATACTTTTGTTGAGATAATGTGATCCCATCAAAATTTTGAGCTATCTCTAAGCCCAAAAATTGCTTCAGCAAGCCCAAATCGCTCATGTTAAAAGCTAGATTTAAGGCAGTTTTTAGCTTGTTGATTGTATGGAGAGTGCTACCAGTAATGAGAATATCATCAACATAAAGAACAATAATCATAAAATTACCTTTAACTTGCTGTAGCTACACATTCGGATCATATTTGCATCTTTTGAAATTCTGAGAAAGAAGGAAGGAGTCCATCTTTGCATACCAAGCTCTTGGGGCCTGTTTCAATCCATACAAAGATTTCTTCAATCTGCAAACTAATGATGGATCTGATATGTATCCTTCTGGATGCTTCATATATATTTCTTCATTTAGATCTCCATGTATAAAAGCACTCTTCACATCCATATGGTGCACTTCCTAGTGCTTGGATGCGGAAATAGCCAAAACTAGGCGGATGGAATCCATCTTTGCAACCTGTGCAAAAGTCTCAGTGTAGTCCACTCCTTGGACTTGGGAGAAACCTTTTTCAACCAAACTATATTTGTATTTTCTTATAGAGACATCAGTAGCAACCTTCATGCGGTAGACCCATTTACATTGGACTAATTTTCTTCCAGGTGGAAGAGAAATTAGCTCCCATGTAGCATTCTTTTGAAGAGAACTGTACTCTTCATCCATGGCGGTTTGCCACCTCAGATCTCAGTGGGAATGATAGTATGATTTGGGATCTGAACCTATCATCAAATAACATTTTAAAGATAATAATGGATCAGAAAAATAAATATCCATACCTGCTCTTTGAAATTCTGCTTGAGTCCTCCTTGGATCGGCAAGATTTCCAATGTTTGGACTAGCAGAATCGAGTGTATTTTGGGCCCACTTTGGAAAGTGTGGAGGCACAACTGGATCAGATTCTGAACCTGATATATCATGTTCATCAAGTTCTGATAAAATATCATAAATATCAGAACCAATACTTTCATCATCTTCTTCAAATTCTTCTTCTGGTGGAGGCGGTGAATCGACAGTTTCTTCCTCGACTAGCTCTAGTTTTTGAAGTGATTCTTCAAACTTGACACTTCGCTCAATGAATATCTTGCTGGATATGATATCCATGAGTTTGTATCCCTTTTATTCTTCAACATATCCCAATAGGATGCATTCAACACTTTTCGGATCCAAAGATCTTCTCTTTTTACTTGGAATTCTAGCCCAAGCGGTTGAGCCAAAAACCCTGAAATTGGACACATCATGTTTGTAACACACATTTCCTTAAATTTGGAATAAAATAGTGGATCTATAATTTCAAAATAACCAAAAAAATCAATTATGGCAATGCTCTTGGAATAAAATGCTTCCACTTTTAATGAAATTTGTGTTTTGTGACCTGTGTAAGCTTTGAAAGGTGTAACATCAGTCAAAGATGAATGTGGAACCCTGTTTTGAATGTATGTAGCAACATTCATGGCCTCATCCCAAAGTTTTACATCCAAACCTTTTGATTCAATCATATAGGTTGCCATCTCTTTCAGTGATCTGTTCTTCCTTTCCGCTACACTGTTCATCTGAGGTGTGTACGGAACTGTGTGCTGGATCTGAATGCCTCTTTCAGCACAAAGTTGCAGCAGATCTGATTTGATATATTCACCTCCATTATTAGATATAAGAGCTTTGATCTTCCTTTCAGTAGCAGTCTCAACAAAAGCCTTAAAAAACTTGAATTTTTCTAGTACTTCCGACTTGTTTTTGAGGAAGAAAACCCATGTAAATATGGATAAGTAGTCGATGAATGTCAGAACATACCTTGATCCATTCATGGATGTATGTGGCAGAGGACCACTGATATCAGAATGTATCATCCCTAAAATAGTAGAAGCTCTGCTAGCTTTGCCTCGGTCAAATTTGTGCTCGGGGTGCTTCCCAATGAGGCCACCTTTGCATATTCCCTTCAAGTATTTGATCGTCAGAAGGCCATCAACCATGGAATTTTTCTGTAGAAGCTGCAAATATTTATAATTAAGGTGTCCAAACCTCTCATGCCAAAGCCTACTAACCTCATTGCCATGAGTGAGTAGAGAAGTGGGCTTGTGTTGTGGCAGAAAGTGAGAAAACTCATAAGCTTTTGTGGTGTGATTTGCTTTTCCAACTGCAATAAGTTTTCCACTTTGAATATCAGAAATTTCAACTCTGTTAGGCCAAAATACAACTTTCTTTGGTGTACCAGTGTGAGTCATCTGATAAACGGAAAGGATATTCGAAGCTAATGAGGGTACATAGAGAACATTGTGAAAACTGCCATGCTATAAATGAATGGTACCTTTTCCCTTTGATGAAATCTAAGAGTCATCTCCCATGTGGATGGGAATGGTGCTTGATGGATCATAATCTGATAGAGAATATTTATTTGTAGCCATGTGGTTCAAAGCTCCAGAATCAATGAGAAGAGTGGAGGAATTCGAAATTGTTGTCATGAGTGCATGACCTCTTTCGGGATGATCATTTTTGTCCTTCTTCCTTGCACCATCAGGAAGGGTTATGTTGTTTTTCTCCAAGAGAAGTTCCATTTGATCTATTGTCTTCTTCATGCATGAGCTTTTAGGATGATCACCTTTGCTGCAATAAGAACATTTTGACTTCTCTTTGGTCTCTTTTCCTTTTTGCTTGTTTCTAGAACCGGATGGCTCATCCGATTGCTTGGATTTTTCTCTTTGCTTGGAAGGATCAAACTTTGGCTTATCTTTCTTTTCCTTCCCTTTTCCATTTGAAGCTTTGGATCCTCCAACAAAAAGGGCTTGATATTTGGAGCTTATGGACCCCATTTGAACAAGCTTATCATGCTCGTTTGTGAGAGATTCAATGAATGCATTGAGAGAAGGCATCTTCCAATTAGGAATTGTGAGCTTTCCCATGTTGAAAGAAGAAACAAAAACTGAATAATATCTTCCAAGTTTTGCAAGGATAGAAAGAATCAACTGTTCATCTTTCTTATCCACTCCACATTGCTTCAATAGCATCACCAATTGCTTGAACTGAGTGAAAAATTCATTAATGGTATCGAAATTCTCAGGATTGAGGGAGATCAACTCGTTTTCTAGCTGATAGCTTCTCATGTCATCTTGCTTGCCCAAAAAAGTAGCAAGTTGATCCCACACTTCTTTTGGAGATGTCAATCCATCGATATGGAAAAGAAGATCATCCGAAATGCTAAGACAAAGAAAACCATAAGCTTCATCAAGCTTATTGAAGTGCTTTCATTTCTCTACTGGTGATGAAGGTTTGACCTCAAGGCCCATGATGGCTCTGTAAAATCCCTTAGAGCGCAAATTGATCTCAATTCTAGCCTTCCATTGATAATAATTGAAGGGAGTAAGAATATTTGATGAGGAAGTGTCCATCTTTGAACAATAGTGAATGGAATTGGAGGAGAAGAACCGGCAAATCACAATTAAAACAAGAACAATAAGGTCGAACAATCCACCTGTTTTAGAGTTGCATCACACTCGGCATAGGAGATCAAGCAAGCTTGAATATCCAATGATTCAAATCCAGGAATTCTATGGAAAACTCACGACTTCTGGAGTGGATTGGAGAGTAATTTCAGTCTTGCATGCACATGAGCGAATGCACATGAGATTTTGCATGCCACTGTTGTAATATAATGGTGAGCAATTCACTCAATCTTCATCTAGAACACCTATAGAAAATAATTCTTGTCCCTGCCATGGCTCTGATACCATGTGAAATTGAGCACAGCAGATATAATGAACAAGTAAATCAATCACAATAGATGAAACTCAGAAAATATGGTGTAAACTGTGCAAGGATTGCAGCAGTGCTCTATTGAACTCAAAATGATAGAATACAATACAATACAGTAACAATGACTAACCAATTTGAATTAACCAAGGAGGTCATTCGAATATACTGCATGGAATAGCTTGGATCCAACTAGGAGTCCTCATCGTTAGATCAGTGGAGTAATCAATGCACAAGTAATGGTCAACCAGGTGTCAAACTGAGTCTAACTGAGTGTGGTAGGTGTAACTAGCACATGTAGGCACTAACTGAATGAAGGAGGCTCAGTGGAGGGTGCATGAGGAGCTAACTGGAGTCAGAATAGACAGTCTAGTCTCACTGGGGGTCCAACGGAGTGATACAAGCAGTTAGAAGTCAATCTAGCCTTAAATCAAGGAAAGACAACTAACTAACTGAAGTGAACTGAGTGGTAGGTGAGAGAGGGCGCCTTTCACAAATGGTAAGTGAATGCAGGGCGCACTAAGCACTAGGAGGGATAAAACTGAGTGGAACGAAGCTCCCGGGTGTTGGCATACTGGGGACAAGCTGCTGGAGGCATCAAACTTGTGACTGGGTTGCATGCGGATGCATGCAAAGTACATAACTGAATGATGATATATCCTAACAACTGGAACGTAATTGTACAACTAAAATTCACTTCGATGAGCAATATGGATGGCCATCGTCAGGAGGAAGAGGTGAAGAGGAAGAGGAGCAACAAGGAACATATCCTTTTGGAGGATAGTCGCAGAGTCTCTTATGCTCATAGGACAGTTTGGAGGCAATGTAGGATTTTTCAACTGGACCTATCGTCTGAAGTGCAAAAGGAAATCCAAGGTGTGGAGCGGGAGCTTTGGAAAAATCGAGGACCCTGGGAGCACTACTGGCCATTTAACCCAGTACGAGCGAACTGTTTCCCATTACTGGGTAGTGAAAAACTTAGTGGGGTATGCTCTTACAGACCGTATGCAAAAAGAGGATCCAATGCAGAACAAGATTCAAGACAAAACTAGGGAGATGAACCGGAAGATGGACTTCTTGCTGAAATACATGGGCCTCCATATTCCTGATGCTACCACGACTACGCCGGAAGAAAATCTTGGTAAAGCTACTTTGCAGGAGGAAAGCCAGGAGTTAGAAAATTAGGCCATGAACCTGGGGAAGACTGCTGGCCGTTTAACCCTGTACGAGCGAATTGTTTCCCTTTACTGGGTAATGAAGAACTTGGTGGGGTATGCCCTTATGGACCGTATGCACAAAGAGGATCCGGTGTAGAACTCGATTCAAGACGAAACCAGTGATCTGAACCGGAAGATGGACTTCTTGCTGCAATCCATGGGCCTCTGTATTCCTGATGCTACCACGACTGCGACCAAAAAAAATGCTCAAGGCCGTTTCCCAGACTTGCCTTATATTTTACTGTAATGCTGTTATGCTCTCTAGTGATCGGAGGTTGTTTCTCCCATGTAGTTGGTGTTTTTTTTTCGTTTATATCATAGTAGAAAAAGACGGCCGTATTAGTAGTTGTTTCTTGTTGGTTTATATCTTTGTGTTTAAGAGGAGCAATAAAGATCCCATAATGATTAACTGTAATGAATTTCGATGATTAAAACAATTCGGTCTGAGAAATGCAATTATCACATCTGTAATGAAATAACATATAGCACACGCCAAAAAAATTTGGATTAAGATGAAGTACAATTTTAATTATATCACGTATGATTTGATGTCAAATCTAAACAACTTATCATTATGGATTAGTCGGATCAATGACTATGACTTCAAATTTGGCCGAAGGTGAAAATCGCAGTTACAAGCCTAATTGCAATTTTTTAAAATGGTAGAGACAAATCGATAGTTAAAACTTAAACATGAAGCAAGGAAAAGAAGGGTTGCAGGGTTTTATTTCATAAATATATACATTCTTTCTGCAATCCGCAATCTGCAATTGGGGGTCGCGGGTTTCGGAAATGCAAAGTGCAAAACTATTTTAAGACTCTTCTCGCAATTCGCAATTGCGGGTTGCGGATGTAAAAGACCACAATGATTGAAGAATATTTCTGCATCCACAATCCGTATTGCGGATTGCAGGTTGCGGAAAGAAAATGTTTCAAAACCGAAAACCAAGCTTCTGCAATCCACATTGCGGATTGCATATTGCGGGTTGCGGAAAGAACCCGACCTTTGGAAAAACTCAGTGCTTTCCGCAACTCACAAAAACACTAAAAAATGCAAGAAAATTTCAAAGGAAAGTGTCAATATCAACCTTTCTAAAGTGCAAAATCAAGTTCTGAAATTGGCAATATTGGCTTTGAAAAGTGTGAATTTCAAATAAAAAAATGCAATATTTTATTTGAAAAGTGCAATTCTCATTTTTAAATGTTCAAAATTTTAAAGTGAAAAATTTGTGATTTGAAAAGTGTGCATTTCAAATCAACAAATGCAAATTTATATTTGAAATGTGTGAATTTAAAATAAAAAAAAATGAAATTTTTTATTTGAAAAGTGCAATTTTGATTTTTAAATGTTCAAAATTTTAAAGTGAAAAGTTCAATGTCTAAAATATTCACTCATTGTTTGAATAACCAGTCAATCAGCTAAGTTATAACATATAAAAATCGTTTGTCCAGACTTTTGTTTTCCAACAAGAAGGATCGACTGCCCCTTGTTTTCGTAGTTAGTTGTGAAAACATTTATCCAGCAATTCAGATATATCCATAATGGAGAACACAAGAAGGGTCGACCGACCCTTCTTGCTGTGTCAAACTATTATGAAAATAATATTGGGAATACGAAAGGTCGGCCGACCCTTCAATTACGAGGGAATTGTAAAAATAGAACACCTTGGAAGCTATAACATATAAAAATGGTTTGTCCCGACTTTGGTTTTCCAACAAGAAGGATCGACCACCCCTTCTTTTTCATAGTTAATTGTTAAAACCTTTATCCAGCAATTCAGCTATATCCATACTGGAGAGCACAAGAAGGATCAACCGACCCTTCTTACAGTATTGAACTATTAAGAAAATAATATTTGAAATAAGAAGGGTTGGCCGACCCTTCTTGTAGTGTTGAACTATTATGAAAATAATATTGGGAATACGCAGGGTCGACCGACCTTTCAATTACGAGGAAATTTTAAAAATAGAACACCTTGGAAGTTTTAACATATAAAAATGGTTTCTCCTGACTTCTGTTTTTCGATAAGAAGGATCGGCCGCCCCTTCTTTTCGTAGTTAATTGTGAAAACCTTTATCCAACCATTCGACTATATCCATAATAGAGAACACAAGAAGGATCGATCGACCCTTCTTGCAGTGTCAAAATATTATGAAAATAATATTGGGAATAAGAAGGGTCAACTGACCATTCATTTATGAGGGAATCGTAACAATAGAACACCTTGGAGAAAGAGCAGCCGCTCTTTCTCTAAGAAAATTTCCACTTGCCAGAAAAGTCTTTGAAGCAAAACGTCTATAAATTTTGTTGTTTAAATATTGATATATAGTATCCCAGGGTGACACGTGGAATGATCATATTGTGACACGTGGCATAATTGATTTGGCACATTGAGTATTAGAAATATAGTTAATTATAATATTAACTCGTATAGAATATTTTCTCCTCTGAGCACCACTGAATCCACTATGTTTTAAATATGCTTGGGCGAACTGCAAGAGGAAGTGAATAATTATAGTAGCATTTGTGCTCTCGCACTATCACTGCCTCTCTAGCTACTGGTACACCCTATTATCTTGGTCATTCACGTTGATCTAGATACTTGCAATTGTTGAGACCTATGGATTGGAAATATTGACACCTAAATCCTCCAAAAACAAAGTTATCGAAGGCAAAGACTGTGTTTTGATGTTTTGTGCCTATGTTTCATGTTCTAATCGGCCATCAAACCCAAATGGTTTCATGCGCCCAGCTTATGAGATATTGAAAAATATAAATACCTAGCAATTGAAAAACTAGATTTATGGTTTGAATAATATAAATACCTGACAATTGAAATGTTTTGTTACAGATTTATTATTAGGACATAAAAATCAGTAGAAGTTATTCCTGGAAATTGAATTTACTCCGATCTTTCGACTTCTATAGAGCTTGGGCTCTTAATACATTTCACGACCACAAGATTGAGCTCACAAACACAGACTCTTCTACTACAAGATTTATATTAAAAAATTTCTTACTAATTAGACATAAAAATCAGTAGAAGTTATTCTAGGTTAAAACAATGCAACTTCGCCACATTACATATAGATGAAATTTACTTCGAGCTTTCACCTTTTACAGAGCTTGGGATCTTAATACATTTCAAGACTACGAGCTTGAGCTCACAAACACAGACTCTTCTACTACAGATAATTTACAGACTTTATTTTGGCTTCAACTAGAAGCTATACTTTATTTTTGCTTCCACTAGAAGCTATGAGTCACATTAGAGACAAATCCTGGTCTTGGGGCTTTGATAGTGCTCGAAATTCCCATATATCGTGCTGTGGTGAAGATTTTTCAGGGAACTGCTATCGAAATGCTTATATATCGTGAAGAGAGTGACCATAAGACTCCATGAATTCCTTTGTATTTCTGATAAAACAACAAAGGAAACATAATAGAGGCACTAAAGAAGAGTGCCATGACTTCCCAAAGATTTCATTTGGCTGCGATATCGGGTATCCTTTAGTCTTTATATAGTGAATTGGTGAATTGACTTGGATGTTACGGATGGGGAAGGATAATTATGGTGGGATGGTGGTCATAGATATGATCTGTACCGACTGTAGAGATATGATCTGTACTGATTGTAGTAATTGTACATGTATACTGACATGGCGATGGTTTATACGATGAAATTCTAAAATTGCGGTTATCCTGACGGTGCTAATGATCTGTACCGACTGTATAGATATGATCTGTACCAATTGTATATTTTGCTGGAGTATAGATATGATATGTACCGACTATATAGATATGATCTATACCGACTGTAGTAATTGTATTGTATGCTGACATGGCGATGGTTTATACGATGGAATTCTAAAATGGAGGTTATCCTGACGGTGCTAATGGTGAATGATGGCTTGTATTGTGAAATTTTCAATTACTAGGAACTAGATTCATAAGACAATTTCACCATGGAATATTTTAGACAATGAGAGAAGAAGAATAGAGAGAATAAATTATGGAAAACACTCTGTATCTTATTCATTGATATTGTAACAATATATAACACATCCTCCATGGACAAAATCAAATTTCTTTGAGGCAATATGGAAAGAGCAAAAAGAAAGGCTTAGAAAAAGACAAAAAAACCCCTAGGTGGCAAAAGCAGTTTCCAAAACTGTGCTAGAGGCTCACGAATTTGGCAAGTATGGTATGGCAGCTCATGAGTGAAGTAAATAGGATGTATTGATGGCTTTAGAAGGTTAGATATGATGTGGAGGTCGAATTGGTCAAGTGGCAAAAGATTCCAAGTTAACTAGCTTTATCTTTTCCACTAGAAAGTAGAAAAAGCAAGACAAAGCTAACTAAAACTGGATAGTGTCTTTCTAATTCAGGAATAGAATAAAATCAGACATAATCCAATGAAATCTTATCCAGAATCTATCCAAATTCATTTTTGTGAATGGGGATAGCATGTGGTCCACTAAAAGACAAAACTGGCCTATTCTACCTAGTCAAAACTCAGGAAATTAATCATAAATGATTAATTAATTTTATCCTAAGTCTAGAATGACATAGTGGGTTTTTTAAATGTTCCAACACCTCCCCTTAAGCCTGACTTTATGTGATGGGAATCAGAAAAATATAAAAAATATAGGGCCCAAGCAACAAGGCTTATGGTCACCCCAATACAAAAATAACTAGTCCATGTAAACCGAGGAAACAGGGAAAACCTCATGGGAACAAAACCCTCCGTAAAAAATGGACATGCCTGATGTCTTCATACTGTCATGTTGCTCATTTGAATGATCTAAATGAGCTGAATGAGCTGAATGGGCTGCTTCTGAGTAACTGACTTGATGAAGAGATTGTGGATGTCATGATCATGCATCAGTGCATCCATGTTGTGTAGGCAAGAACCATGTGTTGAAGCTCTATGAAGCTCATCTTCTGAAGATGGAGGAGCATCAAATGAATTTTTCTTGCTGCTATAACATACATAATCAAATTTGAAAACATAATCAATGATGGAAAGAAGATCTATGCATACTCCTTTCCAAGGAGAAACAATGAACTCAACAGGATCAATTTCTTCTGTAGCTGCAATATGGTGTACTAGTTCTTCTACTTTCTTCTCAAACTGATGTAGAACCTTTCTGATATTTAAAATGAGATCATGCAGCTCTGAAATATCAGAATATAAGTCATATGGAGCAGCAACCAATAAAGATGTGGAGTCTCCATGATCGAACACAATTTCAGTAGAAAAAGTTTGAGAAACTAGATCACCCGGACAGCTGAGCGAGCCTGGAGAGTGTGAGGACTTGACTTTTGAACCATGAGTGATGGGGTCAGGTCCATATGTGTGGAATATCAGTCCAAATAATTCCAAAAAAATGGTTGTCCAACCAATGAAAGATATACAAGACAAAAGTGCAATAGAGGCAAGTGACACAGCATAGGAAAACATAGAATTGTGTAGTTTCTTAACTAGAGAACTTGGGGTTTGTAGGGTATTTTTTGCATCCAAAGGTTGGGTAAATGGTGTGGGATATGTAATGAACTGCATATCAGACTGTGAATCATCTTCTAAATCAGAATCTAAAAGATTTGAATGTTGGTGAAAAGAGCTTTCAGAAGACAAGTCAGAAGCTAGTAAAACATGACTAGTTTTGAGAGTAGACTTGGGTGAACTGACTGAAGAATGTATTGAGGAAGAAGTGGAGGTTTCTGATTCTGATATATCAAAATGTGAATCAATATCAGAGACATCAGAATTATATTTCACTCTAGCACTCAAAGCATAAGCATGATTACCTTTGGGAGAGGCTTGGAAACAGTGTTCTTGTTCTATAGCAAGCTTGCCTTGTTTTTTCTTTGCAAAGTCAGGAACATCTATGTTATGCTCTTCAAGCATCTTGGCCATGATGTCCAATTTCTTCTTGAAGCAAGATTTCTTAGGATGAGTGCCTTTGCAGCAATAAGAACACTTGGGCTTCTCCTTCTTCATCTTCTTGGATTTGGAATCTCCATCAGAATCCTCTTCATCTGACAATGTCTTTTGTTTGGATTTGTCATTCTTCTTTGCTCCATGAGAACCAAGTGCAAAGTATTTGGAGGGTAATTGATCCCTCATTTGGACCAGCTTGTCCTTTTCTTGAGTGAGCGAAGCAATGAATGCATCCAAGGTTGACATCTTCCACTTTGGAACTGCAAGTCTTGTAGAATGAAAAGTAGACACAAATACTGAGTATTCAGAACTCAGTTTTGACAGAATGGTAAGGATTAATTGCTCATTCTTCTTCTCTATGCCACATTGCTTGAGTTGAAGCACTAGGTTCTTGAATTTTGAGATGAACTCCTCCATATAATCGAAATTACTTGGACTAAGAGAGATCAACTCAATCTCCAACAAATGACCTCTGAGCTCGTCCTGTTTTCCAAAGAGAGACTCTAGCTTTGTCCACACTTCATTTGGAGTTGATAGAGAATAGATATGGAATAGAATATATGGAGATACAGAGAGACAAAGTAGCCCATAAGCTTCATCAATCCTATTGAAACATTTGGATTTTAATGCAACAGCTCCTGGCTCAGTTTCAAGCCCCATAGTGACTCTATACAATCCTTTGCTCCGAAGCTGGATGATCATATGTGCCTTCCAGTCAAAGAAATTGAAGGGAGTGAGAGTCACAGCTTTGGCTTGATTTTGCTCCATACTGATGCACTCCTGGTGATGGAAATAACTACAAAAAACACTCTTGGAAATTGCTTTGAATCAAGCTAGCTCTGATACCATGTGAAATTTTCAATTACTAGGAACTAGATTCATAAGACAATTTCACCATGGAATATTTTAGACAATGAGAGAAGAAGAATAGAGAGAATAAATTATGGAAAACACTCTGTATATTATTCATTGATATTGTAACAATAAATAACACATCCTCCATGGACAAAATCGAATTTCTTTGAGGCAATATGGAAAGAGCAAAAAGAAAGGCTTAGAAAAAGACAAAAAACCGCCTAGGTGGCAAAAGCAGTTTCCAAAACTGTGCTAGAGGCTCACGAATTTGGCAAGTATGGTATTGTTATGTGGAATTCTGCCCTACGGATAAGTCAAAATTCCCTTAGGCTAAAGTAGACTTTAATTAACTCTAGGCTAAGAACAGACAAAACAAATGCAACCTTGAATCCCTAGATCTAACAAACATCTCAGAATTAAAATGCTGGAGAGAATAGAAGGAGTTTAACTGACCTTATGTCCAAACGCTTGTCTTTGATATTTGCTCCAAGCTCCAAGTCCTCACAAGTAAACCTGTTAACAATGGAACCAAAACACAAGCATGTACTATTCTCTAGCAATCTGAAAACATGAGTTAGGATCTAAATCTATGAAAGACACAAATCATATCATTAAAACAATATTAACACAAATGATTTGGGAAAACAAGACAAGTTATTCCATTACAACTTGAAGATTACTTACAAAGGGTGCTTGATGCCCAAGCCAATCCTCCAACTCCAAGTGTCTTCTCCTCTAGCTATCTCCACAATGCTGTAAGACCATAAGTTTGGTGCTCTCAAGAGTCCTCCCCCCTTTCCAATGGCATGCCTCTCTTTTATAGTGAATGGTGAGGTTAACCAACAAGAGAGATGAGTGGATCTAAGGAGGGATAAGTGGATCAGGGTTTCTAATCGAAGGAGGTGAGTTGAGATCGAATCAAGGAACCCAATCTTCCATTATCTTCGAAAATCCAAGATCCCACAAGCCAAGGGCAAAAAACTATTAAAAGGGTGCCGCGCTTTGCAAAGTCTGCAGAACGCGGCACTGCCACGCTTTGAGGCAAAAGTATCACGCGGCAGTGTCTAGTGCCGCGTTTTGGCAAGCTGGCAAGGCGCGGTAGTGTGTAAAAATAAAGTCCAAGGTGGGTCAAAACTTGCCAGGGTGGATTTACCTTTAAGGTTGACTCATCATCTGTCTCTTCTGGATGGTTCAAAATAGTAGGGAAAGTGTCGTCAACTTGTCGTCAACTTGTTTTGTGATGGAGATGCGACACCGTGAAATATAGAGGTATAACAGATGCCCCCTAAAGTGTGAGGTCAGAAGGGACTGATGGCCGAAAGACTTTACGAATAAAATGTGCAGAGATAGCATCGAGGAGAGCGACACGGAGCTGAAATAGAAACAAAGTGTTAGATATACCACCGAGGCGAGCATTCCCATGCTCGGAAACAAATGACTCAAAGCATGGCTGCCGACCAATACATTGCAGATCCATGAGTACTGAGATAATGTAAACTGTGGACAGATCATGGCTACTATGAACAATCGTAGATCCATGAGATAATAACGACACAGCCACGACCAATACAATAAGTGGATCTGTGTGACAATACAAGAGACATCTCCATCGCAGCCTGGACGCAGTCAAGATACAGTGATGCACCCAGGGTCTTCTACCCGATCGCATAAAGATACGAATCTAACCATGTGATTACAATGTGTTGGAGTCGAACATGGAAGAAACCATTTGATTACCGGTCAATGATGTGGACCGTTAACAAATGCGAGGGAGATCACCAATAATGACAATGATTCCCAAGGTATCAATAGTACATCTCAACGAAATGCGAATGAATGAGTTGATGTCGAGCATCCGAGAGATTGTTTGATCAGAGGTCAATGAGGTGAACCTACTGTCAAACACGAGGAAACCTGCCATTGAGGCATGCAGGTACCAAGGTACTAATGGTTGATTTCTAAGTCTAATTCCTGGATAGTGATTTGGTGTCGACAGGAATAGACTCGTCGAAGGTGGGCCATGATGATTCCCACATCATCGACACGAAATCGGCACATATGATAGGATGATGAAGTAATGGAATATGTACTGACACAGCGGAGGCCTGACACAATGAATGACTCGATACAATGCAACCCTTTGAACATATAACGGCATGTAACAAGACTTGGCAGCAGGGATTATTGATGAATAGAGGATAGACACCGGATGAGTGGACTCGTGGCCAAGGAGACGACCCATGATGATGACTATGACTCAATGAAAGACGGATACCCAAATATAGACAAGAGATGGACACATGCCATGTTCAAAGGTAATGACTGACAAGCTGCCATAGATAAACTTGACTTGTTCCCCCATATTTCCCCGACATGATGGACGAGTACCTCTTTCTTGTTTTACGAGCTTGAAGAGGATAACAGATGCTCGGTGTAGCTCATCTTGTGGATGAGTCCAATCTCACATGTTTTACGAACCTGAGAAAGGAGGGGTTCGTCCCAAAGTGGGTCCTTCGATGTTAATATTTTAACGAGTCCAAGGAAGGAAAACTCGGCAGTTTTTCATATTTAGAGAGCCTAAAAAACTTAAAGGAAGCTCCATAATGTACTTTTTCGTAAAATTTAGTCTCTCGATCCCGAAAAAGTGTAAAACGATTCCCGAGAGAACTCTCCCAGCCGAGATTGACTGAGGTATACCTTTCTCGTAAATAGTCTAGACGGGCCGAAAAAGGGGTAACCTATCACCGAATAGACGACCTTTCAAATACTTTTACAAGTGTGAAAGAGTCAAGATCACTTGGCAATCTTTTCAATTTTAAGGAGTCTGAAAAGAGCTTAACTATGGACTCCTATGGTCTTTTTCGTAAATTTTAAATTATTCTGGCCCGAAAAAAGAATAAAATACAACCAGGATAATACTTTCCTCATCGTTTAACGAGTATGAGTAAAGCTGACCGTACTCGACACCGTTTACTTGCGCTTGACAAGCACGACACAGGTGTGAAAGCGCTTGGAATCTTTTTCAAGTTTTAAATCCAGAGCACGAAAAAGATAAAGTGGGCTCAATATGAAGGTCAAACTACGAACAAATACCAGTATGAATGCATCCCATTCCTACCGCAGATCCTGTCAATGAATGCTCAAAAATCGGGCATTAGTAATATGAATAAGGGTTTATTAATTTGAAAATAGTAATTAATTAATTAAAAAATGTGAAAAAATGCTATATAAAGCATGGTAAAAATAGAAATTACTATTCATTTGTGATTTTTACCCAAAGGAGACATTTTTACCCATTTTGGAGCAAAATTTCAAGGATCGATACCGGGAGTTCTGGGACACCATTTCGACCGCCGTCTGTGCCAGGTAAGAGTGCTTGAACCCCTCTTTCATTTCATGCAAGAAATTTTTACTTTCACCAGGGGAAAATCAATTTTTTGGGAAGCCCTTTTGGGCAAAAATCGCCTGCCGTACTGCCGCGCGGGGACCCTATCGAGGAACGCGGCACTGTTGAACAGTGCCGCGCTGTAACCTCAAAATGAGGCGCGGCACTGTGGACTGCCGCGCGGCAGGGTGCCCTCCAGGCGCGGCACGTGCGAAAATTGAGTTCAAAAAATCAATTTTTCCTCAAATTTTTGCTAGAAGCAAGTTGTTAAATAGTCACTAATTACTTTGTTTGCCTTTTTGCAGGGATTTGCAACTTGTTTGAGGCAAAATGGTGAGTTGGAAAGAGAGGGAGCATGAAACGGACGATTTTAGGGCCGAAAATGACTTACCAACCGTGACCGCATTGCGAGAATGCAGTTTGCTAAAGTTTTTCAAGACTAAAGGGATCCGCCAACAACCTAAGCTCCTTACTCACCTTATTCAATTGTGGGACCCAGATATCGAAGCTTTCCGAGTGGGAGAGCACGTGCTTGAAATCCAACTTGAAGACATCTACTTTCTCACGGGCCTCTCGAAAAGAGGGGCCCGTCCGAATCTTACCGGGTACAGTACTTCAGACTCAAGCACGGATGATTTGATTGCTCGATATTGTCAGGCGGGTTCGAGTAAGAAGAGTGGGAAAGTGGCCATAAAAGATGTCACAAATCTTCCTTTCAAAACTTTGCTATTCACTATTACACGTGCAGCAGGAAGCATGAGTCCACATCAGGCAACCCGCACGCAGGTAAATCTCGCAGCAGAGTGCATGGGAGGAACAGTCTTCAACTGGTGTGATGCAGTGTTGTCCCACATGAAGGAACAGGTGCACAAATGTAGAACTGGGAAAAATACCCAGTTTGGCTATGGGAGTATCTTGGTCACTTTCTTCCTGGCAAGGGTGCCATTACTGCGTCCGCAGATATCTATGCATCCTCGCCCACCCACTGAGCCATGGATGGCTCGATGGAGCGACTATGCCGGGCGCCTTGGAGGACCTCAGCGGCTAGCCTTTGGAGAGGACTTTTTCTCTTGGCTAGAGGAGCAGATAGTCATGATCGACGACTATCCCTATTCAGGGGTAGATTTCCGTGAGGATATTGACTTGGCTTTGCCAGAAGATGATGACTGGGACAACTCTGGTATGACCTTCATGGATATGTATTTTTTGCTTTTAAATATTTAATTTTTAGTGCTTTTTTTTTTTTTTTTTTTTTTTTTTAGAATGCGTAAAAGACTTCTAATGTATACTCGCATGCATGTTGCAGATCGTGGACCACAGAGGCCAGCTGGATATTCTCCACTACGTCGTGGCGGTGTAGACCGTCAAGCTGATCCTGTCGAAGAAGAAGATGAAGATGAGGCAGGAGGTGTCCAGGACATTGAGAGGAACCTGCAGGGATTGACTCATGGTATCCCTGCTATGCGGATGGATGATGTCCCCTACCACCTCCAGAGGCATACTGTGGGTGTACCTGGACGTATTAGTCGACTTCTTCGCAAGGTGGTTCGAGCTGTGATGTGTTACCACCGTCAGCAGGAGGAGTCCGATGAGGGACATGATAGGTCCCCTAGATCTCCATAGATGGTCCTTTGGTCTTTTTGCGGCATGTACACGATATGTAGGCTTTGAGGGCCAATTTTTGTATATGGGATTTGATCCCCAATTTTGTCTTTGACACAAACTTTATGTATTTTTGGAAAAAACACTTTTATATACAGTGATATGGACCTATTTATGATCTAAATATTTACAATGACTTGTGCATTTTTATTATTTTTTATGATGTGTTTATGTATGGGCAAGATGCCAGTCCAAAATGTAATTAGCCAATGAATCAGCAATACAATTGAATTCTCTCGGTATGTGTTGATATGTGATAAAATCGAATGACCGTTCCAAGAGGCGTACTCTTCGAAATAAACGAAGTAATGTAGGATCGCGAACTGTGTAAACACGGTTTAGATGAGAAACCACGAGTTGGGAATCTAAAAAGACCGATAAGGAGTCAATCCCAAGTGAAGCAACCTCTGTCAAGAGACCAATGACTGCATGGTACTCTGCGATATTGTTGGTTGCGGGACCTAAACAAATGGCTCCCGAAGAAATCAACTCGCCAGTGGGGGAATAGATCACCCATGCTGCGGAAGCGAGATTCCGGGTATGTCGGCTTGCACCGTCAGCGAATCCAAAGTAGGTAGACATCTGCGCATAAAAGCACGAGTCAAAGTAAGAGTAGATACATAAGATCCACGCGCACACTAAAAATAAAGCAAAAAGCAAACTAAGTACATTATGTACAAGAATTAACCCGTGTGGGGTAACTTCACGCGTAGAAACGCTTGAGGTATAGCCCGTTGCGGGGCCGTGCCAATGGCGTACCATCACAATCGACTAGTTCATAGGCTCCTTTTTCTAAGACACGTTTTATGATGAAGGGGCCGTACCACATAGATTCAAGCTTACCTTTTCCAAGTTTATCATGCATCTGATCATATGTAAGTACGAGGTCACCCTCATTAAAGATCCGAGGTTGAACGGATTTGTCGTATTGAGCTTTGACGCGTTTTTTGTGAGCTTCATTAGCCAAAGCAGCGTCGCGGCGGGTTTCATCTAGCTTGGCTAGGTATAGAAACCGTTCTTCTTCGGAAGTAGTGTGTGGGAGTAGCTCTATGGCTATCTTTAGTGATGGAATTTCACATTCAATCGGGAGAATGGCTTCTAGGCCGTACACCAATTGAAATGGTGTAAACCCAGTAGCACTTTTCACTGAGGTTCGGTATGCCCACAGTGCTGAGAACAGAGCTGAGTGCCAATTGGATTTTTGGGTACCCACAATGCGCTGAATCATTCGTTTCAGGACCTTATTGATGGCTTCAACTTGGCCATTAGCTTGTGGGTAATACGGGGTTGAGTTTTCGTGGCGAAAACCCAGTTTGGCACTTAGTTCTTCGATCATATGATTCCTAAAATGGGAACCATGGTCGGTCACAATAGACTGTGGGACACCGAATCTAGCTATGATATGATTGAATATGAACTGCGCTGCTGTTTTGCCGTCTTCAGCATACGTAGGCATCGCTTCAGCCCATTTTGTAAAATAGTCCACAGCTACTATGACATAGCTATGCCCCCCGGCTGAAGTGGGCTTACAGTGCATAAAATCAATGCCCCATTTGGAGAAGGGGCCGACGGCAATGACAGGATGGAGTGGAGCAGGATGCGAGCGTGCTTTGCTATGAAAGAATTGACATGGCGGACACTTCTTGACTGTTTCAATGCAGTCCTTGAAAATCGAGGGCCAGAAGTATCCCGCTCGCAGTATTTTCTGGGCCGTAGCCATCCCAGAGAGATGACCACCACAAGCTCCAGAGTGGCAGTCATTGAGAACGCGTTCCGCCTCATCTAAGGTCAAACAACGTCGAAGGACAGTGTCGACACCACGTCGATACAAAGTATCGTTCACTATAAGGTAGTATTTTGCGTGATGTCTGATACGTCGTCGTTCATCGCGGTTGAGGTCGGGACGAAAGCGTTGGGTTTGGAGATATAAGAGAATATCCCCATACCACGGATCAGACGTGCTAATGAGGAACAATGATTCGTCGGGAAGAGAATCAATGGGCTCGGATTGCTCAGTAGCACGGGGCAAGTGACAAATTAACTCAGCGAAGACCAGAGATTTCTTAGACTTGGCTTTGACAAATTCCAAGTCAAACTCTTGAAGGATGACAATCCAACGGGAGTACTTGCCCCCAAGCACTTGTCGTGTGAGGATATAGTACATCGGATTGAAATCAGCGATGACAGTGGTCCGACGGAGTAAGATGTAGTGACGGAATCTCTGGACAGCAAATACTGTTGCCAGAGCCAGCTTTTCAACATGTGAGTAGCGAGTTTCAGAGTCGAGAAGACTCTTGCTGAGATAGTACACCACATGCTCTATGCCGTTGTGATCTTCCTGGACTAACACCATACCAATGGTGGAAATCGAGGCTGCGAGATAAAGGATGTAGTCCTGTGTGTAATTCGGGGGTTGAATCACAGGATCTTTGGTTAAGGCTGCCTTTAAATTATCAAAGGATCGTTGGGCTTCATCATCCCATATGAAGGGAACATTCTTCTTGAGAAGCCGCATGTAGCCTTTTGTTATCTCGGACAGATTACAGATAAAACGGCGTAGAAAGTTTGCATGCCCTTGCAAACATTGAAGTTCTGGAATATTGGTAGGTGAAGGCAGGGCTATGATAGCTGCTACCTTTGCGGTATCTAGACGTATCCCGTCTTTGGAGACTATGAAGCCCAACAATTTTCCGGCTTCTACACAGAAAACGCACTTATGTGGGTTCAAACGTATATTGTAGCGCCGGCACCTTTCGAAAATGGCACTCAAGTGATCTGGATGTTCTTCCCGAGTTCGAGAATGAGCGGGAAGGTCATCGAGATATGGCTCTACGATATGTTTGATGTCATGAAATGCGTAGGACATCGCCCGTTGAAAAGTTGCCCCGGCATTTTTGAGGCCAAAAGGTAACTTCCGATATGCAAATATCCCCCAAGGGCAGATAAAGGCCGTTTTGTGCTGGTCGGCTGGGAGGATATCGATCTGATTATAGCCAGAAAAGCCATCCATAAATGAAAAGATAACACTTCCGGCACAGTTATCGATGATCTGGTCAATAAACGGAGTTGGGTAGTTGTCCTTGGGACAAGCTTTGTTCAAATCACGGTAATCAACACAGACTCTGATCGTTCCCTGTTTCTTGGCTACAGGGACGATGTTGGATACCCATTCTGTCAATGGGACAGGATAGATAAAACCAGCACGCAAAAGTTTTTCAACTTCTGCTTTAATGTCGGCTGCCTTACGAGGATGAACGGGTCGAAGCTTTTGCCGAACAGGTCGGGCGCCAGGAAAAGTTGGAATTTCGTGGACCACAATGGACGGGTCGATTCCTGGCATCTCTTCATAACTCCAAGCGAAAACATCGCGGAAAGTTTTAAAGTAGGCATTATAGAACTCCGTCTCGAGAGGAGTACATGTTTTGCCAATGTGTACATTTTCCACGATACCAGGCTTTACTGAAATGTCGATGGGAGTGGTTGCCATAAGATTGGCCAAGTTGCCTTCAGAAAATACTTCGTCGAGGGAAGTGGGGAACTTGGTTTGAACCATCCCAAGTGAAGCATTGGATTTGGTATCAGGCTCAAGTGACTGAATGGTGGGGAATGAAGATCGATGATGAAAATCTCCCCATGGTGGCTCATTACCGCACATAACCTCTATGATTGATTCATCGGTGGGAAAAATCAAGTTGAGAGGATCAAACAATGGTGGGCGTGTATGAGTTTCAGTCGAGAGCTGTGCCACTGTGTGATCAGTAGAACAGTCGACCCAATCTGTGGCTGATTGGATCGCGTCATATGCTGCAAGGTTTCTGTTCAAAGGCATGGAATTGCCATAGCCTTGGATCTGAGTAGGACTCGGGATCACCCATGAATCATCGGACGGGGTGACATGCGATGAAATCATGTTGACTGGTTGAAGGTGGGTTCCCAGCTCTGGAAAAACTCCAATGAGGGATGAATCCTTCATGAGACCAACACCTATGTCTTGGAACCGGTACCGTGGTTGATCCAATAACGGAATGGTATTGGCGGAGTTCGGATGGGAGTCTGGGAGACAGTAATCCAATTGATCAATAGTGACAATTTTCCCTTCATTAGGAAATTGTACAATCCGGAAGACTGTAGATGCTATGGCAGTCATGGCATAGAACCAGTTCCGACCAAGTAGGAGGTTGTAGTCCAAAGGTGCATCTACGACTTCGATGTGTACGGATACTGTTTTGCCCCCCAGTTCAACACCGATTGAGGGGATGAGTCCATATGGTTGAAAACCATGTCCATCAAACGCTCTAAGAGTAGTGGGAGAAGTTGTGACCTCAGGCGAGCCGAGGGCTCTCCAGCAGTTCAAAGACATAATCGACGTGGAAGCACCCTCATCTAACACTGTGCGGTGGATAACATTTCCACGGATTTTTGTATGCACCTGGAAGGCTAACTGGTGAGAAAGCCTAGGTTTAGCGTGCTCCAAGTTAAACATGATGGAGTTTGAAGTATCTGGGTCCAATGCCCCCAGTGCTGAAAGTAGGGTTCTACGCTGCGTGGGGCAGTGTTGCAGAACCTCGAGAGTTGACATAGCGCAAGGTGCTTGAGCCAAATCTTCAACAATGTTGTAGTTTTGGGCAGCTCGCGCATTCGGATTGAATGTCGCCTTTCGTATGGTGCCCTTGGGTGGGCGTAGCACTGTATCCATAAGTGGTCTCTCAATGTGGAGATGACAATTAGGGGGGGGAATAGGAATCAGATCTTCAACAGGAGACTTGCCTTTGGCTATCTCCGATTGTTTGTTTGAACTTGGGGGATTGTCACACGTCTTTGAACGAGTGGTGATATTAATCTCCTCATTACTTGTCATTAGAATTTCGCGGTTTGTGGACGTCTCTCCACGGGAAGGATTGGTCGGGTTGCCCCCTTGTGGGGATTCCTGGGCAACCATTTGCTGTTGCTGTTGGGGGAAAGGATCAGTTAGCACTGCCGGTCGAGAGGATCCTTTAACGAACTTATGGACCTCGTCCTTGTAGGGACAGTCACGCGTATAATGATCATCTTGACAAATCAAGCAGGGAAACTTAGCTTTCCGACGTGGTTTTTGGTCGTTCTGGGTAGGTTGTGGTTTGGGGTTCTCCTGCTGGTTCTTCTTGGGTTTACCACGATTGTTTTTCTTCTTTCCTCCGGATGGTTGTGATGTAGATTGGACTGCATTCACTTCGGAGGAGACAGCAGGCGAAGTGGAAGCTTTTGAAGCGGCCTGGGTAAAAGCGGGGGGAGCAGGAGCTTGTTGCCCCGTCGAGTTGGTAGCAGGCTGAGCCTTAACTGAACCAACGATACCATCAATGGGTGGTTCAGTAGTAGGCTTTGTAGGATCAGTGTGAACGCGGGAAGCATGTGGGAGAAGTTCATGTAAAGTACCGGATTGAGTATATACTAAATCCATGTATTGTGCTGCCGAGATGGCTTGTTCTTCCGTAACAGGTCCGCGCATAGCAATATCTCTGGCTATGGGAGGTAAAAAGGATTTTGTAAACCAATCAGCAAGTAGCTGATCTGGAATAGGTGCCTTTATTAGCCTACGGCGTCTTTGCCACTCGTGGATGTGATCCGAAATATGTGTGGAAGTGGTTTGACGCAGTGAAGTTAGCAGTTCTGTTCCAGTCTCATACCGGATGGGAAGCTGGAAATGTGTCAAAAACTGCATAGCCAAAGTGTTGAAATCACGAAAAGAGTGCTGTGGCAGCTCGATGTACCATTTTGCTGCCGTTCCGGTAAGCGTACGTTGGAAGAGCCGAAGTCGGATGGAATCATCCATCAAGGAGTTTGATGAACACCAAAGATGGAAGGTCATCACGTGGTTCTTGGGGTCTTCCCCGGGCTTAGCATCGAACTTGGGAATGTCCGATGGTAGTTTGGCTGGGATAGGAGGCCAGTGAGGTTCGTGCCATATAGGATCGTTGATAAGCCTCGACAAATCAGGTAGATCAAGTGTGGCCAAAAAGGGAAGCTGACGGTTGGTCTGCGGGAATGAGTAATAACCATGTGGTGCAGAGAATCCTGGAGGACCCTGCATAGCATGCTGCTGTGTGTTATACCCATATGTGTTTCCCGCGGGATACTGCTGGAAGTTCTGCAGATAATAAGCCATCTGGTTAACCGGTTGATTGTAAGCAGCCGGTTGGTAAGTGTTCTGCTGAGTGGGTATAGTACCCTGCGGCTGTTGATACCCAGGAATGGTTGCTGTTCCTTGTTGGGGAAAAGGTCCTTGGAATTGTTGTGTTCCAAGGAGGTTGCCACCATACTGTGTAAGTGGAGGATTTCCCATAGCAGGGTTGGGGGGTGGCTGCGACGGTGGTGTCCATGGAAGGCTCGTTCCTGCTTGAGGAATGAGTGGAAATTGAAGTGACGGGTTCCAAGGAGTTGTGGCAGCCGAAGGGTAAGGGAAGCCAGAATTCAAGTTGGGGGAAATCTGAGATTGCCCCCCAGCTTGGTTCCAGTTTCCGAAAAGTGAGTACCCCCCACTCTGTGGGATTTGATGATCCCAAGAAGGAAGCATGCCTGACGGGGGTTGTTGAGAGTAAGGCCCGGTTGCAACACCGGAATACGGTTGCCCACTGCCAGGTGGATTGTACATACCAAACTGAGTAGAAACTGCTGGTTGGGAAGTTTGTTGGATCGAGCCAATAGGTTGTCCGCCTGCAGTTAGGTTGGATGGCCCTATATGAGGAGGCTGGAGACTGGGAACTGGGTTCCCAGCAAAAGGTTGTCCTCCGACTGGTTGGGTTGATGGCCCACCAGTGGGAGGTTGTTGAATAACAATGGGGTTCCCTACAGAAAGTTGCCCCCCAGCTGGTTGGGTTGATGGCCCACCAGGGAGGGTTTGGATGTTGGAGTTAGGGACCATTGCAGTCGGTTGTCCACCTCCTGAAATAGTATAAATGGTGGCTGAAGGTGATCCTCCGGTCGAAACGGAAGATCCAGCAGTATGACTAGGTGTTCTTCCGCCGCTAGCCAAATATGATAGCATGGATTGGCCAACGGCGCCAAAAGTACCGATTTGCGGAGGAGGTCGTCCATATTGGACAGGTGAGGATGGAGAAAAAACTGGGTTATCCCTCATAGAATGTGCACCAAACATAGGTGATGACAGCAAATGTGGGGAATTTAGCCCAGGGGTATCAGCGTCGTCCATCACGTGTTCAATAATAGGAGGACCATCGAGAACTGGGTCCGAGTTCATATCCTGAAAAAGATTTTGGGGATCCGGCAGGAACCTAGGTGTAGTAAAGTCCGAAGGTCCTTAGCCGTCTGCAAAAGAGTGATGAAATTCTATGCTAGACGGGACGTTGGGATCCCTATAGTCAGAAGGACGAGAAACAGGGGGGTATCTAGACGCTGTCGAAAGCATTTGCTCTGTGTTGCATCTAAATTGTGCCGATGCTAACGGGGAGTTCGCTAAGCTAACCATACTAGACTGGATGGAAGCCATAATTTCGTGTCCCGGTGGGATGTTGGGTAGATGAAAAGTGCGAGGTACGTTGCTAGAAGAACTTGTCTCCTGAGGATGAACACTGGGTGACGTAGTAATAACAGTCGGAAGTTCCATCTGGGAAGTAATGAAACCATAATCAGGTTCAAAAGGTGTGTCAGGTAGACGAGTATCTTCGACGATCTCAACGTATCCGCCTGGGACTGAAATTAAGCCAGGTATGTCCTGGTCGGACCCTTCTGTGGTGCCAATAGATCCGTCTATATCATCGTGAATAGTGTCTGATGGACGGGAAGTGTTGGTATCCGGTAGAAGGATGACCTCTGGTCTAGTACTCTGGGTCGTGCTAGGTTCAGCTACTGTAACTGTGCCCACTGTTACAGATGAATCTGGAAGGACAGTGGGTGAGGTGACAGTGGAAGCCTCAGACATGCTAATGGTTATAGAAGCTGAAATGGATTCTGAGACTGTGCTGTGTGTGGCAGTTACAGGTGTAACTGAAGATGTTGTACGTATCGGCGGTGGAATGTTGCCTCGACCAGCACCGCGGCCAGGAGGAGCAGGAATGCGTGATGCAGGCGGACCAGAAGTCCGTGGCGGTGGTGGTGGTGGAGGGCTTAGGCCCTGTTGTCTTCGTGATCTTCGTGGTTGATCTGACATGATGACAGGAAAATGAAAATCGGGGGCAGTATCGTAAACAAAGAACTCAAAAACTCTAATGCAGCCGAGTGTGCAAAAGAGGAGCTAGAAAAAGCAAGGCTCACAGGCCAAAAAAGCAAGCTCTAAAATCTATACTGAGACCGGTGTCTCAATAAGCGAGCTGATCAACAAAATGGCCAGAATGCCAACAAGCAGTCCCTACAAAGAAAAAATGACCCTCTACAAAGATGAGACGCCAAGCAAACTCCTAACTAAGAGCTGGAGACCTCAACAGGCTGTATCCTTCGCAAGGTGATGAAATCCAAGTCGAACAATACAACATGAGAGACCGATATAAGAAGGATATCCCTCTACCGAAAGGGATCCTGGGTAAAAGAGCCCTAGTAGAATAGATACTAAGCTACCTCGTTCATGACACGTCGGAAAAGGTTTTGGGCACTTTAGCCTTCCGAAGAAGACAACGATCGATGTTGCCTTAGGGCTAAGTGGAGTGCGGTATTCCACAGAGTCCGTCCGGTTCTCAATCTCGCGGCCGTTTAACCCCTGAACAGTTGGAAACAGTCAGGAGGCCCCTCCACAAACTAGCTGTGACCGTGTCAATAAGTACTAGAGGATTTTAGTTCCCTAAAGACAACGACTATGTCTCAGATGAAAATGACAAGGGGGAATTATTTTGATGCCTATCCCTGGTGTCTTACCTAACTACCAAATTCTTTTGATTTCCTCAAGTGAGGTTAAAGTTGGTTTAATTAGGGTGATTAATTTTAGTGGCTGCCTTTACTCAATCGGGTAGTGGACGTGAGACTTGATGGTGTTATGACGACTCAAACCATGCAAATGAGAATGAATCATAAACAAGCCTTTGTCTTCGATGAAATCTAGCTAAGGTAAAGATAGAGGTTCTTCGATCAAATATGCATAACAATTTTCACAAGCAATCAAAGTAAAAGATTTTTCTTTTCTTTTTGATTTATAAACCAAGCCAAACTGAAGTAACTACTCTTTTCAATGCACTGATTTTACAATCTACAATGCTTCTATAATGAGAATTTTTATGGCAAAATTAATGTTTCATTTCCTATGCAAAATACCACTAGACTTTTCAATTTAAACAACAAATTTACTCTCAACCAATGATCTTTTTAATTTACTGAAAATAATAATGACAATATGACTGTAAAGCTACAGCGTTCAGTAACAGGAGACAGTGGTGTTGAGTTGGTTGTGGGGAAAAAGCCAAGTCAAATGCAATCAAATTGAAAAATGACCAATATGTCAAAAGTGCCACTTAATTCAATCAATCACTCAAGCTCACAAACTAGGTGATAAGCAAACCAAACAGACTGGAAATTAACCATGATGCTAACAGGCAACAGTGAAGACTGTCTAAGGCAGAGAGAAACTCAGGAGACCAAGCAAAAATTAAAAAAATTTACCCACTTGCAGACACTGTCGCGGGCTAAAGCCTGACTTAAACGCGCACTGTGTAACTGCCGCTCTGGTATGAATGCCTAGGACGCGGCACTGTGTAACTGTCACGCTGGAAGTGGTTCAGAGGGCGCGGCACTGTGGCAAGAGGAAAAAAAAAAAAACGCAACTGGAAAAGAAAAAATCAAGTTTTCAGGGTTGTTGCTAACCCAGGGGACTCAGTAATTAAACAGGGAGATAACAACTGCGAGGAGGGGTGAATAAGGGTCAAAAAAGACCAAAATTCAAGCTGGTTTGAAGTGCAACAAAAGACTGATAATTCAAAGATAAATGACTGTGAATTTGAACCAATCAAGCAGTAATCAAACCCAGCGGAGTCGCCATTCTTGTTATGTGGAATTCTGCCCTACGGATAAGTCAAAATTCCCTTAGGCTAAAGTAGACTTTAATTAACTCTAGACTAAGAACAGGCAAAACAAATGCAACCTTGAATCCCTAGATCTAACAAACATCTCAGAATTAAAATGCTGGAGAGAATAGAAGGAGTTTAACTGACCTTATGTCCAAACGCTTGTCTTTGATATTTGCTCCAAGCTCCAAGTCCTCACAAGTAAACCTGTTAACAATGGAACCAAAACACAAGCATGTACTATTCTCTAGCAATATGAAAACATGAGTTAGGATCTAAATCTATGAAAGACACAAATCATATCATTAAAACAATATTAACACAAATGATTTGGGAAAACAAGACAAGTTATTCCATTACAACTTGAAGATTACTTACAAAGGGTGCTTGATGCCCAAGCCAATCCTCCAACTCCAAGTGTCTTCTCCTCTAGCTATCTCTACAATGCTGTAAGACCATAAGTTTGGTGCTCTCAAGAGTCCTCCCCCCTTTCCAATGGCATGCCTCTCTTTTATAGTGAATGGTGAGGTTAACCAACAAGAGAGATGAGTGGATCTAAGGAGGGATAAGTGGATCAGGGTTTCTAATCGAAGGAGGTGAGTTGAGATCGAATCAAGGAACCCAATCTTCCATTATCTTCGAAAATCCAAGATCCCACAAGCCAAGGGCAAAAAACTATTAAAAGGGTGCCGCGCTTTGCAAAGTCTGCAGAACGCGGCACTGCCGCGCTTTGAGGCAAAAGTATCACGCGGCAGTGTCTAGTGCCGCGTTTTGGCAAGATGGCAAGGCGCGGTAGTGTGTAAAAATAAAGTCCAAGGTGGGTCAAAACTTGCCAGGGTGGATTTACCTTTAAGGTTGACTCATCATCTGTCTCTTCTGGATGGTTCAAAACAGTAGGGAAAGTGTCGTCAACTTGTCGTCAACTTGTTTTGTGATGGAGATGCGACACCGTGAAATATAGAGGTATAACAGGTATGGAAGCTCATGAGTGAGGTAAATAGGATGTATTGATGGATTTAGAAGGTTAGATATGATGTGGAGGTTGAATTGGTCAAGTGGCAAAAGATTCCAAGTTAACTAGCTTTATCTTTTCCACTAGAAAGTAGAAAAAGCAGGACAAAGCTAACTAAAACTGGATAGTGTCTTTCTAATTCAGGAATAGAATAAAATCAGACATAATCCAAGGGAATCTTATCCAGAATCTATCCAAATTCGTTTTTGTGAATGGGGATAGCATGTGGTCCACTAAAAGACAAAACTAGCCTATTCTACCTAGTCAAAACTCAAGAAATTAATCATAAATGATTAATTAATTTTATCCTAAGTCTAGAATGACATAGTGGGTTTTTTAAATGTTCCAACATGTATCACGCGTGTGAAGAAAATAATCACATCATGCTGTAGTCGAAATTATGTCTTGTCACAAACACCAAGATCACCGCCATCATTTACCATTAGCGCCACTGGGACAAACATTTTTTATATGTTCTAACTAAGCTTGTGATTTGGTTTCTTAAATGTAGTGCAATATTATTTTATATTCTGTTAATTGTAATGTTGTGATTTCTCTGTTATTTAATTCTATAATATGTATGTTTGAAAAGAGAACACATAAAATTATGAGAACTATTTGAAAAGAAAGAACACATAAAATTTGAATATTTTAATGCCCCTCAAAGGGATTTAGACTTTGAAAGCATGAATTTAGACTTTGAAAGTGTGAATATCAACCTTTCTAAAGTGCAAAAACGGGTTCTGGAAGTGGCAATATTGGCTTTGAAAAGTGTGTTTTTCTATTCGAATAGTGTGTTTTTTTACTACTTATATAACTCATTGTTTTTTTAAAACTATGAATTTCAATTCAAAAAGTGTGAATTTCAACACTTAGCCAAATTTTTGTTCTTAATATGCAAAACAGAACAACCTTTTTCTCATTTTGGCAGGCTTGTATTTCACATGTGTGAACTCCAGAGGCAACTCTGATCCTATAAATAGATAGCTAGTTCATCACTTAGCCATGTGAGTTCAACAATTAGCCAGATTTTTGTTCTTTATATATAAAATACTTTTGTTCTTAATATGTAAAATACTTTTGTTCATAATTTGTAAAATACAATGAGTTATATTCAGAAAGATATATTCATCATTTGACCATATTTTTCTATAAAATACTTCTCTATAATTATATTGAAGCATATAGATGGATTTATTCAAAATGTTGTGCACAACCATTCATTACAAGAAGGAGACCCTGGGAGCATAAATAGATTTCCCAGTATGGCTCTGTAAATTTAGCAAGCTGATACAAAAAAAATTCCAAAATGAATGATGTAAAAACTCATCCAAGTAGGGATCTCTTTTACCAAAAATTTTGCTGCTAAACAGAGGTTCCCTCAGCAATTTTCATGTCCACAAAGGGGGATTCCTAGTAGTGGTTGCACTGTGACATCCTGGCCATCTTCAAAATTTCATCTTTTATAAAGTCCACTGTCCCCATAAGTTCAAACAAATTGCATTCCAAATCATCAATTCTGGAGTCGTGACAGGTTAATTGTTGAGAGATATACCTCATGTTGTCGTCTGACTCTCTGTGCGCTTTGATGCCCAAACAGACTACGTCATAAACCTTTAGCAGGTGTTTTTTGAAGCCTTCCACACTGTACCTTAGGAACATCATTCCGTCAGCAAGGCCCGCCATTGAACTGAGACAAGAGACCGAATCAAGGGATCTGCTCAAAGTTTGAAATAAAACTTCGATCCACCAATAGTTTCAATTGTTTAATCCACTCCGCGACGACCACAAGTTATATTCTCCTCTTGCTCCTTGGTGGTCCATAATGCTCGTCGAACTGAAGTTTACTTTTGGAAGTAATTGTAAATAAGTAACTTTACACATTTACATTAGTAGCATTATACATCAACTATTCTATATGTTTTAAATAGAATCATTCTTTTTTTGTTTTTGTTTTTTAATAGAAACATTCTTTCCTTTGTTTTTTTTAAATAGAAACATTCTTTCCTTTTGTTTTTTTTAAATCGAAGCATTATTTCTTTTTTCTTTTTTTTAAATAGAATGAAATATCATAAAAAGAATGACAAGTGCTTTTAGTTATTATCTTTTTTTAATTAAATCCCTTCATGCTAGAAGGGCGATATGAATATATAACCTTCAACCTGATATTAAGTTCAACCCTTCAAATTTGATCCCTGACAGTGCCACTAGTTTTCATGTTTATTGAAAGGATTGTTTTTTTTAGCAAAAAAATAGAAACTTTGTATTATATACTGGTAAAAAAGATTACATCCATCTTCTTTTCACATTGCACTTCTGAGACAAAAACTTCCATATAGAGAAATTCCCATGTCTACTATCAACCTTGGAATATTGGCTTTGAAAAAGTGTGTTTTTCTATTCGAATACTATTTTTTTTTACTACTTATGAATCTTAAAAGTGTGAATTACGAGGGAATTGTAAAAATAGAACACCTTGGAAGTTATAACCTATAAAAATGGTTTGTCCCGACTTCCGTTTTCCGACAAGAAGGATCGGATGCCCCTTCTTTTCGTAGTTAATTATGAA
The DNA here is from genome assembly GCA_027924585.1 of Larix kaempferi. Classification (NCBI taxonomy): domain Eukaryota; kingdom Viridiplantae; phylum Streptophyta; class Pinopsida; order Pinales; family Pinaceae; genus Larix; species Larix kaempferi. Next base: position 485,177 of record BSBM01001044.1, on the reverse strand, counting down.
AACCTTTATCGAGCAATTCAGCTATATCCATAATGGAGAACAAAAGAAGGATCGGCCGACCCTTCTTGCAATGTCGAACTATTATGAAAATAATATTGGGAATAAGAAGCGTTGACCAACACGTCTTGCAGTGTCGAACTATTATGAAAATAGTATTGGGAATACGAAGGGTCGACCGACCCTTCAATTACGAGGGAATTGTAAAAACAGAACACCTTGGAAGTTATAAGATATAAAATTGGTTTGTCCCGACTTCCGTTTTTCGACAAGAAGGATCGGCCGCCACTTCTTTTTGTAGTTGATTATGAAAACCTTTATTGAGCAATTCAGCTATATCCATAATGGAGAACAAAAGAAGGATCGATCGACCCTTCTAGCAGTGTCGAACTATTATGAAAATTGGGAATAGGAAGGGTCGGCCAACCCTTCATTTACGAGGGAATTGTAACAATAGAACACCTTGGAGAAAGATCAGCCACTCTTTCTCTGAGAATATTTCCACTTGCCAGAAAAGTCTTTGAAGGAAAACATCTATAAATTTTGTTGTTAAAATGTTTATATCTAGTACACCAGGGTGACACATGGAATGATCTATTGTGACACATGGCATATTTGATATCTAGTATCCAGGGTGACACGTGAAATGGTATATTGTGACACGTGGCACATTGAGTATAGCGAGGTTACTAATTTTTTATTACAGTTAACCACTTCAAAGATGATAACCACTTGTAAAGGATAAATATTCTTAAGTACAATTAACTAGTAATTAAGGTCTGGATCCCTCACATCTAGTTAGTAAGCACAAGATGAAAAACAAGGTATGGATCCCTTGTCTTTGTTAAATCATGTTATCAACATTGGATATTGAATTTCGTAGCAAAATCTCCCCTTTGAATTTTATGCTATAGTCCTAAACCCACTTTGGGGTCTTGATGTGAGGGACGTTCGCATGATTGAAACACATGGATTCCACATGGTAAGCATGCAAACAATCACCCCGGGAGAATTTTGAGGCATGACCAGGCTATATTACGATGAATGCAGTGAAGGCTTGCAATACATCTGTTCCCTTGTGCCTGCAAAGATGGCAAACTCCGATCTAAATTATCCTCTCCACAAAAAAACTATCTCGAGTCATGGCGGTGTTATCCCTGATTTCAGAAATCTTTTCCCCACATTGTCAGGGGGTCAGGATGGCATGAATTCTGTGCAAAGTAGTGAGCAGGCTCTGGGTTCTTCATTCGTTGGTGGTGGTGTTATCCCGAATTACCGAAAGCGTTTTCACACAAAGACAGGGGTCAGGAAGGCACAACTTCTGAGTTCGTTGGAGGTGGCTCTAATGAAATGCTTGATGATCACTTGACAATCCCGGATGCACAAGTTTGAGTATTAAAAAATGAGAATTATGAGACCAAAAAATCCCTGCATGTAGCTCGTCTGGAGGCCCGCGAAAGCAATAGAAAGCTTAGTGACAAAGTGGAAATTCTGGCTGCGGTTCTGGAAAATAGTTGCCCTTGCAATCTGGAAAATGGTTTCCCTTGCAGGTCAATTGCATGCGCGTTGAGATTAAGGAATTGAAGCAGGATATATTTAGCATATGTCGATATGGATGGCCAAGGAAGCAGAGCTTTGAAACCAGTTTGCTGATCAGTACCAGTTTTTCGGGACCCTTTTTCTCTGTCTTTAGGAAGCTATAGATTTAGCATATGTCGATATGGATGACTTAGTATGAAAATTCCAGTTTAGACGTTGGAATTACGTTTAAAAGTCCATGTCTGTAATCTCCCGGGAAGACTATGCTCACTTTTATTTCTTATAGGGTTAATACTGCCGAAAACGTTTTTTAGAATGGACAAGGATGAAGGTAGAGCCATGTTCGTTCTCCACTGTAACTTGGGGAGAAGGTCTGCTCTTACACTGTGTAACTCTGATTCTTATCTCTTTTTATATATATAAAATATTATTCGTTCAATGTGTTAAAAAAAAGAATGAAAAGTGTTTTTAGTTATTATCTTTTTTTAATTAAAGCCCTTAATGCTAGAAGGGCGATATGAATATATAACCTTCAACCTGAAATTAAGTTCAGCCCTTCAAATTTGATCCCTGACAGTGCCACTAGTTTTCATGTTTTTTTAAAGGATTGTTTTTTTAAGCAAAAGAAGATTACATCCGTCTTCTTTTCACATTGCACTTATGAGACAAAAATTGCCATATAGAGAAATTCCCATGTCTACTATCAACCTTGGAGACTGAATAGAAAGCCTTACTGTTTGACATCAAAACGGTCGGCACAGAAAAGACCCATCCAGGTTGATAGACATACTTGGACATATTAGGCAAATTTTGTACTAAGAAAGTGTGAATTTAGGCTTTGAAAGTGTCAATATCAAACTCTCTAAAGTGCAAAAAAAGGTTCTGAAAGTGGCAATTATGGTAAGTTTGAAAAGTGTGTTTTTCTACTCAAATAGTGTGTTTTTTGGCTAATTATGAACCTTAAAATTGCAGTTTTTGTTATAAAACTTTGAATTTCAATTCGGAAAGTGTGAATTTCAAATAAAAAAATGTTAATTTTGATTTGAAAAGTGTGAATTTCAAATAAAAAATGCAAATTTTGATTTGAAAAGTGTGAATTTCAAATCAAAAAATGAAAATTTTCATTTGAAAAGTGTGAATTTAAAATAAAAAAATGCAATTTCTGATTTGAAAAGTGTGAATTTCAAATATAAAAAAAAATTATTTGAAAATTGCAATTTGCATTTGTAAATGTTCAAAATGTTAAGGTAAAACGTTATAAAAATGGTTTGTCCCGACTTCCGTTTTCCGACAAGAAGGATCAACCGCCCGTTCTTTTCGTAGTTAATTGTGAAAATATCCAACAATTCAGTTATATCCATAATGGAGAACACAAGAAGGATCGACCGACCCTTCTTCCAGTGTCGAACTATTATGAAAATATTATTGGGAATAAGAAGGGTCGGTCGACCCTTTTTGTAGTGTCGAACTATTATAATAGAACACCTTGTAAGTTATAACATATAAAAATGCTTTTTTTCGACTTTTGTCTTTGATCCTTCTTTTCGATAAGGATCGGCCACCCCTTCTTTTCGTAGTTAATTATGAAAACCTTTATCCAGAAATTCAGTTATATCTATAATGGAGAACACAAGAAGGATCGACTGACCCTTCTTGCAGTGTCAAAATATTATGAAAAGAATATTGGGAATAAGAAGGGTCAGCCGACCTTTCATCTACGAGGGAATTGTAAAAATAAAACACCTTAGAGAAAGAGCGGCCACTCTTTCTCTGAGAATATTTCTACTTGCCAGCAAAGTCTTTGAAGCAAAACTTCTATAAATTTTGCGACACGTGGAACGCTTGTATTGTGACACGTGGCATATTTGAGTTTTAAAATTAGTTTAAAGATTGTTTAAATGAATATTAAGGATATTAATGGTACCATTTAAAGTTTGGGGACTATTTTAAGTTCCTGCGTTTTCTAAACCAGCAACGTGGATGTTATATCAGCGGGGGTCCAAATGAGATTCAAGTATAGCTTGCAGTTTGTGGAGAATGAGAAGTAGTTGGAGATGAACATGGTGTAAGGAATTTATGGTTGAGTTGCTGAGTAGAAGTTCCTTAACGAAGTTTAAAACTGATACACTCCAAATCAGGTAAATATAAACTTCATTATATTTACCAGCTAGATATTTATATTTACCTGATTTGGAGTTTATCAGTTTCAAACATCTTTAAGGAACTTCTACTCAGCAACTCAACCATAAATTTCTTACACCATCTTCATCTCCAACTACTTCTCATTTCTCCACAAACCGCAAGCTATACTTCTCATTTCTACCGAGCTGGGAGGAGAGCTCAAATCAAAGTTTCCATGTTAGATTTCATAATCAATACATGAATGACTTATAGTAAGAGAAAAAACTAGAACTAGCAAGAGTATTACGGAACAACTTGTGGGTTATACAAAAAAGATGCCTCCAACGGCGTGGCCAAGACCAAAACATAATCTAACCGAGATCATACAAAAAACACATTAGATAGATATTACAAAAAACGAGACGCCGACATCCAAGGTTAATATATGGTATACTTGATTCACATAAACAATTTTGTTTCTTAAAAACAATCATGGGAAGTAATTGCACAATTTAATATATGGTATACTTGATTCACATTGGCTGTAACTTACAATGAATATTATTCAGCTTGCTGTAGGCCATTTAATGCGTTGGCAGTAGGCATGTTGGCTGTTGGATTTTCAAGGAATCGATTGGAGTGATAAGTGTACGATTACTCCAGCAAAACCTGTAGTCACTACAGATGATATCTATGACCACCATGATCCCGCCATACTGTGATAATTATCATTCTCCATACAGAGAATTTGTTGGTGACAAGACATAAACATAATGTGGACTGAAGCATGATGAGATTATTTGCACGAGTGATACAATCCATCATTTACGGCGAATATTATTCATCCTGCTGTAGGCCATTTAATGCGTTGGCAGCAGGCATGTTGGCCATTGGATTTTCAAGGAATCGAATGGAGTGATATGTGTATGATTACTCCAGCAAAATCTGTAGTCGCTGCAGATGATATCTATGACCACCATGATCCCACCATACTGTGATAATTACCATTCCCCATCTGTCCTAGACTCCCATCCCATTCAATCCATCAACACAGTGGCCACTCACTATATATAGGCTAACCATGCCCCATATCATAGCAAACTGATATGGGGACATAGGGAGATTAGCACTGTCGAAGTCCCAATATATATGGGGATATAGGGAGATTAGCACTGTCGAAGTCCCAATATATATGGGGACATAGGGATATTAGCACTGTCGAAGTCCCAATACATGGATTTGTCATTATGTTCATGGGTATGTAACGAGGAGGGGAGATTAGCAGTCTTGGAAGCTTTCTTCTCTAAGAAAACATGCGTTGTTGCGGTCGTCAACATGCGCTTGCAGCAGTCGTCGAATTTTGTTTTAGTACCAGACCATGCTGGAAGCTTCTTCTTCCTGCATGGACACCTTTCCATACATGACGACCCATTTCCCACCAAGGGAGTATCGGGTACCAGGTCATAGTCATGATGTCTGTGCCTCCAGATCATGCTGTCAGCTTCTTCTTCCTGCATGGACACCTTTCCAGACATGACGACCCGTTTCCTGCCATTTTTTGTTGCACTAGTCTCAGAACGATGGAAATGGCCAACTACACTCTCTCCCTTCTTCCCACCCATTTTAAAGGCTTCAACCATCTCATTACTTGTGTCTTCCACATGATAACTTTGACAGATGACTCTTTAGCTTGATTTTTTTCTCTTTTCCCGCTTCTGCAAAAACTTGAGCTAATCTATTGTTATGGACTGTGGAAGCCTATTATCTCTGTTGTTCACTCACTAGCTTGGTAGGGGTTCACTCGGCACAGATGAAGTGCCCCCACATTCAGAAACATCCGAACTAGTAATGCAAAAGTCTTCAGGGACAAGTACATCAGTCTCCGAAGGACTGATGGGATCGATCAAAGATTGCATCGATTCGATTGCTTCACTCTCCAAAGGAAGAGTGGGGTTGACCAAAGATTGCATTGGTTCAACCACGTCATCAACCAAAGTTTGATCAGGCTGTTGGGAATCCATAGACAATTCAGGAGCAGAGGATCCTTCAAACATGGACCACACTCTCTGCACCTCTGGAATAGCAGGGCACATATGAGTAAGGTGATCTCCCTTACAAAGTTTACAAGGGAACTTTGGCTTGCGTCCTATAAGCTTAGACTCATTTACAACAACATTACTCTCAGCATGAATAGCATTGGCTGACAGCTTGCCCCCAGCATGACTTGCAGTGGCTGGTTTCTCAGAAGCAGAAGACTTTTGAACTACGGACCACACTCTTTGCACTTCTGGAAGTACAGGGCACAAATAGGTCAGGTGGTCTCCCTTGCAAAACTTACAAGGGAACTTAAGCTTCCGTTTATTAGGTTTGTCGACAATGTCAACTTTGTCAGTATGACCTGCAGTGGTTGATTCAGTGTCTCCAGTATGAATCATAGTAACTGGTGACTTGTCATTAATATGACCAGCAGTGATCAATGACGTGTCCTCAACATGAGAAACAGTGGTTGAAGACATACTTCCAGTATGATTTGCAGTGACTGAAAGTTTGCTCCCAGCATGACCTCCAGAGGCTGGGTATGTGCCCCCAGCATGACCTTCAGAGGCTGGGTATGTGCCCCCAACATGACCTTCAGAGGCTGGGTAGGTGCCCCCAACATGACTTCCAGAGGCTGGGTGGTGAGGTTCAGTATGATTTCTAGTGACTGAGCGAGTTCTCCCAACATGACCACCAGAGGTTGGGTAGGTGCCTCCAGCATGACCTTCAGAGGCTGGGTGGTGAGGTTCAGTATGATTTCCAGTGACTGAATGAGTTCTCCCAACATGAACACCAGAGGTTGGGTAAGTGCCCCCAGCATGACCTTCAGAGGCTAGGTGAATTTTCCCAACATGATCACCAGAGGTTGGGTAGGTTCCCCCTTGCTTTGGCATCTTCTTCCTATTCTTCCTTCGTCTATTCCTTTTAGAATGCTGGTTACTAGTATTACTACTTTTACCACATGAGGTAGAAGGAGGAGGAGAATATGTTACTGGCGAAGCAGGCATAGGGTTTTGATGCTCTTGATGTGAGGTGCTTATTTGAGAAGCATCAGGAGCATGCAAGGCGTTCAGAGTGGAAACCAACCAAACCGGTAGCCCTATAGTGAATCCTAAAAGATTCAAGGTAGCCATTAAGGGAGTACCAATGTTCCCAATGAATGGAAAAGCACAAGGAGCCCCTTCAACAAGGGTCCCTTGATTGGTGCTCACCGGAATTCTTTTCATAGTTTCCAACTCAACAAACCAGAATTCTTTAAGGCCAACTAAAAACAAGCATCACAAAGAGCACACACACTGTACTCAGGTTGTTGAAATCCAACAGGTACCAGTAAAGGATCATTGGGTCCAGTAAGAGGAGGGTTGAAAGGAGTATTGAACTCTCTAGAAGTTAGGTCCTCAACCTTGACAGTATCAAATACTTGTCGATCTGGGGTTCTGGGTTGCGGTTCTCCAAGAACCTCTGTTTCACCTGTAAGTTCAAAAGAACCATGAGAATCTGTCCTTCGGCGTCGCGGTGGCGGTGGAGGCTCCACAATGGGAGGAGGAAGGTTTTTCAACCTCCGAGACCGACGAAGATGTTGGTCCTCCATAATTAAAAAAAGTAAACTAAGTAAAAACCTAGTGGCCACTACAACTAAGGAGCAAACAACATACCACTACAAAATTTCCTAAGTAATCAAACCAAGCAAACAGATGGAAAATACTCTCAGAAGCAAGTCTGGGATGATTAGGGCCCAGAACAGACTAACAGAGTATCGACGGTCAGTTACATGGCGTCCTCCAGAGGTCCACTGGGTGCAAGCGTTTGAATCACCAAATAGCCTTCCCAGGATTATTGCCAAAGGGTTACCTTCCACGTCTGTCCGAGGTGAAGTGGGAATAACCTCCCACTCTACCTGTGTAGATCCCTAAAGGTATGATACTAAGGCTACCATCAATACAAAATAACCTGGGGGGACATTCGTCAGCCTAGTCGAAACGCATGGGCAGGGTAGCAAAGCCTGAAGTCCGAAAGGACCCCTGTACGTGAATCAACTCTGGTAAATGGTTGAGAGGAAAGCGAGGGGATAGCCTCAACAATTCCAATCTCCCACGGCCTCATGCTTAAATCTGGCTTGAGTAGAGCATCCCAGGACTATTTGATAGAGATGGATTTACCTAATACAAAGTCGTACTACGATTGTTGAGTAATGAAGCCAGTTTCAGATCGTTTAAGGTGATTTAAGTCCGAAACTCTAGCCTAAGCTTGTTGATGATGTGTATACCTAAAAAGAAAAATGTTTCTAATAGATTTTATTAATATTTATTTTTAAGGGCTACTTGTTACTCAAGGGTTGTAGTGCGGTGTGTGGAATGGTTTGTATGAAAGTAAAGTGCATGTAAAGCAAAGCTTTCAAATTCACAAAAACGTTCTCTTTTCGCTTATGATTCTTTCAACAACTTGAAACCTAAGCAATCCTACAACAAAATCTTTTTGTATTTTCTTGTAATATTTCAAAGCAAACTATGCTACTTTAAAATAAAGGTAGATCTTACTATTAAGCTACTTAAAACATTTTTTGTCTTTTTATGATAATTGTAAAAGAAAGAGAACTTGCAAAAGAGCAAGTAAGACCTAAATGTAAAGTGTGAGTAAGACAAACACCTAAATGGTTCAAAACAAACAAATCAAACGATTTGAGGAAGACTTGACCTACCAAGTTTTCGCAAAAGAAAAACTTGAGACTTGGAAACAAAGTGTAAAAGAGACAAGGAAAAGAAATGCTTGTAACGGAAAGGCAGACCTAACAGGCTGCTCCTAAGCATCAAAACCCTAAGAAAACACTAAGCCAAGTAAATGAGTAAGAAAGCGAACCAAAAGTGACCTTACCAAACACACAGACTCAAAAGAAGGCTAACTAGAAGGCTTTGACTTACTTGGACTGACCTGACAAGACAATCAGAAAGTATCTAAACCAAGCCACCTTTCGTAAGCAACCCTAAGGACTCAAACTTGAATGTCAAACCCTAATGGAAAGGATAAGATGAAGTGAAAGCGTGCTATTGTTTCCACAGACAACAAACATTAAGCATGCAGGTCTATATGACTGCAACAAACAACTAGGGTACAGGTATGCAGCTATGTCCAAAAGAGAATAGTGCACGAACTTTCAAAAGGGGCTAGAAAGCAGTAAAGACACTTAAACAAGTACTCAAGCAAGCAAAAGAAAATTAAAATACTCAAGGGAGGTAAACAAGACTCAAAAGAGACATGGAAATCTCAGGGATCAGTCAAGGAGGCAAAGCAACACGCTGTAAGTGAAACCAAATACTGGAAAACAAACCCTAACAGTGAACTGAAAGTTACAGGAAAATGCACTACTGTGCAGTGCAGAAACCAACGCACACTAGGAAAGATGTGCTACTGTTTGGTGTACAAACCAGAGCTCATCAGGTGGTATGCACTACTGTTAGTAGGGAAGACCAGTGCACATGTCTCAGAAGCAAATAAAAAAGCTTTGCAGTAGTGGACTGAGGTGAGTCAGGGTACAAGGAATAGATAACAATGATCTGTAAGACCTCTCAGACAATCAAAAAGATTGAAAAAAGGACTGGAAGAAAACCTAACTAGGTCTCCTAGAGCAGAAGAAACTACTGGTTACTCCCCAATGGAGTCGCCAGTCTATTGTTCAGGATTTCTACCTTATAGTGAGGAGAGACACTACCAACTTGGGTAGGGTTGACAGGTAAATACATTCATTGCATTACAATTAGCTCCTACAAATGAAAGGGATCAAGATATAGAAAGATGCACCTTTAATCGACGGCTGGTCCTAGCTTTCACATGGTATTTTGCTTGATGAACCTACAACACAAAGGAAACCTTTCTCAGCGTATCTTGACTATATAAATATGATGAATATTGACAACAATTAAACATCAACAATAATCAGATACTAATCCAAATGAACATACAATCCAATAGACATTCGATTTGGGACAAGAAGGGTATTTCCACCTTTTATTGTCAAAGAAGCATGAAATCAATACAAGTATACTTGACGTGTAAAGATGCTTTTGCAACCGAGTCCTGGGCTCCTTCTCTTCACAATGACTTGGGATTTTCATCCAGCGTAACAATGCTTAAAGCCTTTCTTCTAGGTCCCTCTCACATGCATCCTCCTTGTATGTATGGGACAAGGTAGGCAGTTTGGATCGAGAGGTGGTTGGATTGGGAGGTTGGGGAAGTTGCAGAACCAACTTCAACTAATCCCAATTCATCAACTTAATATATTTTTTGATTTCATATTAAGATGTGCGCGGGTTTCCTCAAAGCATAGTAGTGCACAGTATGCAACTTCACTGTTTTACAACATGCGTTTGCAACTTTTCTGAGGTGTGCGCTAGTTTCACTTGAGTAAAGTAGGGCATACTAGCAGATGTGCGCTGGTTTACTGCCCAGAGAGTCGTGCACATGTCAAAATGTTAGTGAAAACATGGGTTTTCTCAGCTGAAGAGGGTAGTTCCAGTCTGTTGATGTATATGTAACTTCGGAATGTATTTCATCTATGTATTTCACATATATTTATTGTACCCTTATAAGAGATGTGTTATTCCTCTATAAGGAAGTGTCGTCATGTGTATTGACAAGTGTCTCAAGTGTGGGCACTTGCCGATGGGTTATTAGACCACCATGTGTGGGGTCGGCCCTGAAATATATATTATATTGTGGATGTACCTAGCTAGACAAGTCGGCCCCATAGTGTAACTGGGCAAACAGGTTAAGTATAAATAGAGATCGGGAGATCTCTATTTGATCACTTGGAAACTCACACTTCTCTCACTCAGAAAGTGGCGCACTAGTGAGGAGGAGGATCATCTGCTACTAGGAGACTATCTCAGTGTATTTTGGTTGTACTTTTGTTGAGCTATTGCTCTCTCTATCTCTGAGGAAGTTGTGGGGTTTTTCACCTTAGGGTTTTCCCCACGGAAACTCTGTGTCTCTTGTCTCTCATGCTTTTGATTCTTGTGATGCTTGTGATGCTTATTATGATTGTTATGCATTGATATACTGTACATGTTACTCTCTCAGTAAAGATCCTAGAGTATTGTGAATTAATGCGCAAAATTTAACATGGTATCAGAGCTAACCTGAGAAGAAGACATTGTGCAATGATGGAAACTAGGGTTTCTTGTTTATTGGGTTTTTCTCCACAGATTTTGGAAAAGCTGTATAGTAGATTGACTCTACTCATCAAGGAGAATCTATCTGTCCAATCATAATTCAATTCTGAGCATTTTCAGATTTGACCCTAAAAATTAGGGTTTCCATAAAAATAGGAATTTATGGAATCTGAAGACATAGCTGGAAGCTCCTTGCAAAAATCGAAGGTTAGAGCTTTGGATCGATATTTTTGGCTGGGTTTAAAGAATATTTTGTAAATCTATCTGAACATGAATCACCCCATAAAGTGAAACTTGGGGATGATTATCAATACCCCATCAAAGGAAGTGGTGAAGCCTCCTTCAACCTAGATTCTGAAAAATCATTGAAGATGAAAGAAGTCCTTTATGTACCTGGGCTCAAGAAGAACTTACTCTCCATATCTACATTGGATGCAAAAGGTATGAGGGTTGCATTTGTGGATGGCCAAGTTCTAATGTGGCCAAAGGGAAAGACCATAGATGATGCAGTAGTGATTGGAGAGCAAGAGGGAGGATTGTACAAATTAAAGGGACAACCTGAACATGCTATGAAGACAAAGATTCATCCATAGTCATGGATCACATAGAGGTATGTATAATTTCTTTTTGCAAAAGTTAACTAATGAGTTATGCAGGTCATTGAAGAGAACAAGAACACATTGCTAGACATAACTAGCAAATATGATGACCAGGTATGTTTTGTTATATATATCGTATACTTTTGTATGATTAATAATGATTACTCTTGAAGTTACAAGTTTGAGTAATCTAGGACTTATGCATATTATGTTTCTTACCTTAATTAATGATATGACTAACCAGAAGAGTCATAGGTTTGAGTAATCACGGGTTTAGGTATATTACTAACCATAAGAATGCTTATTATTTCTGTTTGAAATGATCCTGACTATACATGCTTGAGATTATTGTGTTTTGATAATATTAAGATTATACTAATGATTATGTATGAGACCTTGAGGTTAACACAATGATGATACTAATAAGCATGCATAGGGACTAAGGATGTATATAAGTTCAAGGACAGGTAATCCAAGAAGCAAATATCAAGAGGGAGCACACTCCAGTAGTTTCTGCAAGGATGCAGATATCCAGAGGGAGTTGACCATCCCTCTACATTTCACAACAGAAAGGTGTAGAAGAAGCTACTTCAGCAACTCCTGCAAGGAAGCAAACACTTAGAGGGAGTCCACCCAACAAACAAACAAAGATAAGTATTTCAATTATCATTTCTTGCATATTTGTTTGTTTAAGTAATTGTGCATATTAGAATGATTGCATTAATGAACAATATACTACTGATATGCATGTGATAGGTAAGTGGCCTATGGCACTGTACAACATTCCATTGCTACTTATCTAGAATGAAACCTCTTTGCTGACATGTTGAGAGTTGTGCACACTCTTAACAATGTTCTGGTAGAGATTGGAAAGCATCTAGAAAAGGTATGGGATATGGATAAATGTTGTATTGAAGCATTGGCTAAAATAATTGCATGACTGTGTGACACATTTCTTTATGTGTAAGAATTTGTTCTGAAAATTATGAGATGTTTCTAATTATGCAATTTAACTTGTTTTGTAGGAAAGACCGTATACCTTCACCTACGAAAGAAGGACTACAACATTTGTTCCAACAACAAAGATATCTATTGAAGATATTGAAGTTCCCAGGATATGGGAAGAATGTCATGATCTGTCGATCATGAAGAATGATGTTTGGGATGTAGTCCCAAGACCTGAAGGGAAGTTTGTTATGACTTCCATATGGATCTATCAAAATCAAGCATGCTGCAGATGGCAGCGTAGAGAAATACAAGGCAAGATTCATAGTTCGTGGCTTCTCTCATAAAGAGGGAATAGATTATAAAGAAAATTTTGCACCTGTAGCCAGGTATACTTCCATCAGAACAGTACTTGCCCTGGCTGCATCAATGAAATGGAAAATACACCAGATGGATGTCAAGACTGCTTTCTTGAATGGTGCAGTTGAAGAGGAAGTATATGTGGAGCAACCACTTGGTTTCAAAACACATGATATGGAGTCATATGTGTGCAGATTGAAGAAAGCCTTGTATGGCTTGAAGCAAGCTCCTAGAACTTGGTATGGTAGGATGGACAGTTTCCTATCTAGTTTGGGCTTTACCAAGAGTAAGCAGATTCCAACCTTTACTACAAGGTTGAGGAAGGGAATCTTGTGATTCTACTCCTGTATGTGGATGACTTATTTGTAACAGGAGATGACAGATTGATTGCAGATACAAAGAGGAAGCTTGTTGTTGAGTTCGATATGAAGGACTTAGGGATGATGCATTATTTTCTAGGTATGGAGGTGTGGCAGAGTGTAGATGGGATCTTCCTTGGACAAGGGAATTATGCAGTAGATATCCTGAAGAGGTTCGGGATGATGGATTGCAAGGCCATGGCCACACCTATGGCATCGAACTTGAAGCTTCTTTGTGATGCTTCATTTGAGCCGGTTGATGTCTCTATGTATCATCAGATGATTAGGTCCTTGATGTACCTGACGAACACGAGACCAGATATTTGCTTTGCGGTGAACACATTGAGCCAGTTCCTGATGGATCCGAGGAGTGTTCACCTGGTTGCTGTAAAGCATATTCTGAGATACTTGAAGGGTACAGTTGATTATGGGCTCAAGTATGAAGCGAATCAAAAGTTCAACCTGCAACGTTATGTTGATTCAGATTGGGCAGGCAGTGCTGCAGATAGGAAGAGCACATTGTTGATGTATATGTAACTTCGGAATGTATTTCATCTATGTATTTCATATATATTTATTGTACCCTTATAAGAGATGTGTTATTCCTCTATAAGGAAGTGTCGTCATGTGTATTGACAAGTGTCGCAAGTGTGTGTACTTGGAGAAGGGTTATTAGACCACCATGTGTGGGGTCGGCCCTGAAATATATATTATAATGTTGATATACCTAGCTAGACAAGTCGGCCCCATAAGGATATTGGGCAAACAGGTTAAGTATAAATAGAGATCGAGAGATCTCTATTTGGATCACTCGGAAACTCATACTTCTCTCACTCAGAAAGTGGCGCACTAGTGAGGAGGAGGATCATCTGCTACTAGGAGACTATCTCAGTGTATTTTGGTTGTACTTTGGTTGAGCCATTGCTCTCTCTATCTCTGAGGAAGTTGTGGGGTTTTTCACCTTAGGGTTTTCCCGACGGAAACTCTGTGTCTCTTGTCTCTCATGCTTTTGATTCTTGTGATGCTTGACATGCTTGATATGATTGTTATGCATTGATATACTGTACATGTTATTCTCTCAGTAAAGATCCTAGAGTATTGTGAATTAATGCTCAAAATTTAACATGGTATCAGAGCTAACCTGAGAAGAAGACATTTTGCAGTGATGAAAACTTGAGTTTCTTGTTTATTGGGTTTCTCTCCACAGATTTTGGAAAAGCAGTATAGTAGATTGATTCTACTCATCTAGGAGACTCTATCTATCCAATCAGAATTCAATTCTGAGCATTTTCAGATTTGGCCCTAAAAATTAGGGTTTCCACAAAAATAGGAATTTATGAAATCTGAAGACATAGCTGGAAGCTCCTTGCCAAAATCAAAGTTTAGAGCTTTGGATCGAGATTTTTGGATGGATAGATCTCTGGGAAACTCAAACCCTAATTCAGGGCTCTCCCTAGTGAACCCAGGAGGACAAAAAGGAAAATCTGAAGGGTAAAGCTTTGCTGATCTCAAATTCTGAATACACCAGGCTGATCAGCTCATCAAGGTGCATCTTTCTATCCTTTCAGAAAGTTGAAATTCACATTTTGAATTTTTAGGGTTTTTCTGACAAACCCTAATCTGGGACCAGATCCAGTTTTTTAGCATTTCAAGTGGTAAGACCTAAATCTTTTCTATTTCCATTTGAATTACTCTTTAAGATGTCTCACCACACCAAGCTTGAGGATAAGCTTGAAGGGGATGATAACTTTCGAGCTTGGAAGTATAGGATTGGGTTAATCCTGGAAGAGAATGAGTTGGACTCATACATAAAAGAAGACATCCCTATCCCAGAGGATGAAGAGGCTAAGGTATTGCATAAGAAGAACTTGGTCAAGGCAAAGAGAATCATTGTTGATTCCATCAAAGACCATTTCATACCCCATGTGTCTTCTCTAAAGACACCGAAGGCTATGTTTGACTCTTTGACCAAGCTATTTGAAGGGAAGAACATAAATCGGAAGATGACCCTACATAATCAATTGAAAGGGGTCAAGATGTTGAATGGAGAAACCATTCAATCTTACTTCTCCAAGGTCTCTCAGATCAAGGAACAACTTGAAGCTGTTGATGAAGTAGTGGATAATGGTGAAGTTGTTATGACCACTCTGAATGGCCTTCCTAGGTCATGGGACTCCTTTATTCAAGGAATCTGTGCAAGAAAGAAATTGATCTCTTTCAGTAAATTGTGGGAGGAATGCTCTCAAGAAGAAGCTAGGCTTGTAGCTCGTGAAGAAAAGATGGGAGGTGAAGATCAAGCTCTCGCAACCCACACCAAAAGAAGTAAGCCCAAGAAGGAGCACTCTCACCACAAGAGATCCTATCACTACCAACAAAAGAATAAGAAGGATATAAGATGTTTCACATGCAATGAGAAGGGTCACTTTGCTTCAGAATGTCCAGAGAACAAAAGGGATAACATCAACTCTAGCAAGAAGAAGAAGGGCAACAAAAGAAAGTTCCATGCTCATGCTGCCGAAGATGATGAACCTCCAAAGAAGAAGGCTAGGGAAGAAAGTGATGATAGTGATGAGGACTCATCAAGTGAATAAGAGTATGTTCTAATCTCTGCTCTCACAGGTACTATCTCCCATGGTTGTAATGATTGGTTAATTGACAGTGGGGCTTCCAAACACATGACTGGGTTTAAGGAATATTTTGTAAACCTATCTGAACATGAATCACCCCATAAGGTGAAACTTGGGGATTATTATCAATACCCAATCAAAGGAAGTGGTAAAGCCTCCTACAACCTATATTCTGGAAAATATTTGAAGATGAAAGAAGTCCTTTATGTACCTGGGCTCAAGAAGAACTTACTCTCCATCTCTGCATTGGATGCAAAAGTTATGAGGGTTGCATTTGTGGATGGCCAAGTCCTAATGTGGCCAATGGGAAAGACCATAGATGATGCAGTAGTGATTGGAGAGCAAGAGGGAGATTTGTATAAATTGAAAGGACAACCTGAACATGCCATGGTGCATGAATCCATGGAGCCAAGTGAACTTTTTCATAGAAGACTTGCTCATATGCACTATAGGGCACTTCCAATTGCAAGCAAGTCTGTAGAGGGTCTTCCTGAAATCAAGGCCAAACATGAAGGTGTTTGCAAAGGATGTGCAAAAGGTAAGAACATTAAGAAGGCTTTCCCAAGCAGTGAAAGCAAGGCAAAAGGTATCCTGGAAATCATCCACTCAGATGTATGTGGTCCTATGTCATCCAGTTCTCTGAGTGGGTATGTTTACTATGTCTCATTTATTGATGACTTCTCTAGGAAGACTTGGGTATACTTCTTGAAGAACAAAGATGAGGTGTTTGATAAGTTAAAGGAATTCAAAACCTTGATGGAGAATCAAACTGACAAGAAGATCAAAACATTCAGATCCAACAATGGTGGAGAATTCACCTCAGGTGACTTCAAGAAGCTTTGCAGTGATTCATGGATTAAGAGGGAGTTGATTGCTCCTTATAATCCTCAATAGAATGGAGTTGCAGAAAGGAAGAACAGAACAATCATGGAAGCAGCAAGGGAAATGCTGCATGACCAGGATCTACCTATGCATCTATGGGCAGAAGCAGCTAGAACAGCTGTATATGTGCAGAAAAGAACACCCCACAAGATATTGGACAAGAAGACACCAGAAGAGGTCTTTTCTAGTAAGAAACCTGAAGTCAGCCATCTCAGAATATTTGGTTGTCCAGTATACACCCATGTCCCAAAGGAAAAGAGGACCAAACTAGATGCTTCAGGAAAGAAGGGTATCTTTGTGGGTTACAGTGAAAGCTCGAAGGCTTACAGAATATACTTTCCAGGGTTCAAGAAAATTGATGTAAGCAGGGATGTAACATTTGATGAAAACTCAGCATTCATCAAATCAAGAAAGGCACCTATCGAAGTTTATGAAGAACATAAGGAAACTAGATTTCAAGACACTACCATGATTGAATCAATTCTAGAAGTTGTCGTGAGTTTGAAGATCCGCAAGAACCTGTAGATCCACCCTGTGAGGATAACTCTCACAAGAGGAAACCTGCATGGGCTAGAGAGCTCATTCAAGATGCAGAAAGATTTGGCATTCCAGAAGAAGAACATAGAGCAAAGAAGAGAACCAGATCACATACCAGCTATGTTGCTTTACTCTGTGACATTATGAACAAAGAACCTTCCATTTATGAAGAAGCAACGGAAAATAAAGAATGGAAGGATGCCATGGTTGAGGAATACCAATCAATAATGAAGAATGATGTTTGGGATGTTGTCCCAAGACCTAAAGAGAAGTCTGTTGTGACTTCCAAATGGATCTACAAAATCAAGCATGCTGCAGATGGCAGTGTAGAGAAATACAAGGAAAGATTCGTAGCTCGTGGCTTCTCTCAAAAGGAGGGAATAGATTATGAAGAAACGTTTGCACCTGTAGCCAGGTATACTTCCATCAGAACAGTACTTTACCTAGCTGCAGCAATGAAATGGAAAATACACCAGATGGATGTCAAGATTGCTTTCCTGAATGGTGTAGTTGAAGAGGAAGTATATGTGGAGCAACCACTTGGTTTCGAAATACATGACAGGGAGTCATATGTGTGCAGATTGAAGAAAGCCTTGTATGTCTTGAAGCAAGCTCCCAGAACTTGGTATGGTAGGATGGACAGTTTCCTATCTAAATTGGGCTTTACCAAGAGTAAAGTGGATTCCAACCTTTACTACAAGGTTGAGGAAGGGAATCCTGTGATTCTACTCCTGTATGTGGATGACTTATTTGTAACAGTAGATGACAGATTGATTGCAGATACTAAGAGGAAGCTTGCTGTCGAGTTCGATATGAAAGATTTGGGAATGATGCATTATTTCCTAGGTATGGAGGTGTGCAGAGTGCAGGTGGGATCTTCCTTGGTCAAGGGAAGTACACAGTAGATATCCTGAAGAGATTCAGGATGATGGATTGCAAGGCCATGGCCACACCTATGGCATCGAATCTGAAGCTTCTATGTGATGCTTCATCTGAGCTGGTTGATGTCTCTATGTATCGTCAGATGATTGGGTCCTTGATGTACCCGACGAACACGAGACCAGATATTTGCTTTGCGGTGAACACATTGAGCCAGTTCCTGATGGATCCGAGGAGTTTTCACCTAGTTGTTGTAAAGCATGTTCTGAGGCACTTGAAGGGTACAGTGGATTATGGGCTCAAGTATGAAGCGAATCAAAAGTTTAACCTGCAGGGTTATGTTGATTCAGATTGGGATGGCAGTGCTGCATATAGGAAGAGCACATCTGGATGCTGCTTCAGTATGGGATCAGGTGTGATCTCTTGGTTTAGCAGGAAGTAGTCCTGTGTAGCACTGAGTACAGCTGAGGCAGAGTATGTTGCAGCTTGTTCAGCTAGTTGTGAGGCAGTATGGCTACGGAAGCTACTGTCTGATTTATTTGATCTCCCGTTGGATGCTACTGGTATATTTTGTGATAACCAGAGTTGTGTGAAGCTGTCCGAGAACCCAGTGTTTCATGACAGGTCGAAACACATAGAGATCAAATATCACTATATCAAGGATATGGTGCAGAGAGGAGCTGTGAAGCTCCTGTACATTGCGACGGACGAGCAGATTGCAGATGTGCTGACGAAGCCACTAGCCAGGGTGAAGTTTGAGTACTTCAGGGAGAGGCTTGGTGTTCTTCAGATTGATGACACTTCGAGGAAGAAGTGATGGACACATTTGTAGAAGCCATTCCAAGCATGTTGGAAGGAGGATCCTTCACATGGTTGTGGATGTAAGCACTGGATGATGAGCATCAGGACGATGCTCAAGTTACTGCTCTGTATCTGCATCATGTTGGATGCTGGATATGATCAGTTGGATCATTTATATGTATATGTATGTACGCATCATGTTGGATGCTGGATATGATCAGTTGGCTCATTTATATATGTATGTACGCATCATGTTGGATGCTGGATTTGATTAGTAGGATCATTTGTATATGTTTTGTATATGCATCATGTTGTATGCTTGGACCATGTATCTGTATATGTATTAGGTGGATACTGTGTATGATCAAGTAGATCATGTATGTTGATATGTATCAGGTATGATTAGGTCGATCATGTTTTGTATTTGTATCAGGTGGATACATTGTATGATCACGTGGATCATGTATGATGATATGTATCAGGTAGATACTTCGTATGCATCAGGTAGATGCATTATATGATCAAGATGATCATGGATGACGAGATTCAGGATGTTGCAGTGATGATGATTGGGATGATCATGTATACATCAGGATGATGTATGGTAAGTATCAGGTTGATACTCTATGGCTGTGGACAGGTTGTGCAGATAAGCATATAATAACGCCCTGGGAGGTTTGCAGATTCTCTTGCTAGGTTTTTCCGCTGGCATATAATAGCTCCCTGGGAGATTTGGCAAACGCTCTTTCGAGGTTTTGCTTTGGGAGGACATATAATAGCGCCCTGGGAAATCTGCAGATAGTCTTGCAAGGTTTTGCCGCTGGCATATAATAGCTCCCTGGGATATCTGGCAGATGCTCTTTTGAGGTTTTGTCCTATGGTATATAATAGCGCCCTGGGAGATCCGATAGGTTGAGCTATGTGCTCGTAATAAGTCCGGGGATGCTCTTGCAAGGTTTTTCCATGACCACATGTAATATCGCCCTGGGAGATCCGATAGGTTGGGATGTGTTCCCGTAATAAGTCCTGGGATGCTCTTGCAAGGTTTTGTGGTGACCACATATAATAGCGCCCTGGGAGATCCGATAGGTTGAGCTGTGTGCTCGTAATCAGTCCTGGGATTCTCTTTTGAGGTTTTGTGGTAGGGTCACATGTAATATCTCCCTGGGAGATCCGATAGGTTAGGCTGTGTGCCCGTAATAAGTCATGGGATTCTCTTGCAAGGTTTTGTGACGCACGTAATAAGTCCTGAGGATTACACAGTATGGCCAGTGATGACGAAGACCTGCAGGTGGTGGGCCTACATCTAGTATGAAAAAGGACTGCCTCTATAGAACTTCCTATGACGAGTAGATTCAGAGATTGGTTGAGATAGCAGCAGTAGTGACGATGATGATGACGATGCATCAATGACGATGATCCCGAGAAGAAGACTTGTCTAGCAGAACTGTGTTGAGAAATACCTTCCTAGTTAAGAGGGAGTGTTGATGTATATGTAACTTTGGAATGTATTTCATATATATTTATTGTACCCTTATAAGAGATGTGTTATTCCTCTATAAGGAAGTGTCGTCATGTGTATTGACAAGTGTCGCAAGTGTGTGTACTTGGCGAAGGGTTATTAGACAACCATGTGTGGGGTCGGCCCTGAAATATATATTATATGGTTGATATACCTAGCTAGACAAGTCGGCCCCATAAGGATATTGGGCAAACAGTTTAATTATAAATAGAGATCGGGAGATCTCTATTTGGATCACTCGGAAACTCATACTTCTCTCACTCAGAACGTGGCACACTAGTGAGGAGGAGGATCATCTGCTACTATGAGACTATCTTAGTGTATTTTGGTTGTAATTTGGTTGAGCCATTGCTCTCTCTATCTCTGAGGAAGTTGTGGGGTTTTTCACCTTAGGGTTTTCTCCACGAAAACTCTGTGTCTCTTGTCTCTCATGATTTTGATTCTTGTGATGCTTGACATGCTTGATATGATTGTTATGCATTGATATACTGTACATGTTATTCTCTCAGTAAATATCCTAGAGTATTGTGAATTAATGCTCAAAATTTAACACACATCTGGGTGTTGCTTCAGTATGGGATCAGGTGTGATCTCTTGGTTTAGTAGGAAGCAGTCCTGCGTAGCACTGAGTACAGCTGAGGCAGAGTATGTTGCAGCCTGTTCAGCTAGTTGTGAGGCAGTATGGCTCCGGAAGCTACTGTCTGAGTTATTTGATCTCCTATTGGATGCTACTGGTATCTTCTGTGATAACCAGAGTTGTGTGAAGTTGTTTGAGAACCCAGTGTTTCATGACAGGTCGAAACACATAGAGATCAAATATCACTATATCAGGGATATGGTGCAGAGAGGAGTAGTGAAGCTCCTGTACGTTGCAATGGACGAGCATATTGCAGATGTGCTGATGAAGCCACTAGCCAGGGTGAAGTTCGAGTACTTCAGGGAGAGGCTTGGTGTTCTTCAGATCAACGACACTTCGAGGAAGAAGTGATGGGCACATTTGCTAAAGCGATTCCAAGCATGTTAGAAGGAGGATCCTTCACATGGCTGTGGATGTAAGCGCTGGATGGTGAGCATCAGGACAATGCTCTAGTTACTGCTCTGTATATGCATCATGTTGGATGCTGGATATGATCAGTTGGATCATTTATATGTATATGTATGTACGCATCATGTTGGATGTTGGATATGATCGGTTGGATCATTTGTATGTATTTTGTATATGCATCATGTTGGATGCTTGGACCATGTATTTGTATATGTATCAGGTGGATACATTGTATGATTAGGTAGATCATGTATGTTGATATGTATCATGTATGATCAGGTGGATCATGTATTTGTATTTGTATTAGGTGGATACATTGTATGATCAAGTGGATCATGTATGATGATATGTATCAGGTAGATACTTGGTATGCATCAGGTAGATGCATTATATGATCAGGATGATCATGGATGACGAGCTTCAGGATGTTGCAGTGATGATGATCAGGATGATCATGTATACATCAGGATGATGTATGGTGAGTATCAGGTTGATACTCTATGGTCGTGGATCAGGTTGTGCAGATGAGCATATAATTTGGCCCTAAGAGATTTGCAGATAGTCTTTCAAGGTTTTGCCTATGGCATGTAATTTGGCCCTGGGATATCTGGCAAATTCTCTTTCGAGGTTTTGCTATGGGAGGACATATAATTTGGCCCTGGGAGATCTGCAGATAGTCTTTCGAGGTTTTTCCTATGGCATATAATCTGGCCCTGGGATATCTGGCAGATGCTCTTTCAAGGTTTTGTCCTATGGAATATAATCTGTCCCTGGGAGATCCGGTAGGTTGGGCTGTGTGCCCGTAATAAGTCCTAGGATGCTCTTGCGAGGTTTTGCTATGAGCACATATAATCTGGCCCTCGGAGATCCTATAGGTAGAGCTGTGTGCTCGTAACAGCCTGGGATGCTCTTGTGAGGTTTTGTGGTGACTACATGTAATCTGTCCCTGGGAGATCCTATAGGTAGAGTTGTGTGCTCGTAACAGCCTGGGATGCTCTTGCGAGGTTTTGTCGTGAGGTCACATATAATATGGCCCTGGGAGATCCTACAGGTCGGAGTTGTGTACCCGTAACATCCTGGGATGCTCTTTCGAGGTTTTGTTACACACGTAATAAGTCTTGAGGATTCCACAGTATGGCCAGTGATGAAGACTTGCAGGTGGTGGGTCTACATCCAGTATGAAAAAGGACTGGCTCTGTAGAACTTCCTATGACGAGTAGATTCAGAGATTGGTTGAGATAGCAGCAGCAGTGACGGTGATGATGACGATGCATCGATGATGATGATCCCGAGAAGAAGACTTGTCTAGCAGATATGTGTCGAGAAATACCTTCCTAGTTAAGAGGGAGTGTTGATGTATATGTAACTTCGGAATGTATTTCATCTATGTATTTCACATATATTTATTGTACCCTTATAAGAGATGTGTTATTCCTCTATAAGGAAGTGTCGTCATGTGTATTGACAAATGTCGCAAGTGTGGGTACTTGCCGATGGGTTATTAGACCACCATGTGTGGGGTCGGTCTTGAAATATATATTATATTGTGGATGTACCTAGCTAGACAAGTCGGCCCCATAGTGTAACTGGGAAAACATGTTAAGTATAAATAGAGATAGGGAGATCTCTATTTGATCACTCAGAAAGTGGCGCACTAGTGAGGAGGAAGATCATCTGCTACTAGGAGACTATCTCAGTGTATTTTGGTTGTACTTTGGTTGAGCCATTGCTCTCTCTATCTCTGAGGAAGTTGTGGGGTTTTTCACCTTAGGGTTTTCCCCACGGAAACTCTGTGTCTCTTGTCTCTCATGCTTTTGATTCTTGTGATGCTTGTCATGCTTATTATGATTGTTATGCATTGATATACTGTACATGTTATTCTCTCAGTAAAGATCTTAGAGTATTGTGAATTAATGCTCAAAATTTAACACAGTCCATACATCATCTAGGTCAACCTAGCTCTTCAATCCATGTTGTCCTTTTGTGTGATCGACAGTGTAATGTGATCACAGACGGAGAAGTGCATATTTGACCTATAACAATCTCCTCTCTCAACATTGCACACTTATGTGTAATGGACTGGGCTGCTGAAATAGAGGCTTTAACTGTGAACTTCCAGAATCTTATAGCTATGAAGAAAAGTTCTCATATAATGGATCTAAGAGTCAACAGGGTGTTGTTTTACGAGCTTTCTCATGCAATTGCGGACCTCAAAATGGAATGTGGAAGTAATTTAATTGGACTGGCACTTCGTTCGAATTGGAATTCGACCATAATGCACCATTTTCCGGCAGAGAGATTTGTGGATATAATAGGTAGCTTGAAATCATTGAAGAATCTTGATATCCATATTCCGAATTAGCCTCTTCCTCTTCTCAACTTATTGGAGCAACTTCCTAACCTTGAAAGACTACATATCCGCAAAAGGTTTTTCTCGGTAAGAAAGAATTTTTGCAATCATTTATCGTCATTATTATACACACGTCTAATTTAAGTATTTGCTTATCATTTGCAAAGTATATTTCATTGGTTGAATGCCTTTGCTTCCACTAACTACGGTGTTAGGATCTAACCCGTCCAAGCAGGATGCCCAGACCAATTGTCTGGCCATCCCCTGTTTATGGTGCACTTGGCAATTTAGGAATAGTTTCTCTGTTTTTATTGTGCATGATGATATGTGTGCTCACGCGCTACCCTGGCTACAATAAAATGATTATTTTTGCATTTGTTGGAAATGGTTTCTTTTTACGGCCACGTGATCATGCTGTCAGCTTCATGCTTGCTAAGATTCGAATCTTCGAATGTCTGTGCCTCCAGCTCATGCTATCAGCTTCTTCTAACTGCGCCAAGTAGAAAGCTTTGGTCCTCGGTAAGGTGATAAACTGTGCGAGTGGTTGAATCAACATCTTAAATTACAAATCATTCTATCTCAAAGTTTGTTGAGCGACTCTCGGATGATGTAGTATCAGACTTAACAGGCAATAAACTTGTTATTACCATCGCACATTTTTTTGCACTAGTCATCAACAAATAACTACATCTGGCTCGGAGAGCTTACCAGTATTTGCAAGAATATTCCCTTTGTAGATGAAGGTGGGAAAATCATCAGGGTAGGAGGCTTTCTAAAGTTTCTCCAGCCTGCATCTATGAGTAACTAGGCCAAGTTAATGGGATGGAAATTGGAATCCTTGGATTACTATGGGATTTTCAACACTTTTGAAGGTTACCTTATACTACCACCTTGTGCAGGTGGTATGATGTATTCAGCGAATGATTTGGTTTCATTCTTTCAAAGACACTTGTAGCAGTCGTCGAATGTTGTTTTAGTACAGTCCTTCATGTATGGAAAGCACAGTCCTTCTTCCTTCGACTTGCACAGTAAGAATAAGTAGCGGCAAGTAGAAGGGAGGACTGTGCTTTACAGATATGACGACCCATTTCCAGGAGTATCCGGTACCAGCTTTCGGGGTGATGAAAGGTATTGTTTGTGGGGGAGATGTTGGAGGAGCTTAGGTCGGCCGCCCGAAGAGGTCCTCCATTCGACCACTTCAAAGAACATGTCGAACCGTCATTTCGATCACTGTTAAATTTTAATTAGCATTATGGTGTTGTTATCTCCATAATAAGCATAGACTAGTCATGGTGTCTAGGTGATAGGAAGTATTTAATTTTTGTTTTTTGCGTGTGTTTAAGTTTCAGTCTGATAGGTTGAAGAAGGTAACGAAGTCTGAAATAACTGTTCAAAGCCAGCTCTCCTTCAAAAGGCAAATTTAAGGTTTCGGTAGCTTAGGCTGGCCTGGAAATGGTTCATTAGCTACCGAAAACCCTGTTTTCGGTGGTTTATTGTGTGAAAGAAAATACACTCCAGCTACCGAAAGGGAAAAATTACAGCGTGAGTTATGGGGCATTTTTCGGTGGTTTGGGCGAACACGATGGTGTTCATTAGCCACCAAAAGGGTGGATACTTTTCATACCTTACCATCTAAAGGTTGGGTCGCTTACAGCCACCAAAAGCAAAGAGCATTGGTTAAGACCGTTTTCTGGTGGCATACGGTGTCAACGGTGGATTATAAGCTACCAAAAGCAGAGGCATTTTCACCACTTTTTCGGCAGCGCTCGTGTTCGAATGCAAATTCATTCCAGCTACCGAAAGAGCAAGAGAACTTCACTTGTCATCAAGAAGCTGCGACAAAATACATTTTTTTCCATTTTGTAAGATTAGTTTCAAAACAGAGCTTTCGGTGGTTCAGGCAGGCTTTCACAGCTGTTCTTAGCCACCGAAAGCAGAGCTTTCGGTGGTTTACAGGTTCGAATTTTGGCTCTTTAGCCACCAAAAGTGCAAAACAGGGCAGAGAGGCATTATTTTTGCCCAGATCATGGTTTTTGCTTCCAAATGGAAAGAGGATGGTTTTTAAGTGAAGATTTTAATTAATAGGAGTTGTTTCAATGGTTGTTCCAGTTTTGAAGGAGCCAGCAAGATGGAAATAATGAAGAAATGTGGCATTTGTTTACTGTCCCGAGTCTTCATTTTCAACTGACGATTCTGAGCGTCTGGAGAATTGTTTTGAAAAACGCTCAGAGGTTTTTGTTCCTAACATGTCAAAGAACAATAACCTCTCCCCATTTTCCCACAGGTGTTGCAGGTTGAGAGAATCGAATCCGTCACTGAGCACAAATTTTCGGATTCCAGAACCTGCCTGTTTGACACACGTTTTTGAAATGCAGACCTCGGGAAAACCAAAACGAGTTTCGAAGATATGAGAGAGGTGTTTTCTCATAAAAGGTCAATGCACAATAAACTCTTTCATTTTATACATAGGTTTCACATAGCTAGAGAACTGAACCCATCTCTAAGACTCTTTTTCAGCAGTTTCAGCAGAAATGGCGTTTTTACTGTGCAGAGTCATCATTTTCAAATGATGATTCTGAGCGACTAGAGAGTCATTTTGAAAAAATATTAGAGTTTTTTATTCCTAACACGTCAGAGAACAAAAACCTCTCTCAGGTTTCCTACAGGTGTCACATATTGGGAGAATAGAACCCATCTCTGAGCCCCATTTTTCAACAGTTTCGCCAGTTAAAAATATGATTTTCCCGGTTTTTAAAAAAAAAACGGTTGGATCTTCTATCTGAGGATTTCGACCCAACTTCTGAGGATCTGGGGGGAAGAGATTTGTAATGGCTATAAAGCCCATAACTGATAGAAGAGAAAGGTTCGACTTTGGAGAGACTAATCGACTTTTGTATTCTCAGACTTCTGTGACCTTCTAGATAATACAAGCTTCTTTTATTATTGGATGTCAGATTTCTTCTTCTCATGTTTCTGCACTTATTGTGAATGATCTGTTTCCTGTATGTTCACTTTTATTGCTAGATAACTGTTATCCTGTCACGGTTTTAAAGGATTGAACATATATGTTATTATTTTGTTGGGGTTAGCCATTGATATACATTCTTCTGTGTATGAATCTGTTGAATGCAATAAGGATTCACCCTCTTCATTTTAAACCAACCCTATGAACAGCCGTAGTCAAAGCCTTGTATGTCTGGGCATCCTCATGTATGTTGTGAGCGTGTAAATTTCGTTCCCTGTCATCCAACTTGATCCAAAATAAACACTTTCTTTCAAGACAAGTTTAAGTTACCAAGCATCTCTGAAATACAACCTAGGAGAGCTTCCTGGAGTGATAACAAATTGGCGCCGTTGCCGGGGAGAGGAGATTGAAGCTCAGCTTCCCTGAGAGAACGACATAGATCCAGCTTTGATGATAGACAAAGACTGGACATTTTCTTGGTTGTAATCATCTATCTGGCGACTCCATTGCTCATAAATCTGTTGACGACTCCACTGGTATGACATGAACCGGATCTTGGCAAAGAGGTATGCGTTCTGTGATTTTTCAAAAATTGTTGGTTTCCCTAATCCAGTGCCCAGTAGAGATGAATGGGAAAATAGCCTTCCCAAATTTCGAGGTGAAGAGTGGGAAGTGCCAACTGAACATTTGCTTGACTTTCATGATTGCATTCATCGGTTACAAATTGTACACAAAGATGTTCGGATTAATTTTTGTTTTTTGCATTCAATAAGCATAGACTAGTCATGGTGTCTAGGTGATAGGAAGTCTTTAATTTTTGTTTTTTGCGTGTGTTTAAGTTCCGGTCTGATAGGTTGAAGAAGGTAACGAAGTCTGAAATAACTGTTCAAAGCTAGCTCTCCTTCAAAAGGAAAATTTCAGGTTTCGGTAGCTTAGGCGGGCCTTGAAATAGTTCATTAGCTACCGAAAAACCTGTTTTCGGTGGTTTATTGTGTGAAAGAAAATACGCTCCAGCTACCAAAAGGGGAAAATTACAGTGTGAGTTGTGGGGCAGTTTTCGGTGGTTTGGGCGAACACGATGGTGTTCATTAGCCACCAAAAGGGTGGATACTTTTCATAGCTTACCATCTAAAGGTTGGGTCGCTTACAGCCACCAAAAGCAAAGAGCATTGGTTAAGACTGTTTTCCGGTGGCATACGGTGTCAATGGTGGATTATAAGCTACCAAAAGGAGAGGCATTTTCACCACTTTTTCGGTAGTGCTCGTGTTCGAATGCAAATTCATTCCAGCTACCGAAAGAGCAAGAGAACTTCACTTGTCATCAAGAATCTGAGACAAAATACATTTTTTTCCATTTTGTAAGATTAGTTTCAAAACAAATCTTTCGGTGGTTCAGGCAGGCTTTCACAACTATTCTTAGCCACCGAAAGCAGAGCTTTCGGTGGTTTACAGGTTCGAATTTTGGCTCTTTAGCCATTGAAAGTGCAAAACAGGGCAGAGAGGCATTATTTTTGCCCAAATCACGGTTTTTGCTTCCAAATGGAAAGAGGATGGTTTTTAAGTGAAGGTTTTAATTAATAGGAGCCGTTTCAAGGGTTGTTCCAATTTTGAAGGTGCCAGCAAGATGGAAATAATGAAGAAATGTGGCATTTTTTTATTGTCCCGAGTCATCATTTTCAACTGACGATTCTGAGCGTCTAGAGAATCTTTTTGCAAAACGCTCAGAGGTTTTTGTTCCTAACATGTCAGAGAACAATAACCTCTCCCTGTTTTCCCACAGGTATTGCAGGTTGAGAGAATCAAATCCGTCACTGAGCACAAATGTTCGGATTCCAGAACCTGCCTGTTTGACACACGTTTTTGAAATGCCGACCTCGGGAAAACCAAAACGAGTTTCAAATATCTGAGAGAGGTTTTTTCTCAGAAAAGGTCAATGCACAATAACCTCTTTCAGTTTATACATAGCTATCACATAGCTGGAGAAATGAGCCCATCTATGAGCCTATTTTTTAGCAGTTTCAGCAGAAATGGCGTTTTTACTGTGTAGAGTCATCATTTTCAAATGATGATTTTGAGCGACTCAAGAGTCATTCTAAAAAAATATAGGAGGTTTTTATTCCTAACACGTCAGAGAACAAAAACCTCTCTCATGTTTCCTACAGGTGTCACATATTGGGAGAATTGAACCCATCTCTGAGCCCCATGTTTCAGCAGTTTCGCCAGTTAAAAAAATGATTTTCCCAGTTTTTTTTTTAAACGGTTGGATCTTATATATGAGGATTTCGACCCAGATTCTGGGGATCTGGGGGGAAGAGATTTGTAATGGCTATAAATCCTAGAACTGATAGAAGAGAAAGGTTCGACTTTGGAGAGACTAATCGACTTTTGTATTCTCAGACTTCTGTGACCTTCTAGATAATACAAGCTTCTTTTATTATTGGCTGTCAGATTTCTTCTTCTCATGTTTCTGCACTTGAATGATCTATTTCCTGTATGTTCACTTTTATTGCTAGATAGTTGTTATCCTGTCACATTTTTAAAGGATTGAACATATATGTTATTATTTTGTTGTGCTTAGCCATTGATATACATTCTTCTGTGTATGAATCTGTTGAATGCAATAAGGATTAACCCTCTTCATTTTAAACCAACCCTCTGAACATCCACAGTCAAAGCCTTGTATTTCTGGGCGTCCTCATGTATGTTGTGAGCATGTAAATTTCGTTCCCTGTCATCCAACTTGATCCAAAATAAACACTTTCTTTCAAGACAAGTTTAAGTTACCAGGCATCTCTGAAATACAACCTAGGAGAGCTTCCTGGAGTGATAACAGGTGTGTCTGGGCAGGAATGCATGTGTTGCTTGGAATGTGTTGAATATAATTGTACCACTGATGACAAAACTATTCATTAATGACAGTTTGTAAATTTCCTCCCTTTCTCTGTTAATTGTTATTTCCAGTAATGAAAGTCTGTAAATTTCCTTCCATTCTCTCTTAATTGTTATTTGCAGTAAATTATGTCAGTCTGTAAATTTCCTTCCTTTCTCTATTAATTGTTATTTCCAGTAAATATTTTCCATCGTTTTATGTTTCATGCTTGGATGAAAGTAATATTAAATGAGAATTCATATGTTTATGCTCTGGTTTACCGCATCTAAGTATTCACCAATTTTCTGCTAAAATTGATATTGGATTCATTTATGACCAATGCCCAACATTAATGGACTATTTTCTTTTCTTCATTATCAACCTGCAAATTAAGACCTTGACTGTAAGAAGATAACTACCCAGAATTGTAGGAAATAAATTCTGGAAATCTGAAGAAGATAGACAAGGGTGGAAGGGTGGTACCAGGGCAGGTTGCAACCTTCTAATGGTGTTGGTGCATCCAGTCAGCTGTAGCTGACAAAACAGGGTGTTGGTGCATCCTTCAGTTTTAATTGTGATAAAATTTAAGAATAGTGAAAATTCTGATTCACTCCCCCTCTCAGTATTGCTAGATATCCCAACAGAATGATGGAACAGTCCGATGCAAAGCTTACATGTTTGAGGAATTGTTAGAACATTTTTCCACCTATGTACATTAATCATTTATTAATGATGATTAATTAGCCCAAGTGATTAATGATTACATCCCTAAGTTGATTAGTTGGTAAATGGTCAAATTATCATGAACTGGTTAGCAATGTGAACAAGTGCTGAGTCAAACCAGCTATGTGGAGCGCTCCCCAGGGAAATTAATGCACTCATCATGCCTAGAGCGCCCTCCTCAGGTCATTTAATGCACTCAACATGCTTCTCTTCTACCTAGGGCGCATTTGCTCAGTTTGTGAACAATCTTGCCTTGTTTTGTCATATTTTTGACCAATTTTAGACTCCAAACCTCTATCCAACCAGTTTCTTCACATGTGTGAGGTCACATGGGCCTGTCCAGTCATTCCCAGCATTCACACTGCAGATTCGAACCAGTTTGGGATGGTTTGGGATATTTTGGTCAACCTAGGGGGGTTTGAGCTTTTTCTAAGCTAGATCAGTGTGAACACTCCAGATGGATTCAAATTCTTCCAGATTTGTATATATGGGTGTTCTTAACCTTTGTTAAGGTTGGACAGTTAATAATATTGACATTATTCACCATTTCATGTGTAATTGTTCTTCATTCATTTAAATTTTTTATGCCATTCTTGCAAATGTTGTGCAATCTTTCACCAGTGAGGAATCCACAGTAGCTAGATTCAGCTGTGCTTGAGATTTTACATGGTATCAGAGCCTTGGAGCTAGAATTCGAACCAGCAGACTGTTGTAGTGGATTGCCAGAAGCAGTGGAGAAACCACATAATTCCTGAGGCCATTGCCTTGAGCTTACTGGAGAAATCTAGTGGCTCCTCTCAGGTGTGATGCTCTCCCGAATGCACCCACTATCCATACAGGGTTCGAATCTATTAGTGTAGATCCCTCCAGAGTGATTTGAGAGTTGTTTGCAGGTATTGAAGATCAGCATTGTCAGAAAGTGCGAATTGCAGCAGAGAAGAATGGAGCCATCTCACCCAAACGTGCTCACACCCTTCAACTATTTCGATTGGAAGGCAGAAATGGTGATTTTGCTGAGATCTAAGGGTCTCTACAGAATCACGATGGGCACTGAGGTTGAGCCAAACTCAGCTGTGGAGAAATCCAAGTTTTTTAACAGAATGGATGAGGCATTTGGCCTCCTTTGTCTCAGCATTTCGAGAGACCTCCTGTTTCATGTAGAAAGTCTAGCAACTCCAAATGAAGTGTGGCTCAAGCTTGAGACACTGTTTGGAAAGACTGATGAGATGAGAGGCCACCAGCTCGAAAATGAGCTTGTCTCACTGAGCCCAGGGAATTTCGATTCCATCCAGGACTTCTTCACCAAGTTCAAGAACTTGGTCTTGCAGATCAAACAATGTGGCATAGAGAAGAAAGAAGAACAGTTGGTGTTGTCCATTCTCTCCAAATTGGGTTCTGAATACTCAGTTTTTGTGTCTTCCTTCAACTCCACAAGGCTCACAGTTAGAGGTTGGAAGATGCCATCCTTGGCTGACTTCATGGAGATGCTAACTCAAGAGCAAGACAAGCTGGTCTTGATGGGCTCCATCAAGCAAAAAGATCAAGTTCTTGCAGCTGGAGATTCGAAATGTGGAAGAGGCAAGCAAAAACCCAAGGGTTCGAAACCTCAAGAGAAGAAGAGAAAGGATGAGAGGCCCAAATCCTCTGAGGGGGTTTCGAATCCTGTCAAGAACAAGGGAAAGAAGGCTGAGAAGACGAAATGTAGCTACTGTCAAAGAGGTTTTCATCCAGAGAGCTCATGCATGAAGAAAACCATAGACACCATGACCCATCTCCTACAGAAAAATAATATTCCTCTTCCTGAAAGTTCCAAGAAGAAGGAGTGCGTTTCTGAAGACAAGGAGAGCTGCCATGCTTTGGTAGCTAGCTCATCTCATTCACCTTTGTTCATCATTGATTCCGGTGCCTCAAGGCACATGGCTTCCTCAAGAGACTCGTTTTCTGAACTTGCTCCCTACAGTGGCCTCTCAATTCGAATGGGAGATGACTCAGAAATCCCTGCTCATGGCATTGGGAAAATCTCTATGGAGAATGGCTTCTTCTCCAATGTGCTGTATGTGCCAAATCTTTCAGCAAACTTGCTCTCTGTATATCAAATGACACATACTGGAGCAGCAAAGAAGGTGGTCTTCACTCAGGATGATGTGGAGATATCAGAAGTTTCCACCGGGAAAATTGTTGCAAAGGGTGTTGCAGACCATGACATGAAGATGTACAAGTTCTCCCACTTCCTCGAATTCTCTTCACCAAGTGTGCTGCTGTCACATGGGAATGAGACCAGCAAGCTATGGCATCAAAGGTATGGTCACCTAAACTACAGATATCTTCAAGTTTTAAGCAAAGAAAATATGGTAGAAGGGCTGCCCCAAATCAGTTTTTCGAGTGGAACATGCAAGGGTTGCATGGTTGGGAAGCATCCTGAAAGGAAGTATGACAAAGGGAAGGCAAGGAGGGCTGATCAACCTCTTGGGATAGTGCATTATAATCTGATAGGTCCACTCCCCACTCCCTCCTATGGCTGCAGCAAATATGTGCTCACCTTCATCGATGACTACTCAAGGTACTGCTGGTTATTTTTCCTTAAGCAAAAATCTGAAGTCTTTGAATGTTTCAAGATTTTTAAGAGCATGGTTGAGAACTTCAGTGGGAAGACCATGAAGGTTTTGAGGACTGATAATGGTAGAGAGTATGTCAACAATAATTTGCAGCAGCTCTGTCAAGAGCATGGCATTCAGATGCAACACTTAGTGCCCTACACACCTCAGCAAAATGGTGTTGCAGAGCGCAAAAATAGAGCACTGAAAGAGATGGCAACTTGCATGTTGCAAGCAAGGGATTTGTCTCCTAAATTATGGGCTGAAGCTATGAATTGTGCAGCATATGTTCAGAACAGAGCACCACACAAAGCATTGCAAGGAATCACTCCATTTGAAGCTTGGATGGGCCACAAGCCAAATGTCTCCCATTTCAGAATTTTTGGCTCAAGGGCTTGGGCCAGAATTCCACCGGAGAAGAGAAAGGCATTGCAGCCCCAAAGCAAGGAGTCAATCATGGTTGGGTATGCAGAGGATTCCAAGGGCTACAAGCTCTTTGATCCATCCACTCACAAAACTTTCATTGAAAGAAGTGTCAAATTCGAAGAGGAAGAATTCTTGCAAGCTAGTGAACAAGGTGATGGGGAATGCTCCTTTCCTCGACTTGATGATGAAGTAAGTAGTGATTCATTCTCTGATATTTCTGATTCTGATATTGCTGAAGATGATGTTGATATGGATTCTGAACATATCCCTCCTTCAAGGCCCAAGTGGGCAGAGAAAACAATTCAAAGTGCCGGAGAGCTAGTGGGAGATCCCCAAGATGCTAGAAAAACTAGATCTCAATTTCACAATTCCTTTGCATGTTATAATTCTGATCTGAGTGAGGCATGTTACTTGATGGTTGGATCTGATCCAATGTCATATTCAGAAGCATGTACAGACCCAAGGTGGCAATCATCCATGCAAGAGGAGATGAACTCACTCCATGAGAACAAAACTTGGGATTTGGTCCCTCTTCCTCCCAAGAGGAAACTAGTGCAATGCAAGTGGATTTATAGAACCAAAATTGGATCTGATTGCTCTGATCTGAAGTATAAGGCCAGTTTGGTAGCTAAGGGTTACTCTCAGGTCCAAGGAGTGGACTATACAGAGACATTTGCAACGGTGGCAAAGATGGACTCCATAAGACTAGTTTTGGCCATTGGGGCTTCCAAGCGCTGGGAGATTCATCACATGGATGTAAAAAGTGCCTTTCTTCATGGGGATCTGAATGAGGAGATTTATATGCAGCAGCCTGAAGGTTTTATTTCTGATCATACACTTGTTTGCAGGTTGAACAAATCACTCTATGGGCTCAAGCAAGCTCCTAGAGCATGGTATGCAAAAATGGACAATTTTCTGCTATCTTTGGGGTTTGAGAGGTGTAAGTCTGATCCAAATGTGTATATGCAGCATGTTAGTGATCTGATATTGATTATTGTACTGTATGTTGATGATCTTTTGATCACTGGTAGCTGCACCAAAGAACTTGACTCAGTTAAGAGAGCATTGCACAGTGCATTCTCCATGACCGATCTAGGATTGCTAAAACAATTTCTGGGTTTGGAGATTGATCAATCTGTGAATGGAATTTCTGTATGTCAGTCAAGGTATGCTTCAGATTTATTGCAGAAATTTAAGATGGCTGAATGTAATTCTGCAAAATTTCCATTTCTTTCAGGAGTTAAGCTCACAGAATGGGGTTCTTCACCACTAGTTGACAGTTCGTTGTATAGACAACTAGTTGGGAGTTTGTTGTATCTTACACACTCTCGACCAGATTTGTCTTATGCTGTTGGGGCTGTTGCAAGGCACATGCAAGAGCCTCATGAGATCCATTGGAAGGCAGCCAAGAGGATCCTTCATTATGTTCAGGGTACTAAGTCATTTGGTATCCATTATGCTGCTGGTTCATCCCTTGAACTAGTAGGATTTACAGATTCTGATTGGGCCGGTGATTGTATTGATCGGAAGTCAACTTCCGGTTATGTTTTTATGCTTGCACATGGACCTATATGCTGGTCAAGCAAGAAACAAAGCACTATTTCCTTATCTTCAGCCGAGGCCGAGTACAGGGGAGCAGTTAATGCAGCCACACAATGTGTTTGGTTGCAAGGTATTCTTGCAGAGTTCAGGATTGTCTTTGATTCACCCACTATTCTTTGGTGTGATAATCAAAGTACAATCAAGATTTCTACCGATCCAGTACAGAGACAGAGGACCAAGCACATAGAGATACACATGCATTACATTCGGGGTTTGGTGCATGACCGGACCATAGCATTGCAGTATTGCCCATCCAGTGAGCAAACTGCTGATATCTTCACCAAGTGTTTTACCGAGAAGACCTTCACTCACCTTAGATCTTTGCTTGGGGTGAGTGATGCATGGTGATGATTGGTGTATTTTGATATATGCCACATGTCCATTTTAGAGGGGAGGTTTTATTTCCCATGTGGTTTTCCTCCTTACCTTGGTTACATGGACAAATAAATTTTATGATGTAAAAGGTGACTTGAGCCTAGTTGCCAAGGCCTTAATTTTTGATATTTCACTAAGTCTAGCTTAAGGGGGGGTGTTAGAACATTTTTCCACCTATGTACATTAATCATTTATTAATGATGATTAATTAGCCCAAGTGATTAATGATTACATCCCTAAGTTGATTAGTTGGTAAATGGTCAAATTATCATGAACTGGTTAGCAATGTGAACAAGTGCTGAGTCAAACCAGCTATGTGGAGCGCTCCCCAGGGCAATTAATGCACTCAGCATGCCTAGAGCGCCCTCCTCAGGTCATTTAATGCACTTAGCATGCTTCTCTTCTACCTAGGGCGCATTTGCTCAGTTTGTGGACAATCTTGCCTTGTTTTGTCATATTTTTGACCAATTTTAGACTCCAAACCTCTATCCAACCAGTTTCTTCACATGTGTGAGGTCACATGGGCCTGTCCAGTCATTCCCAGCATTCACACTGCAGATTCGAACCAGTTTGGGATGGTTTGGGATATTTTGGTCAACCTAGGGGGGTTTGAGCTTTTTCTAAGCTAGATCAGTGTGAACACTCCAGATGGATTCGAATTCTTCCAGATTTGTATATATGGGTGTTCTTAACCTTTGTTAAGGTTGGACAGTTAATAATATTGACATTATTCACCATTTCATGTGTAATTGTTCTTCATTCATTTAAATTTTTTATGCCATTCTTGCAAATGTTGTGCAATCTTTCACCAGTGAGGAATCCACAGTAGCTAGATTCAGCTGTGCTTGAGATTTTACAGGAATAATGACTGATTATTTTTGCTGTTGCAGGGGATGAGTCTAGTGCTTCTATTGCTACAAGTCGAAGCTCAAAAAATGCAATGGTTTATTTGAAAATTGCAGTTTTCATTTGTAAATGTTCAAAATTTTAAGGTGAAAAAATCAATGTCTAAAATATTCAGTCATTGTTTGAATAACAAGTCAATCGTCTAAGTTATAACATAAAAAAATGGTTTGTCCCGATATCCGTTTTCCGACATGAAGGATCAATCGCCCCTTCTTTTCGTAGTTAATTGTGAAAACATTTATCCAGCAATTTAGCTATATCAATAATGGCGAACACAAGAAGGATCGACCGACCCTTCTTGCAGTGTTAAACTATTATGAAAATAATATTAGGAATAAGAAGGGTCGGTCAACCCTTCAATTTTGAGGGAATTATAAAAATAGAACAATTCCAACAATTCTCGACTTCTGAATTCTGCTGTAAATAGTAGGGACCCGTGCATCGGCTAATTTATAACATATAAAAATAGTTTGTCCCGACTTCCGTTTTCCGACAAGAAGGATCGGCGGCCCATTCTTTTCATAGTTAACTGTGAAAACCTTTATCCAACAATTCAACTATATCCATAATGGAGAACACAAGAAGGATCAACCGACCCTTCTTGCAGTGTCGAAATATTATGAAAAGAATATTGGTAATAAGAAGGGTCGACCGACCCTTCTTGGAGTGTCGAACTATTATAAAAATAATATGGGGAATAATAAGGGTCGGCCAACCCTTCAATTACGAGGGAATTGTAAAAAGGGTCATCCGACCCTTCTAAGAAAGGGTCGACCGACCCTTCTATGCTTTGAAGCTCAAAACCAGGGGGTTCTCTATCACTCAATTCAACGATTAAATAGTTTAGTGTAGAGCAGAGAACCTACCTAGTTAGTTGAAGGTTGGCTTGGGCCCCTGGTTGACCTGTCTGTTTCTACACAGCTTGCTCCTGTGGCTTTCCTATGCAAAATAGGACAGATGGAATCCAGCTCTCCGTGCACGCGATTTTTTTATATTATTTATCCTTTTCTATCACCCCTGCATCTCCTGCAGGTGTGGAAGCTTCCTTGGCCATCTATTTTCCTGATCCATTCTAGTCCGTGGATCGCCGCTACTTTCTAACTCTATGATCCCTGGTGGCCTTGAATCCTACCACATGCCACCTTTTTTGCCAGTTAAAACCACAGGAAATCGCCCACCGTTGATATGGATCTTGCATGAATCCTGGCCGTAAAACGGTGCGACTTTTACCAACTTCACGGATTTGGCTTGCGTTGATGTTTCGTGCAATTTAAATCCGCGAACAAAACCTCGGCCATAGATCTCAGCCTTGTCAGATTTGCGCCGTCCAAACCCGCGGGCCTCTACCAAAATTTTGTGGATCCGAAAATTTGTTTGCTCCGCGCATGTCATATCAGAGAAGTAATTCCCGACCGTCGATCTGCTCCATTGGCCGTTGATCTTCTCCTTAATATGCTTGTGGGCTAAACCTGCCACCTCCGTCTAAAACACCTCACCCTTTTTTCACGAAGCATGCTCATGACTGTAGATCTTCACCACTGCCGATCTAGACTGTTGATCTGCGCAGATATGTAACTAGAGGCGTACCTCTGCAATTTAATTCTCCTTGCAAAGTTTCGGGCTTGGGATTTGATCTTTTCACCCTTGAGGCCGTGAATACCTACCCACATGCTTCTATTTTGCTCAGACCACCGAGGCTTTCTCCATTCTTTTTAGAAATTGAACCTCCCACTTTCATCCAGGACAAAGCTAGTGTTAACACCGATAAGCTAAACGGGCAAGCTAAACTTCATTTAAATCACCCAGTGTAATCTCATCCATAGGATCAAGACAAATCGACGGTTAAAACGTAAACATACGGGAAGGAAAAGAAGGGTTACGGGTTTCGTCTTCTGCATCCGCAACCCGCAATTGTGGGTTGCGGGTTGCAAATGCAGAAGACCACAATTATTGAATAATATTTCTGCATCCGCAATCCGCATTGGGGATTGCGGGTTGTAGAAAGAAAATGTTTCAAATTGCAAAGAAAGTGTTTTCGCAAAGCATTTGAGCGAGTTCCAATACCATTCTTTTATATATGCGAAACATACAAAGAATGACACGTGTGACGGTTGTTTTTATTTCGCAACCATCAACCCTCCTTTCCTTTTGTGCATGTGGATGGTGTGAAATGCATTGTGAGCCGCCGGTCTCTCCTTTGGATGCACTTGTTACCACTATTACATGAGCTCTAAATGATCGAACAACTGAACCTTGCACATATGGCCCTTAGATTCTTGGAAAAGCTTCTTAGTTGACCTATCAAGAAGGCGAGGTTTTGAATCGAAGCAGCTACAGTTATTGTCATTTGAAATCGAGATATAGTTTACTAATTGTCCCAAACATCTCTGGTATGAACTTTATAAGTTTTGATACGAAAACCCCTGTGAGAATTCCAAAGGCGAATAGTCTTGTCTTTACTGGAGTTGAGGTAATAATTTTCATTTGAATTGAAATGCACAACCTAAACTGTACCTTCATGCCCTTTTTATTTCTTTGTCAAAATTTAGAAAGGTCGTCTCTATCAGCCCTAATTGACTGCTTTTGCCTCTACCTCAGGAGACTAATTCTGTTTATAATTTTCAATTCTTCTGACTCGACCTGTTAGTCGCAACACTTCTTCTGCTACATGTCTCAACAAGGAATCTTTGAAAAGGAGTCTATTTGAAATCTCATTCCTTAACATCTGCATTTCCTTTCAAGCTTTGACATCGACGATATTTGACTATAAAAGACAACAATCAGTCTTGGCAAGTTTTGGCGTTGCATTTATCATGAGTGGACTGAAATTGAGCATACGATTATAGAGGATGAGAATGCCTCCTTTCCCAACGGTTTGCATATGCCAACAAATTTATTTGCCTATTCAATTACCAACACGACATCAAGTTTCCTTGCAAACTGGCTTTTAGACAAATGGTGTGATATTCTTCTTTAAACGTGATGTTGGTGCTTGTCATGAAAACATTGTGTTTCACTTTTTTTATCTTAGGGATTTTATCCCACACTAACAAGACTGAAATCGCCCTTTATTGTTTGAATACACAAAGTTTCACCATTAATTTTGATGAGATATAAGTAATATATATACCTTGTTAGCTGAGCACTTGGGATTTGGCTTGCGATATTGTTGTCTTGACTCATGGACTGATGAAGATTAGGTGTTGCTACGGGCCCCAATAATGTTGATGAAAAAAATTTTAAGTTTCTGAATAGAACCCGACACAATAAAGTTAACTAAAAAGCCCAAATTTTGCTTAATAACCAGATATTTTTATTTGCCTGCGAAATTTTTATAATTTTTTGCCCAAAATTATAGAGTGCTAACAGCTGGCATCGACGATGTCCCTGGAGATTGGCCACCAAATCACATTGGAGAATAATGGACCAGGCGGGAGCTTGAACAATACTGAACAAGGCGAGAGCTTGGACAATACAGAACCGGAAGAGGGCTTGGACAATACATAACCAGAAGACGTCTTGGACAATATTGAACCTGGAGAGGGCTCCTTGGTGTCTCCAGCAATGTTACTCACCATTCAAATGTTGTCCTGCCATTGATAGGTAAAAGACAAAGAATATTTTCTACTTAATTGATAAAACAAATTTATTCCGAAGTATATAATGACAAGCAATATTTATGTGCAGCTCCCCATACAAAAATGTTATTGATATTAGAAATGGAAGGTTTTCTATTTCGCAAGAAAGTCACAGAAAATGACTCCAAAAGAGAAAAAAAAGGAAATCAAAAAAATACTGGTGGAGGGGAAAGAGTAAAATAGGGAGAAGAGATTACTAATGGTGAATTTGAATTTAAACATAGAATAACTTCATATGAGTCACGAACGCATGCCATTCAATTTTTGGATTTACTTCTTTCCAAATTCAATGTTGGGATTTGGTCATCTAAATGTAGTGTCAATGAGGGGAAGCCACTGCTTACAAAATTTTTGATGGCATGCGGTAAAGATAAATCATATGAGAATTTGTATTTATTTATTTGGTTTCGAGAGAGATGTACCTACGATCAAGAAGGAAATACACAAAAAAATATGGAGAGTGTGTGGACGGAGTTCCCAATGAAAACTTCAGAAATTAATACATCAATGATTGTTTTGGAGGGTGATGGTGAGAAAGCACTTCCATTTCAAAACTGTATTTTGAGTAAGCTCTTTATTGAATCGTCCCTTAGGATAGATACTGAATTGGTACGTGGACTTTGGCAGCATTTTAGTCAAATGCATGAATCAGCTGATATCAGAACCTTCAATGCCTTCTCCCAGTTGAATCCTGGTTGAGTGATAGCCATCAAATGTAACCTATCATTTCCTATTTCTAGATGTAATTTTTCATTGCCTATTTTAAATCATTCAATGTGTTTTCTGTTTTTTCCGGAGATGTTGCTATTTTTGTCTAAATGTAGCATATTATGAGTTCAGTGTGATGCTTTTATTAAATCAATTGAATCTGTGAAATTTTGGGTGATTTTTGTATTAATCTTTGGAAATCAACATCTTCATGTACAGTTTCATGGTTGTGATCATTAACTTCATGAACAAAGTGTTGTTGTTGTTGTTATATATATAGTCACTGTTCTTGTATGCAGTCAGGATATCACCGCAAAAGAAACTATTGGTCTTGGGAGTAGAGGGATTTCTCTTTGGAGTTCGGATGTTATCCAACATTGAAGATTCTTCCAAACAAGCTCTTTTTGTCCATAATTTCTATCGTTATTATACGCGCATGTTCAGCCCCGAAATTATCAGTGTTTCCAGAGAGCATTTCAACGTTGCTCTATGGTTTTTCTCGCTCGACAACATGGAAATTAAAAATTTCCTTGCTATATTTCAATTGTTGAAAAATGAAGATTTTGTATTTATTTGGGGTTGAGAGCAATGTAAACTTAGTACTATTTATAATCGCTCAATTTCTGCATACTATAATGTTGGTGAAGTACAGAACATATACAAAAAGTCGTTCAAGGATGTACTTATCCAATATGGAGATATATATAAACAAATAGACATGTTGTTTATAGATGAAGGGAAATATCAATCAACAAACAATTGCAAGGAAAATTGCTTGAAAATGCCAACTAGTTGGAAATTTGACAGTTCACAATAGAGAGATATAACTATAAAAACAATGTTGTGTTCTCTGTTGAATTATCTCGGGCCTCCTTCAAAAATGGGGCGTTGGTTAAACACATTCAATTTGAAATGACCGTCATATTATATACAAAAAAAATTCATTTAGTGATTTGTATATTTTTTACAACTCCTGCATTTAATTGATGTAAGTTTTATTGCACAGTTCTCATATTTATGGACATCGTACCATGTATCTAGTAATGTGTTTCAAAAATTGTTGAACATGAAAGCAATATACTTAGAAACATTGAACCATAATATTTTATTGACTGGGTTGTGTGTGTGTGTTTTTTGTTTGCAAATAGTACTAGAATATTTGTTTCTAGTAAACCATTGATCATTTTTTATTTCAATGGCATTTTGTTACATGCATTACATAGAAAACATAAACCCGGATTGCGACGACCACCGGACATCGAAACATCAACAAAGTATTATTTTAGACGGCCAGGCTTAAGGGAATTTTTTGAAAAATGCTTTACTATTTTTGAGGTTGGGGTATGGACATCTGCTCAACGAAAAAATGTTGACGAGTTTTTGCCTAGATTATTAGAAAGAACGGGATTGAAAAGGGAACTATTTAGATTAATTTTAACACGAGAAGATTGTTCTTCCGTAGCCAGAGAGGGTTTTCAGGGTGATGGAAATCCTTATGTATTTTGCAAGCCTTTGAGTATAGTTTGGGACACTTTGATCCATGGTTGGGATCGGACAAATACTGTGATTATCGATGACTCTGAAGAAAAACATGTTTCTAACGAGGAAGGAAACTATATTACAACAAAAACTTATACTTGCGACGATGCCAATGACACATTCTTGGTAGCTCGATTATGGCCTTGCTTGCTGTAGCTGAATGGCGTGAGCGATGTGAGGCCAATTTTGAATAAAATGAAAATGAAAGTATTTTGTTAAATAATACACTTGAATGTTTGTTTGTAGTAGTATGTTCAATTTCACTGTGATTATAATTCTTGTAAAGTGTCGAGTTTGGTTTTCGAAAATGCAAAATCAGAGTTTGAAATTGCTAAACTCTGTTTTAAAATTTCAAGATTAAGTATTGGATGTGTAAAAAGTAGCCTTCCAAAAGGGAAAATGGCAATCTGCCCTTGGAAAATCAGATGAATGGGGGAACCATCGAAGGATAGAACTGGAGAAACTCTGTACTTGGAGAATTGTAATGTTTTACAATCTTAAAAGAATTTCAGTTAGTTTCTCTTTTCCTTTCTTTTGTTGCGTATAAAGTTTCCTTGATTCATTTTGTTTTTTCATACATACATCTAGTACCTCTGTTTAAATTGTATTGTTAAATCATAAAACATATAAATTTGTGTGCTTGATTTATCATTCATATGATTTATATGCAGGTTATGCATCAGTAAATTTCTTTACTTGATTCATATTGTTTCACATTATGCAATTACATAACAGTCATTATCATCTAATTAACAGCTTCATAACTATGCTTATGCCTATCATTCTAAGAACATACAGGAGGAATCCATCCATCAATGAGGTTGTGACATCATAATCATACATGTATTACATAAATGGAGTTTAGCCATTCATCATTCACATACAAAATTAATACAGCAGATAGCTTATGCAATTGAAAGAAACCTCGTTCATGAATATAACCATCTAACAAGCTTAACATAGCATATTCATGGCTTACATTTATTTACACATTCATTCCACAGATTGAACATATCAAGCATAATTAAATACATGAACATTATAATCCATACACATATACACTTATCTGAATTTCACATGAATGTGGCAACTGGCTGGCTGCATGTGAGCCACGCTCCACCCAACCTTGGAACTTGTCCAGCCTGTACTATTTCGGCTCCCAAGTTCACCCCCTAGCTGAGATCCAGACATTAACCAGAGATATCTCAATCAATCTTTTTCGGATACTTGCACTTCTTCTCACTCAGCAGTCACACCCCCGTGCTCTGCGTGCATCCCCCTGGACCGACATCCAACCACCCCAGTCATGCGTACAGTAGCCTGCCCCACTTCCGCCTGGATCACCGAGGCAACCATGTGTCCTCCTTTGGGATCCCACGTGGCTATCCCAAAGGAAGACATTTCTCCATCCATAATCACGATTAGCCACTAAATCTACAGATTAATTAAAATTAATAATAATTAATCCTCCACTAAGAATATGGCTTAGGGTTATGGGTTTTGGGTTTATCATAAGGTTTAGGGAACAAGGTACATAAGTCAACCTTACACCCTCAAAACATGGTAAGGTGGATAAGTCAACCTTAGGGAACAAGGTGCAGAAATTCTAATTGAAAAATTAACATTAATTTACTAATGTTTGTTAATCATTTGTAGAAATAGATAAATGTTTTAATTAAATAAATTCACTTAAAACATTAAAAAACACACAGAT
The DNA here is from genome assembly GCA_027924585.1 of Larix kaempferi. NCBI lineage: Eukaryota > Viridiplantae > Streptophyta > Pinopsida > Pinales > Pinaceae > Larix > Larix kaempferi. The sequence continues at coordinate 441,353 of BSBM01001044.1, read as the reverse complement.
CATCAATTAAGACAAATCCAGATTGAAGATCAGTGTATTTAATTATTGATTGCAAAAAGAAAACAGTATAGTTGCATAACATAAACAAAGAAGATGCCAAAAAGAAACTAACTTTGATTCATTGGTCAGCAAAAAATAAAAATTACAATATCACAAGTGAAACAACGTTTCTCCAGTCCTTCTCTCGCGATTATCTCCCCCCCTTCCCCATGAGACTTCTATAATTTAAATAATATTTAGAAATTGATTACAAAGGATAGCCATCCCATGAAAACATGGATTACAAAATCAACTAAACTAAGGATAGCCAAGGGTTGCTTGCCACTTGGTCCTAATTTCTAACAATTCATCAACATCGGGATAGTTGTGCGATTCAAGCCCCAGCTGGGCATCACATGTGAAGATCTCCATCTCATTTTTAGCAAGCTTATGCCAAGTGCGCAGATAGATGTGGACCTTTCCTTCCAGGCTGATCGGCTTCTTGATGAACAGATCCACATCATCAATCTGAATATGCTCAAGCTGTCGGATCTTTCCTTTGACCTCCTCACATCTACTTTCCACTTGTTCAATCATCAATTTAGGGGGACAAGCCTCCTCTATGAGATCCATCGTTGGAAATTTCAATGTTTCCATGATTCCATCCATAGCATACCATCTCCCCCCACAAATAGCTTTTGCCTTAGTTATTGTTTCATCTACCGTGTCAAGAACATTTTGCTAGGCATTCAGGGAAGTTCTAACTTTCCTGAACTTCAAGCTGTCCAACATTGGAATATCATTTGGTTTATCCTTAATGTACCTCCGCCAATCAATGATGTCATCAATGGCTTTGGAAGATTTTTCTCTCCTATCCACTTGTTGGTTAAAGATGACAGACATCTTTTCAAAAGCATTATGGGTATCCTGAATTTCATTCAATGCATTAAACAGTTCAGTTAGGAGTTCGTGATGCTCCTCATCCACCAGATTGGACAAATCTTTAAATTCCTACTGAGTGAACTTAGAAAAGGAAGAGGAGGCTGCACTTGCAGTTGCATCCTTTAGCTGTTGTTTAAGCACAGCTATCTTTTCAACATTGGCAGTGTCCAAAGCTTCAACATCTTGCAATTGGACTTGAAGAGAAGCATTATGTTCTTGAAGGTCTTCAATCTTATTTTCAAATGCTTTTCTCAGTTCAAGAATGTCAGCTTCATGTTCTTCATTGGCCTTAACCAACTTCTCTTGAAGTTTCTTGAGCTCCTCCTTCTTGACATCAATTTCTTTATTCACTGTGATTACTGAATCAAAATTGGCACCTACAAAAGCACCCATGGAAGCAACAGTATCTAGTGCTTCTTTTTGTATGACATCTGATTGCTTGGCCCAAATTATTTGATTAGGAAAGGGTCCCTGCAACACATCATGATCTCTGCCTCTTTTGTTACCCTTCTTCACCACTGCCTTAGCCTTTTTGCTATAGAAATAATCTCCAAGGGAGGTTACAATATATTCCTCATAAGTAGCTACCAATTCAATGGAAGATGTAGCCACATCTCCTGTTGCAATTATTGGGGTTGTCTGAGTAATAGTGGTATTAGGTATTGTCATAGTAATCTGAGAGGTGGTTAGTGGAGAAGGGATAAATTCAGGGACTAAGGGTAAATAGGTTGGAGTAGGGATTGAAGTAAAAACTTCAGGAAGTGAAAAGGATGCACCAGCAACTAATGGTGAAGACGGAACAACCAGGATTTGGACATCATTGGATGGTGGTGATGAAATAGATGATGGTGGTTGCAGAGAGACAGTTGAATACTGGATCTCTGCAACAATTGATGGTGGAATGGAAAGTGGAACTGACAGGGTTGGAGATGGAATAGTAATGGAATTTATTGCATCAAATAACTGGGATATGGTGGATGGTGTTGTTACCCCATAAGATAAAGTGTAAAGAGATTGAATGGATGAAAGTAAGAGTGTTGAAGTTGTGGTATCAACATCAGTAGTGGTTTCAAGAGACTGTTGACATGGGACAAGATCATCCATGACTATGGAATCTAACAAATCTGTGATTTCCTGAGAAATTTTAGTTTTTTCCTACACCACAGTCACAGAAGGAAGTGTTTCATCTTCCACGTCACTGTCTTCAATAGTAAGAGTAGGAATCTTAGAGGCAGAAGTTTGAATTTTTTGTCTTTTAGCTGGTTTACTCATGGCAATCACTTGAACATCACTAATCAGGTTGGCTGTAGCAGCCACTTGAATGTTAGTAGTAGGTTTGGGTACTACAACCACTTGGGTATCCAGCACCGAACTCATCTGTGCTAATTTATGCTTCAATTGCTGAGATGTATGCATCCACATCTTTAATTCTACAACAATTTTCAACTTCGGAGTATCCTCCATAAGGCCTTTGCCTTTGTCTCCATCTGGGTAGGTCAGCATCAATGGATCACTGGCTTTGTGAGCTTCCTTTTCTTCCCTATCTTTTCTTGTTTTCTCATCAAGCTTGAGTTCCATTCTTCTATAGCTCAAAACCTTGGTTTTAAGGTCCCGCTGATACTGAAAGATATGGCTCTATTCTTCTTTTCTCTTTTCCCTCGGTAGGAATTCAGATAAAATATTAACTCCCTGATAAATAGAGTCATCAGGGATGTCTTGATGTGTATAACCAATCTTCATATGCTCCTGTTTGAAGTGAGCCTCCAGAAATCCTTTGGGGTCATGAGTTCTTTTGGGAGCAAATCCCAATTTCAAAGAAACAATCCTATCTCCCATTGTTGCAGCCCAAGTTGAACTTGGGATAACCAAAGGCCCAAGGTTTAAAGGGAACTTAGGCCATCCCTTCCTTTTGGGACCAGTGAGCTTAAGGTAGACACCATCTGTAAGAGTTTGATAAGATATCTCCTCAAGTAACTGTTAGATTTTGAGCATTAATTCAAAATGATCTAGGATCTTATCTGAGAGAATAACAAGCACAGTATATCAATCACAAGAGACAATAGACACAGAGTTTCCTTGGGGAAAACCAAGAAGGTGAAAAACCCCAATAAATTCCTCAGAGATAGATAGAGCAATGATACAATAACTCAAGCATAAGAGATAGACTCCTAGCAGCTTCTTCTCCTCCACTAGTGCGCATAACTCAATGAGAGAGATAGAAGAATAAGTGAATGATCAAATAGAGTGACACCCTCACTCTATTTATACACAACTTGACTTGCCTTTTAACTCTAAAACTAGGTCGGCCCCAACTTAACCACTTAACATAATACTGACTAGGCCGACCCCACTAGGGTGGTCTAATAACCCTTTAACCCACAAGACTCATACAGGTCCGACCCCATCAAGGTGGTCTAATAACCCATCAAGTATAAGTTACGACACTTGTAAATACAAATGACGATACTTCCGTATAGAGGAATAATAACCTCTCTGTAGGGGTACAATATACATATATGAAATACATTCCAAAGTTACATATAACATCGACACTCCCTCTTAACTAGGAAGGTATTTCTTGACACAGGTCTTCTAGCACAAGTCTTCTTCTCTAGATCATCAGATCATTGTCATCGGATCATCGTTATCGTATCATCGTCACTTCTGCTATCTCAATCAATCTCCAATCTACTCGTCATAGGAAGTTCTACAGAGCCAGCCCTTTTTCATGTTGGTTGTAGGCCTAGACTCCATGTAGGTCTTCATCATCTCTGCAAGCAAGCCATCAAGTAAGTACACTTCAGGACTGATTACACTGCCTCTGCAAAACCTGCAAGATCTCTCAAGACTGATTACACTGCCTCTGCAAAACCTATAAGAGCATCTCAGGATTGATTATATGCCTCTGCAAAACCTATGTACCATACTGTCACCTCATCGTCTTCAGATCACCTCATAGTTCACGAAACACAACCCAGATGCACATCACATAGCACTTACATTCACCGGCATGGGAAGGCACACTTCAACCACGTGAAAGGCTCAACACTTATATCTACGCCATGGGAAGACACACTTCAACCATGCGAGAATTGCATCGCACTTATATCCATAGCCATGGGAAGACACACTTCAACCATGCTAGGAATGGCACAACACTTATATCGCATCCATGGGAAGACACACTTCAACCATGCTCGAATGGCACAACACTTATATCGCAGCCATGGGAAGACACACTTCAACCATGCTCGAATGTCACAGCACTTATATCGCAACCATGGGAAGACACACTTCAACCATGCTCGAATGGCACAACTCTTACATCAACGACCATGGGAAGACACACTTCAACCATGTCAGAATGGCCCCAGCCCTTATATTTGCACCATGGGAGGACACACCTACCACCATGTGAGAATGGCTCATGTGCATCTATGTCTCCGGACTCATCACTTCCCCTTAGAGGGAATCTCGATCTGAAGTACACCAAGCCTCTCTCTGAAGTACTCAAACTTCACTCTGGCTAGCGACTTCGTCAACACATTGGCTATATGCTCGTCTTTCGCAACATACAAGAGCTTCACCACTCCTCTTTGCACCATATCCTTGATATAGGGGACCTTGATCTCAATGTGTTTCAATTTTTCATGGAACACTGGGTTCTCCGACAACTTCACACAACTCTGGTTGTCACAGAAGATACAGGTAGCATCCAACGGGAGATCAAATAACTCAGACAGTAGCTTCCTAATCCATACTTCCTCACAACTATCCGAACAAGCTGCAACATACTCTGCTTCAGCTGTACTCAGTGCTACGCAGGACTTCTTCCTACTAAACCAAGAGATCATACCGGATCAGATACTGAAGCAGCACCCTAAAGTGCTCTTCCGATCAATGGAACTACCTGCCCAATCTGAATCAACATAACCCTCTAGGTTAAAATTTTGATTCGCATCATACTTGAGCCCATAATTAGTCGTACCCCTCAGGTACCTCATAATATGGTTTACAGCAACCATGTGAACACTTCTCGGATCCGTCAGGAACTGGCTCAAAGTGTTCAGAACAAAGCAAATATCTATTCTTGTTTTGGTCAGGTACATCAAGGACCCAATCAACTGACGATACACCGTGACATCAACCGGCTCAAATGAAGCATCACATAGAAGCTTCAAGTTTGATGCCATAGGTGTGGCCATGGCCTTGTAGTCCATCATCCCAAACCTCTTCAGGATCTCTACTACATACTTCCCTTGTCCAAGGAAGATCCCATCTGCACTCTGCCACACCTCCATGCCTAGAAAGTAGTGCATCATACCCAAGTCCTTCATCTTGAACTCGGCAGCAAGCTTCCTCTTCATATCGGCAATCAATCTATCCTCACCTGTAACAAACATGTTATCCACATACAGAAGTAGTATCACTGGATTTCTTTCCTCAACCTTGTAGTAAAGGTTGGAGTCCGCTTTACTCTTAGTAAAGCCCACACTGGATAGGAAGCCATCTATCCTACCGTACCAGGTTCTGGGAGCCCGTTTCAAACCATACAGGAATTTCTTCAGTTTGCACACATGAGTCCCTCTGTCATGTGTCTCAAACCCGAGTGGCTGCTCCACATACACTTCCTCTTTGACTACACCATTCAAGAAATCTTTCTTGACATCCATCTGGTGTACCTTCCATTTCATCACTACAGCCAGAGCAAGTACTGATATAATCGAAGTGTACCTGGCTATAGGAGCAAAAATCATGAGCCACAACCTGGCCTTGTATTTCTCTAGGCTGCCATCTACAACATGCTTGATCTTATAGATCCACTTGGAAGTCACAACAGACTTCCCTTCAGGTCTTGGGACCACATCATAAACACCATTCTTCATGATCGACTAGTATTCCTCGACCATGGCATCCTTCCTTTACTGTATTTGGGAACTTCAGATTCTTCAATATCTTCAATAGATAGTTTTCTTGAACTTCATTGCTGGAACAAATGTTGTAGTCCTTCTTTTGTAGGTGATTGTACACGATCTTTCCTACAATTCAAATTCAATTGCATGATTAGAAACTTCTCATAGTTTACAGAAAAACGTATTACACATAAAGGCATATGTCATACAGTCATGCAATTAATTATCTTAGCCAATGCTTCAATACAACATTCATCCATATCCCATAACTTTCTAGATGCCTTCCATCTCTACCAGAACATTATTAAGAGTTTTCACTACTCCCAACATGTCAGCAAAGAGGTTTTATTCTAGATAAGTAGCAATGGAATGTTGTATAGTGCCACAGGCCACTTACCCATTACATGCATATTAGTAGTATACTGTTCATTAATGCAATTATTCTAATATGCATAATACACAACCTAAGTCTAGGAACATAAGTAAATACATCATTGAACAATATTATTTAAACAATTAGATATACAAGAGATGGCAATTCAATTACTTATCTTTGTTTGTTTGTTGGGTGGACTCCCTCTGAATCTTTGCTTCCTTGCAGGAGCTGCTGGAGTCCGACTCTGAAGTAGCGTCTTCTACTCCTTTCTGTTGTGGATTGTAAGAAGTGGTCAACTCCCTCTTAATCCCAGAGTCACTGCATAACTTCTTGAAGTTCCTTGAAGTGAATTCTCTGCCATTATCAGATCTACAAATATTGAACTTATTATCAGTTTGATTTTCTATCAAGGCTTTGAATTCCTTGAACTTATCAAACACTTCATATTTGACTGGATTTCGGGAAGACCTTCTACTGCTTTGCTTGCAATTGGTAGTGCCCATGTGCAAGCCTTCTGTGCCAAAGTTCACTTGGCTCAATGGATTCATGTACCATGGCATGTTGAGGTTGCCTCTTCAATTTGTATAATCCTCCCTCTTGCTCTCCAATCACCACTGCATCATCAATGGTTTTACCTTTTGGCCACATGAGTACTTGGCCATCTATAAATGCAACTCTTATCCCTTTTGCATCTAAAGCAAATATGGAGAGAAGATTCTTCTTGAGACCTGGAACATATAGTACATCTTTCATCTTCATAGGTTTTCCAGAGTCTAGCTTATAGGAGGCTTCACCACTTCCTTTTATGGGATACTGGTATTCATCCCCAAGTTTCACCTTGTGGGGTGATTCATGTTCAGATAGATTCATAAAGGATTCCTTGAATCCTATCATATGTTTGGAAGCCCCACTGTCTATAAGCCAATCATTGCTCCCATGAGTAATGGTACCATTGAGAGCAGAAATTAAAACATACTCTTCATCACTTGAAGAGTCTTCACTTTCTTCTCTAGCCTTCTTCCTAGGAGGTTCATCATCCTCGGCAGTATGAGCATGATGTCTTTTCTTCTTGTTCTTCTCTTTGTTCCTAGGACAATTTCTGGAAATGTGTCCCCTTTCATCACAAGTATAGCAATGGACATAGGACATGTTCCTTTGAGGTTTGAAATCACCCTTCTGATGGTGAAGTCTTTCTTTCTTATCATGGTGGTGAGTCTTCTTGTCACCATGCCTCTTGGAGTGTGATGTGAGAGCTTGGTCTTCATTCCCCATCTTCTCTTCTCAAGCTACAATTCGAGCTTCTTCTTGTGAGCATTCTTCCCACAGCCTACTGAATGTGATAAGTTTCCTCCTAGCAAAAATTCCTTGGATGAAGGAATCCCATGACCTAGGAAGGCCATTAAGAGTGGTCATTACCACTTCTCCATTCTCTATATCTTCTCCCACAGCTTCAAGTTGTTCTTTTATCTGGGAGACCCTTGAGAAATAAGACTGCATGGTCTCCGCATTCTGGATCTTGATATTCTTCAATTGATTTCTCAAGGTCATCTTCTGATTTATGTTCTTCCCTTCAAATAGATTGGTCAAGGAATCAAACATCTCCTTGGGCGTCTTCAGAGATGACACATGTGGTATGAGATGGTCTTTGATAGAATCAACAATGATCCTCTTAGCCTTAACCAAGTTCCTCTTGTGTAAGGCCTTAGCCTCTTCTCCCTCTAGGATAGGGATCTCTTCACTTATGTAAGTGTCCAACTCATTCTCTTCCAGGATTAACCCAATCCTATACTTCCATGCTCAGAAGTTATCAACCCCTTCAAGCTTATCCTCAAGCTTGGTGTAGTGAGACATATTAAAGAGTACTTCAAATGGAAATAGAAAAGATTTAGGTCTTACCACTTGATTTGCTGAAAACTAGATCTGGTGATGGATTAGGATTTGTTAGAGAAACCCTAAAAATTCAAACTTTGAATTTCAAACTTCTGAAAGGATTGAAAGATGCGCCTTGATGAGCTGATCAAGCTGGTATACTTAGAATTTGAAAACTACAAAGTTTCACCCCTCAAAATTGCCTTTAAGATTTCTGGATTCACTAGGGAGGACCCTGAATTAGGGTTTGAATTTCCCGGAGCTTCACCCAACCCAAAAGTTCGATAAAAAGCTCTAAACTTCAATTTTTCCAAGGAGCTTCCATCTGTGGTCTCAGATTTCATAAATTCCAACTTTTGCAGAAACCCTAATTTATGGATTCACTCGACACAACCCCAAACTAGGGTTTGATTTTCTCGAAGTTTCACCCAACCAAAAAGTTTGATCCAAAGCTCTAAACTTCGATTTTTCTGAGGAGCTTCCATCCGTGGTCTCGGAATTCAAAAATTCCATTTTTTGCAGAAACCCTAATTTTTAGGTCAAAAACTGAAAATGCTCAGAATTGAATTATGTTTCGACAGAAAGATGCACCTTGCTGAGGAGAGTCAATCTAGACTCCTGCCTTTCAAGATATGTGGAGAGAAACCCAAAAAACAATAAGCTCTAGCTTCCGCAACTGCATAGTGTCTTCTTCTCAGGTTATCTCTGATACCATGTTAGATTTTGAGCATTAATTCGACATGATATAGGATCTTATCTGAGAGAATAACAAGCACAGTATATCAATCACAAGAGACAATAGACACAGAGTTTCCTTGGGCAAACCAAGAAGGTGAAAAACCCCAATAACTTCCTCAGAGATAGATAGAGCAATGATACAATAACCCAAGCATAAGAGATAGACTCCTATGAGTTTCTTCTCCTCCACTAGTGCGCATCACTCAATGAGAGAGATAGATGAATAAGTGAATGATCAAATAGAGTGACACCCTCACTCTATTTATACACAACTTGAGTTTCCTTTTAATTCTAACTAGGTTAGCCCCAACTTAACCACTTAACATAATACTAACTGGGCCGACCCCACTAGGGTGGTCTAATAACCCTTTAACCCACAAGACTCATACAGGGCCGACCCCATCAAGGTGGTCTAATAACCCATCAAGTATAAGTTACGACACTTGTAAATACAAATGACGATACTTCTGTACAGAGGAATAATAACCTCTCTGTAAGGGTACACTATACATATATGAAATACATTCTGAAGTTACATATACATCAACAGTAACAGTCTGTCAGGGACAACTCTTGGTAGCAAATGTACAGTACTGCTTCCCCATGCTCTAATGTAAGCAAAGGCTTCTCCCACACACCAGTCACCCAATGTAGGGATGAGAGTTCTGGCATCAGGAGAAAAGGCAGGGGCATCTCCCGTGAAAATATGCTGGTGAATTGCACCAAAGAAATGGTCGCAGATGTCATAGAGCAAGGGAAAAAAATTGATTTCCCATAAGGCGGAACAATAAATATGAATAGGGGGTGAGGACTTTGTCCAACTCCACCCCATGGTGGGATACTGAAACTCTGTACAGAAAACATCAATTACAAATGCAGAGAAAAGGAAGTATGGCTTCCTTGTAGCTGTTGTTTTCTGATATTTCTCAATGGTTGTCTTTAACTCTGCTGATAAAATTGAAGCCCAAGGGAATGACTGCCCCGTTGTTAGGACATGATGGGTGATAGGATCCCATTCAACTTTGAATACTGAACAATTAGGGAGACCATAAAGTCTGTAGAGCATGGATGCTAGAAGAGAATAAGGCTCTTTGAACCAGGAAATTGGGTATAAATTATCATCCCTGGGCATGAAACTTGTTAGTCTGTGCATCCAAGACTTCAACATTTCATTGAAATTGTACCTAGTCTTTGACGACTCAAGGAATGCAACATTGAGGGGTTGAACAGTTGGTTTTAGGGCGTAAGCTCTGGTAAAAACATTAGGGCGAAAACTAGCCAATTGAGACCCTGTGCTATCATTGAAAGAGCGGTCTTTAGGGTTAGCATGGTCTATAATCCACTTAATTGCATCAGTGTAGGGAAGAATAGCAGGTTTGGAAGCTATAGCGTGGAGTTGTGAATCCCTAATATTTTCATAGGTGGGGAGGCAACTCTGAATATCAGTTGGTCGTCATTGTCAAAGATGGAGTAAATTTTGGACCAGTCGATTTGGTATGTCTCAGAAACCTTATCGCTGGTGTCGGCAAGGATGTTGAAGTTTGGGTCTTTGTTCAAAATATCTTTCTGAGGAGTTTTGCAGCGAGTGTTGCGAGACATGTTTGAAAAACTGAAGAAATATGATGAATAAATAAACACCAATAAGAAAAAAAAACTCAAAATAGAAAAAATGACCCCTGGTAAAAAGTCGCAAAAATGACCCCTTGTAAAAAGTCGCGAAAACGACCCCTAGTAACAACTTACGAAAACGACCCCTAGTAACAACTTACGAAAATGACCCCTGGTAAAAAGTCGCTGTAAAATACACACAAATGGAGAAAACGACCCATGGTAAAAACTCGCAGTAAAATCCACACAGCAGGTAATTTTCGAAGATGAAAAATAATAAAAGGAAACAGAAACAAAATCAACATATTTATTATTTAATTCCATCGGGTTAAATCTGGGTCATAAGATTAAGACAAGTCGACAGCTGAGATCTAATCTGGGGAATGTGGAAGATGAGTTGCGGGGGTTTAATTGTTTGGAAATATATACAACGTTCCCGCAATCCGCAATTGCGGGTTGCGGGACTACAACTCGAAATAAAAACAAACCAAAGTTTCCGCAATCCGCATTGTGGGTTGCGGGTTGCGGAAACGCATGTCGCAAATCCATTATTCAAATAGTTCCCGCAATCCGCAATCATGTATAACTAGATAGCCACTTCAACAAGCTATAGCATGATATGATGGTGCGTGCATTTTTATGAAACCATGAATTATGGCGGGCATTCTATCAGAGCAGTTTTGACTACTTTTTCCATACTTTGTCAATTTCCAAAGTTTCACAAACTTGCCATAATTTTTGAGAATGATGTCAAATTGCAACACTGACTAAATGATAGCACCAGAACACCATCATGTGTCTTTCCAGCCTCATCATATATGCCATGTCATCATATATGCCATGTCATCATACATTCCATGTCATCACTTCCTATGGCGTCAGTTCTCTTTTTGAGGTTCACACGTGTGAGATTTTGGCCTTCCAAAATAGAGATCAATTCATGTATAACCAGAATGGTCAATACTGGAAAAAATATAAATCACAAGAAGGGTCGGCCAACATTTCTGGCAGTCTAGAACTAGTATGAAAATAATATTGGGCAGAAGAAGGGTCGGTCGCCCCTTCATTTATGAGGGAATTGCGCAAATATTCAACCTACGAAGTATAGGCTGTCAATTCATGTATATCCTGAATGGTGAAGACTACAAAAATAGTAAGCACAAGAAGGGTCGGTCGACCCTTCATTTAAAAAACAAATGAAAAACAATTAATCTATGAAGGTTGGGACAACATTTCCCCACTACCGAATTCCGCAGTATATGGTAGGGATCGAGACATTTCCTATGTTATAACATGTAAACAATATTTATCCCAACTTCTGATTGCCGACAAGAAGGATCAGTCACCCCTTCTTTTAGTATATAATTGTGAACACCAATATCCGACAATTCACCTGTATCTAGAATGGTGAACACAAGAAGGATAGAACCACCCTTCTTGCAATCTAGAACTATTATGAAAATAATAGTGGGCAGAAAAGGGTCGATCGCCCCTTCATTCATTTATCTCGAGCCTCATTCAAAAATGGGGTGTTGGTTAATGACATTCAATTTCAAATGACCGTCATATTATACAGACACCAATATCAAAAGAAAAAGTATGGTTTTGGAACCTGGATTTTGGCACTTTTGGAAACGGATTTGGCAGTTTCGGAACCGGTTTGGTCACTTTCGGAACCGGATTTGGCACTTTTGGAACCGATTTTGGCTCTTTAGGAACCGGTTTTGTCACTTTTGGAACCTTGATTTGGCACTTTCGGAATTGGCTTTGGCACTTTCAGAACCGGTTTTGGCACTTTTGGAACCGGTTTTGGCACTTTTGGAACCAGATTTTGCTTGATTTTGGAGTTTAGAAAGGCAGTTTTTGACCCGTCTTCAAAGTGACTTGGACTAGAATAAGTCCAATTTTAATGAAATTGGCGTTTTATCTAAGTACTACTCACACATTAACAAATTAGTGGATCAAATTATCATTTAAAAGTCTCTTAGCTAAGCACTTCTCACACATAGATCATCTTATGGTTTCTTTAATCTAATGATTATGTTTTTTTTCAATGTTGTTAGGCCCTTGAGAAAAAATACATAGATCATCTTAGGGTTATCCTAAAGTTGGATTAATTTCAAGATGATGTTTTTGTTGATGTCAATAGGTACGAAGAACAATACACAATGGATTGTGGAATGATAGAAGAGAGCATATGGACTGCTTGTTCTTTGCACGATCAAAGTGGCACTAGCATTTGCAAGTATGAGGTATGAATATTTATTTTTCATATCATTTCCCTCCATTCCTTTTTAGCATGAGAAAGATATCAAATACTGCATTGATACTATAGCCATGTTATATATTTCTTAATATTATAAATTGGTCAGTTTGATTAGTTTATGGAGAAATCATCCCATTTGATAAGTTTATGGAAACTTAATGATCATTTCTCACATAAAATCTTTAGCAGTAATGAACTTCTTCTAGCCTAAAGCAGATTTTCAATATGCATAAAAGTTTCTTTCCAATTTGAGTTTAGAAAGCGTTAATACAAAGCCAACAATAGATTTGTTTATGTCCCTAACACGATTCTAATCATGATGTCCCCAACCAAACTAGAACAAGTATACATGTAAAACGAGAATAGTTACAGTCATATGCATAAATTCCCTATGCTATAGTTATGATAAAGAGCAGATAAGATGAAGGCCTATAAAATTTCAAACATATACAGAATAAAACATAAAGGGTGAAGACCTAAATTATTGAACATACTTCAATTTTAACCAATAATTACCTCCATCCCAACTATGAAATTGGAAAATTCTTTGTGATTCGATTTGCATTGGCATTGTATGGAACCAAAATGTGCCACTTGTCTTGGAGTACCTTGCTTTAACACTTTAATTTGAATTCTATTTATGCGTGATTTTGCATGGATCCCTCACAACCATTCATTTAAAACTAAAGTTGTGAGATTGAGATTAAAGTTCAATAGCACCTACCCTAGTTGGACAGTTACTTTGACATCATTCTTTCTTTGGATATGGAAGTTTAAGGCCAAATAATGGTTCTTCCCTATGCATTGCTTCTCTTGTTTTGGAGGCTTAGTTTGCTTGCTTGAACTCAACTCTCAGTTCTTAATTGCAAAATATTGCTATATTTGTGAGTGAGGACCAAGTTATATTAAATAACTAGATCTTGTATGGTGCATGAAACTCATTTTAGAGGCATTTAAACCTAGGTATTTACTCTTGTTCTCAATATGCTTAGGGAAAGTTGACCCAACATAGATTTGGAACCGATCTCAAGCATCTAGGAAGAGGTAATATTTTTATATGGAACAAACAAAATTTAATTTTCATTATGTTTGTTGCATGGTAGTAAGTGGAAGTGTAGCTAGAGTAATCTTTTTTCATCTCCAACTCTCAATTATTCAAGCTATATCTTCCATCACTATCCTAGGTAAGAACCCAGTCATTGTATGGTTGATAGTATAATGGTTGTAGGCTCTTACATGATTGTCTATGGCCAGGAGTAAATCACTCTAGTGATTCCTTCTTAATTTGTGGCTTATGCATACACATGGGTAGGCGACTGCAAGGCTTAAACAAAACCACAATTTTCCCACACTCATTCTCAAACATAAACTCATGTGTTTAGGTCAAACCATTTCCTTTTGGAAAATTGTGGGGATTAATATTAGATCATTAGGGAATTATCTCATTTTGAATTCCCTTACCCTTATTTATAATATCAAAATTAAACCCAAAAATTTGATTGAAGGGTTCCTTAGAATGTCAATTTTGTCTTGAGTATGAGCCTAATGGTTATGGTTTATTGTTTGCTTACCCAACTATTGGTAGCATTCATATTTACATCACACAATGTATAGTTTGGTGTGCATTATCATGGAGAGAGTCTACTCTAGATAACATACTTTAGAAGCTATGATAGATTGGTTTTAATAATATATTGTATGCTTATGTATGATAATAGTTCCAAACTTGCAAATATTGGAAATCTTTGATAGTAGATAGTAGGCAATAATCAGTGATGCATAGGCTAGATATAATATACTCTAATGGCATAACTACTTCCTTTTCACACACCAAATTGAATGGTGTATGCTTGGTTAGAGCTTTACATGCCATTCAATAAGACTAAATAACTGTAGGAATCTTCTTATCTGAATTATCGATGTTAGTGTTGAATTTTGTACCTAGGAAAGTGTTCCCCTAGGTGACTTTTTCCTTAGTCACTTAAAAAGGGAAAATAAAGTGACCCTTTCCTTAAATGACTTGAGATGAGCATTTAACTTAACTTTAGAGATTAAAGTTACTTTTTGATCAATTTAAGTGAGGAGAGTGAAATTAATATTCATGAGAATTAAATGTGCATTTATTCTCATCCACTCATCTAAACTAATATGAGACCTTGGATTAGATGGCTTTTCACTCACCCTAGGTTTTCATTCAAAAAGGAAAGGGAAAGGCATTTTTCACTTCACTTGAAGAGAATGAGCAAGAGAGAGGTCGATTTCCTTGAGTGGAGGAGCAGACATTGCAGGAGAGAATTGCAGGCACATTTCCCAAGAAATATGTACAGCACGAATCTTGAGGTAGTGTGAAGGTACAGTGGCACAGATTTTGAGGCCGTACAATAGGGTATAGTGGGCACAGAATTCGAGGCAACAATCTGGGCGTGAATCCTGAGGCAGTGGGCGTGAATCCCGAGTCAACAAATATGGGCATTAATTTCGAGAAAAAAAGGCAGAGAATTCGAGGACCATACAGTCCGTATGCTGTCCTTTCTGGCACTATTTTTGAGGTCCTATTTCTGCACAGAAATCGAGGTTGATGGCACAGTTTTTGAGGTTCTATTTTTTGCACAGAAATCGAGGCAGCGAGGCACAGTTTTCGAGGCAACTTTCTGGGTGAAATTTATTGGTAGAGATAAGTGCATTTTGACTGTAAATTTATTGTATTGAAGTTTTTCTGAAGAAAATAAATTCTCTCTTTCTCTCTGACAGGTTTTCCCCTTGTGGGTTTTTCCTGGGAAATTTGCCAAAATTTCTGAGTTTGAAATATTTTATGGTGTGCATTTAAATTTCATCTTCTGTCTGTAAAGGTGAGTTTCAGCTGTGTTTTAAATGTCTGAAAATAAAATGCATTTTCCAGCCATTATGAAAAACTGGGTTAGGCATTAAATTATCAAAGTGTGACATTAAAACCAAGTTGGTTGAATTCTCAGAAAACTTTCAGTTAGCAGCATGGATCTTAGTCAACATGAATTCCAAAATATTATTGAACACCTTAAAAATACTATTTCCCCACAAGTGGTATGTGGCATTCTTGTGATGATGGAACATGAATTCCCAAATCAATAGAGCCATTACATCCCCAATAAAATGTTTCCCTTTGTTACTTATAAGGATTTTTTTATATACAAATTGTGTGGTAAAGTTTCCAAATATGAATCTTGTGGTAGTATGCATAATGCAATCCCTTGTTGGTGATCAAAATTATGTCTAGGTATTAGATCTAGTTTCATTCCAAACATGCATAAATCACCAGTTTTGCAGGTTTAATGGTTAATAATTAGAAGTTCTATGCACTATATCCAACTAGACAACAACTTCTCAAAATCCAAAGATGACCATTATAGATAAAATTAAAATGGTCTATGCACATCCACTAAAACTATAACCTTAAATCCACCCCTATCCCATGACCCCCTAACCATGTACGTCACTTAATTGGAAATACACTAACCCCTTAACCCACAATGCCCCAAATCCAACTTCCACATTAGAAAGGCTTTGTGATGCATGTAATTCCTTATAACCATGCAAGTAACATATGCAGTGAACCTGTGCAACTAACACATGCACCTAATTCTTGCACATAACCCATGCACCTAACTCGTAAACATAAGAGACACACATGAGTTATTTACTCATGCACATAAGCGACATACCTAACCTATGTAACTACACATACACATAACCCACACACGCACACACACGAGCAATGCACCTAACCTATGAACCTACCATGCATCTAATCCATGAACCTACCATGCATCTAACCCAAGCACATAACTCACACAATAAAATAAGTGGAGGATCAAGGAGCGATGCATTTACCTTATAGGTTGTATAACAATTGTTCTATGTAAAGTTCAAATCAAGCCTATTCAAGAAAATTCTAATGAGTACTTTGGAATTCTTGTAGTCCTTAAGAATAAAATAAAACACACCTAATTTAATGTAACTTCAAAATGTAGATATTTTGATGCATTTGTACAATGAGAACATGTTTATTGGTTTCATGGGTGATGGAATATAGTGTATAATAGATGTTTTGCCAAATATATGTAGTACAATCTTAAAATTTGGGATACATGTTAATGATATGTTCTACTCAAGGTTCATGTCTTGTTATGTTCCACTAGCAAATCGTATCAAGTGACACATGATTTATATAATCATTAGTTAAGGCATAGGTCCCTAGTTTATGGCCCCAAACCACAATGCATCATAGACTTGACCATGTATTACCCAATCATCCAATTTGGATCCATATACCTTCTGCTAGCAAAAGATTCCATATGCAAGGCCTATGTAGTGGTTCATGGCTTTATGCATGGGCCACAAGCCTTGAGATATTATTGTTGTGCTAATTCTATGGTTTTTGTCCATGACTGACTTTTTGTGCCATCAATCACTTCCTTACACATCAATTATTGAACTTATATCTATATTCCACACATGAAATAAATTTTCTATGTGAATACATTTTCTAGTCATTCTGCTTAGTGTGCAAATTTATTATAAGCCAAAAGGAAATTATGGAGGCCTCGGACCTTGAGTTTTGGCCATATAACATCATGGCCCCTAAGAACTATTGTTAATGTGCCAAAAAAATGAAATGTTAAACTTGAATTCTTAGAGAAACAATTCCTTGTGTAAAACCTGTGTGGTGTAATGGGGTCCTCGTGCATGACTCATGATTCCTGGAGGAAAACATTACAACATGATCCCATAGAGGTGAGAAATTCCCAAAAAGTGGCATGGTGGTAAATGGACTAGGAAAATCACTATTACATGTTTGAGGTGGGGAGACCTTTCCTCTTTCCATGTCTCCTCTATCTTAAATATTTTCTAGGCTTCAACCATCATCGATTGGTTCTCTCTCAATGAATTATTGTTGTATTGTTGGATTTTATGAATCATTGATCCTATGGAGTGGAAATTTGGCCTTGATCATCTACCTTTTCTAAAGAGCACTTGACAAACACTTGTTTATTGATAGCTAAAACACAACACAAGCCCCTATTTGAATAATCATGCATGCCTTAGTAATTCTCTAAATATTCTTACCTAAGTCATTCGACTAAGCTAACATGCCTAACCAACACACCTGATGCACATGCACCGGAAGCCAACAACATGCATCATGTAATGATTATGAACCACTAACCTTAAAACCCATTAACTCTACTAATTATTGACAATGCTATATAAAAATGAAGTTGAAAGATAAGACTAATATGAGAAGCATGGTAGAATCATAAGATTAAGATGCCATATATCTTTAGCATGATACTCTATAACCATTATCACTAAACTTGTAAACATAGTAGTCCCATATGTTAAGAATTGTAATCTCGCTGGTCATTAGTGCATTAATTAGTTGAGTAGTTCCTAGGACACTTTGTTGTCCCATAGTATTTTATGTTCCATGGTATTGTCCCATGGTTTTTGTTGCTATGTAATTCTATATATGCTTATGCTTAGTAATGAGAAGGAAATCCATTAGCCCACTTGTGTTCCATCATTTTCTGTGTTAAAAATTTAACATGGTATCATAGCGCATGGCCTGATCCATAACTATTGATTTGGGTAAGCCTTTTCACAAAGTGGAAAGCACACACATATAGTCATAGATCCGATCTCACATCTTGGATGTTGTTACGGGAACACATCAGCATGGAGCAGTGACGTTTCTTCACAACATTGGGTCGTATCTATTTTTTTTTATTTTTCCTTCTAGAGACGTCGACGCACCTATCCCTATCGAGAACTGCAAAATTCACTTGATTGACGCACCTTCTGTTTAGAGGAAACACATAATCGACGCACTCTGTTTATCAAGAGAAGCGTGTCACTGATGCACATGTTTCTCAGAAGAAGCGCAACATCGACACACTTGTTGTTAAGGTAAATCACATCGATCAGTATTCAGTTACATGGATTTTTCCCGACGTGCCCTATGATGCATTGTGCTAGTTAGATAGGCTGCGACACCGTGTTAAAAAGACAATCATACAAAAATGGCTAATACCAGTTCCAGTAACTCAGGTTTGAAGCAAATATCTAGACCCATGTTGATCAGCACCAACTATGAATTTTGGTCAATTAAGATGTAGGCGTTTCTCCAACTCAACAAATGTTGGGATATGGTTGAAAACGAGTTCACAGAACCAAATACAATTGCTTTGGCCACTATGTCTAATGCTCATAAGAATTCCCTTGAAGCTCACCGAGAAAGAAATCTCACTATAAAATGGATGATCTAGAGTTGCATCGAGGATTCCATATTCCCACGGATCTTAGGAGCCACCACCGTGCATCAAGCCCGGAATCTCCTTGCATCCGCATACAAAGGTACAAATAGATTCAAAACAGTAAGACTCCAAACTCTTCAACTTCAGTTTGAAAGTATTAAGATGAATGAAACATAAACCGTAGATCAGTTTATGACTCGATTTTCGGGCATTGTGACTCAATTCCAAACCTATGGAAAAGATTTGGAACAAAATTTGTTGTCCAAAATATTCTCAGATGTCTCACTAAGAAGTTTGCAATGGTTGTTACTACTATAGAAGAATCTAAAGATCTATCCAAATTTACCCTAGAAGAGTTAACAGGGTCCCTTCTGTCCCACAAAGCTCGACTCAGTTAATAAGAAGAGTCTTTGAAAAATGCATTCAGTGCTCAGGATTCCCTCAGCAGTGGTTGAGGCAGAGGAGGTAGAGGACGAGGCATAAGAGGAAGAGATTCTCATTCTACAGAGTATAGAACCACTCATGAGCATTTAGATCATTGTGATCACTCTCACAACTCTCATAACTAGAGGGGGAGAGGAAAAACATGGACTAATAAGTCCAACATTCAGTGCAAATACTGCAAGAAGTATGGTCATTATAAACGTGACTGCAGAAAGAAGCAAGCAGATTAGAACAGTGGTAGAGTCCATGTCTCCAATGTTGAAGAAGGCTCATCAGAAGTCATGTTTCTTTCATGTCAAGTAACTAAAGAGGAGTATCACTCAGATGTATGGTTGTTGGTCAATGGCTGCAACAATCATATGACAGGTAACAAATGGTTATTTTCTAGCCTAGATTTCCTTGTCAATACAAAAATCAATCTAGGTGATCATTATCTTGTTCCTGCTCAAGGAAAAGTCATTGTTCCTATCCTTACTAAACAAAATGAGAAGAAGTTTATACATGATGTATTCTATGTTCCTAGTCTGAAAGTCAATATGATCAGTGTGGGTCAATTGATTCAGAACAAGTATGATTTTAGTTTTATTGATACTTATTATGTAGTCTATGATAAAGTCCCCAGTAGAAAACTCTTAGCAAAAGTAGAAATGAACAAGAATAGAATATTCCCTCTCAGTCTCAGGAGTGCCATTCTGTCATAATCATATGCACATATTGTTTCCATTTGAGATGAATCCTGGTTATGGCACTGTAGGTATGGTCATCTACCCTTCCAGTGTCTCAATCTTTTGCAAAAATAGTCCATGGTTAAGGGGTTACCAGTCATGAATGAACAATCCAATTATTGTGAAGACTGTATCTTAGGGAAACATCAAAGGGACAACTTCCCCACTTCCACATCTCAAGACAAATAACACCTTGAGTTAGTTCACACAGATCTCTGTGGACCCACGCAACCCCAACCGATAGGAGGTAGTCTTTATTTTCTGACTTTTATTGATGACTATAGCAGGAAATTCTCGGTCTATTTTCTCAAGCACAAATCAGATACCTTCTCCAAGTTTAAAGAATTCAAGGCATTGACTAAAAAACAGTCTGGTAAATCTATCAAAGTGCTTAGGTCAGATGGTGGAGGTGAATATGATTCACATGAATTTGTATAGTTATGCAAACAACATCGCATCCAACACCAATTCACTACCAGATACACTCCACAACAGAATGGAGTAGCTGAACGAAAGAACCAGACCATCATGAACATGGCCAGAAGCATGATGTCATATAAGAAGTTGTCAGATGATTATTGGGATGAAGTTGTTGCATGTTCAGTTTATTTACTGAACATATCTCCTACCATGAGTGTTAAAGACAAAATTCTTAAAGAAGCTTGGAGTGGCACTAAGATTGGTGTCTCACATCTCAAAGTTTTTGGATGTGTAGCATTTGCACATGTACCTGAAGAATTGAGAAAAAAATTTAGACAAAAGGAGTGAGAAATGTATCTTCATTGGTTACAATGAACATCACAAGGATTACAAGTTGTATAACCCTGTCACCAAAAAGGTTGTGGTGAGAAAGGATGTCAAGTTTTTTGAAGACAAATGCTACAGTGATCCTCAAAATGCTTTAGCAGATATTCAACAGAAGGAAATTTCAAATCTTCTAGATCTGCCACTCAGATTGCCAAGATTGGAAGTACGATAACAAGGAGAAACACCAACAGACCGTCCATCACAGAACCAGAAAACCGGAACTTTGAGGGATTTATATGAGCATACTCCTATTGTTGATGAGCAATTATAGTATGCTCTATTTTACTGTCAGTCCACATCTTTTTATGAATCAGTAAAGGATGCATAGTGGGTACAAGCAATGAATGAAGAGATTGATGCTATATAAAGAAATCAAACTTGGGATCTTGTTGATCTCCCACCAGACAAAACCAATATTGGAGTCAAATGGGTCTATAAGACCAAGCTGAATGAAAAAGCAGAGATAGAGAAGCACAAAGCCAGGTTGTGTTGCCAAAGGATTTGCTTAGCGATATTGTGTGGATTATGATGAAACCTTTTCTCCAATAGCAAGGATGGACACCATCATAGTTGTACTTGCAATATCATCTCAAAATCAATGGCTTGTTTATCAAATGGACGTGAAATCTGCTTTTCTTAATGGCATACTTGAAGAAGAAGTCTATGTAGACCAACCACCTGGATATGTAGTAAAGGGTCAAGAACACAAAGTGTGCAAGCTGAAAAAGGCCTTGTATGGTCTAAAAAAAGCTCCCCGAGCTTGGTATAGCATGATTGATTCCTACATCATCAACAATGGGTTCAATAGCAGAAGTAATGAGCCCACTCTGTATGTCAAAACAAATCAGCAAGGTAACATTCTAATTGTATGTCTTTATGTTGATGATATGATTTATACTGGAAATATTATGTTAGAAGAATTTAAGACAATCACGGAAAAGGAGTTTGAAATGATTGATCTAGGCCTTTATGAGGTACTTCCTTGGTCTGGAAGTTAACCAAAGTGAACATGGAGTCTTCATTTGTCAACATAAGTATGCTACAGACATTCTGCAGAAATTCAGAATGGATAAATGTAAACTAGCAGAAACCCCCATTGCTACATGCACCAAGTTAAGTAAGAATGATAATGGACCAATAGTGAATTCTACAATTTATAAAAGAATGGTAGGTAGTTTAATGTTTTTGAGTGCAACTAGACCTGATTTGATGTATGTTGTCAGCTTGATCTCCAGGTTTATGGAGTCTCCCAAAGATTCTCACTGGAACGTTGGTAAAAGAATTCTGAGATATATGTTGCAGGTACAATTGGATATGGACTTTGGTACTCTCATTCACCAGAAAGTACTCTCACAGGGTACACTGACAATGATTTTGTAGGAAGTATTGATGATAGGAAAAGCACATTTGGTTATGCTTTCCATTTGGGTACCAATCTGATTTCATGGGCCTCTCAGAAACAACCCATTGTCAGCATGTCTTCTGCAGAAGTAGAGTATGTAGCAGCAACTATGGCAACATGCCAGGCATTTTGGCTTAGAAGACTTTTAAAGGATATGGGACTCACAGAAAAAGATCCAACTCCGATTTTTTGTGACAATAATTCTGCAATAACATTGTCCAAGCATAATGTCTTTCATAGAAAGAGTAAACATATTGACACTCGCTGTCATTTCATTCATGAGTTATTCAATAATGGATCTAGATCACTTTACTATTTTGTGTCTCTAAGGAGCAATTGGTTGACATGTTTACCAAGCCATTGGAAACACTTGCATTTGAATTTCAAAGACATCACTTAGGCATTGATAGTGATGAGAATATTGTCCTAATTGAGATTAAGGAGTTGTGTTAAGAATTGTAATCTCATTGATCATTAGTGCATTAATTAATTGAGTAGTTACTAGGACACTTCGCTATCCCATATTGCACCCTGTTCAATTTGTGCTTAAAACTTCTTCTAAAGACCTTTCATCTTAATAATTCATACACAACCTTCCATCTTAATACTTAATAATTTATACATTGTTATGTTACACACAATACTCAATATATTAAAATTTGTAAGCCACATCAATTTCTCATTTCTTATGGATTCGATACCATTACCGAATATAATGAAATGAAATGGTGTGCCACCCAACTTTTGCTGACACGGTTGGTGAAGGCAATAGAAAACGAAATATAATAAGTGGATAGTTTGGGAGCTCGTGGCCAACATGGCATTAAATGATATTTTCAACTTGGAATTATCTTATTTTATTCTACGGATACGTGATTAGAGAGTATAATTAGATAGTTGGAATTAGAGGAAGGTGTATTTCCAAAGCAATCTCGTTGGCACTATGGACAGAGCCCGATAAAAATGCAGAACAATGGGGTGGTCAACGATTGAGAGGCTAAAAACAAATATGGATTTTGAATGGCGAGTTTCTTGGACGATCGTAGATCATCATGGCTAATTCTTCGGGCGCAAACAGTTTTACAGTTGTTGTAGGCGTAGCAATCTGCTTGCTGTTCATGGCAAACACGGCGTTTGCTGTTTATGGCAAAGCGAAATGTACCAATTCATGGTATCCAAGATGCTATGGGTATGAATATAATTGCCATGCTTACTGTCCATACAACTGCCAAATGGACTGCAAGACCTGCAAGACAGTTTGTCGTAAGTAGCTTCATCTTTCATCTTATTTTTATGTGTCATCTACATAGAATTATTATTAGCATAACTATAAGACCTGCAAGACAGTTTGTCGTAAGTAGCTTCATCTTTCATCTTATTTTGATGTGTCATCTACATAGAATTATTATTATCATAACTATATTTTTAAGAGAATGGTGTGGATCGAATATGTTCATAATAACTTCGATATATACAATTATATTTTTTTTTAAAGTGGTTGATCCATATCATTTTTAAAAATGGTTGATATATATCCATCCATATTTAAAAATAAATGATTAATATATATCGATCCATATCATTTTTACTCTTTAAAGAATTCATATATGCAGCGTGTGACAAGCCCGGAGGCGTGTGCCAAGATCCTCGGTTCATAGGAGGGGACGGTATAATGTTCTATTTCCACGGCAAGAGAGACCGAGATTTCTGTCTGGTTTCCGACTCCAACCTTCACATCAACGCCCATTTCATCGGCAAGAGAGGGGAAGGAATGGGCCGAGACTTCACGTGGGTGCAGTCCATTGGAGTGCTGTTGGAAGATGGTCACAAGCTCTACCTTGGGGCCAACAAGGTGATTACAGCATGGGACGATTCAGTGGACCAGTTGAGCATGGCCTTGGATGGCCAACCTATCGTTCTTCTTCCTGGCGAGGGGGCTTCGTGGGCTGTTAATGACTTGCTTAAAATAACTCGCTTCGATCATACAAACGCAGTGGTTGTTCAACTGGACAACAAGTTTGAGATCACGGTTCGCGTGGTGCCCATCACCCAAGAAGAATCCCGAATCCATAAGTACGGAATCAGCGCAGAGGACTGCTTCGCTCATCTGGAGCTGAGCTTCAAGTTCTACTCTCTGACGGCGAATGTAAGCGGAGTGCTTGGACAGACATATGGAGTGGAATACAAGAGCCCCATCAAAATGGGAGTGGCCATGCCCGTCATGGGAGGTGAAGCCAATTATTTCACCTCCAATCTCTTCACTGCAGACTGCAAAGTCTCCCGCTTCCTCGCCTCCGACGACGACGATCAATACGCAGCACACACCACTGCAATCAACTGTAGCAGTGGACGTGGAGGAGGTCTTGGGATAGTGTGCCGCAGGTAGACTCATAGATTTATTGAAATCTTCAGGATTTTTAGCTGTGTTGAAATTTTGAAGCCGGCGTTTAGGGTAGACAGTTTCCCGGGAAGATGGGGAGTGTCCACTCAAAACATCAATTTCAATACAATGAAAATAGTGAAGATTATACAATAAAAATAATAAATGTTATTATTACCTTTTAGTTAGCATTTTTATCACAGTAATAAACAACCATCCACTGTACAACCATTATTCATTCCTTCGGTTTTTGACTGGCTTTGATGATTATCTCATAAAGAACTTTTCATTTCCTGTTTTAAACTTCGTCTTTAAGGTGGAATGTCCACCCTAAATATTGGTTTCAAATTTTCAGCACAACAAATCTTGAAGATATCAACCATGTCTAAATCATATTGGAAAAATGTAATTAAGAGTTGATTGTGTATCTAGTGTGGGCATTGGTTGTCAATCTCGCCCATGTCAAGTTTGTGTGTCATGAATTCTTAGGTAGAAATTAATTGCAGTCTTTAATATAACTATGTAACTTCAAGGTGAAGCGATTCTAAGTCGGTGGTTGTGCAATTTCTATATAAAAGAAGATAATTGAAATAAATATATAAAACTATGGACTTATATATTATCAAAATAGAGCAACTTAACCACATGGAGATGAGAATGTTGAATGTTACATGTGGCATATCTTCTCTTCAATTATTTGTGTGAATGTTATTTACATTTACTGTTTGTAAAAAAAATCAAGATTACCAAATATTTCATTGTAAATGTTTTGGTTCTTATGTCCTAACAAGAAATATTTTTAAGATAAAGTTTGTTTAAAAGATCCAGAAAGTATAGAAGTAACTCAAAATAAAGAGGATATGCAAAGTCAAGTTTCATCTACT
Source organism: Larix kaempferi (assembly GCA_027924585.1). Lineage (NCBI taxonomy): Eukaryota > Viridiplantae > Streptophyta > Pinopsida > Pinales > Pinaceae > Larix > Larix kaempferi. The sequence continues at coordinate 415,730 of BSBM01001044.1, read as the reverse complement.
GCGCAGTTCAATCTTCTTGGCTGCATGATGTGCTTTTCCCTCAATCACTGTAAAGACATTCATATCATATCATATCAATAATACATGATATTATCACTCTTCGCTAATATTTTCAAGTGCGATTTAAGTTCGCTCATAAGGCTTTGTGTTTTAACTTTTAAGCTCTCTCTTAATTACATAATCTCAGCAAGACTTGAGAATTCGAAATGTAATATGCCATCAAATCATATCTTTGTTAAAATTCCATGGATTTGATATAAGATTTATATGGGTAAATTGCATTTTTTATGCATGGAAAGATGTGGCCGGTTCAGATGTCCATTCGCAAACGCCATCAACAAATTCCTCGTATACAAATATATATATATATATATAGAGTTTATATAAATTAGAAGGATAAACTAAATATTCATGCACTTGAGTGATATTTATGTTTATAGTTTTGGTTCAAAAACTTACAATTATCTAAATTTGATGGACATATTTAACTTTTAAATTAAGGGATTTGGAACCAAATTCATGTATTTAAGGTACAACATGTACATTAGGCTTTAAAAACATGAGTTTGTATATAAAGTATAAATGTAAATTAAAGTATTTAATTGTAAATAATGTATTAAAAATTAAATTATGGATTAGTAAATTATATATTATATATTTTTTTAATTATATATGTAATAATAATAATAAATCAATAAAAAATATCATAATATATTTTTGTTTGAATCTTTATGGTAAGTGACAAATTTATTTATTTTATAATTGAAGTATATAGGATTAATGAATTTTAGAGTTCAAAATATATAATTAATGAAATTCTCAAAATTATTAATTAAGTCGATAGGTGTCTTTATGTTGATATAGATATAGGACCGGGTTGCGGTCTTTTAATTGCATTTATGAATTGTATGGTTTTGATTTTATAATTGGGAATATTCATAGTCCTCGTCATGAATTTGATGGTGCAGATTTAATTCCACAACTTCTGTGCAGTTATTAAGAGTCAAATGGGAGTTTCTTTCATAACTAATTAGGGATTAAAAATTGATTATTGATAATGCCCACATACATGAGGTTATGAATTTAATTAATGCATATTTATTACAGTTTTAAATTGCATTTGTTAACAAGAATTCAATATTATTTAAAAAAAAATGAGTGTAACGTGTGACTGGTATCTATTAATATCACTACCTTTGTCGTTTCTTTCCCTGTATGCAATGGCTTGGAAATTCGGTTATGCCAAATAACCGTCCTACTCAACATGTGCCACCTATAAGAAGCAGAAATTGTGTAGAAGATGGAAAATTGTAATGACTAGTAGGAATTTGGGGATGCCAACAAATTTTAACCTCCTTTAGGTTTCAAAAATAAATTGCACTCAGTATATCGCTACTTTGTTTCTGGAAAACAAAGTGGAGAGACGGGAGCATGGAAAAGAGAATAATGCCAAAGAAACAATGGTACGTCGATCATACCTTCGCATATGGATCAGGTTGTGTTCTGCGTTAGTTTTCACATACCTTCAAAATGAGGCTGTGTTCTGCATTAGTTTTCATACCTTGAAAATCAGGCTGGAAAATCATACCTTGGAAATCAAGCTGTGTTCTACGTTAGTTTTCACATTAAGCAGAGTTCGGTGGTGGAGTCTTCGCATCAGATACATTCAACATAATTTGCATCCAAATTGAAGTAATCAACTAAACCCTAATACCTCAAACTTTGTTTTCTTGTCGTTTTCTTTTATCTGAGCGAACTGATCTGAGGTATCTATCCCAGCAAACAGATCCACCAATCTAATTACGTTATGGGCGTATCTATTCCAAAGCCAAATCGGATGAGCAAGACCTAAATAGGAGACATCATACTTTCAGGGTTGGGTTCTTTTGTCTTTAGGGTTTTACCTTGCATTGATTTTCCCCGTAGCCACTGCGCATTGGATCTAGCACCAAGTGATCTTTTTAAGGCGGATCTCAGGTATTTAATAGCATGCAGATGAACTTATTTGATATTCTAAGCAGCGAACAATCCTTATATTGTTTTAGCACATTATATGCTAAGATAGAATAGCACTTAAGTTTCGGCTTGTCAGACCTTAAAAATGTTTAAAATAAAGAAATTATCGAAAGATCTTTCAAAATGAGAAACCGAGTCAAACTTCAGAAAAAGAAGATAACAAATGAACTAACTAAACCAACCGAACAGAATAGTATCAAATCATAATACTCTACTCTATGATTAAACAATGGAAATTACTTATTAAAGAGCAAAATATTTTTATAAGAATGGAAACTACTTAATCAATTCTTCATATTCTAATCTAGGAATTAGAAACAAGTGTAAATGAAATCAAAGACCTATCTATGAAATGACTTAATTTAATAGTAAATTACATAAACAGAAAGCCAAGTTAAAAGCAAAACTACAAACTATTAATGAACTCAATAACTACTTATGTATTCAATTAATACTTCAAAACTATACTAAAGTATCTAATTCTAATTCCATTCTCCTTAATGTTGTATGTCAATGTGATAGGAACTGGAGTGAATGAGTCGTTATGACTTTCAAATGTAATAGCAAAACAAAATGGAAGTAAATCTAACCTAATTTCAATAAAGAGATGTAAACTACAAAGAGTCAAATTACAGTTAACCTTAAAAATTATGATCTATCTTCTATCCATAAGCAAAATGATATAAAACTAATGAAATCTAGAAGCGAGTAGGAAACTTAAAAGATGTTTATTTCTGGATTCAATTTGGAAGCAATTAGAAAACTTGATAAAGATATGTTATATAGAAGCAAGTAGAAAACTTGATAAAGATATTTACTTCTAATCCAAATTCTATTTCATGAACATCTTCATTATTTGAGCAAATGAGAAACTGATCCTATACTTAACAAAGAAACTATCGAAATTCAGATAACTTGGAGAATGAAATTATTAACTCTAATCTGAACTAAGTCTTAAGATAATGTAATAAACTACACTAAGAATAAAATTGATAAATTCTGAAACAACAACATGATAGTAAATCAATTATAAAAGACATAACTCGAGAGACAGTTAAAACGAAGTGAAGGAAAATGAGATGGAGATTACGAATAATGAAAAAATGAATTAAAACTCTTATAGAATACAAAGCAAAGGCCTAATTATGGTTAAGAATGCGAGAAAGATTACAATTTGAAAACTTGAAAAACTGAATTCAAAATAAGCATAAAACAGTGCAGAAAGAATAAAAGTTCGAACGACGATATAGATGATTGTCCGACTGATAGTCTGAATGACAATTCGGATGGAAGAAAACGAATTAAACTAAAGAAAGAGGCATTTTTTATGATCTTAACATCAGCTGGAAAATGCAGATGAACCTATAGTGCAAATAAGTCAGTGAGAAGACTGCTGAGAAGATATGATAATAAGAAGCAATCTATTCTAATCATTATCTAAGAGATGAACTATTTCTATTATATGTTAAATCAAGAGTGAGGTGAGAGAGAGAGAATTAACGTACAGCTATAGAACATAAGCTAATGGAACTAATTTTAACTATAACGGAACTTGAAAAAACTTCTAACTAAACTCTATCTAATCATGAAAAACTGAAAACAAACTACAGAACGTTATGCTTGGTTGACCACTATTAATTCTGGAAAAGTAAATTACGTTAGCAACAAAATACAAATTACAGAAACATAAGAAAATGATATGTACAGGAAAAACAAAATTAATTACACACACTCGAAATGAACTAGCTATTTGCAGGAAAGAAAATACATAAAACATAAAAAAAACCTCCGGTTGATGAGGGGCTCTTCCCAGCAATCAGAGATGGAAACTAAATCGACTTAGTCACTAACAGCAGAGCGTCAATGAGCTGAAACTTCCATTAACTGAGAAAATTACAAAGTGCTTGTAGCTCAAAGGACTAACAGTTTTTAAAAATCTAGAGACTTAGACTCAGGCTTAAGACTAACTCGTCTTAGTCGCAAAGACAACTATTTATACAATTTTACAATGGAGAGAGCAAGTCGACCCTTTAGTGGTCGACTACTCTAATAATAGGCAGTCTTTAAGACTGTACAACGGCTTCCTAGTGGCTCATGACAATGTAGAGGTCACCTGCTTGCTTTCATGGCATCGAACCTATCCAACGCGAACAGCTGCGTGTTTGTTTCCTTCAGTCGTGGACAGAATGTATGCTAGTGAGCTGGATGGATGGAGGAGACGGCTGCTGGAGCGTCGACGTGGACAAAGAGTGTGCTCGCGGACTGAGCATAAGTGGACGAGGATCCTCTAGAACATTGGTGTGAGAAGGCGTGCGTGATATGAGGCTGAACAAACAAGAAAGTCGGAACGCTGGAGTGTTGACATGGGCAGGAGGTGTGTTGTCGAGATCAGGAGGCAAGGAGGCGAATCTTCTAGAATCGGAGGTCATCAATCATACCCACCACATAGCTAACCAAACCCATATGTCCATTTCTTTCTTTAATGGCTAGGAATATGCCAACCGATGATTCCACAGACTGGATGAAGAGCTGGACGACGGGCTGAATGTTACTGGCATCTTTGGCATGAAAACGAGTCCGAATGAAGGTCCGTTTGAATATCGCAGCCTGTAGAGCAAAAACTAAATGCCACGCATGTCTGGAAATGTCACTTTAAACATTAATAAATCATAATATGGCGAGATTTGACCAAAATTCATATGATAAATGAATATATGCATACCTGGTCTGTTTGGTGGTCTGAATGGCGGAAAGAATAACTTATCATAGCAAAAGTAATGAAAATGACGCCACTCAGAGTAGACTTGATGATAAAAATTAGTGACAAAATGGACACCAACATTCCCCCAAACCGAAGATATGCTAGGTCCCACTGAGCAAAACAGAAAAGTTCAGGAAGAAGGCTAAGCTGCGGCAACAGCTGCCTTCGACTTGGAAGAGGAAGTGGTTTTAGCTTTAAGTTTATGGAGCTTCCTAAACTGGTCCTTCAAAGTGTCATACTTCATCCGGAGAGTAGTATGGGACGCTGCTCTGGCATTGACCAAGCATTCAATGCTTCTTACTTGTGTGCGTGGTGCCTTGTTTTCTTCTTGAAGCTCAGAGATTGTTTCCACATAATTTTGATTATGGTCTCTCAACCGTGCTATTACTTGGGTCAATCTATCCACTTCTTGCTGATTCAGAATGGGATGTTCTATGTAATGTTCTAGGACCTTTTGAGGACTCAACTTTCTTGAAGATGTCTCAAGAACAACTCTATGTTCTTCAAGAACTCTGTCTTTGGTGTGTGCAAGAGAACTTTCAGCAGCAGGGGCTTCAGACAATTGAGCAGATACATTGGCTAATGTGAGGAGAGGTGTTTAAAAAGTATGGTCATCTAACTGGTTGTTTGAATGTGATGGTTGAACGACAGACTGGTCATGACTTGTTCTCATGGATTTAGTGGGTATTGAAAAGAGTGGAGGTTCTGAAGTAGGATCACCAAGGGTAAGCTCAGGGAGGGCGATGAATGGACAAGTTGTACATCTCCTGAGGGATTCTCATCAAACCACACACACTTGGTGTCTTGTTCTGTTTGTGTAGAGGCTTGGGTAGGCTCACTAGTACAGGCTTGGAAACAATGGTGTTTTCGAGAAGCAGAGGATTTGGCAATAGGCTTCTCGATCAAATGAGGGTTTAGTATTTCAAAAACAAAATGATCCCAGGTTTTCCCTTTCTTTTCTAGCTGGTGAATGATCAAGATTTTAATAAGACAGTGATGGTACAAGCTACCAGAAGGATTAACAACATTCTTCCTGACCTAACTTGACATTTTCTCAAAACTTTTCAGGAAGTAGAATGGGAAATTGAGGGTCTAATTGTTAACAAAATGTGCTAGCAATCTAAAATGGTAGACTTTAAAAACAATAAACTTACCCTCACAAGTGATCAGATGGATGATGAAAGTCAAGGGATCTAAGTATTCCGCCTTAACCCACTCCCAGTGGAATCCTTTTGTTCCGGAGACATGTTGATATTCGGTCTTCAAAGCAAACTCGTGAGCCTTCCGTGGAAGGATGAGCTTCGTGGCTAATGCGATAGATTCTTCCGTCATAGAAAAAGTGAGATGGCCAACTTTGGTCGTCTTTCCATCAAATCCTTTGGAAAACAGTAGTGAAATTTTGTGGTCATAGCCTTGGAAACGACAGAGAAACAGACCCCACCCGGCTCGAAGAAATACCTCACGGCACTCTTTGAACTCGGGGATGCAAAGTAAATCCTGGTAACTTCCAGGTTCATGACGGATTGGAATAACTTAGGAAGAGTTCGAGGGATGGAGATAAATACAATAGGTGCAAGAAATTGCAGAGGATGCGGCTCAACAGAAAAGATGGATAGCGAATGGAATGGCGTGAAATTCACGCAACCATCAGTTTAAATTGAAGTCCGTTTGAATGGTTGAACGATAAACCAGATGCATGCTTGAGAGATCACACTTGCCATTCAAATATCTTGAATCGAGTGCCAACATAGAAATTTGTGAGTCAAAGAATACGTGTGGCCATGATATTTTCAACCATGTCCAAAGCCGAGCTTTGGATAGGTTGAATATAATTCTCAAAATGAAATTATAAACGTAGATTATACATGGGAGATCATGATAACTCGATTAATATGATGACAGGTCATACGATAGGACAATTAAAACCATATGGCGGTCATGCAATGATTCGAAATGATGCATAATCCATTCGTTTAATGGAGGCGAGATAGATAAGGGAATGAGACCACGTACAAAATTGACATTAGATTGATTCCTGACACAATTAGCCAATTAGATTTCTCAAATATTCAAATTTGGCCACCTTGGCATGTTTAATAAATCCATTATAAGCTATGGTTTCATTCGACACTTCATTCAGATCGTTATACATTTGCCTCGTTCGTCACCTCATTCGGATTGGCATTCGACCCGTCATTCAACCCTTCATACATACTTTTGTTTGTACAAGATTTGCTTGCTAATGTTGACTGAAGCTAATTTTGCAGGGAATTTCTGAGACTGTTAGTGCACAAAAGATGCTGTAAACTTTGCTTTTCTGGATCTTTCAGTTGCGTTTGTCATTGACTCCTTCTTCTACTATTTCACATTATTCCTGAAAATACCTATCATTTTATCAGAGATAAATAAATATAAATATTCAGAAAGTAAAAACAGTTATGATCCTCCCCCAAACCAAAAATATGGCGTGTCCTCAAGCCATCAAATAAAAATTGATTAATATTCAAATATTTTTAATGCATGGTTCAGGCAATAATCTAAAAAACGTTGTGATAATTCTCATAAGAAAATGAAAGATTAACTAATATATGTAGATGATTCAGATATGTACATTCATCAAAAGAATACAACAGTGCTTAAGAAGACCATATGAAGAATGATAATATAATTGATGTGAAATGCCATAGGAAAACTAGTCATCCATGACTCATTGTAAAGATTTCTTTTCATCCAAAGAATATAGATAAGGTTCACCGTAGAGTTTGTGAGATTAATTATAGTTATGGGTCCCATTTCTAGGATAATCATATCCTAGGTATTGTTTGAATTAGATGACAAGGTCCAAGTCCAACTTACAGCCATTATCTAATGACAATAAAAATAATTGGCCTAAACATGTGTTTGTATACTCAGGTTTTTATGAGCCATGTGAATAGAAAACCGTTAACCAAACCTCTTTTACCCGATATTGCCCCATTGCCAGCAGGCCTTTTTAGTACCCGGGCGAGTTTATCTTGGTACCATGCAATCATAGCCCCGCTACCAGCGAGCCTGTTCAGTACCCCGATGGGTTTACTTGCATTTACCGAGCTTCCTTGTTTAAGATTTTACTTAGCATGGACCCGCTTCCAGCGAGCCTGTTCAGTACCCCGGCGGGTTTGCTTCGTATAATGATATTTCTAGTAAGGAAGTTGGTTGGCACTAGAGTGTGCTAAGCCTGTTAAACACATAATTCAAATTTTAGCACGAACCTTATGAGTAACTTTATTTATAATGGCCCAAATTATAGATCATGTCAAAATATAATAACCTAAAGCTATTCTCTGACCTCTCAATTTATCTTCTTCATAAAAGGTCAGTAATGTTCCCCACAAAATAGAAAATATCACTCACTTTTGGGCTACTTTTTAAAAGTGCTTAAGAGACAAGTTTTGATAATGAGTCTAGGATGAGCTAGTAATCCACGGGTGTAAGATAGAGATTTTTTAAAATCATAGTAATTAAAGTGGATCTTAAGCAACTGTTCTAATGATAAATTAGAAATGTACATGTCTGAATCAAATATCATACACAGAATCATAAAAGAAAGTGGTTAAAAATGATATCAAGAATGCTTTAGTTTTCATTATAAATTTTCAATTTTCAACAATAATCGAAAGAGAATGAGAACTAGAAGTATTTCTTTTAGAGCACTTCCCTTTTCAGATAATATTGCATGAATTGATCATAAAGATAGGGTTCTTGTAATTAAGCTGCAAAACCACTTGTTAGATGATTCAATTTTATTCAAAACACAAACATATGTATGAAGTTTAGGAAAAGGGAAAAGAGTCTTCCTGTTTTAATTTACAAAATTTCATAAGCTCATCATAAAAATGAATTTCCTGTAAAGAATGCAATCAATTGTTAGAAATTACTCTTTATTATTGAAAAATAAAAACATATTTACATATATACAAAGGAAGATAACCCAGAATTATTCAAAGACTAGGAGAAGGAGGAATGACTTCCTCTTCTACCAGCTCCATTTCCTCTTGTTGTAAGGCATTCTGCACAAAATCTTGTTTAGATATTGGTTGATGATAAAGTCTAAGTCTATGTCCATTTACAACAAAAGAAATTTGTGAATCATCAATTGTCTTAATTTTAACGGATCCATTATCAAAAGTTGTAACAATTTCATATGGACCCATCCAACGAGTAGTTAATTTACCTTTAAAGTTTGTGTACCTTGAATCGAAAAGTAATGCCCAGTCTCCAATTTTGAATTGTTTTTGTTTAATGTATCTATCATGCCACTTTTTTGTTGGTTTTGTATTAAGATTGTGCGTTGAATAGCATCTTGCCTAATCTCGTCGAATTCATTTATTTGCAGGATTTGTTGTCTTTGTGCTTCTTCTAGATTCGTCCCTAATTGTGCAGCCATACGAAAGGTTTTGACTTGAAATTCAATAGGTAGAAGAACTTGTTTACCATAAACGAGTTCATAAGGTGTGTGGCCGGTAGTGTTCCTCCATGTTATTTTGTAATCCCACAAGGCTTCTGGGAGCCTATCTGCCCAGTCCTTGTGGTGTAACTGAATGGTCTTAGTCAAGATTGCTTCTAATACTTTGTTAGTGGATTCTACTCGACCATTGGCTTGCGGGTGATATGGTGAAGATTTACAATGTCTAATACCATATTTTTCAGTAAGCTCTTTCATTAATTTGGAGCTAAACTGAGATCCTTGATCGGTTACAATTTCCCTAGGTACACTAAATCGAGTGAAGATTTCTTCATATATGAATTCTACCACAAATTTATTTGTGGCTCGGAATAAATCTTTGTCTTCTACCCACTTGGTGACATAATCTGTACAGACTAGAATGTACTTCTTCTTGCGAGACATAGGGGAAATTGGCCCAACGAAATCTAGAGCCCATTTTTCAAAAGGCTCAATCATAACTTGGGGTTGTAAAGGAATCTCATCGGATGGCATAGGTCTACCCATTATTTGGAAACTGTCACACCCCTTGACATACTTGGCAGCATCTTTGAAAATGCTTGGCCAATAATACCCAGAGTGCAACACTTTGTATGATGTTCTCTTATCAGAAAAATGCCCACCACAAGGTCCACCATGACATGCATGAAGGATCTCTACCATCTCATCCTCTCGTACACATCGTCTATTAATAAGATCAGGACCAGTACGAAAGATATCATTATCCACCCCGGAATAATTGGAACTTTGAACTATGATCCTACGTTTCTCGGGTGGGGACAAATGGTTTGGTAGCTTTCTAGTTGTTGAATAATTGGCTATGTCTGCAAACCATGGGGTTCGAATAGACACAATGAACAAATGTTCATCTCGGAAGCTATCATCGACAGGACTAGCATTATCACCAGTTTGAATTCGAGAGAGAAAATCTACTACCATATTCTCTCGACTGGGACGATCAACAATGGTGATGTTAAATTCTTGTAACAAAAGAAGCCACCGAGTTACTCTGCCATTGGTGATAGGTTTATTCATTAAAAACCTGATGGCAGAGTGGTCAGTGTGTATAAAAATCTCATATCCTGTGATATAATGACGAAACTTGTTGATGGCATAGACTACTGCTAGAAACTCTTTTTCAGTAACAGTGTATTTCGATTCTGCAGGAGTCAAATTTTTACTAGCAAAGTAAATGGCATGTGATGTTTGTCCTTCTTTTTGACCTAAGACTGCCCCTATAGCTATGTCAGAGGCATCAGTGGATATATGGAAAGGAAGGGACCAATTTGGGCCCCTAAGTATTGGTGCCACTGATAGCGTTTCCTTCATAGTTTCGAAGGCATGTTGACATGGTTCAGTCCATTGGAATTATGTGTCTTTCATGAGTAGTTTGAACATAGGTGCGGCTATCTTAGTGAAATTTTCAATAAAACGTCTATAATATCTTGCATTGCCAAGAAAACTTCTCACTTCCTTCAGAGTTTTTGGAGGAGTAATATTAACAATTATATCTATCTTGGAAGGATCCACCTTGATACATTGAAGGGAGACATGATGTCCCAGAACTATGCCTTCAGTTAGTAACATTTTACATTTTTCATGACTAAGAGCTAAGTTTGTTTCTTGGCACCGAATAAGAACTGTTTTGAGATTATCAAGGGCTTCTTGTAAGGTATTACCATAAACTGTAAAATCATCCAGATAAACTTCTACACAGTCGTGTATAAGGTCGGCAAAGATTCCTAGAACTTCCTGTTGGAAAGTAGCAGGTGCATTACATAGGCCAAACGGTAACACTCGATAGGCATATGTCCCCCAAGAACAAGTAAAGGTTGTCTTTTCTTGATCCTCAGGTGCTATTAGTATTTGATTGTATCCACTATACCCATCAAGGAATGAAAAATATTGTTTCCCTGATAAGGTATCTAACACCTGATCGATGAAAGGCAATGGGAAGTAGTCCTTAAAAGTGGCCTTGTTCAGTTCTCGAAAGTCAACACAGATACGCCATTTCCCTATGACTTTCTTTGGAACTACCACCAGGGGAGACACCCATTTACTGTTGGAAATTGGGTAAATGAAACCAGCATTAAGGAGTTTTTGTAATTCATCATTTACTATATCCTTTAGGGCTAGATTCATTCTTCTTTGGGGCTTCCTAACAGGAGGTATGTTCGAGTCTATGTAAATGTGGTGGATACAGGTATCTGGGTGTATACCTTTCATATCGGTATATTTCCATGCAAATGCTCCAGTTTGACTCTTGAGAAATTTTAGTAATTGTTTTTGCTGACTCTCATCTAAACTTGCATTTATATGTAGAAATTTGTCAGTACTAACCTTGCAAGGTATGGTATAGGATCCTAGGTGTTCTTCGATTGCGAAGACACGGGGTGTACTCATAAATGTTGAGAGGCTCATGTTTTCTTGGAATTCATCTCCAAAGATTTGGTCAAGTTGGGAGAAAGACTGAGGAAAGTCTACACCTATCGTGGAAAAGATAAATTGGTTCAACACATTCTCAGTATTTTGCTCTTGAAGTGCCCGAGAGAAATCAATAACAAGGGAAATTTATTCCAAGTTCTCATTTCCAAAAGGACAATCTAACCAAAACAAGTTTTCAGTTACTGGATGAGTTGGTGGGTATAAAGCTAGTTTTCTTGTAGATAACCCATCAGAGACAATCATCTCTCCATCCCTACATCCTATAAATGCATTGACAGTAACCAACCAAGGTATTCCTAAAATAATGGGGTGACCTTTGGAAGGGTCTTTTGACTCTATGACCATGAAGTCCACGGGATATTCCCATGAAACTACTGATACATTGATGTCATCTAAGATCCTGGTAGGTTGAACCATAGTGCGATCTGATAATTCTAGCATTGTTGGGGTAGGGCGGAGGAAGTGTCCTAAATTGAGAGTTTCTAAAGCTATGGTAGTCATCAGGTTGATAGTAGCTCCTAGATCAATAAGTGTGTTTCCTATAGCGGTTTTATTGATGATAACAGTCACCACAGGGTTCCCTGGGTTTGAATACTTTGGGATTCTAGGTTGGTCTGCTGTGCAATCTGAAATTTCTCCTATTACATGAATCGTCGGAGGGTCTTTTTTCTTTCTCACTAGTTTTTTAATACAGAGTTCCTTTATTACTTTACTATAGATTGGGATATCCTTAATGGCTTGTAATAAAGGGATCTTAATATAAATATTTTTCAATTCGTTAATGATATCATACTCTAGATAAGTTACAGGTTTTTCTATTACTAGACGCTCCGGATATGGAGGTGATTTTTCCCTTGGAATTACTTCTTTATGGGGATGGTTGTGTGTTGAAGATTTAGGAATAGCCACATCTTCAAGAATGGCATCATTCAAAACTTCGGTAGGTATGTTTTCTTCTTCGTTTTCTTCTTGGATAACAACTGATGACTTGGGATAATCTTACAGAAATCTTCCAGACCGTAGTTGAATTTCATGTATTGGTGCGGTCGAAATGGCATATGATGGAAGAGGTAACAACCCAATGCTGTTGAGAGCTTGGGTTAGTTTGTTGTTAGGATTCGGTATCGGTTGTGCAGGTAATATTGTGGGTTTTGGAGGATTCATGTTCTGGAAATGGTGAGGTTGATTGGGGATAAGGGGTAGTGAAGGAGGTGTAAATCCAGGCAAAAGTTGTTGAATATTAGGTGGGTAAGGATAGTGAGGCATAGGAGGAGGTGGTTGAGCATAAGCTTGTCCTCTCCACCCATGTGGCCATTGTTGTTGTTGGGTGTTTTGAGGAGGGTACTGCGGAGGCCAATTCTTCCAACCTGAAGTATTCCATTGTTGAGGGGGTTGATAAGGATAGTAATAGGGTGGAATTTGTGATGGGTCCTGATATGATGGTTGATCTCTAGGTTTTCAAGGCCTCCTAGATGAGTCACCAAATTTTCCACTCTTATACATAGCTTGCAACCCCGGTAATGATGGACAATTATCAGTTGGATGTTCTTCTGTACAAAGGTGACAAAGTGAAACATTATTCAATGGGAATTCTCGTTGAGGATGTTTAGTTCTACACCTAGGACAGAAAACAATCATTGTTGCACGCTCTTTATCTTGCCTCTTTTTATCTTGTAGTGCATCTAGTTGAGAACCCATGGCTCCTAAGATATCTGTTTTGAAATTTTCCAATAGGTTTCCCAACTCTACCCTTGTAACTCCACCAGGACTGGATGTGCCCCCTTTCGGGTTCCTAGCATAAGATTCTCGAAAATGTCTTCCACCTTTCCCTCTGCTCCTAGAGTAATTCCTACATAGTTCACAAATCTGTGCAAAAGGTTGATGAGAAATATCTTCTGCTTCCATGAGATTAAGGTTCTCTAAGAATTCTTCTAAGATTCCCTTGAGGAAGAGTGGTCTTACTGCATCTTCCCGAAGATCACTATATTTAGATTTATGCAACACATAGTTAAATCTCTCGAGATAGTCTTCTAGGCTCTCATCTTCAAGTTGTTTAATTTTAAAGATATCATTGTGAGAGTCTTTAGGTCTATAGTAATCCTGATATTTCCGTAGGAATGCATTCTTCATGTCTTCCCAAGTTCTAATACTAGACTCTCCTAATCCCATAAACCATCGAAGAGTATCTTTCAATGTGGCAGGAAAGAGTTTTAGTTTTTGACCATCTTGTAGGTAATTATAACTCCTACACAAAATGTCAAACTCGAATAAGAATATATCTAGATCCTCACTACTCTTCCCATCGAAGGTTGGTAGTGAGGAGGGAGGGATATTTTTCATAGTTACATCTTGTGCAGTGTCTAAGATAGGGAATCCAAAAGTACCTTCGGTCCTAACCTCTCCTTCTAATTCATCTTGTCGGACACGATCCTCATTTTCATCCTCCATGAAGATTCGATTGTCAAAGAGAGAATACCTAGGTGGATCCTTTCTTGGTTAATATGGGATGTCCCAACGTTCTGTTTCAAAAAGAATATTCTTCTTTTTAGGAGGAGAATTCCGAGCTATGTGGGTATCCAGTTTTGAAGGTCCTACCTTTGTTGTCTCAATCTGTGAGATGACGATGTTCACAAAATTCTCAAAAAGAGCGTCTACTTGTGCAGGATCGACAAAATCTACTAAGTTTGGACCACCTACTATTGAAAAAGTAGTGTCTTTGGGTTTTTGGACTAATGGAGGGTTGGAAGGTTCTGAAGTTTTATCCTTTGGAGTTTCCTATTGTCTACGTTCAATCTCAATATGAGTTTGAGGTTCCTGTGGAATTTCTTTATGAACAGATTTTTCTGATGTCCCTATGGTTTCTCCTAATTGATCTCTAGAAAGGATTTCCTTTGCTTTCCAAGTGGGATTGTCCCCTTTAGATGTCTTCCGATACCTTTCTGCTGAGTTAGTAGTTGAGGTGGCACGCCCCCCGTATAGGTTAGTAGGAATTTTAGTGGGAATTTTAGTTTTAATAAATCTACCTTGCGAGTCTCTTTAGTTTTTAAGAGAAGGTCCTATTTATCTATGACTAAATTCTACCTATCTATCTACAACTGAATTCTACCTATCTATCTACAACTCCCTGACAACGGTGCCAAAATGTTGAGGTGTATGAGTTGTCTTAAAGCAAACACCTAAATATTTAATTATCGACCAAGGTTGATAATCTTAGAGTTGAGGCACAGTATATGCTAAGGTAGAATGGAACCTAATTTTCGGCTTGTCAGACCTTAGAAATGTTTAAAATAAAGAAAAGATCGAAAGATATTTCAAAATGAAAAATCGAGGCAAACTTCAAAAAAAGAAGATAACAAATGAACTAACTAAACCAACCGATCATAATAGTATCAAATCATACTACTCTACTCTATGATTAAACAATGGAAATTACTCATTAAAGAGCAAACTATTTTTATAAGAATGGAAACTACTTAATCAATTCTCCAGATTCTAATCTAGGAATTAGAAACAACTGTAAATGAAATCAAAGAACTATCTATGAAATGACTTAGTTTAATAGTAAATTACATAAACAGAAAGCCAAGTTAAAAGCAAAACTACAAACTATTAATGAACTCAATAACTACTTATGTATTTAGTTAATACTTCAAAACTATACTAAAGTATCTAATTCTAATTCCATTCTCCTTGATGTTGTATGTCAAATGTGATAGGAACTGGAGTGAATGGGTCGTAATGACTTTCAAATGTAATAGCAAAACAAAATGGAATTAAATCTAACCTAATTTCAATAAAGAGATGTAAACTACAAAGAGTCTAATTACAGTTAACCTTAAACATTATGATCTATCTTCTATCCATAAGAAAAATGATATAAAACTAATGAAATCTAGAAGCGAGTAGAAAACTTAAAAGATGTTTATTTTTGGATTCAATTTGGAAGCAAGTAGAAAACTTGATAAAGATATGTTATATAGAAGCAAGTAGAAAACTTGATAAAGATATTTACTTTTGATCCAAATTCTATTTCATGAACATCTTCATTATTTGAGCGAACGAGAAATTGATCCTATACTTAACAAAGAAACTATCGAAATTCACATAACTTGGAGAATGAAATTATTAACTCTAATTTGAACTAAATCTTAAGAACATGTAATAAACTATAATAAGAATAAAACTCATAATTTTTGAAATAACAACATATTAGTAAATCAATTATAAAAGGCATAACTCAAAAGACACTTAAAATAAAGTGAAGGAAAATGAGATGGAGATTAAGAATAATGACAAACTGAATTAAAATTCTTATAGAATATAAAGCAAAGGCCTAATTATGGTTAAGAATGCTAGTTAGAAGAGAGAAGATTACAATTCGAAAACTTGAAAAACTCAATTCAAAATAAGCATAAAACAGTGCAGAAAGAATAAAAGTTTGAAAGACAATCCGGATGACTGTCTGAATGCGAGTCTGGATGGAAGAAAATGAATTAAACTAAAGAAAGAGGCAGTTTTGATGATCTTAACGTAAGCTGGCGAATGCAGATGAGCCTACAGTGCAAAGAAGTCAGTGAGAAGACTTCTGAGAAGTTACGATAATAAGAAGCAATCTATTCTAATCATTATCTAAGAGATGAACTATTTATATTATATGCTAAAGCAAGACTGAGGTGAGATAGAGAATTAACCTACAGCTACATAACAGAAGCTAATGGAACTAATTTTAACTATAACAAAACTTGAAACAACTTCTAACTAAACTCTATCTAATCATGAAAAACTGAAAACAAACTACAGAACGCTATGCTTGGTCGACCACTATTAACTCTGGAAAAAGAAATTACTTTAGCAACAAAATACAAATTACAGAAACATAAGAAAATGACATGTACAGGAAAAACGAAATTAATTACACACACTCGAAATGAACTAGCTATTTGCACGAAAGAAAATACAGAAAACATAAACAAAATCTCCGGTTGATGAGGGGCCCTTCCGAGCAATCAGAGATGGAAACTAAATCGACTTAGTCACTAACAATAGAGCATCAACGAACTAAAACTTTCATTAACTAAGAAAATTACAAAGTGCTTGTAGCTCAAAGGACTAACAGTTTTTAAAAATCTAGAGACTTAGACTCTCGCTTAAGACTAACTCGTCTGAGTCACAAAGACAGTTATTTATACAATTTTACAATGGAGAGAGCAAGTCGACCCTTTAGTGGTTGACTTTTCTAATAATAGGCAATCTTTAAACGGCTGCATGGTGGCTCATGACAACGCAGAGGTCGCGTGCCTGCTTTCACGGCGTCAACCCTATCTAACGCGAAGAGCTGCGTGTTTGTTTCCTTCAGTTGTGGGCAGAATGTATGCTGGCGAGGTGGATGGACGAAGGAGATGGCTGCTAGAGCATCAATGTGGACAGAGCGTGTGCTAGTGGATTGAGTGTGGGCGGACGAGGCTCCTCTAGAACATCGGCGGTGAACAGGCGTGTGTGATATTAGGTTGAATGAACATGAAAGTTGGAACGTTGGAGTGTTGACATGGGTAGGAGGTGTTGTCGTAGCTAACCGAACCCATGTGTCCATTTCTGTCTTTAATGGCTAGGAATATGCCAACCAATGATTCCGTAGACTAGACGAAGGGCTGGACGACGGGATGAACGTTGCTGGGTCTTTGGCGTGAAAACGAGTCCGATTGAAGGTCCATTTGAAGATTGCAGCCTCTAGAGAAAAAACTAAATGCCACACATGTCTGGAAATGTCACTTTAAACATTAATAAATCATAATATGGCCAGATTTGACCAAAATTCATATGATAAATGAATATATACATACCTGGTCTGTTTGGTGGTCTGAATGGCGGAAATAATAACTTATCATAGCAAAAATAATGAAAATTACGCCACTCAAAGTAGACTTGATGATAAAAAAATAATGACAGAATAGACACCAACAGTCTCTACATTACTAATCTGATCTATTTCCTGCTACCTTGAATGTCGCGACAAGCTATCGATCTACCATTCATTGCTAGCCACCCTGTGAGTCTATTGCATGCGATGTGAGTATACATATCCGTTCCATGATATCTGACAGCTATTCCAAATTACAAAGGGTCCATTCTGAGCCTGTGTCTGCCTTGCGGGTCCATTTTAAGCATTACGGGTTTACAATATCCCTCAAGCAAATTCATTTGGGCACATAACAAATTAGGTTATGAATTTAATTAGGGCATGTTTATTACAATTATAAATTGCATTTGTTAACAAGAATTCAATATTATTTACAAAAAATGAGTGTAATCTGTGACTGGTATCTATTCCAAATGGTTTATCCTGTGACTGGTAACAAGATAACCATAGTCACAACAATTGATTCTAGCACCAGTAGTCAATTCCGAATCCAGTTGATTATCCGGTTTAAGTTACGAAAACGATAACCATAGTCACAGAATATAAATCTATGTGGTAAACTGATGTCGTCTTCCCAATTGATTCCATGTAAATCAATGGTGTCTTCACGGCTGTACGGAAAGGCTAATGGGCAGAATTCAAACGAAGATTAAAAAAAGTTATACAAGACTCTAAAAAGTTATTAAAACGTATCAATACCTTTGCGGTTTCTTTATAGTCATTATTCAAATAAATATAATTTTAGATCTATTTCAATTTTGTAGTCATTTATTTGAATGTAATTTTAGGTCTATTTCAAATGAAAAATTATATTAATTTTTTTATTAAATTTCAGAAATAATTAAAAAAATGTTTATTAAATTAATGTAAAGTTATCTCAACCAAGTTTATAGTTGAGTATTCTTCATATTATAGATTAATTATTAATATACAGTATATTTGCATACTATTAATGTCATTTTATGTTTTTTTCCATTAATGTAATGTTCTGGAAATGAGTATTTCAATTAATTTAAGGTTATCCAAATAATTATTGTAATGTTCTCCAAATGAGTCTTCCCACTAGATTAATTATTAATACTGCTTATATTGACAGATTATTAATGCTATTTTGATTAATGTAATGTTAATAAATTTTGATTATTAATGTGATTTTGATTATTATTGTGTATATTAACAGATTTTGGATTAATGAAAATATAAGAAATAAGATATAAACACACATATATATATATAAACATATACAATTAAAACAAATTGACAATATACCATTCTATCAATAAAAGATGCTTTATATATTCACAGAATATAAATCTCTGTGGTAAACCGATGCTGTCTTCCCAATTGATCCGGTATAAATCAATGGTGTCTTCACGGCTTTGGGCATAATTCAAAGGAAGATTAAAGAATAAAAAGTTATACATGACTCTAAAATGTTATTAAAACGTATTACTACCTCTGCTGTTTTTTATAGTCATTATTCAAATAAATATAATTTTATATTTATTTCAATTATGTATAATTATTATTCAAATAAATATAATTTTAGATCTATTTCAAGTAGAATAATTATATTAATTTTTTTTACTAAATTTAAAGAATTAAAAAATGTTTATTAAATTAATGTAATGTTCTCCAAACAAGTTTTTAGTTAAGTATTTTACATATTGTGGATTAATTATTAATATATAATATATTTACATACTATTAATGCCATTTTATTTTTTATTCAATTAATGTAATGTTCTCCAAACGAGTCTTCCCATTAGATTAATTATTAATATTGTGTATATTGGCATATTATTATTAATGTAATGTTCTAGAAAAATCATATTAGCAGATTTTGTATTAATGAAAAATATAAAAAATGGGATGTAATATATATAAAATAAAAGATGCTTCATATATATTTATATATAATGGAATGTTCTCTAATAAGAATATAGTTGATTATTTTTAGATTGGGTATTAATTAATATTGAATATATTTTGGTATATAAAAATATATATTTTCCATATAAAGAAAATAAATATATAAATAAAAATAATTTTAAAAACTAACCAACAATATTTTCAAAATAATGCTTTACCATTCCACCTATGTTAATGTATTTGATTTTTTATATAAAAAATATTAAATATTTTTTTTATTTTTTAAGATATAAATATAATATTTTATATTTATTTGTATATAATATGAATATTATACTTATTAAATAAAGGGACATGCTAAATTGATTGTTGCAATATACAACTTGGAAAAGTAAAAAATGATATAATTTATAATAATTAAAATAAAAATAAAAAACATTTTATAATGTATAAGTAATATTTAGTATAATTTTTCAATTGTATTTTTTTTTAAATTTATTAGATTATTGGTTTAGAATTTTTATTGTTTTAAATTATAGTTAAATGTTTTGAAAAGAAATTTAAAAAAATAAAGATTGTGATTTAAAAAATAAAGATTGTGATTTAAAAAATAAAGATTGTAATTTAAAATTTTGAAAATCAGATAATTAAATTGCTTTAACATTATTAAATATATTCACAATTTTTCAATATCTATAATTAAAAATGAATTTGTTTTCAATTTCTCCTTTAAGTAATATTATTTTATAAAGAAATACCAAACTCAATCACACATCTCTTTCTATATATATAATTTTCTTGTTTTATTTTAAAAAATAATTTTTTTTATATAAAAAATCCCTTCAAATTTATGAAATGGATTATATCTATATTCCTCTTAAAAAAGAAATAAAAATTAAGAATGGATAAAATCGATATCCTAAAATAAAAATATAAAACTAAAGATTATTTTTCTTTCTAAATAATATTTTTTTTATCTTTTAAAGTATTAAATGTTACATGATTCTTTTTAACAATATTAATTATGAAAAATAAGATATAATATCAATCACACCTATTATTATTCCATATATAATTTATTATAATAAAATATTATGATTCTTTTTACAATAATACTTATGTAAAAGAGTTAAAGAGTTGATATAATATCAATAATATTTAGTTAATTATCATTTTATATAAATTTGATTAAATATATTTTTATATAAATATGGTTTAATTTTTAAAAATTAAAATAATTATTTATAATACTATATTAAAGAATCATTAAAAAATAAATTTAATTTTCAACAGTTTTCACTCATTGAAAACAAATTCTACAAAGTAATTGTCATACATAGAATGATATATATTTCTCCACCAACACAATGCAACATTAAATATTCCTTCTTCAAACTTGGCTCTTAGGTTTAATTTATTAACTTACATTTATATTCTTTATTTTACACTTCTATTATATCTCAAAACATACATACAACCCATTTATGATTTAATTATGTGATAATGTTATATGATGTTTTTTTTATCTAATTTGGATTTATGATTTAATTGTATGGTAATGCTATATGATACTTAATATCTAATTTGGATAAAAAATAGGTATGCAAATTTTTTAATGTTTTTCAATTTAAAAAAATAGGATATTTACTCATAAAACTCATAAGGACTTAATTCTTATACCATTAACATTAATGCCAATGGATTAATAATATTAACATTAGAAAAAATTACCATTAATGTTTATATTTAATCTTAACATAACCGTATAACCTTATTAAATAATTAACTCTTAGAAACAATCTTTTAGAATTATTATTCATGGCTTTCACATTTTGACATATCTTAGAAACAATCTTTTAGAATTATTATTCATGGCTTTCACATTTTGACATAATATTGAAACATTATTTCCTCGTATTACTTATTAAATGTTTCATTTCTACGTTGTTTCTTCTTAATTGTGGTTATATCAAATATGAATATATTAACATTAATATTAACTCTAATGTTATGAACATTAAAGTCAACCTTAATAATATCATTAATATTAATAATATTAATAATAACACTAATACCACATTAATGTTAAGAACATTGAAATAAAAAATGGTCAAAACATAACTCAATCATAACTAAATCTTGATAAAGAGTATTAAATTCAACCGTGGTACACCAAAGTCATGGTTCCATGGTTAACAATATTACTAAAGTCAACCATAACCAACCATAATCGGCTATGGATAACCACCATGGACAACCATCATTGACTATATTCAAGCATAGTCAATAATGAGAAACCATATTCAACCATGGTTAACCATGGTCAACCGTGAATAACCATGCTCAAGCATAGTGAACAATGGCGAACCATAAACAACAATGGTTAACCAAAAGTTAACCAAATTCAACCAAAGTTAGCCATGGTCAATCAAAATTCAACCAAAGTAAACCATGGTCAACCATAGTCAACCATTGTTAACAATAGTCAACCATGGTCAACCATAGTCAACCAAAGTCAATCAAAAGTCAACCATGGTCAACCAAAGTGAACCATGGTAACCATAGTGAATCATTGCCAACCAAAGTCAACCATAATAAACCAAAGTTAACCATGGCAACCAAAATTCAACCATGGTTAGCGAAAGTCAACCATGTCCAATCAAAGTCAACCATGGTCAACCAAAATTATCAAAAATCAACCGTAGACAACCAAAGCTAACCATGGTCAACTAAAGTCAACCAAATTCAACCATAGTAAACCAAACTCAACCATAGTTAGCCATAGTCAAGCAAATCCAACCATGGTCAACCAAAATCAACCATGGTCAACCAAAGCCAATTATGGTAAACCAAAGTTAACCATGGTCAACCAAAATTCAACCAAAGTCAAGCATGGTCAATCAAAGTCAACCATGGTTAACAAAGTCAATCATGGTCAACCAAAGTTAGCCATTATCAGCAAAAGTCAACCAAAGTTTACCATGGTTGACTTTGGTTAACCATGGTTGACTGTGGTAAACTTCGGTTGACCATGGTTGATTTTTTTACTCTGGTTAATCATGGTTGACATTAGTTGACCATGGTTGCTGATGGTCAACTATGGTTTACTTTATTTGACTATGCTTGACTATGCTTCACTTTGGTTGACCATGGTTGACTATGCTTGACCATGGTTGACTATGGTTGACCATTGTTGCCTATGGTTGTTCATGGTTTACCATGACCAAAATCAACCATAGTCAACTAAAAGTAAATTAAATTCAACCATGGTCAACCATAGTTAACCTTAGTGAACCATGGTTAAGCAAAGTCAACCATGATTAACCAAAAGTCAACCAAAGTCCACCATGGTTAAACAAAGTCAACAAAACGCAGCCATGGTCAATTAACGTCAATCATGTTGAACCAAAGTCAACCCTGGTCAACCATAGTCAATCACGTTGAATCATAGTCAATTTGTCTACCGAAGTCAACTGAAGTCAACCAAAAATAAACTAAATTCAACCATAGTCAACCATATTTAACCAAAATTCAACCAAAGTCAACCAAACACAGCCATGGTCAACTAACATCAATCATGGTGAACCAAAGTCAACAGAAGTCAACCCTCGTCAACCATGGTGAATCATAGTAAATTAGTATAGCATAGTCAACCATAGTCAACTGAAGTCAACCAAATTCAATGATAGTAAACTAAAATCAATCATAGTCAACCATTATTAACCATATTCAAAAGTCATACAAGATAAACCAATAATTGATTATGGAAAAAAGTCAACCATAGTCCACCATGGCTATCCATAATCAACCAAAGTCATCCAAAGTCAGCCATAACTAATGAAAGTTGAAATCATAGTCAAACATAGTCAATCAAATTCAACCCAAGTAAGCCAAAGTTAACCATGGTCTACCATTGTCAACTAAACTCAACTATGGTAAACAATAGTCAGTCATGGTCAACCAATAATCAACCATGGTCAACCAATGGTCAACTATAGTCAACCAATGTCAACCATTATCAACCACACTCAACCATGGTCAACGAATAGTTAGTCATAGTCAAGCAATGGTCAACCATAATTAACCATTGTTAACCAATAGTCAACCATGGTTAACCATAAGTCATCCAATAGTCTTGACCAATGGTAAACCATAACCAATGGTCATTTAATAATCAACCAATAGCTAACCAATGTTTAACCAATAGTCAACCATGATCAACCAATAGTCAACCAATGGTAAACTAATGTCAACCATTGTCAACGATGGTCAACCATAGTCAACCAATTATTTACTATGGTTGACCAATGATTGACCATTAGTTCACATTGGTTGACTATTAGTCAACGGTGACTATGGTTTACCTTAGTTGACCATGGTTTACATTGGTTTACCATTGCTTGACCATGGTTAACCATTGGTTGACTCAACCAATGGTTAACACTGGTTGATGGTCAACTAAGGGTTGACCAATTGGTTTACCATTCATTGATAATTGGTTGACCATTGGTTATTATTATTATTTTTAATTAATTAATATGGCTTGCTAATTATTATAATAATAAGAACTCAAGAATCCTTATTATTATTATTATTAATTATTTTATTTTTATAATAACAGTTAATATAAAAACAAAAACTCAACAATCATTCTCAATCATTCTCTGCACAGTAAACTAGCAAGCCATATATTAATATTAATAATATGGCTTATATATGCGACATATATCAACCATGGCCACACATTAAATGTGGTTGATATACTTGATCAGTGTATATAAGCCATATTATTAATATGGTTGGCTAGACATTAATAAACATTTAAACATTCATAAACATTAGTCAACATTATATTTTCAAAATAATTGAAACTATGTATTTATGTTGTGCAATGCTAAACATTAGTAATATTAGTTTACGCTAGACATTAAACATTAGACATTAGTTTACAATAAACATTAAACATTAAACATTAATAAAGACATTAACATTGAGATTATTAGCATTATAAAGCCTAATAAAAGTAAACATTACACATTAATAAACATTAGATATTATTAAACATCCCACTTTAAACATTAAATATTAATAAACATTAGAAAATATTAATAAAGACATTAGGATTGCCATTGTTAGTATTATAAACATTAATAAAAGTAGACATTACACATTAATAAACATTGGAGATTATTAAACATCACACATTAAACATTAAATTTTAATAAATATTAAATTTAGACATTAGACATTGGACATTATTAAATATTATTAATATTAAGCATTATTAAACATCGGAAATTTTTTAATAAAGACATTAGCATTATTACACATTAGAAAACATTAAACATTAAAAAACATTACTAAAAGCATTAACATTGGCATTATTAGTATTATAAACATTAATAAAACTAGACATTAGACATTATTAAACATTACGGATTAATCATCACACATTAGACATTAGGCATTGAATATTAATAAACATTAAATTTACACATTAGACATTAATAAACATTTAAACATTAGTCAACATTGTATTTTCACAATAATGGAAAATATGTATTTATGTTATGCAATGCTAAACATTTGTAAAATTAGTTTACATTAAGCATTAGACATTAGTTTTTCAACGGAATGGTACGTTGAGCAAACCGTCAGATGTCTCAATGGAATTGAGCCCAGGTGGATGGAATGATATCCATGTATCCCCACCATCATACCACCATATTAGTTTACAATAAACATTATACATTATATATATTAAACATTAATAATAATAATAATAATTATTATTATTATTATTATTATTATTATTATTATTATTATTAAACATTATATATTATTAGCATTATTAGACATTATTAGAATTATTTTTCATTATTTTTATTTATAATTATTATAATTATATTTTCTTATTTATAATTATTTTTATTATTATAAAATATTTTAAAAACTATTATTTTATTATAATAATAATAATAAAATTAGAATATAAACAATTATTATTATTATAAACAATAATAAAAAAATAGAATATAAATGATCATTATTAAATAAATAAATAAATTATATTATTATTATTATTATTACAAATCTTTATTTAAATTATTTTCATTTCTTATTATTTTTCTTATTTTAATATAATTATGTTTTCTTATTTATAATAATAATAATTATAATAGAATATTGTTTTTTTTTATAATAATAATTATTATTATAATAAAATATTGCTTTTTTATAATAATAATTATTATTATAATAAAATATTGCTTTTTTTATAATAATAATAATTATTATAATATAATTTTTTTTATAATAATAATAATTATTATAATATAATTTTTTTTATAATAATAATAATTATTATAATAGAATTTTTTTTATAATAATAATAATTATTGTAATAAACTATTTCAATATTTGTTATTATTATTATAATTAAATTATTATTATTACAAAATATTTAATTATTACTCTAAATTATTTATAATTTATTAAACATAATTATAAATTAATTATTTTTATAAAATAATTAAAATAATATTAGTTATTAAATAATTAATTAGTATTATAAATTATTTATAATTTATTAATTACAATTATAAAATAACTATTTTTATAAAATATTTAAAAATAATATATATTAATTTAAAATATAATACTTATTATTATTATTATTATTATTATTATTTTCACAATCATAATATTAATATTAAAATTCACGAAATATTCCCTGTTGTCAACTAGCAAGCCATATTAATATTAATAATATGGTTTATATATCAATCATTGTCACAAATTTAAATAGTGTTAATATACACCGATCCGCGTATATAAACCATATTATTAATATTAATATGGCTTGCTAGTTTGTATATGGAATCAAAATCTATATTTAAATTTATTTAAAAAAAACTAAACATATATACTTTGGAGTCTAAAAAAAACCCCTAAGCATGTAATTTGGAGTCTAAAATATGTTTTATGCATTCCAAATTTTATTTGGAAAATATGGTTGTATCAAAATTTGGAGTGAGAATTTCCTTAAATATATTTAATTGAGATATTATTTTATTTTTGTTAATATTATAATATTATTTGTTTAAAGTTTTAAACAACATTTTTTAGGTTGAAATTAAAGAGAAATAAACATAGGCATTTCAGTGATATAGATATTGTTTATAGCTTTTCAATTAGCATTATGTTATTTGTAAGACTAGTAACAATACTAGTAAATACAAAAAAATATGTTTTTTTTTTTTTAATTTGAAAATTCTTGGAACTTGAAATATATTTCAAATTTGAGATATAGCAACATGGAAATAGAGATCAATAAGTAAGTATGGCTTATGGATTCAATGTATCTATTTTTTTAGTATTTATTAAGTAATAATGTGTGTGAGTTACATTCATTTAAAAGATTATGTGGAGTAATAACAAAAAATTCTTATGAAATGATTTATTTTTCTGTGTCTAGATTGTCATGTGATGGTAAAATTAATTGCACCTTTATGTTAAAAATTATATTTAAACCTTTAATGAAGTTTACCATATTCATACTATGTCCAAAATATTTATTGAATTTCAAATTCCATGGAAATTTCCATACATGAAGTGTCAATATGGTGGAATCTCAATACTGGATATCCAAAACCGCAACTTGAATAGATAAGAGAAAGAGATATAACTTGCAGGGAGACAAAAGGGTTATCATAGTTTGTGTTTCATAGCTAAACATCCACAAAAGCATAAGACATACTAAAGTAGAATAAAGCTCGAAGAAGAACCTCTATATCATGGCACAATGTTTATTTACAACATAGTGTATTATTATTTTTATATTTATATTGTAATTCTTAAGAATAATAAAAGCATGGTCTAATCCTTTAAGCATCTATGAAAAATAGTCATAACAAAGTAGAGTAGAAGAGGAAGGTAATTCTTTATAAATATGTGTTAGGGTATAATGTTCATTTACTCCTTTACTATAGTAGAATAAAGGAAAAATAGATCTTCTATATTAAGGCCCTTTAACCTACTTAGTACTTGAAACATTTTATGTTTGTGGAAAAACATTACTTTAACTTTTATTGTAAAGTTTTATGATAATGACCAAGGATGGTCAAGGATGACTGTAAATGAATAATATTATTTAATAAATTAAAATAGGAGACACCCACCCAAAGAGACTGTTGAAGAGTGTTCATTGACCCACTAGGAGGAATGGAAACTGGTGTAGAAGGCAATGGACAAGTGGCAGCATCTGCACTCACTTACTTAGAGCTATTGCAGGGGGGAACTTCCCTAAAAATGTGGTCATGTTCCCCAAGGATGGTGGAACTGAGCTGATGGCTCATTGAATGCAAAACTAACCCAAAAGACCTATGCAATCTTTTATAAGCCATCGAATTGAGCAAAGGCTCACAATTTTTTTCCTTGTGGTGTTAGAACTGAGCCCACAAGAGATTCGATGAGGGGAAGGTATGTAATGAGTTGCAGAGTAATACTATCTTATTCCAGCTGAGTGAAGAGGTAGTGTTATGTATGCAAGTCTATATGATTGTTGAAGTACATAAGAGTGATATGTATGCGAGTCTTCATGATTGCTGATGTACATATGAGTGGTTTGTATGAAAGTCTTCTTGATTGCTGAAGTACAAAGATAGTGTCTTGCTTCTACACAGTATCTTCATCCTAGTTGTTCAGTGAACAAGCTCGGAGGTCCACAAGCAAGTGATCTTGGCTGCTTTCTGGAGAAGGTTGGGAGGAACGGTCCTTTTTGGGTGTTTGTCCACCCTATCAATTATCAGGTTCTACTTGTTTTTATTTTATTTACTTCTAAACTGCTGATCATTTTCTAGAAACTGTATTTATATGTTAACATAGTTTTTCATATGTTTTTCCTAGATATCAGTTATCTGTTAGAAGTGATAGGTTACTGAACTGGTAGATTTTTTCTATACAATGCATGGATGAATAAAGATTGGATAAATATAGAATGATGAATAAATTTCTTCCTGTATTTTTCCTTTCACCATAGGTGATGTACTCTAGTACACGAAGATGTTTAATTAACATAGATTAGAGATAATAGATAGATTCTAAGCAAAAGAATAATTCTGTATAATATCTCAGTTATAGAATTCATTATTGTTTATTGTTTCTCATTAAAATATATATATTGTTTATGCTCAAATAGTTGATTTTGAAATTCAAGTAGCAAAGTTCATATTTAAATCATCATTGGTATTTACACAGAAATTACAGATATAAACCCTAGATTTGTAAACATTGCGAATAATGTACATAGATAGATTATCTTACACATAGAATGAACAACATACAATAAAAAGCCTTGTATCACTGATACATATAGAAGTTACAATATTTTAAAAAAAGTATACAAATGTATAATCCATATATTCATAAGAAACAAACATAATATACATAGTAGAATACTGCCCATTTACATAGCATGATTACTTATGTAATACACGGTATTAATACAAGCATCTTTAAACAGAGTATTATACTATCACAATATATACAAGGTCATTATAAATCTCTTTAAAATAAACAAGTATAATGTATATAACACATATCAAACTCTTATCAACTATATAGAAATAAACATCTTTTAAATATCCCTAGATAAACCCTACAGGAATCGATTCTCATAAAACAAAGTATGATATACAATAGTATATTAATAATTAAATAATACCAATCGAAACAGAGTTCTTGAAAACACATCCTCTTATGCAAATAACATGACTGATAAATTATATTATGAAATCATTTGATACTGCTCGATATCCCCATAAGGGATCAACGTGCTTTATACATTCATAATCAAATAGTTCAGGGTCGAACCCTGTAATGAGTGTACAACTTATATAACAATATCAACTATGTCGAGGGTCAAACCCTGTAGACATCAAATCTTTTTCAAATATCAAATAGTTATAGAATATAGTAAAAACACATTCAACTATAACAATCTTGTAACAAGAATTCGAGACCCATAAGGGCTCAACCTGAGTGCTGTAATATTATGAACCGGTTTAATACAACCCAGGAAATCATACCGCAAACTATAAACAGTAAAACCAAATCAATTTCTAATACAGTAGAAACAAATTTAGTGTCACAGAACGCATCAAGATCAGAGCTCTATGTCATCTATGGATGCATCGTAGCCATCATTTTTAAACAAGTTATCTAAAGAGTATAAATTCAAGGGTTCGAGACTCAAGGGAGAGCTCACCCAGTCTTAAATTATACAATATAAATTTATCAATACAAAACCTAAGAACTTGACAGGGTTTAGGGTTTAACCCTGAGAAATTCAACCATTTCGTAACCGAGAATTAAAACCATCGCAAAAACACAAATCGAAGCCCATTTTAGGGTATGGACAGGGTCGAACCCTGTTGAAACCAACTTGTTATCTTTTTAAAAACACAAGGTAAGACGTATCACATTAAGAAAATGAAACATACGAACTGTAATCCAGGGCTTAGCCCAAATCAAGATGTCACAAATATTTAAACGTTATGCAGATAGTTAAACAGCAAACAGACAAGAAGCTGAGAGTAAGAAAATGGCCATTACAAATACAAGATTTATAAAACAAATATCGAAGACAGTGAGCCAATGTATTTCCATTAAAGAAAAATATTACATTTGCAATATTACTGTTTAGTGAGGTCGAAGTTTCTCTAATAGTTAAACCTTGTAAATAAAATGGTTGGTCGAAAATCCAACCCTGGATTTTAGCCATCCACCATTTCATTTCTGCCCTAAGTTGCCTCGTGGCTCACTTAATAAACAAACAAACACTGGAGGAAGGAAACGGAAACAAACAACCCAAAATTTGTTGGCAAAGGTAACATATGGGAATGGAACCAAAGCTTACCATGGTTTCCCAACCACTGGAGTCTGTCCCTTTTCCTTAATAGCCAACACTGAAGTATACAAGTCAAGAGCAGGACACATGAACCTTGTTCCTGCCATTACAACCAACTCGTGGTTAAATGATGCACGCCATTGTACAATGAAGAAACCTCACAAACTGTAAACAAATGTTAAAACTTAAATAATAGAAGTTTACCTTTGTAGGATTCGAATTCAAGCAGAGAAGAAAACCAAGCAACTGAACCCCAATGCACGTCTCGAACACCATTAAGACACCACGATCCAACACTTACATTGTTGAACAACTTTTGCGAGTGGTGCTTTGGTTGCACAACAACCATAGTGGCCAAAAGGGCTCATCCCTCTACCTCAGCACTAGAACATACAACTAGTGCAAAGACCAAACCCCCAAACGTAGAGATAGGGTTTCCAACACTCTGTTAGCATTAACTCCAACTTCACATGGTCGAAATTAATGCTCGAACTGTCATCCACTAGCATTTTGATTTTAAGCCACTTTTCTATAGTCCACACTTGCCTGTGCTCGTAGTGGATTATCACCATAACGTTGGTTGCTAGTCCCACCTTTTACATTGTTTAGGATCCTTTATTTAAACACCATCGAGTTTTGGTTGGGAGTCTCCAACATTAACATGAAAATTGGACCAAGTATATAATTACATTATGGATTGACCGTGCCATAAAAACTTATAATAATGATCATATTATCAATCTCATACTATGACATAAACCAAACCTGTAACCTGACCAAGGTCATTATGAAGCATTAGCTAAATAGCTAAGTAAGCTTCGAGGCATCACCAAGGACCCCTTCAAAAAAATAAGAATACGCTCAATAGTAATATAATGATATAACTATGAATTCATATATAATCAGAAGAGCGAAAAATTAAATATCAATATTAACATAAGCATTTAATTATCATATCAGATATCATAAAAGAACATTTCAATCAGTGACCATGAAGCATTATCAATCAAATCATTTCGAAGACAATTTAAGTGTCATCTATGTACTAGCTAGATAAATAGTAAACTAATATCCCTTTATACATGTTATGCGACATAAGAATAAATGTAAGTGTTGCAAAGCTATCATACATAGATACGCACAGTTGTATAAATCAAGGAAGACTCGTTTATAAAACAATAAGAGTAATCGCTCATAACTATATTCCGCACAGTAAATATTAGTATTTATTTCATTAGAAATTTTTTAAATTTTTACGAGATTTTGGAGGTGTTACATGTGGTATCAGAGCGCAAGTTTAAACACTAGGCTTGAAAGTGGCTCAACTCGTGCAATAGAAAATTTAAACAGAAAACATAGTTACTGATTTTTGTTTTAATTCGTTTATGTACAGAAAATTTGGTATCTAAATTGCAGGTATGGAAGGACCATAAGAGTCTACTGAGGATGGATCCCCGCATAATAATCAAAATAATAATGAACATGAACATGTTAAAGAAGAAAATATTTACGTAGAATTAAATGATAATTCATCTGAACTTCTACGCACAGTTAAAGATTTAAAAGCTGAAATGAAAACTGTTAAGGAAGAGAATGAAAGAATTTTAAAAGCACAAGAAGAACTGAATAAGATTTTACTGGATAAATATCATAATGGTGAGAAAGAACCATGTCCTACCAGCACAAAGGTAAGAAGTTAAAATTCTCTAATGATGATAGTAGCTCTTCTTCTGAAATCAATATTAAAATACATAAACAGAAACATAAATATTCTAGTGACAGCAGTGAAAGTGACTGTGGACCAAAAAGGAGAAATTATAAACCATATGAAGAGATTTCAGGGGAGTTCAAGAAGATAAAACCCCCAACATTTAACGGTGAGAATGAAAAGGGAGAAGTAGCCGAAGCATGGCTGTCGGGTATGAATAAATACTTTTACATTTATGATTATTCAGATCAACTAAAAGCTAACATGGCCATTTATAATCTGATTGGGAAAGCAAATATTTGGTGGCAGGATATAAAAAGGGTAAAAGGCATTAAAGAAAGGAGTGTAACTTGGAGAACATTTAAGAAATATTTTAAGAAGAAGTTTATGTCTCAACAGTACTACGAAGAAAAAGAAAAATATTGTTATGATTTAAAACTAGGCTCTATGAACATGAAAGAGCTAAGCAGTAAATTCCTAAGTCTGTTAAGATATGTACCTTACATTGTGGACGAAAAGCCTAAAATACAAAGATTTGTGAGTTGCTTACGTTTTAATATCAAAGACAGAATTGAGTACGACAACCCTAAGACTCTTGAGGAATCCATGAGAAAGGCAAATTTCTGTTTTGAACAGAACGGATAAAGAGAAGGTGTATCTAGGTAGAAGAGTAATAAACCCAATAATTTCGAACAAAGAAGGAAATTTTTTAAATTTAATAGGAATGCTGGAAATAACAAGCGAAATTTCACTAAGAGAAAGTTTCAAGGAAATAATTTTAAAAGTAATACACCACAGAATTCTACAGCTGCAAGAAATATATCTAATAATTAAATGCTAGAAATAATGAACAAAAGGCACCTATAAAATGTTATGAATGTCAATGACGACATTATTCAATAAACTGTCCTAACAAGAAAAGAACATTCAGCAACATTCATACAGTGCAGGAAGAACCAATAGTTGGTGACTTAGAGAGGGGAATGCCCAGGATCAATGTAGCTTTGGAAAATCGACAGGCTGATCATCAAACTTCAATGGTCAAAATCAAAGGTATGCTACAGAACAGACCTATCTCTATTTTAATTGATCCAGGTGCTAGTTTGAGTTATGTATCACCTGATATAGTAAAAAGCTGTAAATTGAAAGTAGAAAAGTTTGATAAATCTTGGTTGGTTCAGATACAAGAACCAAAAGGAAGGTAGTTGATTTTGTTAAAAATTGTGATTTGTTTATGAGTCAGTTAAAGACACAAGTAAAGTTGAATGTACTACCGTTAGGGTCTTATAATGTCTTAATCGGAATGGATTGGCTAGAAAAACATAGGGTAGTTCTGAATTTTTTTAAAAAGACATTTACATGCTTGAATGATAAAGGAGAAACATAAACATAAACAGTAAAAGGAATCCCTAGAAAAACTTCAGTTAGACAGATTTATGCTTTGCAAGTGAAAAAGGCTATACGAAAATGAGGTAAAATGTTTGTTGTAAATGTAATTAATGACAAACACACAACTAAAGAAGATAACTTAAAACTTGAAGACATACCAATCCTAAGAGACTTTTTCAGATGTATTCCCGAGAGAAATTCCATGATTACCTCCGAAAAGAGAATTGGACTTCACCATTCAGCTAGTATTGGGTGCGGTACCAAACTCAAAAGCTCCTTACCACATGAACATCCTAGAGCTTAACGGATTAAAATAAAAGTTAAAATAATTAATTGATAAAAATTACATAAGACCAAGCGTGTCTCCTTGGGGAGCACCTGTCATTTTTGTTAAAAAGAAGGATGGTACCTTGCGGTTATGCATAGACTATCGTCAGTTAAATAAAATGACGATTAAAAACAGATATCCTTTTCCCCGCATAGATGATCTGTTTGATCAAGTACACGGAGCGATGATATTTTCGAAAATAGACTTGAGATATGGATATCATCAAGTCTTAATTAAAGACAAAGACATCTTTAAAACTGCTTTTAGAACCCGTTACGGGCATTACGAAATCGTAGCTATGCCTTTTGGGCTAACTAACGCTCCGACAGTTTTCATGTGTCTAATGAATAATGTTTTACATAAGTATTTGGATAAGTTTGTAATTGTTTTCATTGACGACATTTTAATTTATTCAAAGACTAAGGAAGAACACGATGAAGACTTACGAATAATTTTACAAGTCTTAAGAGAACATACTCTGTACGCTAAATTCAGTAAGTGTGAATTTGTCAAAGATAAAATACAATATTTAGGTCATGTGATATCCAAGGATAGAATCTCCGTTGACCCTAATAAAATAAGAGAAATTAATGAATGGCCTGTCCCTAAAGATGTAACCAGTGTACGATCGTTCATGGGAATCATAGGTTACTACTGGAAGTTTATAGAAGGATTATCAAGAATCGAAAATCCCATAACCTCTTTACAGAAAAAGGGAAATAAATTTGTTTGGGATCAAAAGTGTGAAGACAGTTTTAAGAAATTGAAAGAATTATTAACTACTGCACCTATTCTAAAAATTGCAGATCCAAACAAGGACTTTTTTGTATGCACTGATGCATGCAATGATGGACTTGGTGGAGTCTTAACACAAGAAGGTCACATAATAGCATATCAGTCAATAAAGCTAAAAATTCATGAAAAGAACTATGCTACCTATGATTTAGCTTTGGCTGTCGTGATACATGCTTTAAAGATGTGGCGCCATCATCTAATCAGAAGAAAGTTTTCATTAATGACAGATAATAAAGGTCTAAAATATTTGTTGGATCAACCAAATTTGAACGCAAGGCAAGCTAGGTGGTTAGCTTTCCTTAGCGAATATGATTTCAAGATCCAGCACATAAAAGGTAAATAAAATAAAGTGGCTGATGCCTTAAGCAGAAATGCAAAATTAAATCTCATGGCAGCAATCAGTACTTATAAAACAGATTTAGAAAATTAGTTGGAAGAAGGGATAAAATTGGATAAGAATTATCTGAGATTACAAGAAAAGGTTGTTGAAAATATATCTGAAAATTTAATAATAGATTACAGATTCAATGAGAAAGGTTTAATGCTGTACAAAAACAGACTTTATGTTCGTAATGTACCTGAAATTAAGTTGTTGATTTTAAATGAAGTACATAAAAGTCCTTATTCAGGACACCTTGGTCACCAAAAGATGATAACAATGTTAAGAAAAGATTACTTTTGGTCAAATATGAAGAATGAGGTGGATGAATACATAGCTAGGTGATTTGAATGTCAGCAAGTTAAAGTTGAGCATCAACACCCAACTGGCCTATTACAGCCATTGCCAATTCCAGAGTGGAAGTGGGAAATTATTAGCATTGATTTTATAGCTGGTTTGTCTAAAAATCAAAAGCAGAGTGATTCAATAATGGTAGTAGTAGATAAGCTTAGCAAAGCAGCTCATTTTATACCTGTCAAAACTACTTTTAAGGTTGCTAACATTGCTGATGCGTTTATGAAGCAAGTTTTTCATTTGCATGGAATTCCTAAGGGAATAATTTTTTATTGATATTCTAAATTTACTGGAAATTTATGGAAATCATTGTTTAAATGTTTGGATACTAAATTAAATTTCAACACATCTTTTCATCCGCAAACTGACGGACAAACTGAAAGGGTGAATCATATTTTAGAGGATATGTTAAGAATGTATGTTAAAGATCAACCAACTAAATGGGAAGAATATCTATACTTAGTTGAATTTGCTTATAATAATCACTATCAAGCTTCAACTAAACTTAGTCCTTTTGAAATTCTGTATGGTAGAAAGTGTAATACTCCTATCTCATGGAGTAATCCAATTGATAGATTGATGTTAGGACCTGAATTATTTAAAGAGATGGAACTAACATTGAAGAAGGTACAAAGCAATTTGCACCGAAATTAGCTAGGTTCTCTACAGTCTAGATGTTATAACATTTTGTTAGGTTATAGGGTGCTTTAACTTAATAAAATATATTTGGTCAAATACGAACCTTTCATATACTCCAAAGAAAATATTCATAGAGTGAGAAATGCTCGAAGAAGGTAGGGCTCAACTTCAAATCCATATATGTCCATTATCATTGTGTGATCCTCATAGACATGTACCAATCTCCAATCCTGGTGGTTGGACTTAATTGCAACCACTCCCTATATTGGGGGAATATTTTAGGTGAGGATTATTATGCATAAAGAAATAAACCACAAACATGAACCTTTTTACAAAGGTTTGGAAACCTTGTTTCCCAAG
Source organism: Larix kaempferi (assembly GCA_027924585.1). NCBI lineage: Eukaryota > Viridiplantae > Streptophyta > Pinopsida > Pinales > Pinaceae > Larix > Larix kaempferi. The sequence continues at coordinate 379,375 of BSBM01001044.1, read as the reverse complement.
CTGTCTCTTTACCAAGTCGGTGCACTCATAGATTAGTAATTGTGCTCATGTGGTATCCTTTGTTTCTAGCTCCATTGCACCAAAATATGGATCACTGTGGTATAAGAATAGGTATAATAGATAAGAGGGGCATATGAAATATTTGAGGGAATGGAAGTTTTCCAAATGGGCATGGATATTATCATCGAGAAACTGGCATATGTCAAATTAGGTGAGTATACAAATTGTAGTGGGGTCAAAGTTGCCAAGAATTAACACAGTGTCATCTACTCCCCTACCATTGTCATATCCTAAAATTATACTAATCAGGGTTAGGTATTTTCTAGAATTTTTTTAGAAGAGGGAGGATTTGTATGGTGAGGAATGTGTTGGAAGTGGGGTATCTTGATTTAGATGATTGGTTAGCAGTTGGATTTTTTTTGTTTGATATAAGGCCTAGTAAATTGGGGATAGGGCTTCGTCATCTAGTTGTTGTAGTTTAGGATGGTCTAGAAAGGATAACATCTAGGCTATAGCTTCTCTAAAGATGGTAGATATGGCCATGGTGGCATTTGAAGACATTATGGCTACCTTGTCCGGGGAATAGTTTGTTACGCACCATGTGACAAATTCTGGAAAATGGGGGGTTTTGGGAAAACTAACTTGGTGAGGTTCAACTCCCAAAGATGACAAAAATCAGGACCATTGGTGTGGTTCGACTTAGCCTCTTTAATTAATTGGTAGAGTTTTAGAGTGGAAAAAGAAGGTTCATATAATATGACCTCTCTATCTCAAAGGTGATATTCTTTGGTATTAACTTTAAGATGTGGTTGGGGTGGATTGAGGTCTAGTGAAGAAGCCATTTAAGAGTCGATTTACTTCAAAAAGTAGATGAGAAAATTCGAGATAGGATTATGGTTTAAATTACCTAGTGAGACTGCATATTTTTGCAATTGATAGGTGAGCAGGTTAGCTTGGTTGATGGCGCAATGTACTAGCAATGTGTCTTTTCAAAGTAATGAATAGGAGATTTTTGGGAACTTTTCCAATGAGACTTTGTCGTGTGCAACGATGATATCATCTCAAGGGATCTCCCGCTAGCCATTATCCAATGGGCAATGATCCAGGTGGATATCGGTGGTGACCCACCTTTTCCAACTAGCTCGAAACAACTTTCTTGCAATTTTGGTAATTTACTATTTTTAGCAGTTTTTCGGGTCTTGAACTTCAGGAGCCGTTTTGAGGCCCTAAACGATGTTGATCATCAAATTTGTCTCAATTGTTGTATTTATCGAATAGAAATTTCCAACGAGATATCGTGCGTCCCAAATGGAGATCGTATGCCAAAGTTACGCCCCTGGGAAGTTGATACACCAAACGACCCAAAACGGGGTCCACAAAACTGTTGGCTTTTCATCTTTCGGGGTTAGGGTTTTGGATTTTGGGTATTGTAAAAAGGCCTTCAGAGCCTCATTGTAATCATCTTCTTGGGAATGAGCGCAGCCATCACATCTCTTCTCAGAGATAAGCCGCCACCATTCCAGCAAGCTTGTTTTCCACTGCATTTTCCAGTTTCAACTTATTTATTTATTGAATAGAAAACCAATTTTACTGTATCTCTGTTATTTTGTGCTAAGCATATTTTAATAATCTATATTCATTTCATTCTACTCATAAAATATGGATCAATGGTATCAGAGTGGTCTTCTCCTTTTCGTCCTAATGCATGTCCCCAACGAGGTCAAGGTACAAAGAATTGGGTCTCGAGCTTGTTTCTCTTAAGGAGAAAATCTATCGCACGCCCAAGTGACCTCTCATGGGAGGAGAAAAGAAAGATGACGGGACAGGAGATCCTTTCAAAAAATTTCTTGAAGAAGCCCTCACGCAATAGAGGAACGAGATGATGGATATTTTCTCACAAATCCTTCGGTGGCTACCAACAGGCGACACGTCTTCCTTGAGCGGAAGCGCCGCCCCCTTCAATGTACAAATCAACTTCGATATTCCTATATTTGAAGGTCAGATAGATGCAGATGCTGTAGACAACTAGTTGAATGTACTAGAAGGGTATTTTTCTGTCCATAACTTTTCGAATAGAGAAAATATTACTTTTGCGCTCCTCAAAGCCGCTCCCCATGTCAAAGATAGGTGGGAAACTTTCTATGAGAAAAAGGAAACATAGGAACCCTCATTATTTACAGTCACAGCCACCTGGGAATCCTTTCGGGATGCTATTAAGGAACAATACTACCCTGTTGGAAGTTATGACGACTTGTATACCAAATGGACCACACTGCGACAAGAATGAGACCAAGCAGTTCCAGAGTTCACAAATATCTTCCATACCTTGCGCACCAAGCTGGGTATCAAAGATTCAGAGTGACATCTGGTGCTTAAGTATCGCGGTGCTCTGCATAGATACATCCAAACTGAAATGGAATTTTTGGACATCTCCTCCTTGGGTGCAACCTACTGATATGCCGTCAAAATCGAGCAAAAGCTCAAACAAAAGACGCGACAATTTGGGCCTGGGAACCCATCACAGCAAAAGACAAGTAAGGGCAGCCCCAGCGCCCAGAATAAATGACAGAGAAAAGATGGACAATATTAGGACAACCAGTCCAAGGCACAAGCAAAGAAGGACACCGAAAAGACAAAGAAAGATACTGGGAAGTGGTGCGAATTACATAAGAGACCTTGGCATAACATTGCTGACTGCCGCTCAAAGTAGTCACTGGTGGCCAAAGTGAAAGCATTTGAATTAGATGCGGGTTCTTACTCTGAGTTAGAACCAAAATGGGAAGAAATTTCATTGACGTGGAACCTAGTGCCACCGTGGCTACCACCGAGCTCAAGCCTGATGAACCAGACGAGCCAGAAGAAGGAGAGAGCCTCTTCCATTCACAGATGTGGGTAAAAGGCACCCCGCTGCAGTTCATCATTGATAGCGGTAGCTAGAAGAACCTCATCTCAGCAAAGGTCGTTAAGTGGCTGACCTTCCAACAACGCCGCACCCACAACCCTACACCATTGGATGGCTCCGAAATGGAATCCATCTCTGTGTCAGCCAACAGTGTCGACTGTTGTACAGCATCAAGCCCTTCAAGGGCGAGGTATTGTGTGATATTTCTCCTCTCGAAGTTTGTCATGTTCTTTTGGGAAAACCTTATTTATGGAAACGTCATGCTATATATGAGTCTAGGCCTCGTAGTGTTATTATTACTTTGAACAGGAAATTGTACAGGATACCTGAGGCAGTCCCTCCTAGTGTTATTTCCTTGATTTTTTCCAAGCAATGCAGGAAGGTCATCTCTCAGATCGAGAAATTTGTCTTCTTCGTGATTCACTCTCAGAGTGAGAGAAAGATCGCAGCCACATCCAGGGCCTCTACGGTGGATCTCTCCACACAACAGAAGCAAGTGGATAAGGTCATGGAAAAATACTTAGATATCTTCTCCTCTCCTACCGAGGTACCTCTACATTGTCAGGTCAAGCATCCCATCGATCTGACCCCAGACGTACCGCTACCCAATGGGCCATTATATCGCTGTGCGCTGTTAGAAAACGAGGAGATCAAGAGGAAGATCCAAGAATTGATCCACAAGGGGCACATCCGTCCCAGCTCATTGCCTTATGGGAGCCCAATCGTGCCGGTGCAGAAGAAAGACAGGACCTGGAGACTCTGCATTGATTACCGGGCCCTGAATAAAATCACAGTCCGGAACTGGTACTTGATTCCCCGAATCGACGACCTACTTGATCAGCTCATGGGGGCCAAATACTTCAGTAAGATTGATCTGAAGTCTGGCTACCACCAGGTCCCAATAGAATAGACAGATGTATGGAAGACTGCCTTCAAGTCCAAAGAAGGTCTTTTTGAATGGTTGGTCATGCCCTTTGGTCTGACAAATGATCCAAAAACCTTTATGAGGATGATGGACGATATCTTATGACCTTTCACCAATAATTTTGTAGTGGTGTATCTCGATGACATATTCAACAGGTTCGGCACACCCTGCGGCAGCACAAACTATATGCGAACTTGGAAAAATGCTCCTTCGGCATGGACAGGGTCCATTACTTAGGCTACATCGTTGATCAGCATGGTGTGCATGTGCATCTGGCCAAGATCCAGTTCATTCGTAACTGGACAACCCCAACCACACTCACTGAACTTTGGAGCTTCTTGGACCTCGCCAAGTTCTATCGTAGGTTCGTGCTAGGATTCTCTCATATCGCATGGGCCCTCATCCAAGTAACCAGGGGTGGCGGTAAGGAAAAATTTGTGTGGGGCATGTCCCTACAACAAGCCTTTGATGAATTGAAGAAGCGTTTGTCTCATCCTCGGTACTCTCATTATTGGACCTGCAACATCCATTTGATATCGAAACAGATGCTTCAGACTATGCTGTGGGCGCCGTTCTCACTCAACACGGCCACCCCGTAGCATATCATAGTGAGACACTATCAGATTTTTTCCGTAAGTACCCTACTTACGACAAAGAAATGTACTCCATTGTGCAAGACTGCCACCAGTGGAGACATTACATTCTTGGGAAGGAGACAGTCATCCACACTGATCAGAAGCCTCTACAGTTCATGCAGACCCAAGGAAAATTGCAGAATGACCGCCATCAAAAGTGGTCCACATACTTACAGCAATTTCACCTCAACATCAAGTATAAAACAGGAAGTACCAACCGATTTTCTGACTGCCTCAGTCGACCTCTAGTCGCGGCACTCACCACGGTGCTAGACTATTGTGGCCACGAGACCTCCGGATGGCCCCACCTCTACGAGACAGACCCTGAATTCTCCACCACCTACCAAATGTTGGGAACCAATTCAGTGGTCACTAATTTCCATCTCCAGGATGGGTTGTTGTGCCATCTGGGCCATCTCCGTGTTCCATTAAGCGAGCGCGCAAAGCTGATTTGGGAAGCTCACTACAGTTGGGTGGTAGGACACTTTGGCGTCGAAAAGACAGTGGCAGTGCTGTAGAAACACTTCTACTGGCCGAAACTTGGACAGGATGTCGACAAGTATATCAGGTCCTATAGCGCCTGCGCTATTGCCAAACCAACCACTAAGAAACAGGGCCTGTACACCCCTCTTCCTACTCCTAACAGGCCGTGGGAATCCATCTCAATGGACTACATGTCGGGCCTCCCATCCACCAAGAGGGGAAATGACTGTGTTTTTGTGGTTGTTGATCGCTTTTCCAAGATGGCGATTCTAGCCGCCTACAAGAAGAACATCACAGCAGAAGCCACTGCCAAGCTCTTCTTTGAACGAGTATGGGTACATTTTGGGATCCCGCAAACCATTATCTCAGATCGTGATAGTCGGTTCCTCAGCTCATTCTGGTTGAGCCTCTGATCACTGCTAGATACCAAGCTCACCAAATCCACTGCCTTCCACCCCCAGACAGACGGTGATAACTGCATTTAGTGCAGGGTTGTGTCTACACTAGTTTAACTATTTTGCTAAGAGATGGTGAGTCTCTGCGTCATAGATGAACAAATTATCACAGGTTATTTTAAATCTAGATTCATTCATCCATTAAGACAAGCAAATTTAAGATCTACAGCCATTTAAAAGTTTAAATCACATAATACAAGCAACATTTAAACATTATAATGGCAGAAACTTGAATCAATTCATGTTAAAACAATGGAGAAGATACATGATTACCACGAATTCTGGTGTGAGTGCCTTCCCCCTTGCCATAAGTTCTCCTTCCTTCACCCTTGCTCTTGAAGAATTGGAGCTCTTCTCCTTCCTTCAGAATCTCCTCAGCATGCATTTTCTCTTTTTTCCTCCCTTTACCATGCCTTTCTTATATAGCATTGGGAAATGGGCCTTAGGATTTTCTTCTAAATGTGGAATTAGTCATTTTCCTCCTTTTGATTATTTTCAAGTGGAAACCCACTTTTGAATAGTTTTTAGGCTTTTTGCTCCACTTAGTATGTTTTAAACATGATTAATGCACTTCTCAGAGAGGATTTGTATCTGATTGAACTTGTGTCATGACTTTCCTGTCGCGGGTGCATGGTAAACATATGTTGCTCGTTCACTTAGTTAAGGGTGCCAATTTGATTGTTAACAGACGGCCAAACTGAGGTCATCAACCAGATGGTCGTACATATCCTGCGCATGTACAATTCAAAACATTCCCACACATGGGATGAGAGTCTCCCCTATTTACAACATAGCTACAACCAAGCCCTGCATAGCTCAACTGGCCACAGCCCCTTTCAGGTAGGGTTGGGATTCCAACCATTGGGCCCCATGGATGTTGCACTACCCCTGGCAACCACCTCGTCCCCTGCTCCACCAGAAGCTGACAAAGCCACTCGGTTCATTGAGGATATCTAGCATATCTACCAACAGGTTCAGGATATTCTACAGAAGTCTAATTCCAAGTACAAGCAGTGCCCTGATCAACATCAGGTGCCACATAAGTTTCAGGTGGGCGACAATGTTTGGATGCATTTGCAAAAAGAACGCCTTACAAGGGCCCATCGGAAGCTTTGACCACTCCATTATGGGTCATACACCATCACCAAGGTGGTGGGTGACAATGATTTTGAGATCAACATTCCCCCCTTGGTCTGCATCTAGTCTTCAACGTGGCTCTCCTTCGGCCATATTTCCCACCATTATTATACACCTCAGAGATAGCAGAGCAGTTGACACCAAAAGAGCTCAACCCTGACTGCATGCAACAGGAATCCAGTGATTAGATTTTGGACACACAGATTAAGGGTACTCGATAGCAAAAGATCCAGCTTTATCGAGTCGTCAAAGCAGGGCAGCTCCTGTACCAAGGCAAGTGGCTCACCCGGGGCCAAATTCAACAAAAAATTTCTAATCTGATGGGGGAACTCAACGCAATGGAGACCATTTCTTCCTAAGGAGGGAGGATTGATCCATGTGGATATCGGTGGTGACCCACCTTTTCCAACTAGCTCAAAACAACTTTCTGGAAATTTTGGTAATTTACTATTTTTAGCAGTTTTTTGGGTCCTGAGCTTCGGGAGCCGTTTTGAGGCCCTAAACGACGTTTTATGGGGCATATTTAACTAGCAAATTTGATTGCCATATTTCATTTTATGGCCATATTTATCGGATAGATCTTTCCAACAAGCTATCATGTGCCCCAAACGGAGATCGTATGTCAAAGTTACGCCCCCAGGAAGTTGATACACCAAACTACCCAAAACACGATCCACAAAACTGTTGGCTTTTCATCTTCCGGGGTTAGGGTTTTAGATTTTGGGTATTGTAAAAAGGCCTTCAGAGCCTCATTGTAATCATCTTCTTGCGAATGAGCGTAGCCATCACATCTCTTCTCAGAGATAAGCTGCCATCATTCCAGCAAGCTTGTTTTTCACTGCATTTTACAGTTTCAGCTTATTTCTTTATTGAATAGAAAATCAGTTTTACTGTATCTCTGTTATTTTGTGCTAAGCATCTTTTAATAATCTGTATTCATTTCATTCTGCTCATAAAATCTGGATCATAAAATTATTAGGTGTGTGCGATGAAATATGATAGATATGGGTGCTCGGTGGGAGATGTGCACGATGTATCCAAAGCACCTTTTCATCTGGCTCTTGGTTGTGGGGGATCAATCCTTTAGTGCATTGGTGCTTTCGTTGCTTTCACTACTCTCTTTGTAACTCATCCTTGACACTGGTGCACTTGTCTCATTCGGCCTTTGAACCTTTCCAGTATCACCTTGGTGCTATGTTTCCTTATCCTCCCACTACATCTAAATTTAGCATTTTAATACAATCCTTTGGCTAATTGATCCCTTCATGGTAGTTTAAAAAGCTCTACATTTGGAAATTTCCCTTTGTAATTGGCATTTTTCCCTTGTGATAACAACATTGATGTTGATTTCATTATAAAATAATTTCATTATAATATGATAATGTTGATTAATTATTACACACATTTCATTAAAATTGGAAATATTATATTACAAGGATAACCTCGAAATTGGGTTTTTTTGGTTATTTTGGAATTTTTAGATCCACTGTTTAATTCCAAATTTATAGAAATGTGTAAATATAATAATTACTAATTGAAACCCATCCATAGTGCTTAGAACATGCCAATGGTGCTTGCATTCCCACTCAAAGGCGAAATTCCTTTACCAAATTCATGCAAGGTAAGTGGATGTATTCTTCATTGTCATAATGATGATGAGGATGAGGATGACAATTACTAATTAAGGCCCATTCATAGTTCTCAAAACATTATAATGGTTCCCACATTCTAATGGTGAGAGGATGGGAATTGTCTAGATACTCCTAGTGTCGAGGAGAAGTGAGAAAATATCTCATTACTTTAATACCATTTGTTACAAAATGTAAACCTACAATCCATAAACAAAGAAGACATCATGATGAAAGATTGAAAATAATCCAAGAGTTAAGCACTTCAATAGATATTAAAGAACACATACTGTTAGAAAAATAGGATCACAAAGCAATAACAATAAACATAAATGCAAATATAATCACACATACACATTACAAGAGAGACACAGATATATCGTGGCTCACCCAACTTGGGCTACGTCCACACTGAAGTTGCCAGTCCTTATTATTATTCTGTCCAGCAAAGTGAAGGGATACAACCTACAGCATAGTCGTTGCACTTCCTCTTCACTGTCTCGCAGTCTCTCTTCTTGATCTCAGAGATCTTTACAATGCATAAAACCTAATACATCAACCCTATCCGTCATACAATGTCTTTCTTTTATAATGGAAATACAATGAGAAAATACCACGGGTTACCCAAAACCATGGGCCCGAAAACTGGTGGCGAAAACAGCCCCACAAATTTTCCTCGGGGGCTCTGCCCCCAAACCCCCTTTCTCGAGGGCCTACTGGCCCCGGGACCCCCCTAGGGTCGTGCCGGGATCATAAACAAACCTAGGGTACGGACACGGCTGAATAATAATATCTCTGAATCTAGAGACCAGACTCCACAACCAACAATCTCCCACTTGGAGAATGATCAGAACAACTCCACCGCTGCTGCACTTGGTGGACTTGGACTTGGAAACTTTCTCCTCTTCACCTTCATGCTAGAAGGCCAACTGAAACCGATCAGGAACTCAATTTCTCTCTGGTCACTACCTTTGTGAACATGTCTGCAGGATTATGGCTAGTGTGTATCTTTTCCAGCTTCAACAGTTCATCTTCCAGAACAGAGCATATGAAATGGTACTTGAGTTGTATATGTTTAGTCCTTGAATGGAATGCTGAGTTCTTTTCAAGATGAATGGCACTCTGGCTGTCAATATAAAACCTGCTATCCTTCTGCTTCTTACCCACTTCCTCCATAAACCTCTGCAACCAAATCATCTCTTTATTAGCCTCTATAACAACAACATACTATGCTTCCGTTGTTGAAAGTGCAACAACCTTCTGCAGTCTTGAAATCCAACTTATTGTTGTTCCACCTACAATAAGCACATACCCTGCGGTGCTCCTCCTGCTATCCTTATCACCTGCCATATCTGCATCAACATATCCCTATAGAACAGTGTCTGAACCTCCAAAACATAATGCCTCAGTGGTGGTACCTCTCAAATACCTGAGAATCCACTGTACTGCCTTCCAATGTTCTTTACCTGGATTGTTCATATATCTGCTCATAACTCTCATTGCTTGTGCAATATCTGGTCTTGTGCACACCATGGCATACATTAAGCTACCAACTGTTGATTGATAGGGAATCTTGGACATGTAATCTGTCTCTTCCTATGTCTTGGGACACATTTCCTTACTTAGACTAAAATGGTTGTCCAAAGGTGTACTTACTGGTTTTGCATTCTGCATTTTGAAACTCTCCAACACCTTTTGTATGTACTGACTCTGAGACAATGTCAATTTGCGATTTTTCCTGTCTCTCGTTATTCTCATACCAAGGATTTGCTTCGCAGCACCCAAATCCTTCATCGCAAATGAATTAGCTAGCTTCCTTTTGAGTACATTTATATCCTACATGTTAGACCCTGCAACAAGCATGTCATCGACATACAATAACAAGATAATATATCTTTCATTGTCTAGCTTCTTGAAATAAACACAGTGGTCAGAATGACATCTACTATAACCTTGTTCTGTCATAAACCTGTCAAATTTTAAATACCACTGCCTTGGAGCTTGCTTCAAGCCATACAAACTCTTTTTCAACCTGCACACAAAATTCTCCTTACCTTTGACCTCATACCCTTGTGGCTGCTGCATATATATCTCTTCCTCCAAATCCCCATGGAGAAAGGTTGTTTTTACATCTAACTGTTCAAGATGCAAATCTTCTACCGCCACTAGACTTAAGATAGTCCTAATTGAAGTCATCTTAACAATAGGAGAAAATATTTCATCAAAATCTATACCTTTCTTCTGTGCAAAGCCCTTTACAACAAGTCTGGCCTTGTACCGCTTCTTTCCTCCTTCTTCCTTCAACATGTAAATCCATTTGTTCTGCAATGCTCATTTACCAGCAGGCAACTGAACCAAATCCCAAGTCTGATTTCCTACCAATGAGTCCATCTCCTCATTCATGCCTTGCTCCCACTTCTTCCTAGTTTCCACCTGCATTGCTTCTTCATAACATTCTGGTTCACCAGCATCAGTCATCAACAAATAATACATTGAAGGAGAGTATCATTCAGGGAGTCTACTTAACCTGGTAGATATTCTTGCAGTTGCATGAGTTTCATGCACTTGCTGCTATTCTTGATTTTCTGGCACCTTTGGAACTTCATTTTCTGTAATTTAATCAAGTACTGTGTACTCTGTGTTTTTCTTTTCCTGTTTCTTTCCCTGCAACTGATCTTTATACATGACCTTTTCATTGAATATGACATCTCTACTTCTAATGATTTTGTGATTTTCATAATCCCATAAACGATAACCAAAATCATCAACCCCATATCCAATAAAGGTACATTTCTTGGATTTAGCTTCAAGCTTTGTTCTATTTTCTTTATCAATATGGACAAATGCTTCACAACCAAACGTTCTCAGAAATGAGTAGCTTACCTTTTTATCTATCCATGCCTCCTCTGGAATACCACCATCCAAAGCACTTGAAGGTCCTCTGTTTATTACATAAACAACAGTATTTACAACATCTGCCCAAAACTGTAAGGGCAACTTTGCATGCAGTCTCATACACCTTGCACGCTCCATGATCGTTCTGTTCATCCTTTCTAACACACCATTTTCTTGTGGTGTTCCTGGGACTGTCTTCTCTCTACGAATCCCATGGTATGAACAGTAACTATCAAACTCCTTTCGGCAGTACTCACCTCCATTATCAAATCTGAGACACTTCAACCTTTTCCCTATCTCATTCTCAACCAAAGCTTTCCACTTCTTAAAAGTAGCAAACACATCATATTTCTGTCTAATGCAATAAACCCAAGTATTCCTAGTTGCATCATCAATAAATGTAACATAATAATGAGAGCTACCAAGAGATTGTACTTGAGCCGGTCCCCATACATCTGTATGCACTAGCTCTAACTTTTCATTCTTCTTCTGTTTCCCAACCCTCAGAAATCTGACTCTCTTTTGTTTTCCATAAACATAGTTCTCACAGAATTCTAAACTTGCCTGCTTCAAATCTGGAAGCAACTTCCTTGAGTGGAGAATATGCATCCCCTTCTCACTCATGTGGCCAAGCCTATGATGCCACAATGCTGTATCTGTTCCTATGGAAGCTAAAGAGATAGAATGGTCAGTATTATGAGGACATAAATACAACGTACCTACCCTGTCTCCTTTTGCTATCACCATTGATCCTTTAGTGATCTTCCACCACTTTTCTCCAAATGTAGATAGACAGCCGCCATCTCCCAACTGCCTTGTTGAGATCAAATTTCTTTTCATAGCAGGAATATGCCTAACATCTTTTAACATCCAGTCAGTTCTATTCTTAACTTTTATCCATACCTTACCCATTCCAACAATTTTACATGGCTCATCATCACCCAATAAAACATGTCCAAAATCGCCTGGAACATAATCATGAAAGTATTTCCTATGGGGTGTAGCATGACATGAAGCCCCTAAATCTACTACGCAATAATCACTAGTATTATCTAATGCAAGAATCAAATCATCTTATAACACATCACCTGCTACATTTGCTTCCTGGGTAGTTTCCTTCTGTGCATCTCCTTTCTTCTTTAGACATCTGTAGTCTTTCTTCAGGTGTCCTTTCTTTCCACAATTTCAGCACTCTATCTTTCCCAGTCTAGACTTGGATCTGCCTGTTTTAGAGTTCCCACGATTACCTTGGCTCATTCCTCTCTCCTTTTGTCTTCCCCTGGTCTCCATGGTCAACACATTTCTTGATGTCTCACCTATGCTTTTTCTTCGCATTTCTTCGCTAAGAATAACACCAATAACATCATCAAATTTCAATGTTTTTGTACTAGAGATAGAGTTACTTACAACCATGACCAAGCTATTCTAGCTTTATGGCAATGAACACAAGATTAGAAGAGCCCTAACCTCATCATCAAAGTTCACACTTACAGAACTTAGTTGATTTGTAACCGTATTAAACTCATTTAAATGATTAGTAATAGATCCACCTTCAGACATCTTCATATTAAATAAACGCTTCATTAGAAATACCTTGTTGGAGGCTGAGGGTTTTTCATATAGCTTACCCAATGCACTCATCAAACCCTCCATTGTCGTTTCTTTTGAGATATTGAAAGCCACTGACGAAGCCAGGATCAACCGTATTGTTCCCAGAGCCTTTATGTCAAGAACCTCCCATTCTTCGTCCTTCATGGCCGTCGGTTGCTTTGCTCTTCCTCCCAACGGTAGGAATAGATCCTTCTGGTACAGATAGTCCTCCATTTGCATCTTCCATAACTGGAAGTTTTGGCCATTAAAATTCTCGACCTTAAACATTCCTTCTTCTTCCATTGCTCCCACTCGAACCAGAAACCCTAGTTTCCTGCGGGTTTACTACCAAATAAACCTTTGGATCTAATACCAATTGTTAGAAAAACAGGATCGTAGAGCAATAACAAGAAACATAAATGAAAATATAATCAAACATACACATTACAAGAGAGACACAGATATATCATGGTTCACCCAACTTGGGCTACGTCCACACTGAAGTTTCCATTCCTTATTATTATTCCGTCTAGCAAAGTGAAGGGATACAACCTGCAGCATAGTCGCTGCACTTCCTCTTCACTGTCTCACAGTCTCTCTTCTTGATCTCAGATATCTTTACAATGAATAAAACCTAATACATCAACCCTATCTGTATTACAATGTCTTTCTTTTATAAGGGAAATACAATGGGAAAATACCACAGGTTACCCAAAACCATGGGCTCGAAAACTAGTGGCGAAATCAGCCCTAAAATTTTTCCTCGGGGGCTACGCCCCCAAACCCCCTTTCTCAAGGGCACTTCCCCCGACCCCCCTAGGGTCGTGCAGGGATCATAACCAAACCTGGGGTATGACACGGTTGAATAATAATATCTCTGAATATGGAGATCAGGCTCCACAACCAACACATACAACATGAGAGGCCCATATATTAGAGAGAACCCAAATTCTTACTCACCTATATTCATGAGACTTATATCCCTTTTACAACATTTTTGAGATGTCCACTTTCTAACTACCCACACAAGAAATAAATTAAATACACACATCATGAACACAAACCCTATCCAAATACACACAACTTGAGGGCTATCAAATATTCTAAACAATGCAATCTACATGAATTTGAAGATGGGAACCTTCTAGTTAGATTCTCGAGATCTTTGGATGTGTTTTGAAAGAGTATGCATTTAGGTTCCTTATTTGAGTGGTGGTATATTGAGGCAGTGGAGAGTCTCTAAGGAGATGGCCAATGCCATGTTGGATGTGTTAGGGGGATTGAGAATCCTTACTTTCAATAAGACACATTGGTATGAATTTAGCAGAGGATTTAATGAGTTTGGGGAGTGGTGGGTCATATTGTCTAGTTTACCCTACATTACCTTATAGAAATTAAGAAACTTGTGGAGGGAAACCGTCCATATTACCCTAATGATAATGTAAATGCGCTTAATGACAATGATGATGAAAATGACTATGATGATGTATGATGATGACAATGATGGTGATAATGTTGGTGTATATGATAGTGGTGATGACGATAAGGATGATGATGATGATGATGATGTTAATTCCAATGGTGATGATCAGGATGATACTTATTATAGTGCTAATGTTTTACAGTTAGTGATCCTAATGGCACATAAATGGCCCTAATGGAAGCCAATTGACCCTAATGGAACCTAAATGATCCTAATGGAATCCAACTAATCCTAATTGAAGCTAAATGACCCCAGTGGAATCCGAGTGTCTCTATGACATCTTAGTGACCCTAAATGAATATGAGTGTCCTTATTGACATCCAAATGTCCCTAATGACACTCCAAATTCCCCTAATGAAAATGACAATGACAATCATGATGATGATGAAAATGATTATGATGATATATGATGATGATAATGTTGCAAATGATGATGATAATAGTTACTACTGTTCCTAAAAATTAATTGGTTTATAGTTTAAGAATCCCAACGATTTAGGTGAATACTCCACCCATCTTTAGGGGATAAAAACAATGTGGCCTTCGAACGAAGTTAAGGGAAATTTTAGATGCAATTGATGATTTTCAAAACATGCTTTTGTTATTGAAAATAAAAAACGTGTGTGCATTTCTAAGCACTAAGACCGGACGGGCCCACGCTTGACAATGTAATGTCCCCAAATTTGGCCATGGACCACAATAGCCGAATTCACGTGGTCATGATTATGTTTATTTTCCTAAGTGGTGATTTGGGTTGATTAATTGCTAATACTAAGGTCCAAAGTTAGGAATAATGCAACATTAAAATATAATGGACTTGGGAAAAATGCATAAGGAGATGATGTACCTTAATGGACTCATAAAATAAGGAAAGTCTCCATGTGGTCAAAAATATTGGAGATATCCTAAGATGGAAATACTAAGGTTGGAAATAATTATTGAAGAGGAAAAGTCCAAGAAAGGAAACTCCTAAGTGGTGTGAAAATGGATATTCTTGTTGTAGGTTCATCAATGTATGAAATGGGACAAATAAATAAATATATGCGCCAAATTAATGTTTAAGCACATCCAATTTGAAATAGTTGACGAGCCAAGTAATTTTGGGTCAAAGCACTAAAGAAAATCAATTAATATGCCCAAGGACCCACTCTCTCATAAAATAATGAATTATTATTATTTTATTTAATATTATGAGATAATATTGAATAAATGGGGCGCCCATGGAGTTAGTTGGAAAGGATAAGAAAGTGGGAAAACTTGGTTCCACAAATCAAGGAAAGTTAGTTGGAAGTTGGTTAGTAAGTGGACAAATCCCATTTGGCTAACTAAGACGCCTCAAAAAGGAGGGAAGAAGTGTTCAAGGAAGTTGAGGGTGCACATATGGACAGATGTGGTGAAATAGTAACCACCTCTTGCATGGTTGATAGTTTTGGTTGTTCCATGGTATTTTTCCATGGCATTGGCTAAGTGGATAAACTTGGTCAAATGTGGTTAGGGAACATGGTTTTCACTCACCCATGGTATTGGAGTTCCCTCAAGCTTAAAAGGAGAATCAAGGTGCACTACCAGGGGTTGTTGATGAATTTTATTGTATTGGAGTTGCTTAGTCTTCTCTTTGTTTCTGTGATGCTCCCCTTGTATACCAAGAGGGTGATGGACCCCTCATTTCCACTTCACTCGTTGGGTATTCAGGTAGCTATTGAGGAAGAAGGAAATCATCCTTTCTCACTAAGTATATTGAATAATTCTAAATTTTATTTGTAGGTCCTTCCACTTCCAACTATTATGCTCATGTTTCCACAACTTTTGATGTACTAGTTTCCAAGCAATTTTGCAATATAGCTCAATAATAAAGTTATGGGTTTGATGCTTGGCATTCCATGAGCCATGCTACTATTGTAACATCCTGTACATGTTTAAATGCATAATTCTATATGAGATAATAACAGTGTTTTAATTGTATTATGCAAATTCTATGTCGCTTTTCTATGCTCTTTCATACCATTTCTCAAACACCTTGTGAAATTGACTAGTCTTCAATAAAATTGCAATATCTTAAATTTTGGGCCACCAAATAAAGTGTTGTAAGTTGTTGTATGTAGGTGGGATAATATAGATACCATACCCAACATCATATCAGAAATTTGTGAGGCTTAGGGATCTTTTGGGATCACTTGGAAACTGCTTAGTTGACTTGTCCTCCATTTGAACTTTTCTTCCTAGTTTCCAAATATTATTGTATTAAATCCTATTGTCAATTCAAGTGTTTCCATAGTAGTTTGGGGATTTCATATGTCAAGCTACTTCTAGTATTTCAATAGAAGTTGTTGAGTTTCCACATAAGTCCTGGGTACTCACAACCACACTGTCCTTGTGACCATCCTAGGCGTGATGTACTCAGAGAATGTGCAAGTGTCGAAGTAGAGTCCCGAGTTAACCTTTCATGTGTATTTATTCTCTACAATAAGTCTATATATGATCATAAAAATCTCATTTCCAAATTTCATGACTAATTGGTTGTGTTTGGGAAACCATCTTTCCCATCAGTGCTCTAGTGTTAATTGGCCAATATCCCTGTCAATATTTTCTATCAATTTAGCATTCAAAAGGGGGCTTGAGTGTCTCTTTGAGGGGAACACATATCAGCAGGTATGTTTTAGGACTCATCTCATTCATCATATTGGAAAATATGAAGGCTTTTGTGCCATTTGAACGCATTTTGAAATAGGAAGTTTTTGGCTTGTAAAAGCGAGAAATTGTACCTAGTTTCGATCTTTCTATTTTGGTTTTGGATTGTGGAGTTAATATCACTGATTTTAAGATTGAGGATACTATAGTGGTATCAAATAAAGGTCCTATGCACCTGTGATATGCAACACTAAATTTCCATTGTTCAGAGAAGAGAAAAAAATTGCAGTCATGAGACTTGTACCAGTTATTAAAGAGATAGAAAGAGTATCCACAATAAGAAAAAAGGTGCAAAATTTGCCTCACTATCACTAGCGATATATAGCATGGGATAAGGAGTTTCATGCATCCATTTATTTCAAAGAATATTTTTATTTCATGCATGGATTCTCGCCCCAAGGTGTAGATGATAATTTTTTTGAGACTAACCGATCATCAGTGGAAGTTAATTCTTTCGAGTAATTTCAAAATTATCAAGCATTACTATGGGGAATATTATCTTTATGAGAAGGAATTTCAAGAACAAAAGAATGGAAAGGATCCAAATAACATGTGCATGATGAGAAAAAAAACCATCAAGAGAAGAACCAAGTTGGTCCACTTCTCCAAGCAAAGAAGAAGAAAAGAGAATCGAACAGATAATTAAACAACCATATGTACAAATCATTATATGTAACTTAGATATCCACAGGATGCACATGTGCATTTGAAAGAGTGGGAATTCTCCAAAATTCTCTTGTTGAACTTGTTACAAATGAAACATTTAAGTTCCCTTGCTTCCACAAGTTGTGCCATCAGATCACTGGCATTTAACATCCAAGCCTATATAATTTAGAGAAGCACATAAGTACACTACTTTACCAATTATCTTCTATCTACACTTGAGGATTTTTCTCAAAAATACAGGCTTTCCTAAAATCTACATCAGTATTATAGGTGTTGATATGGCTTCTAATGTGAGCTCCAAAGTTGGTATTGGAACACATTCTTCTATTTAAATCCATGCATAACCATTATCACAACAAAATATGTGTACAAGATAGCCAGTGCTGCAACATTCCTTGAAGGTGGCCAAATCGGAATAAAAGACTACGATACCAAGAAAATATTTGTTTTGTATTTAGGACAAGTCTTTCAAGATCAGGAAAGAACAACACATACATTCTTACAAACTCCTTTTTAGGCAGTCCAATTGAAAAAAATATACTTAAATCATTCCCTTCATACTCCATGGCAATCACCAATCAATTAGAGAAAAACTTGAAGGTAATCTACTGGTAGTATCAACTTTACTGGTTGTAGGTAAAGTTGATTGTTGAAGATCGTAAACAAAATGCTTAGATGTTTCTCTGGTTATTTTTTTGCTCAATTGAACATCCTTGGAGTATAGCATGATTTTGAGGATTAATTTTCTCGACCTCTTCTTGTGTATAACTGAAAATCTTGCACACAATACTACATAAGCTCCCTGTTTGAAGACATAAAAGCTTTGATTAGAAAATCAGAAATAATTCATCATACCAAATAATAATTAAACATTATCCATACTAAAAACAAAAACAAAAACAAAATAAATTTATTGTAACACTCACTGCCATAGATCATCACCAACAAGCATCGTGTCTCCTTAAATATCTGTGTACGCAACATGGCAACCTTTGCTAGGATCCCCTAGTTCTTCAATGTTGAACATGCATTCAAGCTAATAGATTAATTCCTCATAAAATTCAAACTTAGTAAGGTCACCACAGCTCTTCCAAGAGAAATTCCCTGCTTATGCAACTACATGAAAATACAAGTGGTGTCAAGAAACCAGGTATATCTCATGCCAAATAGAAATTCCAGCGATGCAACTTGTTAACAATGGAAATCTATATGTGCAATCATAGAAGTGCTCCTGGTAGGGTTTCCATGAAGTCAAACTTGAGTTTCTTTTGATAAATTTTGCAAAGATTTCTCCTGATCACAACTTACTACAGGTGGCCCAACTGAGAATAGAAAGTTCAAATAACAAACCATCGATGCTTGTCTGATTTGTTTATCTTGATTTTGCCACTATCTATGAGAACAAATATCTAGTTGAAGGTATTTTGTATACAGAATTTCCATGAAAATAATGTCATGGAAGTTTTCTTTTTATGTAACAAGAGAGATATCATACAACAAAAGAAAAATTTCCATGACCAAATTTATAAGCCATTCAATATTGAGTACTAAATCAATGCATGAAAGAAAGAGGTCCACATTCAGTTAAACACATATATTATACTATTCCCAACCTTTCAACATTAGAATGATCTAGAGCCAACAATAACTATGCAAACGGAAAACTTGTGCAAACAATCTAAAGAAACTGGTGGCCACAAGGTACAGTTGTGCGCATAACAGTATACCTAACCATGGCATTAATGTCCCCTGCTCCTTTCATTGGGTATTACAGAAATGAATGCCCAACAAAAAGTTTATCAGATTTTAACCATAAAATATTTACCACCAATTGGATATGGGCTAAAAGATCACATGAAATAGTGAGTGCAATTCTATAACTTCCACATTCATCCCAATACACACTTGCTACCTCCAATTAAAATTTCACTTTTGATGGCATCTTTTGGTAGAATGATCTAGACTCAACAACAAAAACAATAATGAGAAAAAAAATGATGTGCAAAATATGAAAAAACTAAGGTTGTATGCATCAAGATGATTCTAACAATGAGATCAATTTCTATTGGTTGCTTTCATCAAGCTGTAGAGATGAACCCTAAGGAAAAAATTATCAAATGTTAAAATTGAATTTCTAACTTCGACTAAAGAAAAAAATTTATATTCCATGAGCAGTAAGATTATATGTTATGTATTACACTTTCCATTTTGAATATTCAAAACATAAAAAATAATGGAAAAACATTTATTAAATCTTCTTTCAGAAAATTTTACTTCCACAATGTTCCACAATTACCTGACTTCATTTGGTCCCAATTATGAATTTCCATATCTAGTTCTCTCGCTTAAATTCAGTTAACTAAATATGCCCAATACATTTATATTTGCTTACCTGCTACATCTTAAAACCATGCAAACTGAAGTAATGTTCTATGGGATTCGTTCCAGAATACCTTTTCATAAAAGTCTTCTTGATTCTTGTTAGGAAGCTAAAGATGTGCAACTTGCGGCAGTACCCCATCCCATGTTCCACTATTGATATCTGATACAAATGTTTCAAGGATACATCCACAGATAAGAAAAACTTGGCATTCGTTTTGCAGTGTTTGGAATATTTGGTGCAAAGAATTGTCTTCGTAAAATTGTAGCACAATTTTTATAACACTGTACAAAGAAAAGATGGAATAAGTATCAGAACACTTTCTTCTTAACAATAATATATATATATATATATATATATATATATATATATATATTAAAAAAGGGAGAA
The DNA here is from genome assembly GCA_027924585.1 of Larix kaempferi. Taxonomy (NCBI): domain Eukaryota; kingdom Viridiplantae; phylum Streptophyta; class Pinopsida; order Pinales; family Pinaceae; genus Larix; species Larix kaempferi. The sequence goes on along the minus strand of BSBM01001044.1, from coordinate 359,118 downwards.
ATAATAGATATCGATAATCATGTTAATGTGAAGCCAGACCTCAAAATTGGATATGCCAATTTAATGGATATATATGTATGAGCTTTGTATTATAAGTGCTTATTAAAAACTTATATTGCCAAATATTTAATGTGCATCATTAACATGTATTCTGACCTTCTAACATTAGGACTCTTAACAACACATTATTGAATGCTACTGCTCGAACAATGAACCTGACTATTATGATACTTAGAACTACCTGATAGCAGATTGATATTACTGAAATTGCAAAATAACTTTAGCCAGGTCTACAATTATAGATTCAAGAATTATAGTACAACAGATTCTAGATAATAAAAATCAAGAAATGCAGAACAATAGAGACAATAAGAGCATTTATATAATCTTAAAGTACAACACAGTAAAAGCTTCAAAACAACAGTCTGAACAACATAGATAAATGCTAGATAGAACAACACACAAGATACTCTCCTGAGATAGTATGGATGCCAACTCAGACCCAAAATATCCAAGGACAATATGGAAGCTACGCTTGGCACAATTAGTGCCACATTTCAAGAAAATCAAATGTGATACATACCTGCTATGAAGCATGAGGGTATATTTAGAGTTTTACCGTCTTTCTCTTACCCATTCATCCTGTGTGTGCCCCTTTTATAACTTTTTATGTTATATTTGACCCGTCCGTTTTTGGCATGTTAGAAAAATGTTAGTCTATAAATATGACTAAAAACCCCTATGCTATCATATTCCAATTTCCAAGGTTTCCATACAGCCTCTAAACCCCATCTTAATACAAAACTGGGCATCCATAATTTCTTCATTGCTAAGCATGATCCCTCGCCTTCTTTCATCTGGAACTCTCAGCAACAATATAATTTCCTGGAACCACTGATATGGGTGCAGATGCAGCATATACAACAGTCCTCTCAATTCCTTAGTGATGGTATCAGGCCACCATTCATGCAGGGAGTAGTAAAATACTAATACTAATATCTTTTGGCATCTTGACAAGGGGTACTAGGATGCCCCTTGACTCCAATAGGAAGCACCCATGTGTCCCCTACTAAGGGGTAAAACTAAAAAACTAAAAGAAAAATAAAATAATGGTATCTCTTTATTTCTACTTTTTCCCTTCTTAATGAGAGGGACTCTCTTTACATATGAAACGCCCTACTTCCGTCCAAATCTCTATAAGTTCAATATGCAAGAGAAGAAAAGAAACACATTAAGAGTTTGTTTCATAATGTGGGAAGTTTTCTTCTCACTATTTTATGCACTTGATATGTCCCTTGTATCCTCTGCCCTCATGTCCCTTCAAATTTGGGGGGTTTCTCAAGAGGTCCCCAATATTTGTCTCCTATCCTATAACTATTATGAAACATATACATCATAGCATGATATGTTAAACTTAAAATTCTATCAAAGGTAACTTCTATAAAAACATTTTAAATGCATCCCATATTTTGTATAAGCCAAAGGTAGTGTGGTTTTATTGTTCATATATTTTGGAAAAAATATATGTGGCATGTTTTATTTGTATTCTAATTGGAGTATGAGATGTAACGCAGTTTAGAATCTTTCGGTAGGTCGTTGGATGCTGAACTTTAAGCCTGGTTTATAGCTAAGGGCACTTTCATTAGGAAATATGCTAAAGATTATGATGTTTGAGCTCGATTTATTTAAGGACTTTTTAGTTGTCCTTTAGATAGATGTGAGCTAGCTTGTTCTTTTTATTTTTCTTTATATAAGAAGCATTCTTCTAAAATGAAAAACCTATACATAAACCGAGTTTCCAAGCATTTTTCTTAAACTTCGGTAATTTCATCTTTGAATCAAGAACCATGTTTGGAACGTAGTTTAGATATCTAATTCTGCTATAGACCTAAGATTCATTACAGTTGTTCAATGTGGGGAGATTACTTAATGCCATAATGTAAGTGCGCTGATTGATTTATTCTAAAATCTATTTTTGGTTTTCGAGAATGCTAGGGGAGTCATGCATTCTCTCTCTTTCTTGTCCTTGTTTTGGGCTAGTAAATGCCATACCTGCATGATCATTCATGTTTTTATATGCCATCCAAATTTTAGAATACTTCAAGTGGTTATAAAGGATTAATTACATGGACAAGAGAAAGGGATTATACACAACGATTACCAAATTTTCCCATGTTGTATATCCTAAATCCGATTTATCATTGAAATAATAGCATTCCAACATTATAATGAACTAAGCCTGTTGACGATTCTTGATGAACTCTTGCATTAACAGTGCCAACATGTCTTTATTTTGTCACTTTCATCTGAATTTCAATTAACAAAGAGAATTTCAGAGATGAAAAAAAAAATCATTTTATCATTTTAGTCACTTGATCACCCCAATTACTTAGTGTGTTTTCTATTTTTTCTATTAAAAGAAATGTTTGATAAACTATCCAAAGTCATAGGAAACTGTTTTCCTATTAAAAATGAAACCCTTATTTGCTCATGTGTGCTAGTCCATTCATTCCAACAAATGATGTAATCTTGAAACTTATCAAGCTATATTTCTGACTTTTTATCTTTATTTCTTGATCATTGAATTATTTACGTGAAAATTGATGTTTAAACATTAGCCATGATGTCGAATATAGTTCACTTGTTTTGATGGATATGCTTATGCACGATCTCAGCCAAGCTAGATTTTTTTTGGTAGAACCGTCCTTCAATTTTATTAGCTGCAACATTTTTATTATATTTTTTTACTGTTTTGGTCTTAATATTTTGTTTTTCCTCACATCATAGATAAAGCCAAATATATTGCATTGATTTCCTTGAAGGCAGACATTGTATCATACCCATTTACAATAGGGATGTTATCGATTGACTGTTTTTTAGAGCATTGTCCAATCACTAAGTAAAGTGCACATCTATTTTGACCATCCTCTAAATTTGTCATAACAAAATTCATGGTTATCATCAATTTGTTGTGTTAAGGCTTTTTTCTAGGTTTTGGGTGGATTTGGAGTTTTTAAAAAACTTTTGGGATTTGGTGGAATCACGAGAAAAACCATGATTTAGGTGGAGCCATGATTTTATCAAAATTGTATTGGAATCCATCACCGAAAAGGGGTGTGTTCTACTCAATCATAAAAGAAAATAAGTAGACATATAGTAATCAGGGTTAGCTCAATTGGTTGATGTTATAGTTGTCAAGACATTTCTGGTAATCAAGGGTGTTGTGTAGATCCCCGGTTTGATTCCATTGGGTTATGTGTACTAAGTCTATGTGGCATTGGTAGCATGCTTGAAATGAGGGGAAGTCCTCAGAAGTTTCCCAAAAATGTATTTCCTAGGAAAAAAAACTATATAAAGGGCACAATTAGTCGTCTCATTTCTAACAATTAACCCAAAATTCGGCAAACAACTGAAAGCAAATTTTAATTGATCTAGGGATTTTTTGGACTTTTCAAGGTTTTGGGTATGTCTTGGAGAAGGCCAAAATCCCCAGCATTGACTATAGTGGAACCCCCATTGTTGGAAGGCTTGATTTGATTCAGAATCCATGCTGGAAAGGGGTTGGCTTGATGGCCAAATCCATGCCCTAGGTTATACAAACTCATGTCCAAGGTTATAATGCTGTAAAAATCACACATAATTTTCATGCAGCTTCGTCTACCCGGTCGACATGATTGATCTTAACCTATATGTATGTATAATACGATTCAATGTTAATGATAAAATCCATTTATTTTTAGAAATATTTAGATTCCAAACATACAAACATGCATACCATCACATTATATAATTGGAAAATAATGATAGAGATACTCACATGTATGTACTGAAAAGTCTAACACACACTGATAAGTGTTTTTTATGCATTTATGGAAAATTTCCATCCTACTTTTGACTAAAATTCTAAATTGGAATCCTATTATGCTGAAGTTGCAATTTCATCCCTCCAAAACTACAGTAAAGATCTATGACTTTACACTTAAGATAATGAAAGAAGCAATTCAAATAACACATGCCTTTGAACTTGCATATTTCTAAATCTCCAGATTAAGACAAAATGATGGGATTTAATTAGTGTTTAAAACTTTAAAATATGTTATAGATAAGGCATCGATGTAGGTAGTAGTGAAACCAACATATTTCTTTATGAATAAATATATGACAGATAAGGTATATTTGGTATATTAATATCAAATTTAAAATAAATAATGTTACATGTTTATTGTAAAACAAATAAAGTACAGAGTGATATGGTATATTTTATACATTAATATCAAGTTCAAAATAAATAATATTATATATTTATAGGAAAACAACATAAGAATGTGGACAATGGTTTTGATCAAAGAATTGGTTTTTATTAAGTACAAGTACTTATGTTGTACAAGTATTTGGAATAGCTATTGCAGAATGGAGATGGTTGATATAATTTAATAAATGATGAATGTTAATATTAAATTTTAATAATAACAATAATAATATTTTTTAAATAAAAATATTCAGAATTTTTTAATTGATAAAATTAAGAAACAAATAAATATAAATGATAAAATAAAATTATATATAGGTAAACCCTAGGGAGACGCCTGCAAACACTAGCTTTTCTCTGGTCAGGATTACCACTATGGGTGAATTTTTTGCAGATTGATGTGTATGCATCCAAGGAGTCTAGTTCCCATTTGCCCGGGAACCTAGTACCAACCTTGTCAAAAAGTGGGAATTTTCTCCTATATTTGTTTTCAAATCTGTTTTGATTTTTCTAGGATTTGTTTTTTCATTTATGGGTGTTAGTTCTTTTGGTGAGTGCTTTAGCTTAAGGTTCTGACCAGTTTTCTGGATATCAGTTGTTTGTTGAGGTGATGTTGACATATTTGTATTTTATATTGGATTTGATATTTATGAAAATCACATGGACAGGTGTAAGGACAAAAAGGTTGTTAGTAGTGGGACAGATGTTCTGTTGGAAGGACTCTTCTATCCGTAAAAAAATGTCTGGGATTTAGAACAGAAGATAAGAAAAACAAGGAGTTTCCAGTACATTCCTAATGAACAACAACCAAAGTGACAATATATAAACTAAAATCCATATAAAAAAAAAGAGAATGCTTAAATATTAAAAACCATAACACTCCTGCCAACTAAAGGAAGCACTTATCTACCCAATGCTATAGTACCTTCAAAACACATATACAGCTAGTTTAATGTTATACTTTCAAGTTTTGCTGATATTTTTCAGCTAAGCATAACTGTTGTTTTTTGCTAGATCAAAATCATTAATTGTTGAATGTAAATAAGAAAAAGTCATTTTCATTATAGAGGTAATAAATTAAATGTATATTTGTAATCATTGTTATTATATGTAAAAATCCACTCATGATTGTCTTTGTTATTATCATTGTTCAACAAGGAGGTGTCCCAGAGGGTCAGGGACGCGTTTCATGCATCCCGAGGACTCCTGACGAAATGTCCCCCCCCACCCATGCCTCTCATATTTTTTTTTATTATTTTCCATTATTTTCACATTTTACAATCCCTACTTAATACTACTTAGAAAATAAATCAATATATTTAGCATTTACATTGCAAAATCATGAATATACGTCAAATGAAATATTATTTTTGGTATTTTATTTTATTTTTATAATTTTAGGGACGTTCCCCCATCCCCCTGAATTTCCCTATAATTTGGGGGTGGTCTCCACGTGTCTCGAATGTGCGTTTCCACGCTTCCACGTACCCCCATCCCAAAAAATTGAGGGAACATTGGTTATTATATGTAAAAAGCTACATCAATTCAAAATGAGGGTTTTTTTATAGACATAAAGGTCCACTTGTATATAACCGTTGGGATACTCGTTCACTCAAGTAAGGGGGCTAATTGTAAGGCCGTTATTCTGTATGGACTTCTCACTTAAGGGGGTTCTTGTACCCTTGGATTTTTTATGGGATTCTCATATAAGGAGGTTTTTGTACCCTCGGCTTTTGTATGGGATTTTCATGGTGGATGTAAATTATAGTCCCTTTGAAAATTTGGTCTATAGTGGACATTAATATAAATTTTATTTCATTTCTTTTATTGTTTGACATGGCCTGGTGATTGTATCTCATTTCCTTCATCTACCTTAATAGTATTATACTCTAGAGTCCGTATATCTATAATTCTAGAGTCTACATTTACATGTCTCGGACTAATGTGAATATTGGTGCACAATTGCATATTCATTTGCAAATGCATATGCAATTGAATAAATTGTGTAAAACATAGTCTGAGACATTTTGATTGCATTTGTAAAGGCTTGGAAAGCAGCAAAACATTTCAAGCATACCCCTAGCCAAGACTTGGGGACTATTTTAGGGATCAACAATGCTAAGTCATTTAATTACAAAAGCACTGAAACTTGTTTTGCATCCCCGTATCAAAAAACACATGAAATCGCACCAAATTGATGGATTTAACTTCCTACAAAAGAACCTTATAGTTGGAGATCTTGGTGGTTGCATTTTGGCACATGCACCAATAACAGGGAAGACCTTCCTTATGATTAGCTTTATTCAAGTGTTTTTGCACCCAAAAGAATTTTTTGTTCATTGATGAAAGAGTTTAAAAAATGGGGAGTGGAGGAGATCCCTGTTTATAACCTATATGATGTAGCCAATAGGGGAAAAACATTGAGATACAAAAAGATTCATACATTGAGAAAATGGAAAGAAAAGAAGAGTATTCTCCTTATAAGTTATTCACACTTCTCAAGTATAGTTTGTGAAAAATAAAAAAATTCAAATGACACAATCTTTCCAATAGATTCTACTTGAGGGACCAGGACTGTTGGTTTTAGATGAAGGGAATTTCCCATGAAATAAGGATACCAACATACTCCATTCTCTTTCCCAAATACATACAAGGAGACGGGTGTACAAGTTAAAATTGTGGGCACATGAGTAGTTCCACAAGTTAAAATGAGACTGTTGCAAATACACCATATATATTTCAATTAAATCCAATGGAGCAGTTCATGGGAAATTGTGGCAAACAACATATAACTCTTAAGGTGTTCAACATATGTCTGTATACAAAATTGTGCACACATGAACTTCATCAAAAGTGCATTTAAGTATTGAAGATATCAAACTTCAAATTATAGTTCTTGATCGGCATGCAATACAGATTTTAATAACGTTAATGAGTGTGATTAATAGAATGCAAACTGTTAATATCCAGATATTGGAGATTGCATCACTCTAATAGGTTGCAATTGAAGTAGTGCACAAAGGTTATATAAACTTAGAAAGCCACTTTTGGAAGGTCTAGACTCTATGTTTACTCCAAAGTAATCTGTAAAATCCTGGATTTTGACGGCTCGCCCACACTCACAATCTAATGTTATTTGTTATCTCGTCAGCATTGGATGTAGGTATGCAAACTACTAAGCTAAAAATTAAGAAATACAACCCAAATGAGCTCGCTCTGCACCTTAAATATGAGTGCTCTCTTTTATTTTAAGTTCCACTCAAACCAATAAGCTTTTAGAGATTGGTCATAAGTTATAACTGGCAAGTGACAGGAATATTGACATGATGGGTATATTTTACAAATGACTGGCCAAAATTGGCGTTGAAAATACCGGTTGGCACACAATTTTACATCCAAATTTCAGGCATGAGCACTAACAACAGTGGATTGATTACTAATATTCCCCATAGATTATCTATTACTCTGAATTTCCCACGAAAGCCAGCTTGAAATATTTGATTCTAGGTGCATTTTCCTCTGGAATATTCCCAAACAAGCAGTTATTAGAGCATTTTTTAGAATCGATCTGAGCATGTTTATCAGTATTCAACTATCAATGGATATCAATATAATGACTGTTTTAATACCCTAGGAAGGGCTTGGTAACAAACCTCGTTAGCTACGATAGGACAGAAAGAACACATCATCCTTAGTGGTTTATGCCAAAGTGAGGCCAACAACAAAGTTAGAAAACTACTATAGCTAGCTCTAACTGATTAGAGATATGCTAAAAAAAAGACTTCATTCGTCCAATCATGTACATCAGCTTGGATTGGCATCTATAAAATAAACAAATAGAGTTTTGTATTCGATGATGCCCATTAATCTTATTGCAGAATTCTCACACCCAAAACTAAATGATGTCCTAATTTTTCTTGTTCGATGCGAACAAATATTAAAATAAATCCGCCGACCTTTCAATTGGGAAAAAATAACAAAAATATTTTGAAATTTCCAATCCATTGTCTCTACTTTTCTTCCCATAGATTGAAAAAAAGGTACCAAATGGGATTCAGTAAATACCTGGCCATCCCTTCAAGCTTTGGTTGCAGGAATCTTTTAATCTTCTTGCATGTTAGAGCATACCCCACTGTAAATTTACGTTGAAGAGAGCCAACCAAATTAGTGGTCATGGAAGCAATAAAGCTTGCATTATCCTCTGGTCACATGGATCCCTATCTTCCCCCCAATCCTCTTCTCTTCTGCATGAGGAAGCCAGGGCTTCCAACACCACTTCCTTCCTAATGCATCCTCCTACACCCGAATCCCCCACGATAGGCGAGCTCCTGATATCACCATGAAGGTTTCACACTCCAAGCTCATGCCACTTTCAAAAAAAACCCCAATCTTATCGCCTGATCTAAATGAGCACCCAATTGAAATTTTTCACGTAACCCTATACGATTTTCACTATTCTTTTCCTTTAAACAAGAAAACCAACATCCAAACAAGATTTTTGGGGTTAGGAATTCCATTGTAGGGACTTCAATGGCCGGATTCAGAGTGTTTTCACCAAGTTCTTCTTGAAATCAACCAGCCTTCAACCCTTCACGCATCCATATTTCTCCTATAAACCATGAAACAAGGTAACCCTGATTGACTGCCCAAGAGGAAGATAACTTCCAACTAAGTTTTTCACTGAGCTTGCCCAATACGGGCAAGCAACAAATCCCTTGTTTTCTTGTAATTTTTGAAAGGATCAAAGGGCCAGGTAATAGATTCGACATCGAAGACTTTGAACCTTTGAGAATATTGTTGAATTTAGTCAGAACCTCCATGTCCATGATAGACACCAACGAAATGAATGACCCTGATGGGTGCAGTCATGGGCTCCGCCTTGGATGCAACATATGACCCTGCAAGTGCCTGTGGTTGGCCTCGCTGCCACTTAACCTCATCCTTTTCGATCAATTTCGCAAATAGATTGAGAATACCCTTGGATTTTTTCAAGAGGGTTTGCCGCTTGCGCACCTAGTAATCAACGAATAGTGTGGAGGTGGTGCTGTTGGTGGGATTGAGGAAATCCTTTAATGGAATGCTAACACGGCTAAACTCTTTGTTATCGAAGGTGGCATCCATGTCGATTGCAAACTCGAGAACCAGGTCAGGCCTCACAGACAATCTACCGAGGTTAAGAAACCATCTCACCCACCATCCTTTTCTGCCATTCCTTTTCCGTAAACTGCAAATAGGTGGAAAAATTTAATTCGCAAGAGAAACAACTAACAAGGATGACACGTGGTCAACAAAAATTCATGGAGGGACAACGAAATCTACATTGTTTTTCAAAACCGAGCCCGGGGAAAAAACGCCTATTGGTGTAATATTATTATTATATTATTAGTATTATTAACTGTTTTATTTATTATTATTTGATTATAATTAATATTTTCTTTATTTATATTTCCTTTTATAAAAAAATATTATTATTATTTATAATAACAATTATTATAATAACAATTATTTATTATAATAAATATTAATTAAAACTCAACAATCTTTCCCCGCACGCCAACCGTGAACTAGCAAGCCATATTAATATTAATAATATGGTTTATATACGTCGATGGAGGTATATCAACCACATTTAAATGTACAACCATGGTTGATATACGTCGATCGACATATATAAACCATATTATTAATATTAATATGGCTTGCTAGAATTAGATTGTATCAATGTCATTTAGTGACTGAACAACTAAGTTAAATGAATCTATTTATGGAAAGGAACTTTATATTTATATATATAAAATGTGCTCCATAAATAAATAAACTTAAGATGCAAAATGATTAGCACCTAGAAGGGCTATGCCGACCATGCTCCTTTAATATATTTATTTATAAATAATTGTGTCTTGAAAATAAATAAACTTAAGCTGCAAAATGCATAGCACCTAGAAGGGCTATGCCGACTATGCTCCTCCTTACAATGCAAAGGACTACGTGTATAGGAAAGTAGCGACTACCAATGTTTGTCCACTTGAAATGCCCACATTTCAGATACGAAATATAAATTGCAAACACATGTGTGTCAATACCAAACATTGTCGTGTAATGCTCCTCCTAGTCGTCCAACTATCATCAATCTACCATAGGCCAATGACACGTGTAAATGTAACCTATCCGTCTGATAGAACAACTCTTGGACCATTGTTGGAAGGCTCCATGGACATTAGTATGTTCACTGTTTTCTACCAAACCTATTAACGCTTCAACGAATTAGACATACCTCCATTGAATGTTTATGCTTATTCTTATCTTTATCTCTATGCTTATTCTTTTCCTTCCCCCTAATCCCCACTTCCTTAACATGAACATGACTTTGATTTTGAACATGAACATGATTTTGACTTTGAACATGAACATGAATTTGAATATGAACTTGAGACATGTCACAGAGATACCTCACATTCTATTGTGATCCAAGTATGTTGATACTACATTACTTAATTAATAATGCATCAATTACTTAATCCTAATGTCAACAAAGTTATTTGGAGGTGATCCATGTCGAGGAACAACTTAATGCGTCAAGTATCAAGTAAGTTGTTTAATTGAGAAAAGAAGTTAATATGTTGAGTGTGCCAATGCTGAAGGAAAAAACAAATAAATACACATTATCCAAAAGTAGAAACACAACTATGTATCAGTACTAATACATGGTTTAACATGCCCTCAAAGCTGGTAGGTTTTTTCTTCTTTTTTTGTGGAAAGCTTATGTTATTAATACGAAAATTAAACTTTATATTCCGGAGAGTTGAAACTTGGAAACTTGTGTTTACCATTCAGGGACATTTCAGGGGCTTCTTTCTAATTTTATCCAAAATATTGTAGATAAGATTCCATTTGGAGTTGTGTTTAAAATTTGAAATTGGCTTTAATTAATCGATTTTGGGTGAAAAACATTGAGATTCATGCCTTAAGGAATTTGAAATATTTCAACGCACAACAATTTTTTTAGGGTTTACCTGGTTTCTTGGTTAGTATTCCCCTACAGTTGGGCATATCCAGCATACACATTAGATCCTTGATTGGTGCAACAGCTTCAACAGATCCATCTTCTTAGTTTCCTGTGTGTAGCAGAGGTTGACCAAAGTGATGGCGCAACACTAAGATTCCCTCGGAGTTGTGTACCGATGATATAGAGAGTTAGAGTGAGGGCACATGCATCCAATGCAACGATATAATCCTTGCCCCAGACCTAGAACTGCTTTTCAAATTTGGAAATGCTTGGGGTTGATTTTGTTTGAACCCTTTACACAAGTTGAGAGTAGGAACAAGTGCATATGCAATAAGCTATATTGCCGATGCATGTGGATTGAATTGACACACCTGCTTCCATGTGGAGAATAGTCATGCAGGTTGTTAGGATATTTCGATACTCCATCCTTGTCCTACCTAGCATTATTTATTTTTCCTAGTTGTTGATGATGTCATTTCCCCCTGGTGGTGTGAAGATGTCATCCAGGATCCATCTACCACCTTCTGAGCCCCGCATGCATCATTTTAGGACCACTTCAGTCAGTTCCCTATTTTATAGGAACCTATTGAGTGTTCCAGTGCAGTCCACCTGAGTTAGCTGACCCTTTTGGGGGGTTGGAGCTCCGGATTCCACTGATTGTGTGGCCTCATGTGCCCACTTCTGATTGACATGCCTGAAAAACTCACTACTGCGCCCTCCTTAGTTAGTTAACTGATTGTGACTTCAGTTAGCTGAGTTTAGGTTTAGTTTAGTTGAGTTTGAGTCTTCCGGAGCACTCCAGTGGTGATAATACGTATGCTAGACCAATTGAGGTTCAAATTATCCTGTGTGATTCAAATTCTCTCCATTGTAACATCATTGTTCATTATACTAATTACTGGATCATGTGACATTATTCTGCTCCTATCTGAGATATGCTGCATAATTATTCTTCTACTCTTTTTTACTGCAGTTTTCACTCTTATTCAACTTTTCTACTCATTCTTTCTGTGTGAGGTATCCTCAACTCTTAGATCTGCTGTGACTTAGAATTTCACTTGGTATTAGAGCCATTGAGCGAATAGGTTGAGCAGGTGCCTTCAGTAGTGCACCAGAAGCCTCTGGATTTCCACAACAAATCCTGGTGCCATTGCATTGAATTCATTGGAGAAATCCAATGAGGTCTAGCCGAGTGTGAAGGATCTGGATAAAAGTGACTACTGTCCTAAAGCAATGCTCAATAGTATTCTACCTCCATTATTGAGATTTTTTTGCAGGTTATTCAAATTTTTTGAGTGTCGTAATACTTGCAGCAGTTTTGTTGCAGAAGCAATAGTTTTCACGTTGTATTCGCTCCAGTAGTTGTAATGGACAATTCGAAATATCCTCTCTCTCCCAGGATCCTGAGACCCTTAAATTACCTTGATTGGAGGGCTAATACCCAAATGGTATTGTGCAACAAATTACTGTACAGGGTGACAATGGGGAAGGATCCCAAACCACAATCAGTTGTGGAGAAAACCAAGTATTTGAATAGATTGGATGAAGCATTTGGTTTCATGTGTATTCATATTTCCAGAGATCTACTCTTCCACCTTGACAGATTGAAGACTCCAAGAGAATTATGGTTGAAGTTAGAGACCCTCTTGGGAAAACAAGATGAGCTAAAAGGCCATATTCTGGAAAATGAGTTGATTGCTCTACAACTGAGCAGTTTCGAGACCATTCGACAGTTCTTTTCAAAATTCAAATCTTTGGTTATGCAATGCAAGCAATGTGGCATTGAGAAGAAGGATGAGCAACTGGTGCTATCCATTCTAAGCAATCTAGGTGCCGAGTTCTCCATCTTTATCTCTACCTTCCATTCTGGGCGAATGTCAATCCCTAGTTGGAAGATTCCCTCCTTAGATGTTTTCACTGAATCTCTCATCCAAGAACAAGATAAGTTGATCAATATGGGTGCCTTGAAGGCCTCCAAATATCAAGCTCTTATGGCTGGAGAAGCAAAAAGTGTGAATGGGAAGGGGAAGCACAAGGGAAAGGATCAGAGGCCATTTGAACCCAAGCTGAATGCCAAGTCAAGTCCATCAGAAGGATCCTCTAGCTTTAAGAAAGAAAAACATAAGGGATTTGAGAAATCCAAGTTTTCCTATTGAAATAAAGGAAACCACCCAGAGAAATCTTGCATGCAGAAGAAGATAGATAAGATGAACAAGCTTCTTGAACAACACAACATTGCTCTCCCAAAACGTGTAAGAGAGACTGATTCTGGAAGTGAGTCTGATGGTCATGAGAGATGCCATGCAGTAAAGGTTGGATTTTCAAAACCATAAGCCCTCCTCATAGATTCAAGAGCCTCCAACCACATGGTTGCCTCCAAAGAATCATTTTCTTCTCTAGATCTCAAAGATGGTCCGATTATTCACATGGGATACAACTCTCAGATCTTTGTTGAAGGGAAGGGAACAATACATATGGAGCATGGGAAGTTAAAAAATGTTCTATGTGTGCCTTCTTTGTTAGCAAATTTGTTGTCGGTATATCAGATGACTCACACAGGTTCATCGAATAAAGTGGTATTTGGTCCTGACATAGTTGAGATTGCAGAGATATCTACTGGGAATATTATAGCGAAAGGGTTTGCAAACCATGCCTCCAAGGAATATGAATTCTCCCATTTTGTTCCATACTCTCTGCCTACCCCATTGGAATCTGATGAAGATCATAGTGGATATCTCTTCTAATGAAGATGAGGATCAAGATTTTGATGTTGAGAATAAAGTTCAAGGAGATTCAGATTGAGATCCAGATTGAGATCCAGATCCAACACATGCTCCCGATCCATGGCCAAGGCCAATATGGGATCACAAATTCCTTGTAGCTGCTGGGAACACAGTTGGGGATCCATCTGACCATAAAACCACCATTTCTGAGTATCATGCAAAACTTGCACTATGTCATGCAGATCCACTTCTATCAGAGAGGTGCTACATGATGATGGGATTTGATCCACAATCTCTTGGAGAGACTTTCCATGGGGGATCCGCAACCAAGCAACAATATCAGTTGTCTGACAAAATGTACTCAAAGGTTCATGATTTGGACCACAATGAGCCATTCGCTCCAGTAGAAAGAAGGGTTCATGAAAGACTTGTTTTGGCAAATACAACTTCTACACAGTGGGAGGTACATCAGAGGAGCAGATCAAGATCAAGATCCAGATCTAGCACCTACATTGCTATCCTATAGAGGAGCAGCTTGCCAATATTTTTGTAAAGGATTTCACTGAGGAAAGTTTTTCCTTCTCTGCTTAGTATGAAGGCTCTTTGAGTTCCCTACTACTGTTTTTTTTAGGGGGAGTGTTTTTCCCCATTTCCTTGGTTCATGGACAGTTCTTTTTTATCATTTATTTGATTGTATGGGTGACCTTTGGTCTTATTAACCAGGGCCCAGGATGCAAAAGTATGGATTAAGAGAGGGTGTTAGAATATTTCAATACTCCATCGTTGTCCTACCTAGCATTATTTATTTTTCCTAGTTGTTGATGATGTAATTTTCCCCCTAGTGGTGTGCAGATGTCATCCGGGATCCATCTACCACCTTCTGAGCCCTGCATGCATCATTTTAGGACCACTTCAGTAAGTTCCCTATTTTATAGGAACCTACTGAGTGTTCCAGTGTATTCCACCTGAGTTAGCTGACTCTTTTGGGGGGTTGGAGCTCCGGATTCCACTGATTGTGGCGTCATGTGCCCATTTCTGATTGACATGCATGACAAACTCACTATTGCACCCTCCTTAGTGAGTTAACTGATTGTGACTTCAGTTAGCTAAGTTTAGGTTCAATTCAGTTGAGTTTGAGTCTTCTGGAGCACTCCAGTGGTGATAATCCCTATGCTAGACCAACTAAGGTTCAAATTCTCCCGTGTGTTTCGAATTCTCTCCATTGTAACATCATTGTTCATTTATACTGATTATTGGATCATGTGACATTATTCTGCTCCTATCTGAGTTCTACTACATAATTATTCTTCTACTCTTTTTTACTGCAGTTTTCACTCTTATTCAACTTTTATGCTCATTCTTTCTGTGTGAAGTATCCTCAGCTCTTAGATCTGCTGTAACTTAGAATTTCACACAGGTGGCTATCATCGTTGCAAGAAAGGAATCTCAATCGTGTGCAACATAGTTCCCATGCGAATACTAAATCCTAGCTAATGATTACACGCCTTTGCAGCTCAACTAATAATTACATCGCCTTTGCAATTAAACAATCTTGTATTCCCAATACCCATGCCGCCATTACATCAACTTTGGAATGAAACGGTGTTGCATTCCCAATACCCACGCCACCACCACGACAATAACACATTAAAGTGATAATCCAATGAGCTTGTAGAAAAATTGGATTTTTATATTAATAAATAGAAATTTTGCTTCAAAATTGGGTTAAAAAGGTTATATTGGAGTTAGTCAACGAAAACTAATAGGCAGTCAACGGTTAACGAAAACAATATATCCATCCTACAATAGGGATAATAAAACCATAATGTTCAACTTTATGGTATTTCAAATGTTAACCCATAACTCCATATGAAATCATGAAGTTTTACAATATTTTATGTATTTCATATTATACAGTTTTATCCTAAGTGTATTTTAAATTCTATTTTTCCTTTTCTTAACCTTATTTTTTAATGAAGTTTCTGTGATAAAGTGAAAATAGTGAATCTAGGGTTTTTGGTTTAAAGTTCTTTTAATTCAATTTTCAAATTATATTATATGTCATTGTTCCATATTTTTCAATTGGTATTAGAGTTTTTTTTTCAACATAATTGGTATTAGAGTTACAGTGAATATGATGATGATGTTGCAAAAAAAATGATGAATATATATACGAGTAAGCTATATTAATTAATTAATATGGCTTATAGACGTTGATCACTGTATATCAATCATGGCCACACATTTAAATGTGGTTGATATATGTCGATATGATTTGCTAGTTGCCGACGAGTGTGCGAGTTAGATTGAGTGAATAATAATAATAATTAAAAATATAAATATTTATTTATGAAAAATATAAATTAATAAATAAATATTAAATATAAAGATCACGTAATAATAATAATAATAAATACAAATCGAATATTCAATAAAATTAGATAATAAAAATATAATAACAAATAAAAAGTATCAATAATAATAATAATAATTATAATTAATATTAATAATATTATTATTAACAATAATTAATAATGTTATTATTAATAATAATTAATAATTAATAATAATAATAATAATAATAATAATAATAATTAATAATAACGGTTGACTTTGGTTGGCCATGGTTGACTTTGGATGCTCATGGTTGACCAAGGTTGATTATAGATGCTCATGGTTGGCTATGGTTGACTGTGCTTAACTATGATTGACCATGGTTGACTTTTTTACAATGGTTGAATTTGACTGACCATGGTTGACTTTAATTTACCATGGTTGATCATATTTGACTTTGGTTGACCATGGTTGAGTTTGAATGTTCATGGTTGATTAATATGGTTCACCATTGTTGACTATAGTTAACTTTGGTTGACCATGGTTAACCTTGGTTGACCATGGTTGACTTTGGATGTTCATGGTTAAAAATGGTTGACAATGGTTGGAAAGGAAAGGAATCATATATGTCGGTCAACGTATATATGTATATTATAAAAGGAATAATAATGCCACTGATCGACGTATATATGTATATTATTCCTTTCCTCGCCTTATGGTTTGTTAACTAAGGTAGACTATGGTTGACCATGGTTGACTATGGATGACCATGGTTGATTTTGGTTGACTATGCTTGACCATGGTTGACTTTGGATGTTCATGGTTGATGAAGGTTGACCATGCCTTTTATGGTTGAATTTGGTTGACTTGTTTTTACCATGGTTGACTTTACTTGTGCATGGTTGACTTTAGATGGCCATGATTGACCATATTGGAGTATGGTTGACCATGCTTGATTTTGTAGACCATGGTTGACTTTGGTTGACCATGGTTGAGTTTGATGTTCATGGTTGGACATGGTTGACTATGGTTAATCATGGTTGACTTTGGTTGAAGTTTGTTGACCATGGTTGACTTTGGTTGACCATGGTTGACTATAGTTGGCTATGGTTGACCCTACTTGGTTGACTGGGGTTGACTATGGTTGACAATAGTTGGTTGATCATGGTTGACTATTGATAACAATGGTTATTCATGGTTGACCAAGGATATTCATTGTTAACTATGGTTATTTATGGTTGTCCATGGTTGTTTATGATTGTCCATGATTCACTATGGTTATAGTGTTGAATTTGGTTGACCAAGGTTGACTATTGTTATTCATTATTAACCATGGTTGATTATCATTAACTATGGTTGACCATGGTTGTTCACTTTTTTACCATGGTTAACTTTATTTGAGCATGGTTGAATTTAGATGACCATAATTGACCATATTGGAGTATGGTTGACAATGATTGACTTTGGTAGACCATGGTTGACTATTGTTGACCATGATTGACTTTGGATGTTCATGGTTTCCCATGGTTAACTATGGTTGACTATGGTTTCTTTTGGTTGATTTTTGTCGACCATGGTTGACTTTAATTAACCATGGTTGACTATGTTTGACAGTATCTGGTTGATCATGGTTGACTATTGATAACAATGGTTATTCTTGGTTGATCAATGTTATTCATTATTAACTATGGTTATTCATGGTCATCCATGGTTGTTTATGGTTGTCGATGGTTGACTATGGTTGATTATGGTTATTCAGTGTTGACTTTGGTTGACCATGGTTGACTATTATTGTTCACAATTATTTATGGTTTACTGTCGTTGACTTTGGTTGACCATGGTTATTCATGATTGACCATGGTTGTTCACTTTTGTTGACCATGCTTGATTATGGTTGACCATGGTTATTCATCATTAACTAAGGTTGACCATGGTTGTTCATGGTCGAGTGTGGTTGTTCATGGTTGACTATAGTCGTCAATCAACCATGGTTGACTATGGTTGACCTTAGTTGATTGAACATGGTTATTCATGGTTAATTATGGTTAACCATAGTTGTTCATGTTTGACTATGGTTGACCATGGTTCACTATGGTTGACTATCGTTGTTCATGGTTTATTATGGTTTATCCCAATAGGTTAACCATCATCGATCGTGGTTGACTATCGTCGATCATGGTTTACCCTAATATGTTGAGCATGGTTGAGTATGGTCAACCATGCTTGACCATGGATGTCACGAGTTGGATGACCGTTGTTGTTCATAGTTGACTATGGTTTAACCAAGGTTATTCATAGTTGATGGTTAACTAAGGTTATATGTGTTTAACCATTGTTGTTCATGTTTGAATATTGTATATCATTGTAGAGCAAGGTTATTCATGGTTGATTATGGTTGTTTGTGTTGATTATAGTTGTTCATGGTTGACTATGGTTGTTCTTGGTTGACCATCATTATCTATGGTTAACTATGGTTATCTATGACAGACCATGGTCGACCATGGTTGACTATGGTTGACCATGCTTGACTATGGTTAAACATGCTTGAATTTGGTTGACCATGGTTGACTTTGGTTGACTATTGATGACAATGATTGACTTCGAATGTTCATGGTTAACAATGGATGACCATGGTTGATCCAAATTTATGTGATAAAGAATTGAAAGAATATATATATAACCACATACATAGATATATTGCAAGGAACACAGTGATATAGTAAACAAAAATTCCTTTAAATGGCGAAAATAGAATAGACTGTAAAATAAAACAGCTAGAGTGGTGGTAGCTTATCTATGAAAAGAGATGTGATGACTATGCTCATTCATGACAATTTCAATACAAAAGGAGGCCAAAAGGGCCTATTTGTTATAATCATGAGGGAAAGAACCCTAAACATCCAAAAACCTAACCCTAGGAGATGAACCGTCATAAAGTTTGCGGCCCCAATGTGGTTAGTTGAACAGTCAACTTCTCGGGGTCATAACTTTTGCATACGATCTCCATTTGGGGTGCTCGGTAGATTGTTAGAAAGATCTAGTCGATGAGTACAACAGTGCATTAAGCCCAGATAAGATCCTATGACTACCATATAGGTTGCTGCAAGCCCAAGAAACATCGTTTAGGGCCTCAAAACGGCCCCAAAAGTTCAAGACCCGAAAAACCATAGAAAAACTATTAGAAAATTGTTAAAATGGAAAACTGTTTTGAGACAATGGAATAGGTGGGTGGACACCGATATCCATCTAGATCAATGGTTGGCCATGGTTGGCTATGGTTGAAAATGGTTGACCATGTTTGACTATAGTCAACCAAGGTTGACTATGGTTGACCATGGTTGACTTTGGTTTGCCATGGTTGGCTATGGTTGACCATAATCAACTTTGGATGTTCATGGTTGATTATGGTTGACCATGGTTAACTGTGGTTGACCATGTTTGACTATGGTTTTCCATGGTTAACTGTTGACCATGGTTGACTATGGTTGACCATGGTTGACTTTGGATGTCCATGGTTGACGATGTTTGTTCATGGTTAACCATGGTTGACCCTAATTGGTTGACCATGGTTAACTATGGTTAATTGTGGTTGACTATGAATGATTATGGTTTACCATGGTTGTTTATGATTGACTATGGTTGACTACATGGTTGATTATGGTTGAGGATGTTTGATTATGGTTGGCCATGGTTGACTATGGTTGACCATAGTTGATTATGGTTGATTATGTTTGACCATGGTTTATTAGGGTTGATTTTGGTTAACTATGACTAACAATCGTTAATTATGGTTAGTTGACCAAGGAAGACTATGGTTGACCATGTTGGACTATGGTTGACCATGCTGGACTATGGTTGACTTTGGATTTTCATAGTTGATGGTGGTTGACCATGGTTGAATTTGGTTGACTTTTTTCCATGGTTGACGTTGGTTAAGCATGGTTGACTTTAGTTAACCATGGTTGACCATATTTGAGTATGGTTGACTTTGGTTGAGTTTGGATGTTCATGGTTGGCCATGGTTGATTATGGTTAACCATGGTTGACCATGGATGACTTTGGTTGACTTTGGTTGACCATGGTTGACTATCGTTGAACCTACGTGGTTGACTATGGTTGATAGTAGTTGGTTGATCATGGTTGACTATTGATAAAAATGGTTATTCATGGTTGATCAATGTTATTCATTGTTAACTACGGTTATTCATGGTCGTCTATGGTTGTTTATGATTATCCATGATTGATTATGGTTATTTAGTGTTGAATTTGGCTTACCATGGTTAACTATTGTTGTTCGTGATTAACCATGGTTGGCTATGGTCATGGTTGTTCATGATTGGAAATGGTTATTGACTTTTTTTTATCATGCTTGATTATGGTTGACCATTGTTATTCATCATTGACTAAGGTTGATTATGGTCGACTATGGTTGACCATGGTTGACTAAGGTTGACAATGGTTGATTATGGTTGACTATGGCTATTCATTATTGACTTTGGTTGATTATGGTTGACCAGGGTTGTTCATGGTCGATTTTGGATGTTCATGGTTGACCATGGTTGTTCATGGTTGGCCCAAATTGGTTGACGATGGTTGAATATGGTTGACTATGGTCATCGATCAACCATGGTTGACTATGGTTGAACCTAGTTTATTAACCATGTTTATTCATGGTTAATTATGGTTGACCATGGTTATTCATGTTTAAATATTGGTTGACCATGGTTGACTATGGTTGACTATCGTTGATCATGGTTTACCCTAACAGGTTGGCCATGCTTCAATACGGTTTACTATCATTGATCATGGTTGACTATCCTCGATCATAGTTGACTATGGTTTACCCTAATAGGTTAAGCATGGTTTCATATGGTTAGCCATGCTTGACCATGGATGACCCAAGTTAGTTCACCCTTGTTGTTCATGGTTGACTATGGCTTATGATGGTTAACCAAGGTTTTCTATGTTTAACCATTGTTGTTCATGTTTGAATATTATATACTATTGTAGAGAAAGGTTGTTCATGGTTGATTATGGTTGTTCATATTGACTACAGTTATTCATGGTTGACAATGGTTATTCTTGGTTGACCATGGTTGTCCATGGTTGACTATGGTTAGATATGGTAGACCATGGCTGACTATGGTTAACCTTAGTTGGTCGACTATGGTTAGTTGTGGTTGACCATGGTTAACTATGGTTGACGATGGTTGACCATTCCTAGCAATGGTTTACCATGATTTGCTATGGTCGACCATGGTTTACTAGAGTTGTTCATGGTTAACTATGGTTGGCTATGGTTGTTCATGTTTGACTATGGTTAATAATGGTTTAATTGATGTTTAACCATGGTTGTTCATGGTTGACCACAGGTGACTATGGTTGACCATGGGTGACTATGGTTAACCATGTTGACTATAGTTGTCTGTGGTTTACCCTAGTGGGTTGACCATGCTTATTCATGGTTGACGATGGTTAACCATTGTTGTTTATGGCCATCTATGGTTGACCATGCTTGACTATGGTTCATTATGTTTCACCATGGTTTAAGATGGTTGTCAAATGTTTGTAATTTTTTATTATAGCTTACTTATGATGTTTGACTGTGGGTGACTTTGGTTGAATATGGTTGACTCTGGAAATATAGTTGACCATGGAACCATGATTTAGTTTTGTTGGGAATGGGTGACTATGATTTACATGCATATATTATTAATGTTAACATTATTAATAATACTATTAGATTCATTAATGATAATATTAATTTTTCCTAACATTAATATTAATGTTGTTAATTATGTAGTGATAATGTAAAAATTGAATTTCAATATTATGTAAAAAGTAATATTAGTATTAAGAATAACATTAATGTTATTAATTTTACTATTAATTTCTTTATATTATTAATTTTAATTTCATTATTTATTATTTCATCATATTATTAATTTCATTAATCATTTTTTATTGGTTATTAATTTTATAAATTATTTATTAATTTCAGTGATTCCTATTATTTTTATGTATTTTAAACATTAATGTTAATATTAATATTATTATTATTATCAATATTTCCTACATTAAATTTTTTTTTTCAATGTGGTTCACAACCCCAGAGTGGAGTTGTTACGTCCACATGAATAATTCACAGGGGACACACCCGAAGGGGACTCACCCCGTTCTAATTATGGAGCCTAACCCAGTGGGGACATCAAGTGAGGCCCTTATATATCTATGCATAGCCACTCGGGGATCTGACTCCGAGACCTTCTGCTTACAACTCACAACTCTCAACCACTTGAACTAACCCATCAGACTATTACATTAATTATAATATTAACATTAACAATTAATTAATAAACAATAATAATTTATTAGTACTAAATATAAATAAAAACAACATAATAATAATAATCTATTTTTAAGGTCACCGCCAAGCGAGGCAACAATTTGGTGTATGAGACCCCCTTGTTTGTGGGACAAGGGACCTACCTCTGCGTAATGATTTAACTGCTAAAGTCTACAGAGGTGTACATACCCTACCCCTCTCCGGATTTGAACCTATGACCTCTTAGGAGGAAACATATGCTCTTAACCATTAGACCCACTCAGGCCCATCTATCAATACATGATGTTTTAAAGTTAGAGAGTTATATTTTGATATCAATACATAATAATGTATTAAAGTTATAGATTTTTAATTTTATATAGTTATCTTATGTTTAATGTTTAGATTAATATTAATGTAATTATTGACTTTAATATTATTATTATTATATTGTTAAATATAAATATAAATTAATATGATGATTGTCTTTAACGTACAGTGAGACTGATCTTGGTCTATCGGACCTTAAGAAGATAGAGATTATTTGGTTTTCTTTAAAATATAATTTCTATGATAAAAAAGCTTACAGAGGAGGGTCCCTAGCTCGTTATAGTTTTGGGGATTTAGGAGGTTAGAAAGGTTAGTGCCGGAGCAAATATTTTGAAACTGAGATCAAATGTGAGTGAAAGCCGAGCATTTTAAGAGAAAGTGATTTCATCTTCCACGCTCATAGAATCACATAGATGGAAAATTATTTCAGCCCAAGGCGTTTTAGGGGTTGTCCAATGCCCAATTTCACTATTAAGCTCATGAGTGTTCGTTATAATCTTAGCAATATTACTTTTTTCCTTTGAGTTTGGTAAGATAGAAAGATAGTTTTGATCCTTAAGATTAGGGTTAATGATCTCTTTGTAATATCGAAGCTTTCTTTTTACCTCTAATTCTTCTTTGCACCACATTTTCTCTTTGAAGGTAGAAGTAATAATGTAATTAATGTTATCAATATTTTGTAGCCTGGTAGTTTCATTAATCCTCCAATAATTTAACCAAGCCATGGAATCTTTAAGCCATCCCAGCTTGAGGCGGAGGTGCTTTTGGCTAGATTTAAGGGAAATTTTAGGAAGCCAATCGTCTCCTATATTGTTTAATTTTTTCTTGTACATTAGATATCTAATCATAGCCATGCTTTCAGTGGGGGAGAGCCCTGCTTCTAAGAGGAGAATAGGATAGGGCGCATTGTTCTTAATTTTAAGATTATAAGTAATAAATAGTTTATGGATTTTCTCAATTCTTCTCCAAGATTCTATGGAAATGATGCATCCCCAAGCTTCACAACCATGTAAAATAACGGGAGTGACGATCATTTTAAAGAGGAATTTCTTTTTGTCCCACATCACAAGGTTTGTCGATTTACAGTTCTTTTCAAGGCCGAAGTAGGATTTCCACCCTCCATTTAATATCTTCTCAATGCTATAGTTCTAGTTGAGCTTGTGATGAAAGTCAATTACTAAGTACTTATAAGAGGTTACTTCCTCTAAGATTCTATTGTCATAATTACTTTTATTGGACTTGATAATCATGACTTTTGTTTTGTCAGCGTTAATAGTCTTTCCCATATTGGTGTAGAAACCTTTGAGAATTCGTAATTGCTTCTCAAGATCATAAGGGCACCTTGCCAAAAGAACGACATCGTCAACATAGAGAAGTAGCATGATGACTATTAGTCTACTTCTGCCAAGGTCGTGCCCGCGCAACTTGCCTCTTCTAAACATTCTTCAAGCTTATCAATGTAAATGCCAAAAAGGGTAGGGGAAAGGGGGCACCCTTGCTTAACTCCAATATTACAATTAATATCTTGCGACCATCCTTTAGTGTTTTTGATTTGGCAATGAAATTCTCAAATAACCTTATAGTAGCAACCCTCAACTTGAGAGGAACTTTTACCTCTTCTAATCTATTCCAAAGGTTATATCTAGGCACCGTATCAAAAGCTTTATGAAAATCCATGAAACAACAAAAAATATTAAATTTATTATTATCACACTCCTCTGCAATGATGATTTCATTTTAATAAACACAATATATAAATAATGAATGATTTAATAT
Organism: Larix kaempferi; assembly: GCA_027924585.1. Classification (NCBI taxonomy): domain Eukaryota; kingdom Viridiplantae; phylum Streptophyta; class Pinopsida; order Pinales; family Pinaceae; genus Larix; species Larix kaempferi. Next base: position 334,375 of record BSBM01001044.1, on the reverse strand, counting down.
TATTAAATATAGATAAAAATAATATAAAATTTATATATACGGTATAAAATTGATATGAACGGTGTTAAGTTAATAATGAATGATTTAATACTATTAAATATATATATAAAAAAAACATAAAATTTATATATACGGTATACAAATTATATGGACAATGTTAAGTTACATAACTTTAATTTATATAAATGTATATAGATGGTGTTAAGTTGCAGAAACTTAGTTTAACAATATTAAGAAATTTCAATTTTAAATTCGAGTTAATACTCTGATATTATTTAAATAAAGATATAATAAATAAATTTATACTAATAAAATGTGTTTTTTATTATTATAGATTATAAAATGTTTATTTCTATTGTGTTAATTTTAATTTTAAATTATATTAATCAATTCAAAATTATTAATTATTTTAACAATTATATTATAAATAAGTAAATATAAAATATTATATATTTTCATATAATGTGTTAAATTCCAAAAATTCATTCAATTTTCATATCCTAAAAAAATTCAAATTTCACATTTATATTGAAAATATAATTATAATAAATATATTTAATAAAAATATTATATATTATAAAGATAAAATAATACTTATGTTCCACCTAAATTTTCATATCCTAAAAAAATTCAAATTTCACATTTATATTGAAAATATAATTATAATAAATATATTTAATAAAAATATTATATATTATAAAGATAAAATAATACTTATGTTCCACCTAAAGCAAAACATTCATATTAAATCATCTATAAACAACTTTTCAATGTTAAATTGTTAAATTTTAATTACTTTATATTAATATAAAATTATATATCATTGATATTTCTTATATAGTTAATGTAACATTTCACTTTTGTGCCCTATTTATTTGTAAATGTAAATAATTATTCTACTATTTTCCTAGTGAGGAGCTCAAGGCCAAAGACCCAGCAGAAAACACTTTAAGCCATGTGGTAAACTCCTAAAGTCGTAAATGTAAACTGAGGAGACTAAAAATGGTTACGCAACTAAACTACGAGTAGTTGAAGCCACTAAGGGAGAAAGATTTCTCACAGGCTAGGAAGCCAAGAAAATCTTGGATTACAATGATAGATGTCATCTTGACACCCAATAACTATCTACTTAAATTCCTAAGGTTTAAGCGCCACCTTAAGAAATATTATTCCCAAACAAGAAGACTACTTGTCGTAATCTTTCAAAGGAACTCATATGACCTATCTATAAAGGTCAAAGCTAACTTTTGATAGACGAATCTAAGAAAAACTAAGCAATCATATTACATATATTTAATACCTTGGTCTAGCGAAGGATTCCAGGTAATAATATGGTTAAAATCCTAATTTAAAACGAATCGAGGTTCCACCATTTTACCTTGGGAATAAGGTAGGAGGAAGATCTTGTTTATTTGGATAAATGAATTATTCAATATAAATCGATGTATATAATACGTATACATATATATATCAACTGTATAAAAAGGATGGTACTATATTTAGTATATATATATATAGATAGATAGATAGAGACATTTGTAAAGGAAACACGGACTATTATATATATTAAAGTAAAAGAGAAAAGGGAATAAGAATACCATTAGTGGTGGGCGAGTTTTGGTGATCTTCCACCTCGGCTCATTATAGTACAATCTCTTTATTAAGGGAACGAATTCCACCTGTTGGAGAGTGGGAATCACTCTATTACATCAACAAACATATTGCATTTAAAGTTATCCATTTGAAATTGAATATCCTTTTGGGGGCATATTCTTTATACACATCTATAAATAATATGTACGCGAATACAAGCACACAGAGGAACAAGGAGGACCTATGTTAAAAATCTTTTTAAATAGCGGGTGATGGCACACTCCCCCACTCTAAGGGAGATGATATAATTAACATTAAATAGGGTGGTTGGAGTCACATATTAATAGGGGGTATGTCTCTTAGGAAAAATATCACAAGTTTAATTAAGCTGCCACTTCTGAATTTTGTGGAGTGCCCTAGCACAAATTTATTTAAACTTCCACGATGGTGATCCTTTTTAATTTATTACTTATCAATTTGAAGGATCACTTAGTTAGGCATGTACATAGTAGATGGCAGTAATTAGCCACATCCCAAGATGAAGAGGGTTTGTAGGAGGTTGGTCTCCTTTATGGAGCACCCGAACCTCTGCCATTGCTATCTACTCCACTCGTGGAAACACCAACTCCATCCTTATCATTGGTTGTCTCATTAGAGAAACGTATTACTCCTCACCACCCTCGAGCTCGAGGGGAATCGCCCTTGTTAGATTCTACTTAAGGTAGTTGAGTGGAGGGAAGGAAGGGGGGGAAATACATTCACGATAAGGAATGGCTTTGTACATATCTGTAGGATGAAGGAAGGGGGAATTGGGAGAGGAAGACTGGGTGAAGTTTTCCATGAAAAGGAAGAACCACTTGCAACTGGATTGAGGTTGGTACGATTAACTGAACGGATCCCTAACTATTTATCATCCCTGTGATTGAGGTAACTGAAAATTTTTGTACCCTGTCTAGTTCTTGTATATACTAGTCTTATTCTATCTCGAATGTTGGGTTTAATTTCCCTGTAGATGACTGAGTCGTTGTTGCGTTGTTCGGGATCGTTTTTATCTACTAGTACGTTGAGGTATATGCTGTTAGATCTAATTTTCGATCCTTCCGCATGGTCAGTTTTATTAGATTCATAGACTGAGTTTTCAAATCAGCGAGCTCGACCATTGAACTCCCTGTGTGGACCTCTGTGGTTTTAGAACTCCCTGCATGGACCTCTGTGCTTTTAGCTCTGAATTTCTGAGCCTTCGTTAAATGAAGATACAATTATTGTTTGACCGAATTATTTCTTTCTCTGCTAAAGTGAATATCCAATGATGTAGATCCCAGGTATGAGAGAAATAGATGCCATGTTTAAATTATATATGGACCTAAATTGATCACTGCTCATTTATTTATGTATTAACAAGTGATCCCTTTTGAGTTATGTCTGTTTTATATACACCCATAGCTTGTGATGGTTACTAGATGGCTTAGATACTCTATCCTCGAATTAGTATGTAGCCTAGATAAATTGACGCATCGATTTGCATCTAGATATGAGTAGATTGCTTCATTAATGCCACCTTTGTACTGGTATGCAAACCAGATGGGTCGATGCGACATATGATAGTGAAGGGTCTGCCATGAATTCTATTCCATGGGTTAATATTCAGTTTATAGGTACTGGACTCTACGCATATTTGGTCCCTATAATGTCACACACACTCTACACTCTTACTCTCCTGAGCGATCTCCTGGATAAATCCCAAGTTTCTCAGAGTTAACAGGTTATTAATATTTTGGTGATAGGCATGGGCCACATGATGCCCTTGTTCTTTATCCAGATTTCGATCTAGAATAGGACGTCGACCCTTCCTTACTCGTGGTACTATAGGTATTGCTTGAATGTTGTCCCTGTATAAACTGTTTTGATAAAGTCATGTCAATAATCTAATTAAGATGGAGTTTAGTCTTGCGTGTATATTGGGTTTTAGGAATATATTATATTGATGAGTATGTAAGGAGTTAGAAATAAAATATATCTTATGGGTAATCTTTTTGATAAAGTCATGGAAAGAAGTTATTTAAGATGCAGTTTAGTCTTACATGTCTATTGGGTTTTTAGGGATATATTATTATTATGAGTAGGGAAGAAGATTAAAAATAAAATATATTTATGAGATACCCTTGTTCGCATTAAGAGCACAGGCCTTTGAATGTTTTATCCTATCAAAGAGAGAGGCTGTGAAAAAGTGGTATTTGAATAATGCAACAATGGCATTGCCGATGTAAATCCTTCTAGTTTGATAAATAATACAAGATCCAAATTACTCGTGGACGTAGCCCTGGGTTTGGGGTGAACCACCTTACATCGGTCTCTTTCTTGTGTGCATCTTATGTGGACATCTTATGTTTATCTTATGTGTTTATGTTAATGGATACCTATGATTTATTATGGTGTTCAGAAGGATATTGGATTATGAACAAATGTCAGGTGTGTTAAAACATCCCTTCTTAAATACATTCATTTTATCAATATAAAAATGGCTGTCATCATCGTAGGTAAAACTTTGAAGAAAATTTATATGTTATAGAAATTTAAGTTTTTATTTATTCATTAACTGTTTAAAAGTTGGAGATGTTACATATGGTATCAGAGCCTTAGGTTACAACACTAAGGCCTAATGGGCCCAACATGGAATGAGTAAAGCATGAAGGTTGATAAACTAATCAATTGAGTTGTTTTGTCTTTGGATGCATGGACTCGAATGGACAAGGGCGCAATGTTATCCGAGTTAAAACTTCAAGATCCTTCAAAAGAGTAAGGATAAGTATTTTTATCCTCGTGAAATTGTGAGTCAGGTATTTTATATTGTCGTAAGTTCCCTTGCTACGTATAAGATGTAGATACTCACATTATTGTATGGTATTTTTAAGAAAATTGGTATTTTGATGAAATGATTTCAGTATATGTGCAAATGGTTACGGGATTTATACAAGGTAGAAATTACTCATAATTAGTTGATTTTATTTATTGATACAAGTATGTGAGCAATGTACTTTCATTTGAAATCAATGATAGTGAACGCATAAAAAATACTTGAAAACAAATGCTATGATGACTCCTTGCTTAGAAGAATGAGTCATTAATTATCGAAGTAATTAGATTTGTACAAATGGCACAAGCAATGTCAGCATGAAAAGCACATTCTAGGACATAGTCATAAGGATCAAACTAGAAGAAGTATGTACAAAGAAATACTAGTATGTAAATATCTCATACAAAGGATGTATCAATATTAGAATTGTAAGTATAAACTTAAAGATGTATTATTGTATGAAATTTCAAGTGGTATTCCTAGGAGTTTAAAATAATTTTATTCAGAATGCATTATGATTCTTAGATAAGGTTGTTATATCTTTAAACAAAGATTGATGAGTATCAAAATAAAAAGATCTGGATTGATTATAGGAATAGAAGAATCCTAAAAACTTGTTATGGTTGATGGATCATGGGATATTATGAAAGAGTATCGAAGAATTATCTTATATGATGAGTCTCAAATTGAAATAAATCTATATGTAACTAAATTATGATACTAACATGTTTGTTTGTTAGCAAAATAATGAAGAGTTTACATTCATACATCAGGGTGAATTGAAGATGATGCACCGGTTAATGGAATGAGCATGTATATAATACTACGGAATTAATATGTTTAATTGTTGAAGCATAGAAATATTTATATTATACTAACATTTCAGGAAATGATCTTAACTACGACTAATGACATGATCAAAGAGGAACGCTGATTATAAAATTTATATAAAAAAGTTGGGCAAAATAGCTCAAGAGTAAGTAATGATTTACTTTACATTTTATTTGGATTGCCGAGATTTTTATGAATCATGATTGATGATAAGACTTATGGTTGATGATGTGTAATCATCAAATTATATAGAATATGATAAGAAAAATAGTTGAATACATTTGTTAATATTTTGTTGCTATTATGATGCTTGTGGAATACAAGAAATAATAAATGATTGTTACTACGTAAATTTCCTGGACTCAAACGAGGAGGTTTGAGGGGAACATAATATCTCCTGGACTCAAATGAGAAGGTTTAAGGGGAACAGAATATTTCCTGGACTCAAACGAGAAGGTTTGAGGGGAACATAATATTTCCTAGACTCAAACGAGAAGGTTTGAGTGGAAAAGAATAATTCCTGTACTCAAGCAGAAAAAAGGCATCTACATCCACTTATTAGACGTTGCAAGAGGAAACTTCCCTAAGAAAAATGTGGTCATGTTCCCCACAGAAGTGGAACAAAGCAAGTGGCTCGTTGAATGTTATACTGACCCAAACGACCTAGGGAATCTTTATACCCATCGAATTCAGTAGGAGGCTCACAAATATTTTTCCTTGTGTTGCTGGAAAACTACTATGTTGGGCACACAAGAAGATTTGATGAGGGAATGCTAGCTAATAAGTTGCAGAGTAAGACTGTTAGATTTTCTTGCTGAGTTTGCAGAAGACTCGTGTTTTATGCAAGTCTCCATGATTGCTAAAGTATAAAAAGAGTTTGATGATCAACAAAGTCTTGTTGAAAGAATTGTATTTTGATATAAGCAAATGTTAATGATTTGTCTTGTAAATGCATTTATGTATGTATGTTATGAATGCTGGAGTAAAACAAATATTTCCTCAAGGATGAGGATGAATGATAAAACATTTACTGTTTTAAAAATTTTGTATACTTATACTGAAGAATATTGGGGAATCTTGTACGAGTTGTACAATGTGCAAGTTATAAGTGAAGAGAGCTTGCAGAAATCACGGAATACGCAGATGACCAAAGCAGAAGAACAAAGAAAGTGAAAGATGATGTAAGGAGGAAAGACAAACTGTTGAACATCGAGGACGGTGTTATTCTTAAGGGGAGGAGGATGTAACATCCCACTTTTATGCCCTATTTATTTGTAAATGTAAATAATTATTCTACTATTTTCCTGGTGAGGAGCTCAAGGCCAAGGTCCCACCAGAAAACACTTTAAGCCATGTGGTAAACTCCTAAAGTCGTAAATGTAAACTGAGGAGACTAAAAATGGTTACGCAACTAAATGACAAGTAGTTGAAGCCATTAAGGGAGAAAGATTTCCCACAAGCTAGGAAGCCAAGAAAATCTTGGATTACGATGACAGATGTCATCTTGACACCCAATAACTATCTACTTAACTTCCTAAGGTTTAAGCGCCACCTTAAGAAATATTATTCCCAAACAAGAAGACTACTTGTCGTAATCTTTCAAAGGAACTCATAGGACCTATCTATAAAGGTAAAAGCTAACTTTTGATAGATGACTCTAAGAAAAACTAAGCAATCATATTAGAAATATTTAATACCTTGGTCTAGCGAAGGATTCCAGGTAATTATATGGTTAAAATCCTAATTTAAAATGAATCGAGGTTCCACCATTTTACCTTGAGAATAAGGTAGGAGGAAGATCTTGTTTATTTGGATAAATGAATTATTCAATATAAATCGATGTATATAATACGTATACATATATATATCAATTGTATAAAAAGGATGGTACATGTGTAAAGGAAACACAAACTATTATATATATTAAAAGTAAGAGAAAAGGGTATAATGGGATTTAAATGATTATCCCATTTATGTAAAATGGCATCTAGTGCCAACGTTAATTCTTAGAGCTTCCAAACTAAGATTTTTAATGAATACCATTAGTGGTGAGCGATTTTTGGTGATCTTCCACCTCGGCTCATTATAGTACAATCTATTTATTAAGGGAATGAATTCCACCTATTGGAGAGTGGGAATAAGTCTATTACATCAACGAAGATATTGTATTTAAAGTTATCTATTTGAAATTGAATATCCTTTTGGGGGTGTTATCCCCTCAAATAACATAGTCAAGTTTGTTTTTCTGGGTGATAGGAAGTCATTGAAAAATACATTTTAAATTTATTTTTGGCTCATTTTTTAGAGTTTTAAGTAGGTAATAAAGTTTGAAAAAACATTGGATTTCAATATTTTCTTCAAAAAGAAAACTTAGGTTTCGGTGGCTTAGGCGGACATTTCAACTGTTCATTAGCCACCGAAAACCCATCTTTCGGCAGCTTACAACATGAATGTGAGACCCTTCAAGCTACTGAAAATGAAAGGCGGTTTCAAACGTTTCGGTAGCCCACATGCGTAAAAGCAATATTATCCAAGCTACTGAAAGAGAGGCGGTTTCAAACGGTTAAAGGTCAAATCAAAGGTCCAATCCTAAAAGTTTGAAAGAAGCTCATCTTTTCCTTAGCCGCCGAAAAGAATCAAGGCTAGCTAGACACGATCTAAATAATTCAAGCCTGCTGCAATTATGTTCTGTTATGATCTGATCCTAATTGATTGAACCTTGCACCTATCCTATCAATTCAAAATTTAAAACTGCGCATCCTTTGTAATTATGTAGAACTTTAGTTTTAATTTTCCCACGTGTTAGTATAAAACCCCCATCTAACGAGATTGATAGGTCGGTTAAACTCGCATGATCAGTCTATCCATCCACATCCCTCAAAGTCAGGTTTTTATCTGAACACATCCTTTGTCTCTCACTCTTACATGTCGTCAAGCCTACTCTTTCCTTAATTCATGTCCACCTTTTCTCCCAAGCTTCAATTTTCTGATTGCGGGTGTCAAGAAACAGTTAATAGATGAAGAAAGGAGGAGGATTGGTCCTACGAGTGAGCTTGATGACATCTATTATCTAGAATCACACCCCAAGGTGTGTCAATTTTTCAAGGATGCAGGCTGCTATAATTTTTGTGAAAACTACAGGGATCACATCAGCAAGTAGCAGAAGCTTTTGCTATGACTTTTGATGGCAGAAAGGCAGTAATTGGCAAAGACGAATTCGAGGTGGACGAATCTCTCATAGCTCAAGTAACAAAACTTCCAATGACAGGAGAAAACTGGTTCAAAACTACTACCATAAAAGATATAAAATTCAGGTCCTATCTGAAGCCAGAACACAAAAATATGATATGGAAGAAGGGCATTCCCACGCCCTATCTTGAAGAAAAATTGTAGCACCTGTTGAACACAATCCTGGTCTATATAACATGTGAGGGCAGATACAATAGAGTGTTTATTTACCATTTCAAATTGATGAACCACTTCACTGGCAGAAATCCCTTGAACCTGCCTTTCTATCTACACAAAAGCTTGACCAAGATGGCCCATCAAGTCCAAGCCAATCCCAGTAAAGTTGCAAGCAGGCTATTTCATCATGGTTTAATCAGGCTCTTGGTTAGTGAGTTACTCCGAAGAAGGAAAACTGGATGGGCATTTTTTCTATTTTGGAATGAGTTTGAAACAGAACTACAACCCGAAGATGATAAGAAAACTTCTTCAAAGAAATCTTCCACTCCCAGAAGTGGAAAGAGGAAAAGAAGGGCCATTTCCCCAATAGCAATTGATCAATCCTCTCCATCTTCCAAGCATAAGAGGGCTAAAAAGAAACTAGTTTTCAGTGAGGGTATAGAAGGAGAAGTTTTTCCATAAGTTAAAAACATCTTAAACCTCCCTTACACAGATTCTGAAGATGATGAGTAGCAAGAAGCTGAAGTAGAACATGAGGAATATGCACAGGGCAAGAGCTTTAGGAAGAGCAAGATCAGTAGTTTGCTAAAGCATCAACCAACAAGGCAAAGAAGCCTTCATCATAGAATATCAATCAACTTCTCAAATAGGTATATGAGCTCGAAATACTTCAAAGAGTAATCAAGAAAAAGAATGAAAATTTGACTGAAATAAATACTGAATTATATGTCTCCTTCCAAGGGCCTAACCAAAAAGCATAATAAGTTAAAGGAGAGAAATATAAGATTGATAAGAGACAACATCAAGTTGAATAGGAAGGTCAAGCTTCTGAGAAATAAGAATATGTCTCCAAATACCAAGCTTAAGACACACTCAGACCTTGAAACCCTAGCAGCAGTAGCCATCAGTCTCGGTGACAGTCCAGAGCTAGCCCAGGGTGCAGAAAATTCCAATCAGCAAAAATGAAGATTAGCAAAAGCCAGGAAACACATTTTTGTGAAATTTTGCAAGATAGACCAAACAGAGCTTTCAGTGCCTTAGGCAAACATGTCGAATTATTCATTAGCCACCAAAAGCAGAGTTTTCGGTAGCTAACATAATTAAAATCCACTCTTTCTAGCCACCGAAACTGTAAAACAATGCTGAAGGCTACCATTTTCGCACAGATCCAAGATTCTCTCGTCCAGATGCCTTGAGGATGGTTTATAATGATAAATAATAATTAAAGGCATCATAATCAAGGTTCTGTTCCATTTTTAAAGGCGCCAGCAAGGAGAAAATGATGAAGCTTCTCATCTATTTTTGGGGAAAAGAATGACCTGTTTTGCCAAGGTGGCATTTTTTACCTTATTCATCAGCCTTTGAAGGATTGCTACAACTATCAAAGAAATAATGATTAGCAAGATGGAGATGGACCCCTTAAATAGGATCCATTCCTATTTTTCAGGAAACTGTTTTGATTGACTATTTTTAGCAAATTCGATCCAGTTTTTCAGGGTCTTGAACTGTTTTGTAAAGGCTATAAAGCCTGTGACTTCTGTTGAACAAAAGGTTCGATTTTGGATACACTATTCTGCTGTAAATTGTGAAGACACTTTATTTTAATATATTTAGTCTTCAAGCTTCTTTCATTGTTATTGTCAGACCTTCTTTTCATCTATGTTCTATGTTTATGAGTTGAAGTTATTTCTTTGTCTCTGTTTAATTTCCTATGGTAAGTGTCATCTTACTTTTGACTATTAAGCAAGGATCATAAGCTTTCACTGCTAGTTAGTTGGCCCATCATATATATATTTTATGTATGTTCTAGTTCATTGATTACTTTCTTTATCCATTTGATATACAACCTATCTGATAATAGCTCTTGAAGGACTTGAATCGTTTGAATATACTTAAGACTGTCTTGAGTATGCATCCAGTGAGTTAGTTATTCATCTTGATCCACCTACATATCCATCATTGAGAAAATAGTTAAGTTACGAGGCTCCTTTGACCTATAGCCTAGAAGGACTCCTGGAGAGATAACAAATTGGCGTCATTGCCAGGGAGAAGAGATTGAAGCTCATCTTTCTTGGGAAACGACATAGATACAACTTTGATGATAGAAAAAGTGTGGACATTATCCTGTTTGTAATCATCTATCTAGCGACTCCATTGGAACAAAGTGGCTTTGAGAAGACCAAGTACCAGAAAAAATCCTCAAAGGCCACAGTGACACCTATTTCAGATCCTGAACATATTTCCAGATCTACCAGAGGAACCACATCAGGTACTTCTATAGGTACTTCTTCCGTTGATCAAATAAACCTCCCTTTAAATCTTCTTCTACTGAAGCATCTAGTTCTCAGAAAAATATAAGTGAATCAGAAAATTTTAAAGTTGAGGAATCTTCAACCACTTCTGTTGTTGTAGATCCGATTTCTGAACATATTATCCAATCTAACTTAGGGAAAGAAGTTCTAGAGCCTATCAAAGAAGAGGAATTTTCCTCTTTCCTGAATCCCTTACAAACTGAGCCTGAAGAAAACTATTCTCATGTTCATACCAATTTGCATGCCATCGAAAATATCTTGCAAGATCTTTTAGATAAACGTGAAGAAAAGTTGTCCTTATTACTTGGACAATTCTACAAGGATTCCTATTTTCCCAATCAGCCAACAAATCTTTTCACCTCAATTCTTGGCGACTCCATTGGGGTAAACCCACCACCTTTACCACTACCTATACCTCCTCAGCTACCACCCACACCAACAACATCTTCTTCTGCCCCTTCCATACCCACATCCACTATGGTTGTCCGTCTGACTAAGATGGAAAATATCCTCGCTCCAGATATGCCCCTCTAAATTTTCCTAACCCCCTTTCTGCTATGCCTACTGGAGATTACCAAAAATACATGCCTAAGTTTACTAGAGAGGGAGACTTTTTAGCTGAAGAACATTTAGAGGCATTCTATAGTTATGTTGAGAACATAAATATTGAGCAAGATGATGTGTGGACTAGGGTTTTTGTGTAGAGTCTAGATGGTCAGGCTAGGAAATGGTTCAAAGAATTACCTGCTAGATCAATAGCTGACATTGAAGCTCTAGATGACATATTTTTGAAGCATTGGGGAGAGAGAAGAGATCACCTGTATTACCTCACAGAATTTGGTAATTTGAAGAGAGAAAATGGCGAGTCTGTTTGAAATTTCACAAAGAGATTTAATAAAATGTTCAGCAAGATCCCTGGTGAGATCAAACCTACAGATACTTCATCCAAAATCACTTATGCAAATGATTTTGATCCCGACTTTTGTCTTCTTCTCAGAGAAAGAAGATCTACTTCTTTATCACTCATGCAAGATGCTGCTCTTGAAGTTGATTCTAATATTGTTGCATCTCAGAAACTTAAGGGAAAAATGGACAGGAAGAAGCAAACTCCAGATCCTCCTTCTTCATCAGAAACAAAAATGGAAAAAATGTTGGACAGCTTAGCATCTGAAACGTCTAAACTGAAAGTTCAAGGTCAACAACCTGCAAGAGGTAAAGGACCAAATGACTGTGTTCCCAAAAACCCTAATAATTTCCCTTATAGAATAAATAACCCACAGGCTCAGATCCTCCAAAGGGATAGAAACCCAACTGAAGAACAAAGAATCAGAGCTCCTTTCTAGAATGTTGTATTGGAAGAGGAATAAGAGCTAACTTAGGGAGAAGGAGAAGAAGAAGACAATATCAATTGCATGGAAGATGAAGTTGACCCCTCTTTCCTGATACAATCAGATTATGAGGAAGCCCTCATGAATGAGCAGATCACTGAAGAATCCTTGTATCATGCAGATGATCAAGGAGGTTATAATTTGAGGTCCAAGCCTGCTGCTCAAAAACCTTTGCTTGTTGCTCCTAGAAAGAAGAATCCTGTCCCTACAAAGCAGTCTGCTTCTCCTGCAAAAAAGATTGTTGCTCGTGCAAAACAAATTGTTGCTCCTGCAAAACAAATCATTGCCCCTTCAAAACAACAGCAAAGGCCATTGCAACCTTCAATCCATGATCGGATTCAGCTTAAAGCTCCATCACAAGAGGTAAGAACTTCTGACAAATTGTATTACTCTTTCAATCTTGAAGCAGAAATTCAGAAACTGAAAATCCCTTTTCCATTGATAGAGCTTATGAATAATTATTCCTTCAAGTAATCTATATTGAAATCCCTTCAAACAAAGACACCTGTAGATGCTGACTTTGTAAATTTGCAAGATGATAAGCCCTCAGTAACCCTAGGTCCTATGGTGGAAGAACTGGATGAATCTTGTCCACCTTTCTATATATCCCTGAACATACATGACAAGATACTTCACAATTGTTTGCTAGACTCCGGAGCATCCCATAATCTTATGCCAAAAGTAGTGATGGATGAACTTGGGATTAACATCACAAAACCCTACCATGATCTTTTCTCTTTCGACTCTAGGAAAGTCAAATTCTTAGGCCTCATCAAATACCTTGTCATAAACCTCTCCCAGCTACCTTCAAAAAGCATAGTGATGGATGTAGTAGTTTCTGATATCCCACCCAAGTTTGGCCTTCTCTTGTCCCGTTCATGGAGTAAAAGTCTAGGAGGTACCATACAAATGGATCATGCTTATGCTACAATCCCAATGTTTGGAGGTGAAACTAAAAGACTGTACAGAGAAAATCAGCTTGCCTACATCATCAGCAACGAAAAGAATTCTATAAATCATCCCATCTTTGCATTGGACACAGACTTTGGAGCATGTATTTTGCAAATAGATGACTCTCATCCAGCACCGTTGCAGCTCACAAAGCCTACTTATCAGCAATCTGAAGAAGTAACCACCTCTATTTGGAGCATGTTTTTTTATGGTGCCAGTACTCAAACCTCAGCAGGTGCAGGTGTAGTTTTGATATCTCCTTCAAAAGAGACTATGCATTTGTCTTATAAACTAGATTTCAAGACTACCAACAATATAGCAGAGTATGAGGCTTTGCTGTTGGGAGTAAAGGCTGCTAAAGAAATGGGAATCATGTGTCTGAAGATATTTGGAGATGGAGAGCTCATCATACAACAAGTGAACAATAATTTTCAAGCAAAGAATGTCAGGCTAAAAGCATAGAGAGATGAGGTATGGAAACTTAGAGATTCTTTTATGATTTTTGACATTTCTTATATACCTAGAGCTATGAACCACCTAGCTGATTCTCTTGCTGTCTCTGCCAGTATGTTCATTCCTCCTATGCCTCCTAAATTGAACTATGAAATCCAAGTCAAATACAGGCCAGCCCTACCTGATAATGTCAAATATTGGAAAGTCTTTGAGGATGATGATGAACTTAGTAGATTTCTCCAGGTCGTTGATGAATTTTCTGATATGCATATTGACCAAGAAAATCTAAATGTGGAGGAATCCCATAAGCCCAAATTGAAAGGTAAAATGGGTCAACATGATATTGTTCAGTTTCCAAGCAATCATATACCTCGAGGTCTAGTACCTCTTGAGAATCTTTTTGACCATAATGATGTCCCCTTCAAACCTGTGAAAAAAGGAGAAAGATCCTGTTGTTCATGAGCATAATATAGGCAGCCAAAATCATCCTAAATTCATAAATTTGTCTACTGAGTTGACTACGGATCAGAGGTCAAAATATTGCAATCTTATGAAAGAATTCGCTGATGTTTTCGCTTGGGAATACAGTGATCTGAAAACCTATGATGAAGATATCATTCAACATAGAATTCCTCTGGAAAAGGACACCATCCCTTTCAAACAGAATTTAAGACCTATCAGTCCTCTCTTGTTACATTTGATTGAGAAAGAAATCAAAAAGCTCCTTGATGCTAAAATCATAATTCCCGTGAGATATTCTAAATGGATTGCAAATCTAGTAATAGTGAGGAAGAAAAAGGTGAGATCAGGTTATGTGTTGATTTTAGAAACCTGAATAAATGTTCTAAGAAAGACAACTATCCCCTGCCCAAGATGGAGCATCTGTTGCAAAGAGTCTCAGGAGCTAGTGTTATGTCATTTCTAGATGGATATTCTGGCTATAACAAGGTTTTTGTACACCTTGATGATCAAGAGAAAACAACTTTTACCACTTCTTGGGGTACCTTCATGTACGCCAAGATGCCATTTGGGTTGATGAATGATGAGGCCACCTTTTAGAGGGCCATGGACATAGCTTTCATGGGATTAAAAGACAAGTTTGTCCTCATATATCTTGATGATATCACTGTATACTCAAACAGTTATGAAGAACATTTGCAACACTTAAAAAAGGTTTTTTTTCTGAAATGTAGATAGTTTGGAATATCTCAGAACTCTAAGAAGTCTCAGTTTGCTCTCAGGGAGGGAAAACTCCTAGGCCACATAGTTTCAGCAGAGGGTGTAAAGA
The DNA here is from genome assembly GCA_027924585.1 of Larix kaempferi. Taxonomy (NCBI): domain Eukaryota; kingdom Viridiplantae; phylum Streptophyta; class Pinopsida; order Pinales; family Pinaceae; genus Larix; species Larix kaempferi. The sequence continues at coordinate 319,300 of BSBM01001044.1, read as the reverse complement.
TTGATCCAGTCCGGGTTGAAGCAATTCAGAAACTGTCCATACCAAGGTCAAAGAAAGACATCCATCCATTCCTTGGTAAGATTAACTTTGTGAGGAGATTTATTCCAAATTTTTCTGAGTTAGTGAAACACATAACTTCTATGTTGAGGAAGGAATCTGAAATTAAATGGACAGACAATGCAAGAAACTCTTTTGAAGCCATCAAGAAGGCTATCATGGAAGCACCTACTTTAATTAGTCCAGATCTCACCAAAAGCTTCTATATTTTCTCTTTTGCTTCCTACGATACAGTAGCAGCAGTCTTGTTGCAGAAAGATGATGAAGGCCTTGATCACCCAATTGCTTTCTTCAACAAAACATTGAGGGATGCTGAGCTAACATATGATCCTATAGAAAAACGGGCTTATGCTCTTATTAAGTCATTAAGGCATTCAGAATTTACATTCTACATACAAAGGTCATTTCCCATGTCCCTTCAGATTCTGTGAAAGATGTTTTAACTCAGCCTGACATTGATGGCAAGAGAGCCAAATGGATTTCTAAGCTCATTTAATTTGATATAGAAGTAAATCCCACCAAGCTAGTAAAGGGCCAAGGCTTAGCTAAGCTTATGGATGAAGAAAATTGTGAACTACTTGACATGAATTTCATCGGGATAATTTCAGCAAGTTTGCAGACATAAGTAGCAGCATGATAGTCAGTAGGTGGCTGAGAATTTGTTTTCATGTGAGGGGTATTCAGGTATTATTCATTTTTTGCAAAATTTAGAAGTTCCTCCTGAACTTAGCACAACTCAAGCACGAGCTCTTAAGCTTAGATCTATTAAATTTTGCATAAGTAACAATCTATTGTATTGGAAAGATCCTTCTGGTGTTTTGCTGAGATGTCTAGATCAAGAAGAGTCAGTTCAAGTCATGCATCGTTTCCATTCAAGTATATGTGGAGGCCATCATTACTGGAAAACTACAGCTCATGAGATTCTAAGGGTCGGATACTATTGGCCTGTTCTTTTCTCTGATGTATACACCTTCATAAAGTCTTGTGACAAATGCCAAAGATTCACAGGAAAACAGCAGCTCAAATCCTTGCCCCTGAAACCTATTATAGTTAATGGTCCCTTCCAGCAATGGGGTCTTGATTTTATAGCTGAGATTAATCATTCATCCAGTGGTCAACATAGATGGATCCTAGTAGCCACTGATTATTTTACCAAGTGGATAGAGGCGATTCCCACAAGGAAATCCAATCATCAAGTCATCATGAAATTTCTCTATGAAAACATCTTTATCATATTTGGTTGCCCAAAAAGGCTGGTAACTGATAATGCACCAGCTTTTAAAGATAATGCACTAGTTGACATGTTTGAGTCAATGGGTATTCAATTGGTACAATCTACTCCCTATTACCCTCAAGGCAATGGCCTCGTTGAGTCATCCAATAAGAGTCTAGTCAGAATCATCAGAAAGCTATTGGAAGAAAATCAGAGGAGCTAGGATTCTAAACTAAAGTTTGCTCTTTGGGCTGACAGAGTGACCAATAAAAAATCCATAGGGACTTCTCCCTTTAAATTGGTTTATGGTGCTGATGCCATTTTCCCAATTCAACTAGTTCTGCCAGTAGCTAAGTTCTTTCAGGAGGAACAGGATGAACCAAATGACATGGTGAGAAGAATGCTCAACTTGGTTGAATTGCAGCAGACTAGAGAACAATTGGTGGAAAAGTCAAAAGCTCACCAGAAAAAGATAAAAAAAATACTTTTGACAAGAAGGCAAAGGTGGAGAGTTTTCAGGTTGGAGACGGGGTTCTAAAATGGGATGCCCCCAGGAAAGACAAGGGAAAGCATGGCAAATTTGATTCTCTATGGAAAGGCCCTTTTGTGATAACTCAAGTGTAGAAGAACAACACTTTCAAACTGCAAAGTATGGAAGGTGAAGAAATGTTTGGTGGCCCTAGTCAATGGGTGATTTCTGAAACTCTATTTCATCTAAGGTTTCAAAGCCTTGTCATTGTAAATATAATTTTTGTTTTAGTTTTTTTGCAAAATAACTCCATGCCCAATGGAATACTAGAAGATAGGTTTGGATTTTTGTTTTACAGGAAAAGCATTTGGTCTGTGGTTCTTGGAACCTCACTGGGAGTATTCTATCCCCGAGTAGGAGCCAGATGTTATCTCCTCAAATAACATAGTCAAGTTTGTTTTTCTAGGTGATAGGAAGTCATTGAAAAATACATTTTAAATTTATTTTTGGCCCATTTTTTAGAGTTTTAAGTAGGTTATGAAGTTTGAAAAAACATTGGATTTCAATCTTTTCTTCAAAAAGAAAACTCAGGTTTCGGTGGCTTAGGCGGACATTTCAACTGTTCATTAGCCACTGAAAACCCATCTTTCGGTAGCTTACAGCATGAATGTGAGACCCTTCAAGCTACCAAAAATGAAAGGCGGTTTCAAACGTTTCAGCAGCCCACATGCGTAAAAGCAATATTATCCAAGCTACCGAAAGAGAGGCGGTTTCAAATGGTTAAAGGTCAAATCAAAGGTCCAATCCTAAAAGTTTGAAAGAAGCTCATATTTTCCTTAGCCGCCGAAAAGAATCAAGGCTAGCTAGACATGATCTAAATAATTCAAGCCTGCTGCAATTATGTTCTGTTATGATATGATCCTAATTGATTGAACCCTGCACCTATCCTATCAATTCGAAATTTAAAACTGCACATCCTTTGTAATTATGCAGAACTTCCGTTTTAATTTTCCCACGTGTTAGTATAAAACCCCAATCTACCGAGACTGACAGGTCGGTTAAACTCACATGATCAGTCTATCGATCCACATCCCTCAAAGTCAGGTTTTTATCTAAACACGTCCTCCGTCTCTCACTGTTACCTGTTGCCAAGCCTACTCTTTCCTTAATTCGTGTCCACCTTTTCTCCCAAGCTTCAATTTTTTGATTGCGGGTGTCAAGAAACAGTTAATAGATGAAGAAAGGAGGAGGACTGGTCCTAAGAAGAGAGCTCGATGACATCTGTTATCTAGAATCACACCCCGAGATGTGTCAATTTTTCAAGGACGCGGGTTGCTATACGTTTTGTGAAAAACTATAGGGATCACATTAGCAAGTAGCAGAAGCCTTTTCTATGACTTTTCATGGCAGAAAGGCAGTAATTGGCAAAGACGAATTCGAGGTGAACGAAGCTCTCATAGCTCAAGTAACAGAACTTCCAAGTACAGGAGAAACCTGGTTCAAAACTACTGCCACAGAAGATATAGAATTCAGGTCCTATATGAATCCATAACACAAAAATCTGATATGGAAGAAGGACATTCCCACATCCTATCTTGAAGAAAAATGGTAGCACCTGTTGAAGACAATCCTGGTCTATATAATATGTGAGGTCAGATACAATAGAGTGTTGATTTACCATTTCAAATTGATGAACCACTTCACTAGCAGAAATCCCTTGAACCTGCCTTTCTATCTACACAAAAGCTTGACCAAGATGGCCCATCAAGTCCAATCCAACCCCACAGCAAAGTTGCAAGCAGGCTATTTCATCATGGTTTAATCAGGCTCTTGGTTAGTGAGTTACTCCGAAGAAGGAAAACTGGATGGGCATTTTTTCTATTTTGGAATGAGTTTGAAACAGAACTACAGCCCGAAGATGATAAGAAAACTTCTTCAAAGAAATATTCCACTCCTAGAAGTGGAAAGAGGAAAACGAGGGCCATTTCCCCAATAGCAATTGATCAATCCTCTCCATCTTCCAAGCATAAGAGGGATAAAAAGAAACTAGTTTTTAGTGAGGGTATAGAAGGATAAGTTTTTCCAGAAGTTAAAAACATCTTAAACATCCCTTACACAGATTCTAAAGATGATGAGCAGCAAGAAGCTGAAGCAGAACATGAGGAAGATGCAACAGGGAAAGAGCTTCAGGAAGAGCAAGATCAGCAGGTTGCTAAAGCATCAACTAGCAAGGCAAAGAAGCCTTCATCACAGAAGATCAATCAACTTATCAAACAGGTATATGAGCTTGAAATACTTCAAAGAGTAATCAAGAAAAAGAATGAAAAGTTGACTGAAAGAAAAACTGAATTATATGTCTCCTTCCAAGGGCTAACCAAAAAGCATAATAAGTTAAAGGAGAGAAATATAAGATTGATAAGAGACAACATCAAGTTGAATAGGAAGGTCAAGCTTCTGAGAAATAAGAAGATGTCTCCAAAGCCCCAGCTTAAGACACACTCAAACCTTGAAACCCTAGTAGCAGTAGCCATCAGTCTCCCTGACAATCCAGAGCTATCCCAGGGTGCAGAAAATTCCAATCGGCAAAAATGAAGATTAGCATAAGGCAGGAAACACATTTTTGTGAAATTTTGCAAGATAGACCAAATAGAGCTTTCGATGGCTTAGGCGAACATGTCAAATTGTTCATTAGCCACCGAAAGCAGAGTTTTCGGTAGCTAACAGAATTAAAATCCACTCTTTCTAGCCACCGAAATTGTAAAACAATGTTGAAGGCTACCATTTTTGCACATATCCAAGATTCTCTGACCCAGATGCCTCGAGGATGGTTTATAATGATAAATAATAATTAAAGGCATTATAATCAAGTTTCTGTTCCAGTTTTAAAGGGGCCAGCAAGGAGAAAATGATGAAGCTTCTCATCTATTTTTGGGGAAAAGAATGACCTGTTTTGCCAAGGTGGCATTTTCAAACTTATTCATCAACCTTTGAAGGCTTGCTACAACTATCAAAGAAATAAAGATTAGCAAGATGGAGATGGCCCCCTTAAATAAGACCCATTCCTATTTTTCATGAAACTATTTTGATTGACTATTTTTAGCAAATTCGATCCAGTTTTTCAGGATCTTGAATTGTTTTGTAAAGGCTATAAAGCCTGTGACTTCTGTTGAACAAAAGGTTTGATTTTGGATACACTATTCTGCTGTAAATTGTGAAGACACTTTCTTTTAATATATTCAGTCTCCAAGCTTCTTTCATTGTTATTGTCAGACCTTCTTTTAATCTATGTTCTATGTTTATGAGTTGAAGTTATTTCTTTGTCTCTGTTTAATGTCCTACGGTAATTGTCATCTTACTTTTGACTATTAAGCAAGGATCATAAGCTGTCACTACTAGTTAGTTGGCCCATCATATATATATTTTATGTATGTTCTAGTTAGTTGATTACTTTCTTTATCCCTTTTATATACAACCTATCTAATAATAGCTCTTGAAGGACTTGTATTGTTTGAATATACTTAAGATTGTCTTGAGTATGCATCCAGTGAGTTAGTTATTCATCTTGATCCACCTACATATCCATCATTAAGAAAATAGTTAAGTTACGAGGCTCCTTTGACCTACAGCCTAGAAGGACTCCTGGAGAGATAACGGGGGGCATATTCTTCATACACATAGATAAATATTATGTACGTGAATACAAGCACACAGAGGAACAAAGAGGACCTATGTTAAAAATCTTGTTAAACAACGGGTAATGGCGCACTTGCCCACTCTAAGGGAGATGATATAATTAACATTAAATAGGGTGGTTGGAGTCTCATATTGATAGGGGGTATGTCTCTTAGGAAAAAGATCACAAGTTTAATTAAGCTGCCACTTGTGAATTTTGTGGAGCGCCTTGGCAAAAATTTATTTAAACTTCCACAATGGCGATCCTTTTTAATTTATTACTTATCAATTTGAAGGATCGCTTAGTTAGGCATGTACACAGTAGATGGCAGCAATTATCCACGTCCCGAGATGAAGAGGGTTTGTAGGAGGATGGTCTCCTTAATGGAGCACCCAAACCTCTGCCATTGCTATCTACTCCACATGTGGAAACACCAAATCCATCCTTATCATTGGCTGTCTCATTAGAGAAACGTATTACTCCTCACCATCGCCGAGCTCAAGGGGAACTGCCCTTGTTAGATTCTACTTAAGGTAGTTGAGTGGAGGGAAGGAAAGGGGGGAAAAAATACCTTCACGAGAGGGAATGGGTTTGTACATATCTATAGGATGAAGGAAGGGGGAATCGAGAGAGGAAGACTGGGTGAAGTTTGCTATGAAAAGGAAGAACCACTTGCAACCGAATTGAGGTTGGTACGATTAACTGAACCGATCCCTAACTATTTATCATCCCTGCGATTGAGGTAACTGAAAATTTTGTACCCTGTCTAGTTCTTGTATATACTAGTCTTATTCTATCTCGAATGTTGGGTTTAATTACCCTATAGATGACTGAGTCGTTGCTGCGTTGTTCGGGATCATTTTTATCTACTAGTGCGTTGAGGTATATGCTGTTAGATATGATTTTCGATCATTTCGCATGGTCAGTTTTATTAGATTTATAGACTGAGTTTTCAGGTCAGCGAGCTCGACCATTGAACTCCCGGTGTGGACCTCTGTGCTTTTAGATCTGAATTTCTGATCCTTCGTTAAACGCAGATACAATTATTGTTTGACCGAATTATTTCTTTCTCTAGTAAAGTGGATATCCAATTTTGTAGATCCCAGGTATGAGAGAAATAGACGCCATGTTTAAATTATATATGGAGCTAAATTGATCACTGCTCATTTATTTATGTATTAACAAGCGATCCCTTTTGAGTTATGTCTGTTTTATATACACCCATAGCCTGCGATGGTTACTAGATGGCTTATATACGCTATCCCAGAATTAGTATGCAGCCTAGATAAATCGACGCATCTATTTGCATCTAGATATGAGTAGATTGCTTCATTAATGCCACCTTTGTACTGGTATGCAAACCAGATGGGTCGATGCGTCATATGATAGTCAAGGGTCCGCCATGAATTCTATTCCATGGGTTAATATTCGGTTTATAGGTACTGGACTCTACGCAGATTTGGTCCCTATAATGTCACACACACTCTGCACCCTTACTCTCCTGAGCGATCTCCTGGATAAATCCCAGGTTTCTCAGAGTTAACAGGTTATTAATAATTTGGCGATAGGCATGGGCCACATGATGCCCTTGTTCTTTATCCAGATTTCAATCTAGAATAGGACGTCGACCCTTCCTTACTCGTGGTACTATAGGTATTCCTTGAATGTTGTCCTTGTATAAACTGTTTTGATAAAGTCATGTCAATAAGCTAATTAAGATGGAGTTTAGCCTTGCGTGTATATTGGGTTTTAGGTATATATTATCTTGATGAGTATGTAAGGAGTTAGAAATAAAAGATATCTTATGGTTAATCTTTTTTATAAAGTCATGTCAATAAGCTAATTAAGATGGAGTTTAGTCTTGTGTGTATATTGGGTTTTAGGAATATATTATATTGATGAGTATGTAAGGAGTTATAAATAAAAGAAATCTTATGGGTAATCTTTTTGATAAAGTCATGGCAAGAAGCTATTTAAAATGTAGTTTAGTCTTACATGTCTATTGGGCTTTTAGGGATATATTATCATTATGAGTAGGGAAGAAATCTTATGGTTAATCTTTTTTATAAAGTCATGTCAATAAGCTAATTAAGATGGAGTTTAGTCTTTTGTGTATATTGGGTTTTAGGAATATATTATATTGATGAGTTGTAAGGAGTTATAAATAAAAGAAATCTTATGGGTAATCTTTTTGATAAAGTCATGGCAAGAAGCTATTTAAGATGTAGTTTAGTCTTACATGTCTATTGGGCTTTTAGGGATATATTATCATTATGAGTAGGGAAGAAATCTTATGGTTAATCTTTTTTATAAAGTCATGTCAATAAGCTAATTAAGATGGAGTTTAGTCGTGTGTGTATATTGGGTTTTAGGAATATATTATATTGATGAGTATGTAAGGAGTTATAAATAAAAGAAATCTTATGGGTAATCTTTTTGATAAAGTCATGGCAAGAAGCTATTTAAGATGTAGTTTAGTCTTACATGTCTATTGGGCTTTTAGGGATATATTATCATTATGAGTAGGGAAGAAGATTAAAAATAAAAGATATTTATGGTTGCATTAAGAGCATAGGCCTTTGAATGTTTTATCCTATCAAAGAGAGAGGCTCTGAAAATGTGAAAAAGTGGTATTTGAATAATGCAACAATGGTGTTGCTGATGTAAATCCTTCTAGTTTGATAAATAAGACAAGATCCAAATTACTTGTGGACGTAGCCCTCGGTTTGGGGTGAACCACCTTACATCGGTCTCTTTCTTGTGTGCATCTTATGTGGACATCTTATGTTTATCTTATGTGTTTATGTTAATGGATACCTGTGATTTATTATGGTGTTCAAAAGGATATTGGATTATGAACAAATGTAAGGCGTGTTAAAAAATCCCTTCTTAAACATGTTCATTTTATCAATGTAAAAATGGCCGTCATCATCGCAGATAAAACTTTGAAGACAATTTATATGTTATAGAAATTTAAGTTTTTATTCATTCATTAACTGTTTAAAAGTTGGTGATGTTATAGTTAAAGTTTGTAATAAAATATGTATATATAAAAAACGATATAACAATAAATTTTAGTTTATATATATAATAAAATTATTAAAAAAATGTTTTAACAAAATGTAAATTGGAAAATTTATATAAATAAATATAAATTACTATTAACTATATTAACTATACCAAAGAGTCAATAAAAAAATTGTAATGATGTTCACCGTTATATATTTACTACTTACTACTTCGAATGAACACTAACTGCTAGCATAAATAATCAAATAATCAATTGTAAATGAATTCGCCAATCTTCAATTATTAAGTACTCCCATGAATATATAACTCGCAATAGTATATAATAATCAATTCTAAATAAATTCACCAATCGAAGCAAATTATTGACTTAATTATATTTAGGGTAGATTTTTATGTGTAACTAATTTTAAGAGAGCATTGGACTATACACATATACATTGATCATTGACATTATACACTAATCATTCACATTGTAAAGTTTTTGAATTCATTGACAAAAACTATAGATATTTTCTTTAATATCAGAAATTAAAAACAATTTACTATTTAATCCAATGATTGTCATTGTTTATTGTCCATTACTTGATAAGGGTTTATGTAAACATACTCGTTAATATGCTACAAGATGCAAAAAGTAATATCACCTTTAATTTTTTTTAACATTCCTATTTGATTTTTAATTAAAAAATTCAAATAAATGTAGATATGTGATTTTTTTTTCCAAAGGAAAAAAAAAATTCATATTCTTTTCATTCATATTGCAATATAGAATACATTCCTCAGGTGCACCTGCACTGTTTACATCTTTCCATACTTGCTTAGAATTTCATGTTTATGTATCAAAAACTGCTTCAAAATACAATCTAAGTATTCAATTTGTTTCATAACAAAAACTTCAAAATTTCAAAAACTGAAAGCCCGAATTAAAATGAGCCAAATTCTTTTATCTTTCAGGATAGTAGTATAGAGTTATCCTTTTATGTTCCCGTTGTCCTCTTCTTTTTAGTAACCATGCAAGCTCTTGTATCAATAAGCAATCCTTCTTTAGATAAGGTGTCGATTGACTCATTTTGTTACCTGTAAACATGATTGCACTCGATCCTGCTGAATGAAGTTGCTATCATATCCAATTTTTGTCCTATGCCTTGCAAATTCATATTTTTGATTCTTTGCTCCTTCCTCATATATTTGATCCAGAACTCCGAATCACCATAAATATTCAAACTATCCATTTTTTCCTCTTTAGCTATCTGTAATAAGGTTCTCAATGCCAGGCCTTCTGCTCTGTTATTGGTTCCTTTTCCACCATTTGCTTTGAACTCAATAGACTCATACTCAGAAAGAACCAGAATTCCTCCCACGGCATAATGTCTTTTAGGGTCCTCGAAAGCACCATCAAAACAACCAGTAATATCCTCGCCAGCTAAAATTTCTTCCATTGTCCTCTCCTTAGCCTTGCTGTCCTGATCTATAAAAAAGTTGTGGGTTGCAAGTACCTGTGAGATTACATAGAAAGCAGGATAAGGAAAATCCTCAAAAATAGTTGCATTTCTAATCTTCCAAATACTCCACAGAACTAGAAAAGGGAGACATCTTAGAGATTTCAAATTTGATTTCTCAAACCAGCTTTTCAAATTGGTTTCTATTGATCCCTCCTCCCACAGATGATCCAAATTGATACGTTCCCCAAGTACCGGCCAAATTTGTTTTGAGAAAGGACAATTCAAAAATAAATGTTCAGAATTTTCTCCTTCACTCTTGCACAGAAAACACCAACTTGGACCACAAAAGTTTCTTTTCCTCAGGTTATCCCAAGTCAAGACCTTCCCTTTCAGTATCAGCCACATAAAAATGTTGCTTTTATGAGGAGCACAAACCTGCCATAGTACTTTCCACCACCAACTTCCAAGAGGATGAAGGATCTTCCAGAATATTTTGTAAAGTTATGTTGAGTGCATACTTACCTCCTTCCTCGTTTCCACTCCATACCATTGTATCAGGTTGTTCCTTTAGAAGGATAAATCCTTTGTTCAATTCTGTTGTCCATCTGTTCCACGGTTTTGTCCATCTCTCTGGAAGTTCTAAATCATCCGTAGATTTCCAATCCTGTACATATTTGTCCATTGTACCTCTGCCAGCAATATCAAATAATAAAAAAATATCCCCGATATGTAAGGTGCTTAATTAATCCTTCGAGAAGATTGATTTGATTATCAATACTCACTATTTTATGCTTTCCTATCAATACTTCTCTACCATTACCTACTTCCCAAGCCAATAAGTCTCCTATTATCAGGAAGGGTCCCACTATGGATTTCCAAAACAACGATCCTACCCTGCAATTTTTCAGAGGATCCCTGATCCATTCCATTAAAGTTTTATTTTTCATATATTTCTTCTTTAAAATAGACTTCCATTTACCTTCCTTTGAAATAAATTGCCAAACAGATTTAACTGCCAAAGATTTTCCAAAGCTATGTAACTCCTTCAGTCCCCAACCTCCCTCCTCTTTCGGTTTTGCAATAGTTGACCAAGTAGACCAATGAATCCTTGAATCTGAGTTCCCTTTCCATAACAAAATGAAGAATAATTTCCTCAATTTGTTCAAGAATCCTTTAGGGATTTTAGCTATTATCATTCAATAAATAGGGATTGCATTAAGGACCAATGGTATCAACACAGATTTACAGTAAATGTTTGGATTTAGGTGGAACCCTAAGCACTTGAATCCCTCACTTAAAGGATACTGATCCATAGGCATAATTACCTGGAAATTTAGCAACTGCATTTCCTCATGTTCATTATGGTAGTAGGTCGACTTACCAAAATTTATGAGCATACTTGTTGCAGAGATGAAATGCCCTAAAATATCTCTTATAGGTTGGTCCTCCTCATCAGAGTCTCCAAGAAAGAGAATAGCATCATCCACAAAGAAGATGTGTGTTACAATTTCTGCTTCAAAACTTAAACCCGTAATTGATCTCTTACTGCATTTTTCCTTGGATAATGACCTACCGAGACTGTCCATGATCAGTAAAAAGAGGTATGGAGATAGTCGAAATCCTTGTCGTAAGCCCCTTGATGGAATAAAAAATGGAGAGGTTGCTCCATTTATTAATAGGGAATAATTGACAGTAGAAATGTAGGACCAAATCCAATTAACAACTTGAAGCGAGAAACCTGTCTGGATAAGAACCATCCTAACATACAACCAACAAGTTCTTTAAGCTTTAGACAAATCGATCTTAATTAGATTAGCTGGAATTTTTTTGCACTTGATAGGATGAATTCACTCCTATGTAGTACCTACCGCTTCATGAATGCTCCTATCCCTACCGCTTCATGAATGCTCATATCAGTTAAGAAGCCAAATTGCTCTGGAGAGATATGAGTAGCAAGAAAGGGTTTGATTCTTTCTACAATAACCTTAGATATTATTTTGTAAAGAGAATTATAGAGTGAGATCAGATGTAAATCCACAAATGAAACAATATTATCCACCTTAGGGATTAGAATGATGAAGGTGGAGTTAAAGCTAGATAACATTCTTCCCGTAGTTCTATTATACTTAATTACTCTCAACAAATCCTCTCCCACTAGATTGGAAAAAGCTAGAAAATATTGAGATGTCCATCCATCCGGCCCCAGACCTCTCTCTTTTTTATATTTCCCCAAAGTGGCTTACAAATCCTCCAAAGAAACATGAGCGAAAAGCATTTCATTATCTTCATCCTTGATCCATTTAGGAAACTTTGTGCAGGTTTGTACAATATCAAAGAGATTGTTCAGATCTGGTTCTGCATAATTTTCTTCAAATAATTTAACACCCTCATCAACCAAATTACCAAAACCCATGATAGAGTCCCCTCCTCCTTTGTTTAATTACCAAATGGTATTAGTCCTCTTCCTTTGGTTGAAAATTTTGTGAAAATAAACATTGTTTTCATCTCCCAAAGATAACCAGATTGCTATGCGTTTCATCCTTACCTCGGCTTCCTTTTCCTTCATAATAACATTCCTTCTTGCTTCTAAAACAACTACATCCTGTAACTCCTTACCATTGAGAGTACTTGGGCAATCATTGTAAAAGGAATCTATCTGAGATTCAGTCTATTTAAGTCTAAAATCCTTGCTCTTCATTTGATTAAACGACCAATCCACCAAAAGTTTCTTCATAACATTTAATGAATTAGCAAACTTTAAGCTTCAAGAATCCTTCAAAGAAACATCAAAACTTTTCCAATTAGCTCTAATAAGACTAGTAAATTCTACATTTTCCAACCAATGGGGATTGAACTTAAAAGGAGTCCCTAGATTCGGTTCTCCTTCTTCTATATGGAAAAGAATAGGCAGGTGATGTGATCCCCCTCCAGTTGTCCTCTAGGTCCTTACCCTCTCCACTTTCCTTAGAATTTCTCCAACAAAAAGGAATCGATCAAATCTTTTAGAAATGGTTGCTTCCCTGGATCTCTTGTTAAACCAGGTCGGTTTGATCTTTGTATGTCAATGTCTATTAAAACCATGTTCTCCAATAGGTGTTGAAAATAATATTGTAAAGGATATGGTCTATCCCTACTCCCCCAGACCTCATCCCTATTTAAGGAAAAGTTAAGATCCCCTGCAATTAAAAAGGGAAGATCCTGGAGGAAGGATTTGTCAAAAAGCTATCCCAAAAGATGGCTTTCTGGTTGTAAGGACCATAAACATTAAAGATGTTAAATTTCATCTCTAGAGCCTTACTAACAAAGGTGGTACCAATCCCAGAACAAAAGGAAAAACTGTTTAAGAGTTCCAAAGAATCTTTCCATATCGTTAGTAAACCTCAAACAACCCTCGACCATCGGCCAAGATGAACTCCCATCCCTTCAACAATCTATTCAATCTATATACAAAAACTAACCCACCACACATATTTTCCTAAATAACCAACACTTCCGGATAGTTTAATTCTACCAATATCACAAGAGCCAGATGTTTTAAGTTGTTGGCCAACCATCTGTAGTTAAAGGATAGAATTTTCATGGAGTCACATTTTGCCAAGGATGATCTCTAAGCACCTTGGGTGAAATATTGTCAAGGAATCTCTAGTTCAGATCCTCTCTGATAACCTTCTTATTCCTTAAATTCCTTTTAATCGGAGTAGAAAATACTAATCCTAGTGTCTCAACCTCTTCCCCTAAGAAAACAACTCCCTTAGACCTCAAGGCATATGTATTAGAAATATCCCATTTTACCTTAGAGACCCCAGACCCTGCAAAGTTTAATTTCAGGAAAGGAAAACCCTCGCGGATTAAATTTTTATGCACTTTGAGAGACATTCAAGGACAAGGACTACCATACCTAAGACTAGCCACATAACTATCATTAACAATTTTATGAACCAGCAACAAAGAGTCCAAAAGAATCATAGATGGAGGTTTAAGGGAATCCAAGATAGAATTACCTTCCAAATCCTCCTCTTGCTGCAAAGCCTTGACATCTTCCACTGAAGTTTCAGTCGTAAATAAAACCTTGTCTGCAATCGAAGGATCCAAGCTAGGAATTAGATTCAACTCCGGATTCAAATTCTGAGAGAGGGTTTTGATTGCTTGAGCCATCTGAGCCTCATTTTTCTGATTAGCAGTGTCTTCTGTTGAAAAAATATCAGGACCTCCCAAACCAATAACTGCTAAATCAGTTTCCAAGCTCCCACTTACAGGTTTAGACCCTGACGCATTCGTAACTTTTTCTTTCAGGTTATGCTCAACAAGTGCAGAAGGGTAAAAAATTTCTCCTGAACGATTATATTCCAAGCACTTCTCTTCCCCTTCCCTGTCCAGAATCCCACATACAGAGGAAAAAATAGCCAGTGAAACTCTCAAAATTGACTTAGCCCTTGAAATCCGGTCTAGGGTTTTTGCCCCTAGTTCAATATCCATAAAATCTTTCTCGTTTTCCTTATTAAGAGAATTACCAGCAAGATTCTCCCTTAAAATACCAGCATCTCCTACCAAAAGTCTTGTCTCTAAGACTTTCGCGGATTTGAGCTCAGGCGACTGTAAATCCTTTCTTTCCAAAACCTTTTTTTCTGAAGGGTAACGAGCATTCCTTTATGGAATGTATGTAAACGTGACATCTTCCACATTAAAATGGAATATTTACATAATCCAAAGTATGCTTCAAACACAAATCGTCGACCTATATCTCAATGAATTCAGGTAACCCTAGGGAGATATCGATTCAAACCAATACCTTAGCTATTGTGCGCAGGACTTGAAACTTATAAGAATGATCCACTAAGACTGTTGTCCCAATCTAATCACCCACTGCTTTCAGGAAAGGGTCATTCCAAAATTCAAGGGGCAACTCAGGAATTTTAACCCATACTGGAGCTTTACGATTAAATTCCTTTCTTAGGTCGAAGCATGGATTCCAGAATTTGAGGGTTAGAGAATTTTTACCCCGCATCCAAACATATTTCAGGATCTTCACATCGTCCTCATCTTGTTTCAACTTAAATCCAAGCCAACCTCTAGTCATAATGAAAAAATCGAGGCAATAATTTAAGAGCGGTGCCCAATTATCATTTAGCCAGCCTTTGATGCTTTTCCTGCAAATTCCATTATTGACTCCACCTCAATATCCTCTCCCACCGCCAGCATAACACCAGTCCTTCTCTGGACAACCTTCTTAACCTTCCTTGATCCCGCAGAACTATCCCTCACAACCTTCTCGCTTCCTCCCGCAGAGGCTGCCTCTTTTCCTAAAAGAAAACCCCCTTGCTGCTCATAACCGGAAGGACGACCACAAACATGCATAGAAGTGGGGAAACCTTGCTTAACCGAGGTTTCTAGGTCAAGAAGCTTTCTAGCTAAAGGCGTGAAACTAGAGACAAACCTAATGTCAAATCCAACCCCTGTTAGAGGAGCTTCATCATTAATGGTATCCATTGTAAATACCTAACACCTGTTAATCCCGTACCCTGCTTTACACACCTGTTACCATTAGAAACAATGGGTAATGTAATCCTTGGGATCCCCGATTCTTGGAGCCTTCCCAAAATTCTAGCTCCCAAGCTAGACATACATACTTCTAATGATTCCCTTCCCTTTGATAAGCAATAGATATGTGAATCTAGCCCATGTTTAATAACATCTTTTAAACTATTTTTCATAATCATATTTAAAATATGTGATTGAATAATGTGAATACTATCAAATGCTAAGATCCACCGATCCTTCCATTTAGGTAACCTTTAGAAAAATGTTTATGATGCCTTACAAACCTTTGTTCAGGAAACTTGCTCCTTCAAACCCATTCAGCTATACAATGAAACCCACCAAAATTTATTTTTAATGAACTATTCCACTAGATCTCATGAATAATGAAACTTTCAAATTTGCTTGACCCATTTTGCTACATTTATTATTATTATTATTAAATGTAAAATTAATCCACACAAAAATTATTCTTTTAACAAACCAATTGCTTAGCGTGTAGAGCTTTACAAAAATTTGAATACCTCTTTATATAAAACTTAGCAGAGAACCACTCTACCTAAAAATTGCACAAAAATGTCTGGGTAATCCTATAGAGATTTAGTGAATTTCTACCATCTTTTTCATAATTGGTTGGAGATACAACACCTTTCGAATTACATTGTCTCTCAAGCTTAGGTCATTCCGTAATACTTCGTTCAACTCTTCATAATATCTCTTCTAAGCTTCTCGATTCAGCACCAGTTCTGCCATGTTCCATATCATGAGCAAAGTTGTTGTGTCTATACCATACATTTGGGTAGCGTAGGCATGAAATCTAGCTTCATGGGATGCAATTCCGTGTAGGGAAAATAGATGAACATAAGAAATTCTCAGCCCCCAATAGTCACCATTCGGGGCGAATCTTATGGCCATCCCAAACAACAACTTAGGGGTAGGTTAGGGAAGTGAGGAGACAATCGGAATGGTTGGAGAACATGGCTAAGAGATGGCACAACTAGCATATGAATGTGAAACAAATACTCTACTGTTACAATCCGCCATCTGTTACTGAAGCCGTTTTCATCTTTTACACCATAACATCCGCTAGCCCCTCCTTGGACGTGGTGTATAATGACCAATAGTCTATTAATATTTTAATCATATTGTTAATGAAAGCTTTAGAAATGCTCGACAAATAGGAATAGGTACATGTTACAGTAGAGGGATGTGGAATAGGTACACATTACAATGGAGGGATGTGGAGTAGGTACACATTAAATTGAATAACATTGAATTATTTTTAATAAATTTACATTGTAACTGTAAAAACATGCACACTAATTAATTCCCTAAATCAAAACTGTCCATTTATTGACATGACTATGAATATTCCAACATCTGTGAAATCTGGCCACTCATTTATTGGATAAATAAAAATTGTGCCATCCTCTCCCTGGTGTGTGTTTAAATAAGATGCATATTGATGTAATGAACATAATGATGATGTTGCAATGAAAATGTTAAACATATGAACATGTGGTAATTTTATTTAAGAAAATGTACAATGATAATGTTACAAAAAGAAAAGATGTTGGAAAATTGATACTAAAAAAGACAAGATCGTGGCAATGAATTGCATCATCCTATGAAATCTCAGATAAGTATAAGTTTGAATTATATGTGTTGAATGTGGCAGAGATATTCAATATTAAACCATGGTGGATTCATTTTGAAAGCATTGTGGAAATTGGATTCATTACTGATGGGAACATTATTTAATCCATCAGTTTAACAAGAAAGGGTAGTGCGTACACGAGCAAGATGCAAGTTTTATTTATCTTGTGATGGTTTATGATAGGTTTCTATGACTAGTTCATATGGTACCTAACACCCCTTCATTTGTTGTGAAATATTAGGGTGCTTTTTCGATAGTACCTAACACCTAAATTATTCTAATTGAAAGAAAGGTCCTAGTGATTGATTAGAGCAAGCATGTCACAATCAATGTTCGTACCTCTTTGCAAGTCACATAGACAAAGGTAGACATGATACAAATCCAATTACAACTCTTGAATACTAGTTAAGGACAATGAATAATCAACATGCAACTAAGAATTTTGATCTAGTTCATGATCAAAACAATCATTTGTTTAAAGAATACGAATCTCAAGTATAACACGCCAAAGCACAAAGTGATACAACAAGTGACCGCAAACTTGAATTTTCTTTTGAAGTAGCAAAAGGAAGCATTAATGTATGTCTAGACGCACATCAACAAGTACACCATCATCTTTCCAAAATCATTGGTATAAGACCTTGAGAAGAATTGCAATTCAATAGGAATCAACATGGCTTAGTATATGAAAAATCCATCAAATCTCATATTCCTAACTACTCCAAACCAATTCAGTTTGTGATTGTTAGTTTTTATTTCCAACATTTTCAAAGGGAAAGAAATTGATGGAGGATTTAATGATGACTAAGAATGCTGCTCATACAAAAATTCATGAAAAATGTCAAAGTTGTCATTGAGTTGGTCATGTGGAAATAAAATTCTTTAATCTCCATCCTTGCCATCATTATGGAAATATAACACATATTTCAAACAAATGTCAAGAGAAGAAGAAGGATTGGAAACAAACACTTCACTATGGCTAGATTAGTGCTTGGCGATGGAATTTAGAGGCAAGAATTTGCATTAGTCTTACCATCGAGTTCAGTAAAATGTACATACATGTTTGATTGAAGAAGTGGAAAAACCATATGAATTTCAATGTCTTCATTCAATTGTTCCAACAAATTATGATTTTGGGCATGAGTGGGGCCCGCTTCTACATGTTTAAAAATAGAGAGTCCAACACTCCAAATGGTATTGTATTACAGTGTAAGGTGTGGTACAATGATTAATGAAAATTGTTAAAAGTAAACCAAAAACACCACATGAAATGAACATGGTTAGTGGTCAGCCAAAAACACTGTATACACCGATGAATTTGTTTAAGGTAATCCACAACAAAGCCCATGATGTTTCACCTTTCAGTTGAAAGGGGGTGTATTGATGATGATTAAAAAGATAAAGGAGACCTATGTTTTCAATAGGTGAAACTCTTGACGTTTTGATCCCAAAGCTGGGATCATGTCAAGCCCTAAATGGTGACACATTACCCCCTATATTGTGGCACATTAAATTAGTATTGTCATATTATTGATGTCGACTTAGGTCCATCATTGGTAATTGTCATTAGTATTATTATATTATTGATTTTGGCTTGGGTCCATTAGTTTTAATTGTACCTATGTGTCTCCTATCTATATGAAGGAGACCTCTTCATTTGAATCATTTGGTCTTGTCTTGGGTATTCAGTACATTATAAGGAGGTTTCCCCCTCAAAGAGGCTTTCTATTAATATCTTTTATTCATTATTGAGGTGTGGAGTAATCTCTCTTGTCTATTTATGCTCGTTTTGGAATTTGTTGCATAACATTTGGTATCAGAGCTTGGACACTTCCAAAACAATTCATCTTGGAATTTTTGCTATACATTTTTCTAGGATTTTTCAGACAACAAAACTTGGAAGGGATATTCGAGGAAAGAACAAACTATCTATGCATTTCGGACCTTGATTCATTACAGGTTCGAGGTTGTACCATTTGGAAGTTAGGGTTTCTGACTAGTCCAAAAAATAGTCTCAAACAAGTGTTCTGGGAAAAACTGTTATATATGGAGCATGCAAGATCCAAATTGAGTAAGACCTATTGCATCAAAAAGAAGACAGACCAAGGTATCAGTGGTATAAATTTCAGACTTAGATCCAAATTAATTGGACACGTGGAAGTCTGTAAACTTTCACTCTTCTGAAAGGACAAAAAATAACAAGGGTTGGGATATTTGCCATAACTTTTCATTGTCACATCAGAATTAGGTCATACCTTCAGCATTAAATAAAATACATATCAGGATACTATAGAAAAGAGTTTCATAATTAGAGGGGCCAAAATTTCAGAGTTACCTCATTTGGAAGGTTGGATATCAAGTCAGTCTTCAAATCATGGTTTGGAAAAGGTATGACATTTTAAATTTGAATAACTTTTAGTAGAAGGATCTATTTGAGGTGATCTCCAAGGTGTGATATCTATTTCTATTGTTCCACATGGCACCAAAAGGTGGTGTAAAAAATCACACTCCAATCAAACCACTAGAGGATTCATCCCTAACCTACGATGAAAGTGAAGACCTATCTTTTTGGGTGTCCAAGTTGGAAGATCTGATTACAGGGTTTGTGAGAACGATTGATTTACTTAATTTAGAGGAAAGGATGGGACATATGGATAATAATATGGAGGAAAGTATGAAAAGGATTGCTAAGCTCATACAAAATCCAAAGGAAAATATTCCTATAGGTGATGATGTGTCCTAGGGTACTCGGGAGGATAATGATAGTTTCCATGTTGAGCAACCTTCCATTAATAATTCCAAGAGGAATTGGTTCCAATAATGGAAGTAACCAGGGATGGTTCCCAAAGGGTATCAAAATCCCCAATATTGACTTGAGTAAGTTTTATGGAAAGGATCATGTAACATGGATATTCGAGAAGGAGCAATTTTTTAATGTACACCAAGTGCCAAATATCCAAAAGGTACCTATTGCATCTTTATATTTAGAACCTGAACAATTTGTGTGGTAACAATGGCTTTGTGAACACAAAAATACTCCATTATATCTTGGTCCATTTTTATGGAAGAATTGATATCATATCATGATGATTTTAAGAGCAATTCCTTCTTTACCCAAATTATAAATCTAAGGCAAAATGGTCCAGTAATTGAGCACATTCAATAATTTCAATAGTTGATTCTCAAAGTGGGGGGCATACTATATGATAAATTGTTGGATCTCTTTATTGGAACCTTAAAGGATAAAATCCAACATGAGGAGCGTCTCCTCGAACCAAATTCTTTAGAGAAGGATTTCATGGTGGCAAGGAAGATTGAAAGTAAAAATATGGCGATGGATACTAGAAGGACCATCTCCAACACATATAGAGAGAATAATTTTCCTTCTTCTAACCCACCTCAAAGGTTGACATCTCAAAAACTAGATGAAAGAAGAGAAAATTTCTTTGCTTTAATTGTGACAAGTATAATAAGGGAAATAACTGTGCCGAGAAGAAATTATTCTACATAGGTTGTGAAGAAGAAGAAGCAAAAGAATAGGAACCATATCAAGCTAAAAAAATAGAAGAGATTACTCCTGAAGATATTACTCCCACCATATCTTGTCATGCATTGGATGGAATTAGCACTCCTCAAACTCTCAAGATTGAAGGATATATCAAAAAGAAAAAAAGGTAACAATGTTGATTGATTCTGGTAGTACTCATAATTTCATTCACTGTAAATTAGACAAAGTTCTCAATTGCTTTATATATCCAGCACCAAAGTTTCAAGTAATGATTGCAGATGGGGGAGCTATCAATTGCTCAAGGAAATGCCATAATATCAATCTTATTATGGGGAAATATGTATTGAATAGTACAATGATTTCTATCCCAATGGACGGTGTTGATGTTGTCTTAGGGGTTCAATGGTTACAATCATTGGGAATAGTGGCTTTTAAGTTTCAAGAAATTTTCATGGGAAGGAAAATAATTTGAATTAAGGAGTATCATAGGGAAACCAATCAAGATGATAAGCTCTAATGGTACGAAACAATTGTTGAAAAAGAGACATCAAGGTGTAATTGCATGATTATGCTCACTAGATGTTCAAACATCCAAGGCTCCTATTTCCCCAGATCTCCAAAGGGTCATTGATAAGCATTCAAAGGTATTTGAAAATATTCCAAAAGGTCTTCCACCTACTAGAGATTTTGATCATGCTTTTCACTTAATTCTAGGAAGTGTTCCTCCTAACACCAGACTTTACAGATACTCCTATGGCCAAAAGAGTGAAATTGAGCATATGGTTGAAGAAATGTTAGAGGATGGCATAATTAGGCCTATCCAAAGTTCTTACTTTGCACCAGTGGTAATGGTACACAAGAAGGAAGGATCATGGCGTATGTTTCCAAATGATAGAGAGCTCATCAAGATCACCATTAAATATAAGTTTCACATTCCCGTCATTGATGAATTGTTAAATGAACAACATGTAGCAATTTAATTCACAAAGTTGGATCTCCAGTCAAGGTATCATCATATTATAATGAAGGAAGAAGACATCCCAAAAACAACATTCAAAACTCATGAAGGTCATTATGAATTTCTGGTCATACCTTTTGGCCTTACGAATGCACCTTCCACATTTCAAGGTTTGATGAATTCCATTTTCAAGCCCTTTCTTAAAAAATGTGTGTTAATATTTTTTGGTGATATACTAATCTATATCAAGTCTTAGGAAGAACATGTTCAAAATGTTGACAGGGTGCTACAACTACTAAAGGAGCAACAACTATATGTAAAACCTTCCAAAAGTTTCTTTGGGGTAAAGTAGGTAAAGTATTTGGGTTATATTGTATCTGATGAAGCTGTCAAGGTAGACCCTAACAAAATTAAAGCCATGATGGACTAGCCGATTCCAAAAAAATTGAAGAATCAAAGAGGATCCTTAGGTTTGATAGGGTGCTATTGTAAGTTTGTTTGGAACTATGGAAGAATATCATCACCTCTAACAAAATTAATGAAGAAGGAAGCATTTTCTTGGACTCCAAAGGCGACTCCATCTTTTAAACAACTTAAAGAGGCAATGCGCAAAGCTCATATTTTGACCACACCAGACTTCACAAATAATTTTATTATGTAATGTGATGCCTCAGGAAATGGCATTGGTGTTGTTCTAATGCAAGAATGATGGCCCCTTTCTTTTGAAATTCGTCCAATCAAGGGAAAGAACTTACAAAAACCCATTTATGAGAAGGACATGATGGAAATATTATGTGCACTTAAGCAATGGCATCCTTACCTAATAGGTAGGAACTTCAAGGTCAAACGAAATCATGATAGTCTTAAATACTTCTTGGAACTAAGACTATCTTAAGAAGAGAAACAAAAATGGGTAACCAAGATGTTGGGATATGACTTTAAAATAATCTATAAAAAAAGAAAACAAAATGTGGTGGCAAATGCACTCTCCAGAAAAGATGAGGATGTTGAGGCATTACTTTGTGCGATTTATATTATACAACCCGATTGGGTAGTATTAGAAGGGAATAATGGAAGAATGACCTATCTGTGTGGACACTCATTCAAAAAATACAAAAGGTTCCTTGCGTATCAGATACTTTTGTGTGGAAAAATGATTCACTATGGTATAAGGATCGCTTATATATATGTAAGAACTCCCAACTAAAAAAAAAGGTCTCTTTGGAATTACACACCTCTCCTATAGGTGAGCACTCAAGATTCCTAAAAACCTACCACAAGATCAAGAAGGAATTTTTTGGGGAAGGTCTTAAATCTGATGTTCAAAGGTTTATGGTAGAATGTTTGGTTTTCCAACAAAATAAGGTTGCAATAGTTAAGACCCCATTTCTTTTACAACCATTAGACATACCTTGTCAGCAATGGGAGGAAGTATCAATGGATTTTATCATAGTTTTACCCAACTCAGAAGGGAAGAATGTTATAATTATGGTGGTTGTTGATAGACTCACAAAGTATGCACACTTTTTTGCACTCCCTCACCCTTTTAATGCAAGTACACTAGCTATAGCCTTCATGGAAACAATTCATAAGTGACATGGAAACCCAAAGATTATTGTAAGCTGTGATAGAGATCTAATTTTCCAAAGCTTGATGAAGAAGTAAAAGTTATATTTGAACCTGAAAAAAACACTGAAACAAGGACCAAATAAATACAAAATCGGGCTATTGTTGAGTACCTCATTAAGTGGAAGAACTTACCGTTTGAAGATTCGACATGGGAAGATGAGGCCTTCATACAGAAGCATCCACAACTAACCAATAATTGAGGAAAACAGCTGTCTGAAGGGGAGGGGCATGTTAATCCATAAATGGTGGCACATCACCCCGATATTGTGGCACATTACATTAGTATTATCACATTATAGATGTTGGCTTGGTTCCATTAGTGGTAATTGTCATTAGTATTATTATATTATTGATGTTGGATTGGGTTCATTAGTTGTAATTGTACCTCTTTGTCTCCTATATATATGAAGGAGACCTTTACATTTGAAGCATATGGTCTCGTCTTGTGTATTCAGCACATTGTACAAGCATGAAGTCCTACACCACCTTTATGTATTTCACATTATAAGATATAGTTTTATCCAAACTGTGTTTTAGATCCTATTTTTCATCCTTCTAACCTTATCCATTAATGAAATGTCAATGTGAAAGTAAATCTAGTTCATGAGGTGGTTTCATCCATGTACTATAAATTCGTATCAATAAAATGAAAATATGTTTTTTTTTAACAGAAACAGGGTGTATAGGTTTGTATTCAAAAAGGTTGTGCACAACCATTCATTAAAAATTAGAGATCCTTGAAACATAGATAGATTTCATAGTGGAGATTAGGTATATACCCAACCTGGCTCTATAATAGTTCCTGATATGCTGTTTAGTATTTGTAACTACAGAGGAGGGATATACCCTTACAAAATAAGAGTTTAACAAGATGCAAAAAAACATTCAAACATTCAAACAAAAATTTACCAACCTAGCTAAAGAAGAAGCCCTTCTAACCATACTTTTGTTGTTGAGCTGAGGTTTCCTCTACAATTATCATATCCACGGAGAGGGATTCCTGGCAGTGACTGCATTGCGACATCCTAGCCATCTTTAAAATTTCCTCTTTTATCATATCCACAAACCCCATCAGTTCAAACAGGTTGCATTCTAAATCATCTATTCATGAATCCCGACAGGTTAACTGCTGAGAAATATACCTCAGGTCGTCAGCCGACTCCCTGTGCGCTTTGATACCCAAGCAAACTGCCTCATAAACCTTTCACAGGTTTTGTTTGAAGTTCTCCACACTGGATGATAAAAATGACATTCTGTTTGCAAGGCCATCCATTGAACTCAAAGAGAATGTCTGTGAGGAGGTCGAGTTGTCCCGTTGCCCAACCAGAGAAACCAGGGAAAATAACTGCGCAATTGAACTGGACTCCAGACTGTGAGGATGAGCCAGATAGGCCTGTCGAGATGTGAAGGAGAGACTATCAAAATCTCTATGGAACCAAGGAGGTAGAGAATTCGCAGATAGGTTTGTGTCGCGAGGAGGGTTCGTCATAATGCCAATTTTAGGGATGTAAAAGAAGGAGGTTGGTGCCTTATTTAATGCTAAAGCATGGATTCTGCCACCGAAGGAACATGCGATGGTAGGTCCATGTGAAGACCTATGCATCCCTTCTGGTGGAAATTTAATACCAAGAGGACACCATACCTTTTCCCCTCTTGCCCGCCCTCGAGAATGGATCTTAGGGGATGCTCTTGAAAATTTCCCTCCCATTATAATATTTTATAACTCCAATGGGGAGATTAACCCCTTGATTGACAACTTCATTAGCTTACTTGTTTTTTCCCTTAAGTATGTGGAAGTAGAGTGTCTCAGGGGGGGAGGTTATCTGCTTGATCCTCCTTTGCATTCTATTACATCTAGAATCTCCTTTAAGTGTCCCTGACCTCATTTTTTGGATGACGTGTCTGGAATCTCCAAAATCCTTGAATCTGTTGATGTTGAGAGTTGAAATAATTTCCATGGAATGATAGAGTGCTAACGATTCTGCGTCATTGTTGGTTTTCTTTCCGAGCCTCCATGCATAAGATATAATTTTGTTTCCTCCCGGATAAAAAATAATCTCTCCCACACCTGCCTCCCCTGAATAAAATGAAAATATGTTGAGAATAGCTTAAACATATTTTACCAATCTTCTTGTGTTATATCTCATTGTTCCATATTCTTCATCAAATATGATAAGTTATAAATATTATTTAAATAAATAATACACTAGCCAATGCTTATATGTTAGGAATATTAGTATGGACACCTTTAATACCATATGTTTGATGCATAATATATGTTAAACTTCGTTCATCCATTAGAATTAAATAATCATTTATTATTATATGTTTTATGCATAATATAGGTTATACTCCGTTCCTCCTTTAAAATTAAATTATGCATAATATATGTTATACGTCGTTCCTCCATTAGAATTAAATAATCATTTATGATTATATGTTTTATGTATAACCTCCGTTCCTCCATTAAAATTAAATGATATTTTATTATTAAATATGTTTTAAGCATAATATATGTTATACTCCGTTCCTCCATTGTAATTAAATAATCATTTAGTAACTATATGTGATACAGACAAATCTCTTTTGCTAGGGGAAGGAATTGATGAGGAGGAACTTTGCAGGTTTGGGACAGTGCTGGGTTATAAAAATTACAATTTGGGTTCAAGTTTGAAATATCTTGGTTTCAACTTAAAAAAGAACTGATTATGGATTCAAAGACTGGGATTGGCTAATCAAAAAATGTGAAAAGAGAATATGCTCATGGAGTGTACGGTGGTTGTCTAAAGGGGGTAGATTGATCCTAATTAATGCAGTTCTTACAACGATTCCTGTTTATTGGGCTCTCTCTTGGATCCCTAGAGGAGTTCTAAATAAAATTTCATCTTTTCTAATGCGCCTTTTTTGGATAGGTAAATTGGAAACCAAAGGGTTTTCATGGGTTAGTTGGAAGGCGGTCTCAGTGCCAAAAGACAAGGGTGGATGAGGTGTCAAACAACTCATTCCGTTCTCAACTTCCCTCGCTGCTAAGAGCATTTGGAGTTTAATTGAAGGTAAAGGCCTTTGGGCATAGGTGATCCTACATAAATATATCAAGCCTGCCACATTAGAAACTTGGCTCAGAAACCCTTCTAAAATACCAAAAATGTTTCTGCTATCTCGAGGGAAGCTTTAAAATATTTCCCCTTAATTGGAGATGGGCTCTCATGGAAGGTAGGATCAGGTTTGAAAATAAGACTAGGAGTTGACCCCTGGATAAAGAGTGGAAATTCTCACTTGCTTCCTCTCGGAATGATTCAAAAGCTACACTCTGATGGGTATCGAGTACTTAATCAAATCAGAAGTGTAACTGGAGACTTGTTAAAAGCAGGAAAAATGAATTTTGAAGGGGTGGATAAAATATACTGGGAGGAATACACTGGGAATATTTTAGAAAACCATATTCAAATCCTTGACTGTGTGGATAAATTAGTTTGGTCCCCTGCAACAAATGGCATTTATACACCAAATTCTGGTTATGAGACTCTCCTGAAAGACCAACAAATGACAATAAGAGGTTGGTGGAAGGCTTTGTGGAAGTTACAGTGTCCTATGAAATCTAAACTCTTGTTATGGCACCTATTATCAAATAAGGCCCTAACCTAGGACCATTTACAAAACAAAAATTGGTCAGGACGTGGAAGATGTTGCCTCTGCAAAAATGATGAAGAAACAAATGAGCACTTGGCAGTTGACTACATTTTTACCAAGAAGGTGTGGGAGGAAATAGAGAAAGAGATTGGAATTTTCAATATTTGGCATGGATATACTGTGGAGGCCTGTTTCAATAACTGGTGCCATAACAATTCAGTAAGTGAATATAGAGCATTACCAGCAGTGGTAAATTGGAAGATCCGGAGGGCAAGGAACTCAATACTTTTCGAAAATTTCGAGCCCCATCCATATTTCTATACTGTACAGAGTCTAAGTTTGATCAAGCTTTTTCCTCATCAAAATCATCCTAAGAAACAAAGAAAGATACCGGAAATGGATTTTAACCATTATCGTAGAGCTTTTTTCGACGGAGCGACCCAAATCAGCAGGGACAAGTTATGTGGAGCATGAGGAAGTATACAAATTTCTGAAGGTCAACATGTAAGCTACAGGATGGAATAGGATCTGGAACAAATAATTACTCTGAACTAATGGCTCTTTGGCTTACCATGAGATTGGCTAAAGTGATGGACTAAAAAAGTTGATTATCTATGGAGATTCTCAATTGGTAATTAAGTGGATGTTGAGGGTGTCACTTTGCCAAAGTATTCTATTACAAACTCTGATGGAGGAAATACAAAGACTTAGAGATTATTTTGAAGAGATTTTCTTCAAACACATCTACAGGGAATATAACATAGAAGCAGATAAGATTCCCTAGTCAGGATTATCATTGCCAAACGGTGTTTGGCACATAATGGACAGTCATCCGCTCAGGGAAGAAGACATGTACAATCTTCTGTATTATGTACCTATTTGGTTCCTTTGCTAATAGATTTTGGATGGGAACAAATTTTGCTTCACTCTTTCTCTCATGTTGTACTGAGACATGGATGATCGTTGAATGAGAAGCTGGGCTTCCGACATAACTGTTTGAGTGACACCTGTTGGACAATGAGTTTTGGAGGAGCAGAATGACTCTTCCATTGGTGGCAGATGCCATTGATGCAATCATGTGTGTTATTCTGATTGTTAAAGGATGAACATGGAAACCTTCAGAGTCAAGACCAAGCACAGTTCCACTTTTTCCACAGGCTGGTTAGTACACATGACGTCCAAAGCTACTATTGGCATGGACCCAAGTGTGCTTTGATTTTGCTGTTTCATTCTTTTTGAAAAGGATCACTTGCAAGAATGAGAAGCAAATACGCCATGATATGTGTGCTGGGCTTATCGTATCAGCCAATATAGCTGTTATATTGGAGAACAACACAATTATGACGACATGTGTAAGTTTTTTACATATTTGAAATATGGAGTTGTGCTGCTATTAATAAGATACTAATGGAAATGCCTTGAAATTTCTTATAGACTGTGGAAATATTGAAAAGTATCAGAGAAATGTAATATTTTCTATTTCAATATTAAGAGTTTTTTCTTTTTTCTTTTTCTGTTCTATGTAAAAAATATATAAAATAAAGAAGTTTGAAATATGTTTTATGCATAATATATGTTATACTCCGTTCCTCCATTATAATTAAATAATCATTTAGTAACTATATGTGAAATAAAGAAGTTGGAATGAAAAAGGTTAATGTATAATGATTGAATTAAGGTACAAAGAAATGAGTTAAAAAGTGGTCAAATTAATTTAATTTGTTTATTGTTTTTTTTTTTATATTCATTTTTTCATTTTTTAAAATCTTAATGTTAATGTAACATTTTTAATTATTATGTAGGAGACATTGTCACATTACATATTATGTAATGTAAAGTTTCAACAACCTAATAATCAAGTAGATATAAATTTTAATAATAACTTTTAAAAAATAAGAAAAAGTAACAAGTAAAATAATGTAAAAAAGTAAAAAGTAAAACAATATAAAAAAATTAAAAGTAAAATGTAAACAAATCTTTTATAAATAAACATATCTAATAAAAAATAGATAATAAAAAAAATTTGCATTTCTAAAAATTTGATCGTGTAGGATAGGAATTTTGATGAATCTAAGCTTACACCCCAATACTTTGTTAACATAAAATAATAACACAATATTAACATGTTATAACATTAAAATTATTTTTTATAGTGATTAATATTTTGTCATAAAATTTAAAATAATATCAACTTAGTTGTTTAACCATGACAATATATCATAATATATTTTCAAGGAATACTTTAAATGGACTTACATATGAAATCACCTTATATTTTATTTAAATTAAAGGTTATAAAATTATATAAATATATTTGTTATTTTAAAATTTTAAAAATGATTAAAAATATTAATACAAAATTTATATTAATTTTGATAAGATTGTAATATTAAACTTTAATAACGCCAAATAAAAAAAAAAAATTTATATAACATTAATTTTATATATTATAATTATTTGACCATTCAATTATATTATCGACAAAACTTAAAATAATATATATTTATAATATCACAATCCACAATGTTTAATAATATTTATAAATATGAACCACATTTACATACTCCCACCTAAAATATCTTTCTTTTAATAAAAATATTAAATAGAAATCACATTATTACCCTTACACATTTGCTTTCATCAAATATGAACCACATTTACATACTCCCACCTAAAATATCTTTCTTTTAATAATAATATTAAATAGAAATCACATTATTACCCTTCCACATTTGCTTCCATTTGATGAAGATCCAAATACTTTCATCCGACCAAGGATCACCGATCTTCCTATAACTTTATGCGCTCCAACGAAAATTGGATTTCTTCCACCATATTTGCCAATGGATACATCGCAGTGTTGGACTTTGACGAGGCACAATTTATATTTTCTTCTAACCATCAAATAAAATAAAATAAATTGTTAAAACGTTTAGGTATAATTTTATAATCGTTTATATTGGAGTAAGTTCTAAAATTTATTTATGATTGACTGAGAGATGGTCTTTCTTGTATCTAAGGAAATAGGTTAACGACTTAAAAGCTAGAGATATCTGTCATGGACTTAGAGAGGTTGACTCAGAAACTCCAGGTTCCCAATCTTCCTCCCTACCGTGCGACACTGCCCAGGAACCACTCTTAGTGGCGTGAACAGCCCGGGCTAGATCATGGCAGACTACACCTTCCCACTTCACACTTATTCATTTGTTCTTAACACTTAATCATTCATATGCCTCAAGTTATAACAATTACATGTTATCCCAAAGAGTACACAAGAACAACACAAGTGTGTTGGCACCTCAAAGGAGTGTGCCCAAATATTCAATGTACAAATATATGTGAAAGAGTACAAATGCATGGGGAGTTCCCACAAAAGCTTCTCCAGGAGAGCGCCCAAACTGGCAGCTTCTCCATTACAAGGAACCCCAAGAATCAATCCACCTTCTATGATTGCTCCTGCCCACGGATTCCTCCTATTGCATCTATAGGTCCGCCTCCCACGGCACCCGTTGCCTCTTTCCCCAACTATGTCTCCAGTCCGAACTATGCCCAAGTCTTCACTGCGTATTTTGAGTAGTGCGTCCTCCTACTAAGGAGTGTCTTCCCTTAAACCTGCACTTGGCTACGGTTCACTTTTCTTCTTGTTCCTTGTCTGAATTGGATGATGCCTCCTCTATCCTCAATGCTTCCTCAATATATTTCTTCCCAAGTGTTCTAAAGGGGAACCTAAGGGTTGCAACCCTTTGGTTGTATCTATCCCCAACTCTGAGCTGACTTGTGAAGGAATGGTTGTATAAATGTGTATGGTTGCTGGTAGGGGCTCTTCCCTAGACCAATGTACCAAGGGGAACACCTCCTCATGCTCCCTTGCCGATGCACATGCCTTTTCTTTGCTTGGTCGTTCCCTCTTACAAGTAGTGCGCTTCCTTGTCTTCCTCTTTCGAGACGCGTTCTCCCTTGGCATGGGCGCTCACTGCCAAAGTCCCCTCGTTGTGCCACTAGTTTGACTGCTCTGCCACTTGGCATGGGTGCCTCACCACATGCTTGAGATCCTAGGTCTACTTACTGATGGGTAAGCCCCTAGGATTCCAAGTCAAGTCACATAATCTTGTGCTCCCACTTAAGCCAAGTCTTGGCTGCTCGTTGCATGCCTTGGGCGCTCACCAAGATGCGGAAGCCTTGCACCCAATCCACACCGCAATGTTCCCAAACCCTCATGGATTGTCATCTTGCCAACTTTGCCGAAGTCTCTCCATGGGTAGAGGAGATGGTCAAGGAACCCTCCTTGCCAAGACCGTGACACCCTCACCCACTCCATGCTGTTGTATTCCTTAGCAATCCTTCAAAAAAATAACGCTGCACTTTGAAATCTCTGCCTGTTGCACTTGTTGTCCCCCGATTAACCTCACATTGCATCGGATCCTTTGCCAATATTCCACCATTCCGCACTTCCACTCTCCATCCTCAACCATCTGGGTCATTAGTCCAACATTGAGTCATTGAGTTCGCACATACTCGACCAACTCGCATGAGTGCCTTCGTGCTTTGGTCATTCCTTCACAACTATTGTGGCGAATTCACCACTTCCACCACCCATCGCTAGACCTTTTGTCTAATGCTCACTCGGCTACTATTTTCAAAGTGCCTCCTTCCTAAGGAACCCAAGGGTAGTGGGCCGCTACATGGTCTAATTCAGTGGGAAAGAACCAGAGAATGGTGCCCATGACTATCACCCAAGTCTTCATCTTTCCTTTACTGCTTTGCTGTCATCGTCTTGATTAAGTATAGCAAGAAAGGAAAGTTCGAACCTATCCTTCCTTCACCTTCCTCCAACAACTGTTTCACTTCAGGATCATCCTACTAGTCATGCCTAAATGCATAGAAGTGGTCACACCTTCTTTTAGTACCCTTTCTTGCTCTTAGGTCATTGTTGCAATTCCCACCTACCAGTGAGAGGAGTCACGGGTTATTCTTCCAACAACCTATTCATCCACATCATTTCCTTCTTGCAACACAATGCAAGCATCGGTAAGTTCGTACACTTTTGACACTACTGACCCGGTGACTTTCTCAAGTCCGCTCACCTGTGTTTCTAAGTTCCGCACCGAGTCACGACTCACTGCTTCCAATTTCTCCTTGGGTGACTTCCCTCCTTTTCCTTTGCCTTTGTCTTTTGCATGGTGAGTTCATGCTACATCCTAGTCGTTTGAGGGTGCTACGCTCAAAGAATTCAACTTCTAAACTCTCTACGGCCTCCTCACAACATGTATGATAATCAACTCATCTCACAAAAGTATTTCTAAGAAATCTAAGTGAGTTATCCATGCAACCTTTTATCTCCTTAGATATTTCTTCCCCAAGACAACCTCAAAGTCATCCATCAGCACAATCGTGAAGCTCACTTCACTGCTCCACTCCCTAAGCTTCAAAGGCACCCAGTTGGCAACCCCAACCACCTTCTCCACTTTGGAATTCACTGCTCTAAAAGAAGTTTTCCCAACTCCAAGTGCAACTTGAGCCTCCTAGCCATCTCTTACTTCATGAAGTTGTTCATTGCACCACTGTCCTCTAATGATGTCACTTATTGTCCATTCAATTCTACCGGAACATAGCACAACTTTGTGTAGTCTTATTCCTGGGAAACTGTAGGTTCCTCTAGAAATACGACCAACACTTGCAATACTCCCATCGAAGGCTTCTTTGCTTGCTTGAATGCACATATCTTTTGTGGTCTCAATGAACAATTATTTGCATAATGGTCCTTTGCACATAACCAACACAAACAAGTTTGCTCTTGTCTTTGGGTGCTTCTGGATGCTTTACCTTCTTGTCATCATGCCTTCCACCCAACTTTGGCTTTCCCTTCATATTCTTCTTGTTCTTGATGGGATCTCTCTCATGTGCATCCTCACCTTCCTTGGACCCATCCTTGGCTTCTGGTTGATAGCCCATGAGTTTTTCTGCTACAAAGATCACTGCGGAAATATTATGCACTCTGTGGCATCACAAGTCCATTTGCACCCAAGGCTGCAATGCTTTCATGTAGTGAAATAAATGATATTCATCGCTCATATCCTTGATTTCCAACATGAGCTTGTGCAAGCCTTGATGTACCCCTAGAACCTATCGATGTGCTTGAGCTTCATGAGATCATTTCGTGCTACCCAACCTTGGTTCCCTGGGCTGAATTAATATTTAAACGCAACCTTCATATACACCCAATTCTCAATCCTCTTTGTTTCACATCCCTCTGCCACATCCTCTTCTTGGATTCTACACCACAAATTTGTTGTGTCGGTTAGGAACATCGCAACATCATTCACCTTGGCCTTGTCAGAACTGTCGTTCATCTACTCCAAGTACTACGCAATGTCCCAACAAAAGTTACCGAGTATCTTGGCATTTTGGTCCCCATCTTACGAATAAGGTTGCTTCATCTTGATCCATCAGTGTTTCCATCCACTCCCTCCGACAATGGCTCGCTTTAATTAGAAACACGAAGGTCTCGTCTTGTTCTCTAACTTGAAGTTGAAGTGCTCACACCACACCTTCCAACTTCGCTACTTTCCCATTGTTGTTGGTCTTCATCAACTCCATTAGCACATCTACAATGGGATGACACTTGTTCAAATCCTTGTTGAAATCCCGCTTCATCTTAGACACCTCTTCTTCCAAGGTTTTGGCTCTCTCCCTGTGCTTACAAAGAGTCATTTTCATCTGCTCAATGTTTCTTTCCAATGTCATGAGTCTAGCCTTCGCCTTTGTAGTTTTTAGAGACTTCTGAACGTAATTGTTTTCGTGTTGTGAATCCGTCTTCGCATCCAACCCAACAAATGGTTATGCTTCAGTCTCAAACATATTCCCAACCGAGTGTTTCCCTATTGTTGCTTCTGTTAACTCCTGAAAAACGTCGAACTCTATTGTGTGTTGGTCCCACCTCACCCAAGGGCGCCGAGTGTTGGGTGATTTCCTCCTGACACCGTTCTATCCAAGTTCTGAGCATACCTTCTCCAATTGTTTCAGGCACTTCTTGCTCGTAACCATATTGGGTGCACTCACTCTGAATCCTTCTTTAGCACTCTGTTAAGTCTTACACTAATTTCAGAAACAAGAGAACTCTTTTGGTATGGGTCGAGCGCACTTCTCCAAATGTGTCTTCCGGGTACTATTGTATTAAATGAACTCCCAATGTTCTTTTAGAACCTTCATTGTATACTGGGTGCACTTCACCCAAACAATTCGTGTGCTGAGAATCCTACTTCCCGGACGATTCTTTGTCAGCTCACAGTGTTTCGTTGGAACCGTGCTGCAATGTCCCAAGCACACTATTTCCCACTACAACTTCTCTTGTCAAGCTTCTCTACTGATGCACTCCTGAAACCTTTTTTGGCACAAACATGGTGAAGAGTCTGCATTGTCTAAAGATATGATACCATCTCTTCAGGATAAGAGTGGTGAAGTTCCTTCTAACTTCAAATCTCTGATACCACCTACCATGGCCTTAGAGAGCATGAATCAGAAACCCGAGGTTCTCGATCTTCCTCCCTATCGTCATTACAAGGAAAAGGCCTTGTAGTGGAGGTTATAGCAAAATGCCATTGAAAAAGAGGCCAAAAATCCATTTATAGTGGAGGTGAGCGGCTAGAGGTTTTAGCATATATTTTTAATCGGTGCGTTTCCATAAAAAATGCACCGCTGCATTTGATAATACATCGCACCGGTGCGGGTACATATTATGCCGCACCGCAGCAGAGAAAAATACAAGTCAAAGAAAATTTAATTTAAAAAATCATATTATTTTCATCACAGTTAATTAGTGCATTTATATAGAACACTCGCACCGGGACATGATACTATAAATTTCCCGGTGCGTTTAATACATATAAACGCCCCATTTTTTCAATTTATATTTTTAATAATAAATATAATGTGGTTCACACCTTAACCTTAATCGCACTGGTGTACTTGTAATGAGAAAACACACCGCATTCTACTACAAAGAATTTATTTCCAAAATTCATTTAAATTGCATTTAGAAACCATGCTTGACGGCACGTCTCTGTAATATATGCACCCGTTCGGGTACATCTTATAACACACCGGAAAAAAGAAAAATATAAGTTAGGTAAAAGTTAATTTTAAAAATCATATCAGTTTAATCAAAGTTAAGCGGTGCGTTTATATAGAACACACGCACTGGGACGTGATAATTTAAACGTCCCAGTTCGTTTCATACATACAAATGCACCGTTCTTCAATTTATGTTTTTTAATAATCAATCTTACATTGATGCGAACATAACATTGAAATGCACCAATGCTTGTCTAATGAATAAATGCACCGCATCGGTGCTTGTCTTATGAATAAATGCAACACACCGCACCGGTGCTCGTCTAATGAATAAAACCTAAACTAACGGTGAGTCTCTGTAATATATGCACCGGTGCATTAGTGTTTTCCAAATGAAACGGTTTCCATCGTTACAAAATAATAAATGAAAATCCATTATTTAAAAAAAAACATATTTTCGGTGCGTTAACTTGACCTCCCGTACCGGTGTGCTTTACCCTAAAAATCACCGGAACAAGGTTTAATAACAAAAAAAATGCGAGGTAAAATTCATTTTTACCACCTCACAGTGCGTTTTCCCCCAATTGCACCATTGCGAAACCTCACCCAATTGGATGCCCTAACATTCGTGGTCCATGTGTACACATTCTTCATCCATGTTCACTGTTCATTCTAGTTTGAATTTTGACAAACGGTGGTCAAATATTCAAAATTTCCATACATCGCTAGGATGCCTTCCCGAAGGGCCGTTCAGCAAGTAAGTTCTTTGTTACCTCATAATTTTTTTTTTTAATGGATTAATTTTTTAAATTAAGCTTTAATTTTTTGTATTTAAAAAAAAATTGAAATTTTTTGCTCAATGCATTCAATCCATTCGTCTCACACTGGATTGTGGTGTCCCATGCAAATTTTTACAGGCCACACCATACCTGTGCGAGCCAAAGGGATGGAGCGTACCAATTCCCGAAAAAATATAATAAAAAACATTCAATTTCTTAACAATGCATTCGATGATTTAGAGCATTGGTATTCTGGTGCCCTCTAAATCATCGGACACACCGTGAAACATAAATAATAAAGAAAACTAAATTTTTCTTTGTGTCAAGGGACACGTCACTGCTCCATTATCAGTGCTTTGACGTCTCCATGGCGCACCTGAAAAAATTATGTAATAAAAGAATACATAAATTATATGGTGCACCTATTGAATTTACGAGCACCGTAGTCGGTGCACTTACGTTCAATTAGCACACCGTTAATTAAATTGTAATAATGTTTATTAATAAACGGTGTGGTTTGTTGAAGTAAATGCACCGTTAATGTTGTGATTACTTGAACTGAACACACCAAAAATGAATTATAGAACTTTTTACAAAATTCTATATCCGGTGCGCCCATTCCACATCAGCGCACCGGTGACGGTGCTCTTACGTGGAATGGACGCATCGAAAATACATTTTCGAAAAATGTGTTCGGTGCGTTCTATGAATTGAACTCACTGGTGCACTAATATGATTTTAGTGCACTGTTAGTTAAATTTTTTGATCGTATCGGTGTGTTATATTTTTGACGCACCATTTACATTAATTATAAATAAAAAAATTCGGTGCGATATGATCGTTGTAACACACCATAACCGGTGCACTTGTAACATTAATGCATTGTTTATGGTGCACTTGTATTATTCTGGCGCACGGGTTGGAACAATTTATTTTTTTTCATAAAATTTTATTATTGATGTTAGTAAATATTATTTTAATTGTATGAAATATGTGAAACAAAGACATGAGAGGCGACATGCTGCTCAATAGGAGTGTGCTCAACTTGAGCAATATACCATGGCCAGAAAGTGGGAGGCAAGGGAGAGGGAGAGGGACTTGTACCCTCGCTCATTACTTATCAGAATACAGAGATCTTGAGGATTGTTGGCCTCCTAAATTTCTATCAGGAGGATACATCCCTTAAGGGCCACTTTGCATTGGTATGTTAGCTCATCTGACGTTGGGATCATTAGAGGCAGGCATTTCATGTTGGTGGCGGTCAATGGTTCCAGCCCACCGAGGAGGATATTTATTTCATCACTGGGATATCTAGGAGAGGGGAGTATTTACCCCAGTTACCTGATGTCCCATCTGGTGTTGCAGCAGAGAGTCATCTAGCTTAATCTGTGAGATATATCAACGATGTGGTTGTCCATCTGGCTGATTTTCAGGTGAGCGGTGAGCAGCTTCAGATCGTTGCTTTTGGTCAAGAGGAGGTTATATGCCTCTCTATTTTGATTACGATGCTGGAACACTACACCACTGATGGGAAGCGCATTAGTTTCCCCGTATTGTATTATGTTGACTCTTTAGTGTATAGACCTAGATGCATTAGGTGATCTACAATTTTTTTGCGGCAGTTTTGTTATGCTTTTGTCACGTCCCCTCCCATCCTACCAGCTAGATGGAGAGGATCGTGAGGTTAAACCGGGCATCTAGCCCCATAAATCAGTCATTAAACATTCAATTTAAGAAGAAGATGAACATATGCAATTGAATAAACAATTGAATACACAACGGAAGTAAATTCATTAACACGTCCATCATACATTCAAACTATTCATCCATTAAACCATTGAAAGATTGCACAAGAGGATACTTATCTGAATGAAGTAATCCCAAGCAACCAGCTACACTTCTGCAACGTTCCACCCGACCGTAGGCCAGTGTGCTCCTTAATCTCTCAGCACCACTGCCACCCCCCGAGCTGGGCACGATCTCCACAAGGAAAAGGGGAAACAGGCTTTCACATAGCCAGAGATATGCCAGAATTAGCCAAGCCAACTAGCAGTTGGGTTTCTTAGGCTGCTAAGAGGTTGGGCAGAGGTGAATTACTAGGCTAGTGGCTCAACCATGGAGCTATGGGTACACCATTGGGCTCATCAAGCCAAATCGGTCCTTTCCCACTCTTGAAGCTCCTGCTCACAGGTTCAAATCCAAAACGGGATGCACTGAACAACAAAACCACAATTACTGGGCGTGAGGGAAACGATTTCCACAGTGGGATGCATGAGATGGGGTTTCAACTATCTCAGAAAAACGTGGGAACCCATAAAAACGAAATGGGAAGTTGGGGAACAACCCTGGGAAGCCAATCCGTTTTTATAAAAACGTCCCTGGGACATTTGGGGGCAAAAACGACCTCCATACCGTCCCCAAATCGTGGCCCTTTTCTCCCAAGCTACTGTCTATGCAAAAACGAACTCCCAGGCATGGAAAAATGCAGGATTTGGATGCAAAACGTGCAGGGAAAGGCCCAGCTAATTCCAACTGCGTGAGTGAGTGAAGACTGATTGTTCCGAATCACTTTGGGCACCATTTCGTGGGTGTTTTCTTGCCCCACAAGTAAAAACACGATTTTCCAAGTAGATGGCTTGCCCATGCACGAAATTGGCTGCCATACTCTTTCCTTCCCCAGGCATTAACTGCCCCAACCAATTTATGGGAGAATTAAATGATTGGTCCATAACCCAAAATGGGTAGTTGAGAGTTCATTGGGCTTTCTCATGGACACATGGATTAAACCATTGGCTCAAGGGTTCGGTTATTTTCCCTCCCTCTTCCTTGTAAAGATCATGCCCCATCTCTTTTGTTGCATTGCGTAGCTGGTTGTGGGTTTTTCATTAAAATTGCATATTTACATGATGTCCGATTTTACATTGTGCACCGCTAGCACAAGAACCATATGCATCTATCCTAATTGCGGATACATAAAACGACAAATCAGTGGCGGGGCCTTGGCCTTGAGCTCCTCACCATGACTAAATGACAATATTTACATCATTTACAATATTAATGCAATAGGGTCAAGCTGGGGACGTTACAGCTTTTGATAGATGTCGTGCAGTCATTGATGGGAGGTCTAACTTCCCTTTCGGTTAAGATCTCTTTTGTTTATTTTTTGAGATGTTTCCGGCCACCAGGCCATCATTTGGGATTCTTACTGCTAGGCCGATGACTGAGGTGCGTATGCACATGTGGGGGGAGATGATGCCCAAGAGGGGGCAACCTGAGTTCCCAGCTAGGATCACCTCAGATGTGTTGGAGATGTTGGCTAGTGAGGACGACCATGCACTTGACATGGTGCCATATCCATATGTAGGCTTGGATTGGAGAGGGTGCCCGGAGATCTTCTTCACAATGGATGAGCCACCTGATGAGAGAGGTAATACTAATGTTATGTTTAAATTACTATAGTTGCATTTTATTCTCTTTATACTTAATGCAAATGAAATATGTTATAAATATGTTTATTTTTTAATGAAAATGTCTAATTATTATTCTGTACTATATATTTTGCAGATATTGGCAGCTTTGATGCAGAGGCCGGGCCGTCTCCTCCATCTCATGATGATTAGGATATGGAGGAGCAGGATTAGGCCAACCCACAGTTGGCTGGTAGACATCTTGGCCACCGTCCACATAGGCCCCATAATAGGTATATTCAGTATGTGGTAGACAGGTTGGCCAGGTTGTTAGTAGATGCAGGTGTTCAACCTATGCGGCCGCATGAAATTTGTGATGAACCTAAGCTTGTGGAGATATGGAGGATTATTCCTCATCACATGTAACATACCGGAAAATCGCAAAAACTAAAAACTTTTCTACGTGAAAATAAATGCTATTTAATAATGCAGAAATAGAACAATGCATGAAATGTTATCTATATTTAGTTGTGTTGTTATACATTTCTTCTGCTGTTGTTTACGAAAGTTGATGCATTGTTTGACTAATGTACTTTTGTTTGGTTGATGAAGGGGTCCTTCGGACGTGCCGAGGATTACTTAGCATTCGTGCTAAAGCATGTGAATTTGTACTTGTGACAGATTGACAGCTAAGAGATAAAAGTTGCAAAAGAAATCAAAAGTTTATCAAGAATATCTAGAATGTTCATATCGCAGTGTCGTACCCAGAATTATTTGTTTCCGTCATGTTTTCTATATGTAACAGCCTACCTTCTACCTCC
Organism: Larix kaempferi; assembly: GCA_027924585.1. Classification (NCBI taxonomy): domain Eukaryota; kingdom Viridiplantae; phylum Streptophyta; class Pinopsida; order Pinales; family Pinaceae; genus Larix; species Larix kaempferi. Next base: position 279,422 of record BSBM01001044.1, on the reverse strand, counting down.
GTGGCAATTTGTGGAAACTCCAAGTACAACTGTTTGTTAACTTGTTTTGAGGTCTATAACCTGTGATGATAATATAATTTGAAATGTTTCTCTTTCTTCAGGCATTATAAATTATATAAGTGTATGTCTACAATCGTTCAAAAAGTATGTCTCTAAGGTCTGTTTTAAAGTGTTTACAAGATTACTATCCCATCCTTGCAAAAATAGAGTTGTTGTCATTCTTAACCACTACCACATTTATATAATGTGAGTGGTGTGCCTTGTAATACCCTATGTGGTACTTACATGATACTATATACACATTATATTTTCTATTGTATACCCTACTCTTTAAATCATAATGACTAACTTGCCATTTATATGAATTATATGCAAATCCTATTATCTATGTGCAAAGAATGTGCATTGTGTAAAGGTATGTTAATATGATACCCTCGGATACTATGCTATCTATTTGACACATACAATATGCAAATAGATACTAGTGATTTACAAACTATGTACAAATATTATGGATTAAATGCAAGTATTGAAATGCTAACCAAGTATTATATTGGTGTGTGAAATTTCGTGGTCTAACATATAGTATTGATGAGATCTATATAGAATTATATTCATTCTACGTGGCCTATGTAAATATCACCAACGATCTACGCCGTTGATCTTGGCAGGGATTTCAATGCAGTGGTTAAACCCTACCTTGCTGTATTCAATGAGTTTTAATGTGTTAGAATCATTTGGTGGTGATAGTTTCTGCGCGGCCGACAGGCTGCTGGTTTTTAGCTTTGCTGTTCTGCCCACTGAAGCGTAGTTCCCTAAGTTTCGAACTTGTGATCTCTGATGATATGGAGCCGAGCTTTATCTATTTTATACAGTGTTGAACATTGTTGTTATCCATCTTGGAATTTATCTTTTAGGTGGATTCGATACTTGACTTGTTTGAGGGTTTGTTTAGTTTGAGATTGGGTTTGTAATGTATGGTCAGAGGACTTCGCTACCTCTTCTCGGTGCTGTTTCACTATAACGAATAAGTGTTGGCTCAACTTCACTGGCATTCGTCGATACCAGGGTTTGGTTGCAACTACCTCAGGCTTAACATTGAAGCTGCTACAACATTCAATGATAGGGTAATGTATTCGATATCCTCGTGTAACTTTCATAATCCATCTTTAAGTGTTGTTTCAAGCTGAGTCTTCATTCTTGATAAGATAATGGTTTTAACCACAATCTCGATGTTGTTGTTGCAGCGTAATAACTCATGGTTATGCTACAGTTTTGGTGTCGTAGGTTGGCTACAGCTATACCCAACCTGTAAGCCTCAACAATGTCTTGAGACCTTGTAGAGATGAGATGGTCGACTGTTTAAAAATTATGTCTGTTGTGTTTTTAACTTGGAGAGTTTGAAAATAGGGTTTGTAAACCCTTTTCTTTTCTTTAAAAGTTTGGGGAGGTTAGTACCTCAACCCAAAGGCAATGCCGTAAGGAAAAAATATAACTTCTGTTTGTTAATGAGCTCTGTCGAGTTGGAAGAACATTTTAAGCTTCTTTATTGCAATCGTCATGCTTTGCATCATCTTGGACTTGACCCATGTATAAATCCTGTAGCTCGTTGTCGATGTAAAAGAATGGGTTTAGGGTTTAGTTCTGGGTTTCGAACTTGGCACGTCCTTTGTTTTTAAGAGAGTCTTTCAGACTCTGTTGATATTATAATACACTATATTTTACCAAACTTTAAATGGCCGTAACTGTTTTGTGTTGGTACTTTTTGGGGCTTAGCCCGTGTATGAAACTGGTTACTCGTTGATAGAAATAAATTGTATTTCAGACAGTTTGTATGTATTGGCAATGTTTGTGTAAGCTAGGTTATAACAATGCCTTTGCTATCATGCTTCATTTTGTACTGTAAGTTTATGGATATTTCTAAAAGGGAATCGTATGTGAGTATGTGTGAAATAAAAGCACTGCTACTGTTTAATAAATCGATGGATTTGTAAATATGTATTAGGTTTCGGCCAACGCCTCCATTTCGACTGTGTTAATGTTTAAGTAGTATATCTATGAACCTGCTAAGATTTAGGGTTTAGATAAGTTTAGAAAGTATGGAGTGATGATGGCTGTTGATATGTATGTTCTGTTTGACTTTGCCCTACAGTTATGTATTCTTTTAAACCTTGGAGATGATGTTTTAAATCTATCTATTCGATCTACAGTAATGATGTGGAAAATGAAATGTTTACTGCAACTAGGGATTGATAACTCTATTTATAGTTTTTGGCAAAGAATAACAAATGTCTTGATCTTCACTGTGTGAATATGATATAAATAAATGTAGGAATGTGAGCATGACATAAAATAAAATTCTTGATGTCTGTAGAAGAATATCATTCTGCTATATTTTGAAAATAATTCTTTATTTATCCTAATGTAAACCAAAAACATCTTAACTACTGAGTATGGACAAATAAATCCTATACTGTTAGAATAGAATATAATTAATTGAAAACAATGATATTTATAAACATAATTATTGTATATAAACTATTAGAACAGAATATTATTAGAGTACTGAAATATAAATACAAGAATTTAATAGGAAATAGAAACTTGAAGAAAATTATAATAAATTAAATCTTTCCAATCACTTGGCTATTGCCTATCAGACTTATCTATTTTTAATCAGTTTCTGTACTAGAGTACGATGATGTTCCTTTTTGCATGGGGAAAAATACATAAACAATTCTATTTCAATCACTTCACATTTATACAGAATCTTTAACTTATACATAAAATTGAAATTACTTATAAATTAAACAGAGAAAATTTAATATTCAACAGAACTGTAATATGCAAAATAAATAACAGAGAATAAAAAATGAAAGAGATAAGACAATAGAACCTGTAACTGACGATAGGTCTGACAAACACCTAAGGAGGCATGTTCCTCCCAACCTGCTTCAGAAGAAGCAGCTCAACTGTTGACTACTAATGAACCCCTGAGCCTGCTTACTGATCCAGTAAGTGGGTGGAATCTGTGTAGAAGCAAGGCACTCAAAAATACCTTCTCCACTCAGTATCAACCTCCTGAAAGAAATGCCTTCTCCACTCAGCATCAAACTCCTCAACTCAATAAGATTTTGGCAGACTCACAACATGATCAACAACAACATATCCCCTCATCAAATCTCTTGGGTGCAAACACAGCAAAACCCCAAGGTAAATTTCCTCGTCAGGAAAAGTGATGAACCTCAGTTCACTATTTGATGGCTATTATATAGACTGCCTAGGTCTTTTAGTGGTCAGTTTAGAATAAATTAGCCTCAAGCTATAGTCCCATCTTTCAAGGCACTATGACCACATTTCAAGGGAGTTGTCCCATACCAACAGCTAGTTAGTTGCATCATGATGTTGCCACTTGTCCATTGCCTTCTACCCCATATTCCATTCCACCTAGTTGATCAGTAACCACTCTTTCAACAGTCCTCTTAGGTGTTTGTCTCCTATTTTATTTATTAAATAATAATATATTGTGCAAATTACAGTCATCCTTGGACACCTATCCAATATAAACTTTACAATAAAAGTTATCATAATGTTTCTAAACACAAAATGTTTTCCAGCTTAAAGGGTATGTTACAAACACCCCCTCTTAAGCTCAACATCGTCCTCGATGTTTCTTATTCATCATCAAGTTCCTCATGGAACAGAACTGGATATGTTGCCCGCATATTACTTTCCAGTTCCCAAGTAGCTTCATCAGGGCTAAGGTGCTTCCATTGCACCTTTACCTGTCCTATGGTGCAATTCCGAAGCATAATTTCCCTCCGGTCTAGAATACAGTCCGGTTCCACCTGAAAATCTCCTTCGAGTTCCACCTATATGTCATTCCAATTCAACACATGAATAGCATCGTGCACATACTTCTTTAAAACAAAAACATGAAAAACATTGTGGATTTTTAAATTGTATGGCAATTCCAATTGATATGCAACAGCTCCTATCCTTGATAGGATTTCAAATGGTCCACAATAACTCGGTGCTAATTTAGCACAACTCCCAAGCTTCAAGGAACTTTTCTTGGGCTTTACCTTTATGAAAACATGGTCTCCTACCTGAAATTCTCTCTCTATGCGTTTCAAATCAACATAGCTTTTCTGTCTATCTTGAGCAACTTTTAAGTTACCTTGAACCTGTTTCATAGTTAGCTCCATTTGTTTCAATAGATCTAGTCCTAACATCAATCTATCTACAGGATTATCCCACGAAATTGAAGTACAACACTTTCTTCCATACAAAATTTCAAATGGACTTAACTTAGCAGATGCTTGATAATTATTATTGTAGGCAAATTCTGCTAAGTGCAAGTAATCCTCCCATTTAGATGGCTAATCTTTAACATATAATCTTAACATATTTTCCAAAATATGATTTACTCTTTCTGTTTGACCATTAGTTTGTGGGTGGAAAGAAGTGCTGAAATTTAACTTAGTATTTAATCCTTTAAACAGTGCTGTCCAAAAGTTATCAGTAAACTTAGAGTCTCGGTCTGAAATAATTACCTTTGAAATTCCATGCAAGCGAAAAATTTGTTTCATGAAAATATCTGCAATGTTAGAAGCCTTGAAAGTAGTTTTAACAGGAATAAAATGAGCAGCTTTGCTAAGTTTATCAACAACAACCATAATTGAGTCATTCTGCTTCTGATTTTTAGGCAAACCTGTAATAAAGTCAATGCTTATGATTTCCCACTTCCATTCTGGAATTGGTAAGGGCTGCAATAGCCCAGCTGGATGTTGATGTTCAACTTTAATAGTCTGACAGTCAAAGCATCTAGTTATATATTCAGCAACTTCACTCTTCATGTTAGGCCAAAAGTACTCCTTTCTTAACATAGTTATCATTTTATGATAACCAAGATGTCCTGAATAAGGACTCTTGTGAACTTCATCTAAAATCAGCAACTTAACCTTCGAAAAATTAGGTACATAAATTCTGTTTTTGTAAGTTAAGAAACCTTTTTCATTAATACTAAAATCTGTTATAACATTTTCAGATGAATTTTCAGCCACTTTATCATGTAATTTTTGGTAATTTTTGTCTTGCTTAATTCCTTCCTCGATCTGATTTGCCAGATCAGTTTTAAAAGTACTGATTGCTACCACAAAACTTAATCTAGCATTTCTGCTCAGTGCATCAACAACCTTATTTTCCTTTCCATTAATGTGATGGATCTCAAAATCATACTCGCTAAGGAAAGCTGACCACCTAGCTTGCCTTGCGTTAAGATTTGTTTGATCCAAAAGATACTTTAGGCCCTTATTTTCAGTCATTAAGATGAATTTTCTTCCGATCAAGTGATGGCGCCGCATTTTTAAAGCATGTATCACGACTTCCAATTCAAGATCATATGTTGAATAATTCTTTTCATGTATTTTTAACTTCCTTGACTCAAAATCAATTGCATGACCCTCTTGACTTAAGACCCCTCCAAGTCCTTCGTTGCATGCATAAATGCATACGACGAAATCCTTATTAGGATCTGCAATTTTTAAGATGGGTGTAGTAGTTAACAATTCTTTCAACTTATTAAAGTTGTCTTGACACTTTTGATCCCATATGAATTTCTTCCCTTTCTTCTGCAAAGAAGTGATGGGATTAGCAATTCTAGAGAACCCTTCAATAAACTTTCTATAATACCCTGTTATCCCCATGAATGACCGTACATCAGTTACATCTTTTGGGACAGGCCAATCATTTATTGCTTTTATTTTATCAGGATCAAAAGAAATACCATCTTTTGAAATTATATGACCCAAATACTGAATTTTGTCTTTATAGAAATCACACTTACTGAACTTAGCGTAAAGCCGGTGATCTCTAAGTACTTGTAAAATGATTTTTAAATGTTCATCATGCTCTTCTTTAGTCTTTGAGTAAACCAGGATATCATCAATGAATACCACTACAAACTTATCCAAATATTTATGCAAAACGTTGTTCATTAAACACATGAACACTGCTGGTGCGTTGGTTAGCCCAAAAGTCATAACTACAAACTCGTAGTGTCCATAACGTGTTCTGAATGCAGTTTTGAATATGTCCTCATCTTTTATCCGGACTTGATGATAACCCGACCTTAGATAAATTTTAGTGAATATCTCTGCTCCCCGTACTTGATCAAATAGATCATCTATGCAGGGTAAGGGATACCGGTTCTTAATTGTCATTTTATTAAGCTGACGGTAGTCAATGCACAAACGCATAGTGCCATCCTTCTTTTTAACAAATATTACTGGTGCTCCCCAAGGGGACACACTGGGCCGTATGTAGTTTTTATCTATTAATTCTTTCAGCTGAGACTTTAACTCATTTAACTCTAGAATATTCATCCTATAGGGGGCCTTTGAGTTTGGTACTGCACCGGGTACTAACTCAATGGTGAAGTCAAGTTCTCTTTTCGGAGGTAATCCTGGAATTTCTTCCGGGAATACATAAGAAAAGTCCCTAAGGATGGGAATATCCTCTAGTTTTAACTTGTCTTCTTTAGACGTACATTCATCATTAACAACATTAACAGCAAACAATTTACAACCTTTTCTAGCAGCTCTCTTCATTTGTAAGGTAGAAATCTGCCTATGAATTCCTTTTACTGTTTCTGAATTACCTTCATTATTTATACAAGTAAAAGATTTATCATAACAATTCAATATAACTCTATGTTGTTCAAGCCAATCCATGCCAATTAACAGATCATATGAACCTAAGGGTAAAACATTCAGATTAACTTGCGTTTTCAGCTGATTTAAAAATACTTCACAATTCTTAACAAAATCTGTAACCTTTCTTTTAGTTCCTGTTGCAAGATGAACTAACCATGCATTATCGAATTTTTCTGTTTCTAGCTTGCAACGGTTTACTAAAGTAGGTGAAATATAACTTAAATTCGCACCAGGATCTATCAAAATAGAAATAGACTCGTTTTGTATCATACCTTCAATTTCGACCATGGATGTTTGATGGTCTGCTTGACGGTTCTTCAATGCTACATTTATCCTGGGCATTTCTCTTGCGATATCTCCAACTGTAGGTTCTACTTGCATAGTATGTATGTTGTTGGCTGTCCTCTTGTTGCGTGGGCAATCTGCTCTCTTGTGTGGTCCGCCACATTCATAGCACTTTATGGGTCCTTTCTGCTCAGTGTACCTGTTGTTATTGTTGTTATTATTATTGCTGTGATTATTAGGTACATTCCTTGCAGCAGTAGTGTTCTGAGATGTATTATTCCGATAATTATTAGGAAAATTTCTGTTATTAAAGTTTTTCTTAAAACCTCTAGCATTCTGATTAAAGTTCTTCTTTTTATAATCATACTGATTAGTTTTACTATTCTTCTAGCCAGTTGTTCCTTCTCTTTTTCTGTTTTGGTCAAAAAAAAAATTTGCCTTCCTCATGGCCTCTTCGAAAGTGGAAGGATTATCATACTCAATACGATCTTTTATATTAAACGGTAAACAACTGAGAAACCTTTGCACTTTAGGCTTTTCCTCAACCATGTAGGGTACATACGTTAGCAAGCTAAGAAACTTGCTGCAAAGTTCTTTCATGTTCATTGTACCCAACTTTAAGTCGTAAAACTCCTTCGATTTATCCTCAAAATACTGTTTAGACAAGAACTTCTTTTTAAACAAACTTTTAAACATAGTCCAAGTTACTTCTTTTTCTTTTATGCTCTTGATTCTTTTAAGATCCTGCCACCAGATATCTGCCTTTCCGGTCAGATTGTAAATAGACATCTTGGCTTTCAGTTGAGAAGAGTAGTCATAAATATTAAAGTACTTTTTCATCCCTGACAGCCAAGCTTCTGCTGTCTCACCCTTCTCACTTTCGCCATTTAAAGTAGGTGGCTTAATATTTTTAAATCAACCGGCAATCTGTTCATGATGTTTATGTTTTCTCTTTTTAGAGCAGCACTCACTGTTACTACTGTCATAATTTACATCATTATTACTTGAATCAGACTTAGAAGATGAGTAACTGTTCCTTTTATCGCTCCTTGTTTTCTTATGCTTATGTTGGTGGGACATTATTTCAAAATCAGCTCTATATTCTGATTTTCTGCCTCTTTCTTCACTGTGACAGTTTCCTTTTAAATTCTGCTGTAACTCTTCCTGTGCCTTTAGGATTCATTCATTTTCCTTTTTAACAGCTTTTAACTCAGATTTTAAATCCTGCACAGTTCGTAAAATTTCAGAAGACTGGTTGTTTAACTCAACATAAATTCCTTCAGTGTTATTATGATTAATTCGTTCATTACGAGGAAATTTGTCCTCTACTAATTCCTCTGGTATTTCCATACCTCCAATTAAAAGTAAATCTGTTCTTGCAAAAACAAATGAAATTAAATTGCAAAAGTTAGTAATATAAACTTTCTGATTTATTTTTCTGTTTGCGTGCATGAGCCTCATTCAGGACTAGAGTTTGAACTTGCGCTCTGATACCACATGTAACATCCCGGAAAATCGTAAAAATTTAAAACTTTTCTACGTGAAAATAAATGCTATTTAATAATGCGGAAATAGAACAATGCATGAAATGTTATCTATATTTAGTTTTGTTGTTATACATTTCTTCTATTGTTGTTTATGAAAGTTGATGCACTGTTTGACTAATGTACTTTTGTTTGGTTGATGAAGGGGTCCTTCGGACGCCCCGAGGCTTACTTATCATTTGTGCTAAAGCATGTGAATTCGTACTTGTGACAGATTGACAGGTAAGAGATAAAAGTTGTGAAAGAAATCAAAAGTTTATCAAGAAGATCTAGAATGTTCGTATCGCAATGTCGTACCCAGAATTATTTGTTTCCGTCATGTTTTCCGTATGTAACAGCCTACCTTCTACCTCCGTGGCAATTTGTGGAAATTCCAAGTACAACTGTTTGTTAACTTGTTTTGAGGTCTATAACCTGTGATGATAATATAATCTGAAATGTTTCTCTTTCTTCAGGCATTATAAAGTATATAAGTGTATGTCTACAATCGTTCAAAAAGTATGTCTCTAAGGTCTGTTTTAAAGTGTTTACAAGATTACTATCCCATCCTTGCAAAAATAAAGTTGTTGTCATTCTTAACCACTACCACATTTATATATTGTGGGTGGTGTGCCTTGTAATACCCTACGTGGTACTTACATGATACTATATACACATTATGTTTTCTATTGTATACCCTACTCTTTAAATCATAATGACTAACTTGCCATTTATATGAATTATAATCAAATCCTATTATCTATGTGCAAACACTGTGCATTGTGTAAAGGTATGTTAATATGATACCCTGGGATACTATGCTATCTATTTGATCACATACAATATGCAAATAGATACAAGTGATTTACAAACTATGTACAAATATTATGGATTAAATGCAAGTATTGAAATGCTAACCAAGTATTATATTGGTGTGTGAAATTTCGTTGTCTAACATATAGTCTTGATGAGATCTATATAGAATTATATTCATTCTACGTGGCATATGTAAATATCTCCAACCCTTAACTAAATGCTACAAGAGTGATGAGTCTCGACCTTACCATAATCGTAACCCCAATGTATTAACTTTTGATGTGAGCATTAATGGCATTACAGGCTGGCGGAGGTAATGGCCCCTGTGCATTGAATGCACACAACTAACAAGAACATAGTGGAAGTATACCGTGGATAGCATACTGTGCTTAGTTCACATGAATATGTCTTAGTGTAACCTCGGAGTGCTGAGTTGTAACTTGTTGATGCTTTGAGCGCTGATGATCAGGCTCCACCATGGTTGTGATAGTAATGGCTTAATAAATGTGATGGCGGGTTGGTGATTTCATAGATCTCACCAACGATCTACGCCGTTGATCTTGGCAGGGATTTCAATGCAGTGGTTAAACCCTACCTTGCTGTATTCGATGAGTTTTAATGTGTTAGAATCATTTGGTGGTAATAGTTTCTGCGCGGCCGACAAGCTACTGGTTTTTAGCCTTGATGTTCTGCCCACTGAAGCGTAGTTCCCTGAGTTTCGAACTTGTGATCTATGATGATATGGATCCGAGCTTTATCTATTTTATACAGTGTTGAAGATTGCTGTTATCCATCTTGGAATTTATCTTTTAGGTGGATTCGATACTTGACTTGTTTGAGGGTTTGTTTAGTTTGAGATTGGGTTTGTAATGTATGGTCAGAGGACTTCGCTACCTCTTCTCGGTGTTGTTTCACTGTAACGAATAAGTGTTGGCTCAACTTCACTGGCATTCATCGATACCAGGGTTTGGTTGCAACTACCTCAGGCTTAGCGTTGAAGCTGCTACGACATTCAATGATAGGGTAATGTATTCGATATCCTCCTGTAACTTTCATAATCGATCTTTAAGTGTTGTTTCAAGCTGAGTCTTCATTCTTGATAAGATAATGGTTTTAACCACAATATCGATGCTGTTGTTGCAGGGTAATAACTCATGGTTATGCTACAGTTTTGGTGTCATAGGTTGGCTACAGCTATACCCAATCGGTAAGCCTCGGCAATGTCTTGAGACCTTGTAGAGATGAGATGGTCGACTGTTTAAAAATTCTTTCTGTTGTGTTTTTAACTTGGAGAGTTTGAAAATAGGGTTTGTAAACCCTTTTCTTTTCTTTAAAAGTTTGGGGAGGTTAGTACCTCAACCCAAAGGCAATGCCTTAAGGAAAAAATATAACTTCTGTTTTTTAATGAGCTCTGTCGAGTTGGAAGAACATTTTAAGCTTCTTGATTGCAATCGTCATGCTTTGCATCGTCTTGGACTTGACCCATGTATAAATCCTGTAGCTTGTTGTCGATGTAAAAGAATGGGTTTAGGGTTTAGTTCTGGGTTTCGAACTTGGCACGTCCTTTGTTTTTAAGAGAGTCTTTCAGACTCTGTTGATATTATAATACACTATATTTTGCCAAACTTTAAATGGCCGTAACTGTTTTGTGTTGGTACTTTTTGGGGCTTAGCCCGTGTATGAAACTGGTTACTCGTTGATAGAAATAAATTGTATTTCAGACAGTTTGTATGTATTGGCAATGTTTGTGTAAGCTAGGTTATAACAATGCCTTTGCTATCGTGCTTCGTTTTGTACTGTGAGTTTATGGATATTTCTAAAAGGGAATCGTATGTGAGTATGTGTGAAATAAAAGAACTGCTACTATTTAATAAATCGATGGATTTGTAAATATGTATTAGGTTTCGGCCAACGCATCCATTTCGACTGTGTTAATGTTTAAGTAGTATATCTATGAACCCGCCAAGATTTAGGGTTTAGATAAGTTTAGAAAGTATGGAGTGATGATGGCTGTTGATATGTATGTTCTGTTTGACTTTGCCCTACAGTTATGTATTCTTTTATGTAATGTCCCCTCCCATCATACCAGCATGATAGAGAGAACGTGATGCTAAAACTGGGCATCTAGCCCCATGAACTTTTAAATAAGCATTCACATAATATAAAAGTTCATATGGAAATGTATAATTATAAGAAAACACAGCGGAATTAATTTCAATAACACATCCATCATACATTCACGATATTCATAAGATAAATAATTGCAAAGTTAACACAAGAGAGTACTTATGTTATAACAAAGTAGCCCCGAGCAACTGGCTATGCAACTGCAACGTTCCACCCAACCATAGGCCAGTTGTGATTATCAATATCTCAACACATTTCCACCCCCGAGCTGGGCATGATCTCTATAAGGAATCAGGGAACAACAGACTCACACATAGCCCCAAAGATACACCAAATCAGCCAAGCCAATCTACAGTTGGGTTTATCAGGCTATTAGGCAATGGAAGGAAGAATTGCTAAGCTAGTGGGATCATCCATAGAGATATGGGCACCCTTGCAAGATCTATCTAGCTTGGTCCCCACAATACCTACACACCTGGCACAAGGAGGTATTCCCTTCACTAATACATAGTCCCTCAGGCCATATCTTCCATTCCAGTGTTCTTCAAGGTGTGCATAGAAGAGCAACCAGCCCTTTGATCTTCTTGATAGGTTATCCCCCTCACTAGGTTTATCAAGCCAATTTAGGTCCACTTCCACTCCTAATTTCTTGCTCACAGTTCAAACCAATGTAGGGATGCACCCAACAACAAAAATACAAGTGTTGAAAAACATGGGCAACCAAAACGAACTGGTAGATGGGAAATAAACCCTGGGAGATCCATTCGTTTTCAGAAAACGTTTATATTCATTCCGGGGGCTGAAACGACCTCTATAAACCCCCAAAACGTGACTCCCTTTCTCCCAGCCACTGTGAAACACAAAAACGAGCTCCCAGCTATGGAAAAATGTAGGAAATTGGTAAAAAAACGTGATGGGGAAAGCCCAGCTAGCTCAGACTGTGTGAGAGAGGAAAGACTATCGGTTCAGAATGGCTTTGGGCACCATTTCGTTGGTGTTTCTTGCCCCAGAAGAAAAAGTACGTTCTTCCAGGTTGATGGCTTGCCCATGCACGAAATTGGTTGCCATACCTCTTCATTCCCAAGGCATTAACTGCCTCAACCAATTTCTGGAAGAATTAAATGATTGGGTGCATAACCCAAAATGGGTAGTTGGTGGTTTATGGGTTTTTTCATTGACACATGGATTAACACCATTGGCTCAAGGGTTTGAATAATTTCCCTCCCTATTCCTTGTAGAATCATGCCCCCATCTCTTTGTTGCATTGCATAGCCAGTTTTGGGTTTTTCATTAAAATTCGTATTTACATGATGTCTTAATTTACATTGTGCCTATCTAGCACAAGAACCATAGGCATCTATTTTTTTTTAATTGCCAATACAAAAAACGCTAAATCAATGGTGGGGCCTTGGCCTTGAGCTCCTCACCATGATTAGATAACAATATTTACATCATTTACGATTTAATGCAAAGGGGGTCAAAATGGGGACATTACATTTTAAACCTTGGAGATGATGTTTTAAATCTATCTATTCGATCTACAGTAATGATGTGGAAAATGAAATGTTTACTGCAACTAGGGATTGATAACTCTGTTTATAGTTTTTGGCAAAGAATAACAAATGTCTTGATCTTCACTGTGTGAATATGATATAAATAAATGTAGGAATGTGAGCATGACATAAAAGAAAATTCTTGATGTCTGTAGAAGAATATCATTTTGCTATATTTTGAAAATAATTCTTTATTTATCCTAATGTAAACCAAAAACATCTTAACTACTGAGTATGGATAAATAAATCCTATACTGTTAGAATAGAATATAATTAATTGAAAACAATGATATTTATAAACATAATTATTGTATATAAACTATTAGAACAAAATATAATTAGAGTACTGAAATATAAATACAAGAACTTAATAGGAAATAGAAACTTGAAGAAAATTATAATAAATTAAATCTTTCCAATCACTTGGCTATTGCCTATCAGATTGATCTATTTTTAATCAGTTTCTGTACTGGAGTACGATGCTGTTCCTTTTTGCATGGGGAAAAATACAGAAACAATTCTATTTCAATCACTTCACATTTATACAGAATCTTTAACTTATACAGGAAACTCAAATTACTTATAAATTAAACAGAGAAAATTTAATAATCAGCAGAACTGTAATATGCAAAATAAATAACAGAGAATAAAAAATGAAAGAGATAAGACAATAGAACCTGTAACTGATGATAGGGCCGACAAACACCCAAGGAGGCATGTTCCTCCCAACCTGCTTCAGAAGAAGCAACTCAACTGCTGACTTCTAATGAACCCCCGAGCCTGCTTACTGATCCAGTAAGTGGGTAGAACTGTGTAGAAGCAAGGCACTCAAAAATACCTTCTCCACTCGGTATCAACCTCCTGAAACAAATGCCTTCTCCACTCAGCATCAAACTCCTGAACTCAATAAGATTTTGGCAGACTCACAACATGATCAACAACAACATATCCCCTCATCAAATCTCTTGGGTGCAAACACAGCAAAACCCCAAGGTAAATTTCCTTGTCAGGAAAAGTGATGAACCTCAGTTCACTATTTGATGGCTATTATATAGACTGCCTAGGTATTTTAGTGGTTAGTTTAGAATAAATGAGCCTCAAGCTACAGTCCCATCTTCAGGGCACTATGACCACATTTCAAGGGAGTTGTCCCATACCAACAGCTAGTTAGTTGCATCATGATGCTGCCACTTGTCCATTGCCTTCTACCCCAAATTCCATTCCACCTAGTGGATCAGTAACCACTCTTTCAACAGTCCTTTTAGGTGTTTGTCTCCTATTTTATTTATTAAATAATAATATATTGTGCAAATTACAGTCATCCTTGGAAACCTGTCCAATATAACCTTTACAATAAAAGTTATCATAATGTTTCTAAACACAAAATGTTTTCCAGCTTAAAGGGTATGTTACATCACATGAGGTTATTTGTGCAGCATATTGTCGGTGCACTCTTTTAGTTGGATGCCCATCAGCCTCCTCCACCACCTCCACCCCATCCTCCATCAGATTTGACATCTACTACTCCACCTCATCCTCCATCATATTTGACATATACTACTCCAACTCCTCCTCCATTAGCTTCGTCGACATCTCATCCACCTCCTCCTCCTCCACCATGTCCTCCTCCTCCACATCCATCATCATCTAGTACTCTACTCCTACTTGAACTTCCTCCCGATCCTACATCATCATCTGATCCTCTACTCTTGCTCAATCGACCCTTCGATCCCACTCATTGGTCCGACCATCCACACGTTCCTACTTCACACATTGTTTCTATTTTAAAGGTGCTCAGAGAGGGTTGTACACTTCGTATTGATGGACATATCCCTCTTGCTCTCTGACCTCTTTTTCCTTCTGGTATTATAGGTATTGGTGCCTCTGCCTCTGCTGGAACAAGTGCCGATACTGACTCTGGATCTATTGCTAGAGGTGATGATGGATCTAGCTCAGGTCGGAGAGATACTGATGACTCCTTTGCTAGCGGAGGTGGAGCAGATATGTCATAGCAGTTTTTGCACTGTAGATATTTTATATTTGACATATTGTATCATGACTTTGATGTTATATATGTTCATATCTATATATATTTTGCATTTATCATGTTTATGTTGATGTTTATTTATTTATGTGGTGAAAATGATGATCATGGAACGTTAATTAATTATGTTTATGTGTATTATTAGTTATGTGACGTGTTAGATGATGTTTAAATCTGTTAGTTGTATATGTTACATGGATATGTGACGTAATTAATGTTTATGATGGTACGTTTATGCATGCTTATTTTCGGTTTTATGTCAATGATGGTATGATGGTGTTTTTATTTATTTTTTGTTAGATGCCGACAATGATGATAATAATGGTATGTTTATGGGAATGTTGTGAAAATGATGATGATGCATTTAAGTTTTTGTTAAAACTAATGGTTATGTTTATGTTAGTATGGTGAAGATTATGTTTATGATGGCATGATCATGATGTTTATGTTTATTATGTGTTGAAAATGATGATGATCATATATTTATGTATCGAAAGAACTTTGTATTATTGAAAATCATGTGGGTCTTTAAATCACTAAGTATTAATTTACTCGACAAAAACATAACAATTTGCATTGTAAATTATGGATGAAGTTGTGGCAACTCTATGCTTTATGCATGATTTTTGTATAATAAGGAAATTAAATCTTCATTGTATAATGTTGTGTATAAATTAATTATATATTCAAATGATAAACATAAATGAATCTTGTTTAATTTATAAGTGTAATTGCCAAACATCATAAAAACAAGTGAAATTAGCAGCAAAGTTGCTTACACCTGCCTCTTAGAAATGTTTCAATGTAATAATTGTACATAATTGAAAACTTAAGTTAAAATAATTATGGAACATTTTAACAATGTATTACTTGTGTATAGTTTAAAAGCAAAAGACAAGTGATATGTCTTACTCCATGCCTTTAAAAGTTAGAAAGATGTACAAGTGTTAGCAACTATTGATAAAGTATTGATGATGGCATATTATCCATATCCATAACAATCTAGAGTACAAGTGAAGTAGAACAATAATGCTATCTAATGTCATTTGACCAAGAATTCAAAACTATTATAACACATCAAGTTATTATTTGCATTGTAAGAGTTATTACTATGTCACTCTTTATAGAAGATAAATGTAAATGCTAGTTTTGATGCAAAAAAAATCATATAAATACATAAATAAAATTGGGTTAACAAACTCCACGACACTTTTTCTTTTATATAGAAAATGTTAAGTATTTATTAAATAATTCCAACTCTATTCAACATAATTTTCAACTTTATTGTATAACTTGGTTTTATAGTTCTATTCATAACAACTAAAAATAATAAAACATATCAACGTTCCTTTTATTATTAGTCCCTCCCAAGGCAGGGATATACTTTCCATTGGAAAGTCAATGGTCTTTGACTTGCATTAGTTTTGATTTTTTTTTAAATATTAATGTTATTTTCATAATGTTTTAAAAAAAAAGTATTAATTTGATTTTTTTGAAAATAAAAATATTTATTTTATTTTTTGAAAAATGAAAAATTTCCTTTTTCATTGGTGAAGGATAGTTATGATAAGACATAAATGCGTGGAGGAGAGGCTTAAATTGTTAGAAATTAAAATTAAAATAAAATAATTTAAAATTTTAAAATTTTACACATCATCACTTTTAAAATTTATTTTATATAATCCAACAATCTATAAAATAAATACACGGGTTATGTGGGTCATGGCTATGGAGTTGCGGGGCACCAGAGAGGGAGATCAAAGCCGGTTAATTTTTTTTTTTTTGTGGTTTAATGCTACTAGCTTTCACACGAGTCTCGACTTGCACATTAATTAACCTCGTTAAAGGGATTTATAATATTTATTATCACTTTTTTTATATAATCCAAAAAAATTTAGAATAAATACACGGGTGTAACGGGCTTTGATCTGCGTCTCTGGTACCCTGTAACTCCATAGCCATGACCTTTTTTGTCTGGTTTAATGTTACCATCTTTCACACGAGTCTAGGATTGCCCATTAATTAACCTTGACTGCATTCTGAATTTAGCATTTAATTTGGGCATTTAGGGTTTATGAATCTGTTCTAGTATTTGGGATGATTTTGATTGAATGGACTGCATTAAACATTTAATGTGGGTTGTACAACATGATGTGGATACATATTTAACAATGGAGGCTATATAGAGGATTTATTATGGCTGAATTGCAAGCAGAAGTGTCCAGATTGTTGTGATTCATCGCAGTTTATCTTTGAAGCAGAAGCCTCCAGATTTGTCTCTGTTTCTGTTCCCGTGGTTGGATATCCTGGTTTGTCCTGCATCAGACTCTGCCTGCTTGATATCTTGGTTCCCGCCTATGCTCGAGGTCAGCAGCTGCTTGATATGTTTGTTTCTGCCTATGCTTGAAGTTAGCTACTAATTTTGGTTAATTTGTAAATTCGTTCATAGCTATTTGTAAATTTTTTCATTGTGTGACTGATTTGCTCCTTCATTATCCTATGGCCATTTTATGATTCAACTGCTACATATGTATTTGATATTGTGACTTTGAGTGCTACAAGGCTTGTATATCTATTAAATGAGTTGATTCAAGTAATTGCGAGTTTATCTGATTGATGCATTTTCCTATTTTGCTTCTAATATTAAGAGTAAGAGCATTTGCATTCACCTTATTTTGAACAAATCTCTTAATTTGGACTACAGTGTTTCAGCTTATATTGTCATTATATCTAGAAAGATGTAATAAATCCCAAAAGATTTATGATTTTCGATTCTGGTTCTTTCTTGAAATGCAATATTGCTAGAATTCCCTTATGAAGCATAGGGCGATGCTCTAGAATAAAAATATTTAATTTTGTTGATGAACTTGGTTGATCTTCTCTTTCCTTTTTTATGAGTACCTCTAATATAACCAGAAAATTTGGCATCATTTTTTTTTGTGATGTCTATATTTATGTTGTTAAACTGTATACTGACAACATCCGGCCTAAGAACTTAAAATTGTTGTTTTTGTTAACCATACCATTATCATGTTGTCTATATGGCTGATGCCAGATTTGATTTTGTATAAACTAAATCAATGGTATCTACTAGCAGGGCCTTTTGTTGCACTGTTACGACAAATTCATATAATCCTGTTGGATATTATAAAACATATTATGGCAGGAGCAAGTTTTTCCTGTTGTCAACTGTCTTGGGTCTATCTTCCATCTGGTCATACACAGTCTAAAAACTGCTTTGATGTTACTTTATAAACACTGTAAACCTGTGGACCATGTTTTCTTTAGAAAATTGTCTCTAGATTCAGATTCAAAATCTTGGCATATGTTATTAGCTCATAATTAGGTTTAGAGGGGTAACCTAGGACTGCTACAGTTAGGATATATATATTAGCGATATCCCTTTGCCTCTACTGAGTACAATATCCTATTGGAATTTTAGGGAGTTAGTTTGAGGCAGTGCTGTTGGGAGTGGGAGTGAAGTGAGGAGCGCTAATTTCCAAAAACTTGGCAGTGAAGCTTCAGTGGAGCATTTTTTTTAGATAATGTGTATTTTAATATATTTTATGCATATATATTCATAATAAAAAACATGCAGAATGTTGAATTAGTTGCAGAAAATATGAAAACATAGACTTTTTGTGCTACCTGTAGATGAATACTACACTTTTGAGAAGCTAGAAATTTAATCCTTAGCTGATTAATCATTAGAGCATCAACCATTTAGTACACAAATAACATCAATTATCTAGTAGTTATAGGCTATAACATTTGTCACCAACATTAACTGCAACGGCTAATATCAACCATGAACCAGAATATGTATGATGACCAAAGATTTGTAATATGCAGTTAGCTATCATTAGATTTGTAATATGCAATCAACTGTCATATAATGTTTACATAATAGCCCATAATAAAGAGATAATTTGAAGTTCTAGAATCTAAACTGAAAATCCAAATAATTCTACTATATACTAATATTTTCTCTTCCACCAGCAATTTTGAATCTTTTTCCCTGTGATCTACAATAGGAGTAGTAGGAAATGGCCGTGGAACACTATAATGAGCTCCGACACGAGCTACATGACTCCTCCATAGCAGTGGAAGAAGTGAAGCTAAAGATACTATGTATAGAATATTGCTTGTTCCAAATGGTAGTCAATGGGGGTGGCATCTCAGCATGATCAATTTCTTGAGTCCCATCATGATCAACCAAAAGTTCCTCGTCAAGCTCTATAAAGCTAAGGTTCCATTCTGCATATTATCCTCCTTTGGATAATTCATATAAGCCTGTTGGATATTATAAAACACATTATGGTAGGAGCAAGTTTTGCCTGTTGTCAACTATCTTGGGTCTATCTTCCATCTGGTCATACACAGTCTAAAAACTGCTTTGATGTTACTTCATAAACACTGTAAACCTGTGGACCATGTTTTCTTCAGAAAATTGTCTCTAGATTCAGCTTCAAAATCTTGGCATATGTTATTAGCTCATAATTAGGTTTCGAGGGGCAACCTAGGACTGCTACAGTTAAAATATATATATTAGCGATATTCCTTTGCCTCTACATTAAAAAATGCAAGGATGTTACTGAGTACAATATCCTATTGGAATTTTAGGGAGTTAGTTTGAGGCAGTGCTGTTGGGAGTGGGAGTGAAGTGAGGAGCGCTGATTTCCTGATATTTCATTCAAAATCTTGGCATATGTTATTAGCTCATAATTAGGTTTAGAGGGGTAACCTAGGATTGCTATAGTTAGGATATATATATTAGTGATATCCCTTTGCCTATACATTAAAAAATGCAAGGATGTTACTGAGTACAATATCCTATTGGAATTTTAGGGAGTTAGTTTGAGGCAGTGCTGTTGGGAGTGGGAGTGAAGTGAGGAGCGCTGATTTCCAAAAACTTGGCAGTGAAGCTTCAGTGGAGCATTTTTTTTAGATAATGTGCATTTTAATATATTTTGATGCATATATATTCATAATAAAAAACATATAGAATGTTGAACTAGTTGCAGAAAATATGAAAACATAGACTTTTTGTGCTACCTGCAGATGAATACTACACTTTTGAGATGCTAGAAATTTATTCCCTAGCTGATTAATCATTAGAGCATCAACCATTTAGTACACAAATAACATCAATTATCTAGTAGTTATAGGCTATAACATTTGTCATCAACATTAACTGTAATGGCTAATATCAACCATGAACCAGAATATGTATGATGACTAAAGATTTGTAATATGCAGTTAGCTGTCATAAGATTTGTAATATGCAGTCAACTGTCATATAATGTTTACATAATAGCCCATAATAAAGAGATAATTTGAAGTTCTAGAATCTAAACTGAAAAGCCAAATAATTCTACTATATACTAATATTTTCTCTTCGACCAGCAATTTTGAATCTTTTTCCCTGTGATCTACAATAAGAGTAGTAGGAAATGGCCGCGGAACACTAGAATGAGCTCCGCCACGAGCTACACGAATCCTACATAGGAGTGGAGGTAGTGAAGCTAAAGATACTATGTATAGAATATTGCTTGTGCCAAATGGTAGTCAATGGGGGTGGCATCTCAGCATTATCAATTTCATGAGTCCCATCATGATCAACCAAAAGTTCATCGTCAAGCTCTATAAATCTAAGGTTCCATTCTGCATATTATCCTCCTTTGGATTCTTGCTCCAAGTCTTATATGTTTTATCATTCTTCACCGTCTCACAATATTGGACAAGAGCTTCAAGTTGTAGTGCACGTAAACAAAACTTTCTTACCGGTCTACATTTAGACTGTTTCTTTTCACACTATGGATGAAGATGTAGGTGCTCCAACACCTCTTTGGGTTAGTTATGGAAATTTGATGTCACTGACGCAACTGATTAATAATTATTGCTCCATCAAATAAAGCTTCATTATAAGTATATGCGTTATTGCAGGTAGAAAGTAGGAGTGACTTAATCTTGTAGTTTTCTGTGACAAATTTGACATGAATGATAACAACTTAACTTCAAGTCTCACAAGCAAAATTTTAGGTCATTGATCCCAATAGAAATACTTATAGCTGGCTACAAGTCTCACAAGCAGAATTTTAGGTCATTGATCCCAATAGAAGTCAGAGTATGAGGATCAATTTACAGTATGCCATGTTCAGTAAATCTCTTCTGATAATGGTACAGGACCTCGCCTCTCTCTACTAGTATTGAAGTTAACTTTCTACTTTGGGTTAGCTATGGAAATTTGATGTCACTGACGCAGTTGATTAATAATTATTGCTCCATCAAATAAAGCTTCATTATACGTATATGCGTTATTGCAGGTAGAAAGTAGGAGTGACTTAATCTTGTAGTTTTCTGTGACAAATTTGACATGAATGATAACAATTTAACCTAATTCTCTCAATTGATTCATATATCATAAAATTAGTTATAGTATGTAATCTAATTCAATGGATATACCTTATTTTTGTCATTCAATTCTGTTTTTAACGCGACATTAATTTTTATTAGCTGTAAATTAAGGAATGAAGTATTCTCACTTACCATTAAAATTGTCTTGAATGAATAGGTTGTAATTTTCACAATGCCTGAAGTATTGGTACTACATTTTAATATTTATTTGTTATCAGAAATAGTCCCATCATGTCTAGGTTTCTGCCAGCAGCCTTTGGTTGATTGAATTTGTTCTGGAGAAATGACTGATGTATTCCACTGTCTCAATTATTTTTTGAGCGGCAATTTGAAATTTTTACACAATAAATTAAATAGTACTTGCTTATTAATAGCACTCCACTCCAATTTTCTTATCATGTTCGGGTGTTCATCGCCATGGTCGGCCAGTGCTCTCTGCCTCATTCCTCTGTTTCAGGTCAGCCTTTGAGTGGGCCTTCATAGAACGCAACAGTTTCCCTGTCCATTTCTCCACCAAAGTAATTCTACCCAACATGTAATCCATAAAAAGGACCACATATTTAGTCACGGTGTCAATTTCTGCTTCTCCTTGCGAGGAAGAGTTGATGACCGTTCAGAGATCCTTTTCACGAAAAGTAGTGCCACCTCTATACACCTTGAGCATTCCTCTAATGTTGTCCACTTCCAACTTCCTCACTGCTAAAACCGTTATGCCAACACTGAGGAAACCTGAATTTGAAGAGGCAACGAACAATAACAAAAAGAGAATTTGTGGGAACGTAATGTTCTACAGTTGGTTTAGTTGGTTTTGATGAGAACAAGAATTTTGGTAATTTGATCCCAGCCGGGTATTAATAACTTGTCTTTCTCATTGCATATTATATCATTTTCAGCTTATCCAAACTAGGTCTCAATAACTTGTCTTTTTTATTGTATATTATATCATTTCTAGCTTATTGTTTGTAGTACAAATATTTTGCATTTAATTACTGTTCTTGCCAATTGAATTCATACATCCCAAAATAGTGCATTTCAATTATTTTAAAGCACATTTCATTTATTTTAAAGCGCATTTCATTTATTTTATAATAGTGAATAATATAAAGTAGCTTAATTCCCTTTTAAATTATTTTTTGCATGCAACCTTAAAGTAATTTCATTGTAAAAGTGTGTCACTTATTTTAGAAAAGTGGGTCACTTATTTTATTTTTAAAAGTAATTTATTTGTGAAAGTGATGTTTTAAACAAAGTTAGTGAATTAAGGGATTTTATTTTATTTTTAACGCTTCATTGTGCTTCCATTACCACGTGGGTCGTTGTCTACTTGTCACATAATGCCTTGGTTCCACTGTATTCTTTTATTTAAAATGGTATAACTTTAACATTCACAATCCATTTCTAGTATCATTTTTTAAACTAATTATTTTTCATCCAAAGGAGGGAAAGAGACCATCGAAATTTATTAACAGTTAGCTTGCAATTGGGAATTGGTTTCTTTTCTTAGCTCAATCATTTATTTTCTAAGTCTGTGTATTTTTCTAAGGAACTCGGTTCTTAGCAAATCAGATTCTCTTACTAAGCATTGATGCTTAATATGCTTTTTTTCTACTAATGTTAAGATGCTTTCTCTGCCTTGTTTATAATACAAAGTTATTTCAAATTTCTTAAATATACTTATATACTTTCCATGCCTTTGTCAAATATTGTATTTTTATCACACTTTCGTGATAGATTTTGCTTGAACTCCATCCCAAACTCCATTCTAATTCAGCAATTGTTACACATAAATGCAAAAATTCTAGGCAAACTTTATTCTGTACAAATGTGTAATTTTGTCGAATTTGCCATTAACTACATATCCTTGCTTAATTAAGCACAACTTCTGCTTCCAATTTGCTCATCTAGTTGTCCACAATTATGAAATCGAGACATACAATGTTTACGAGCAAAGTATAGACTATATATTGTTTCTAAAAATAGGATTTATTTGAGATGATATTTTAAAGAGATCAAAAGGCGCATTGCAAAGAAGTTTGAAGAAATTAATATCTTCTATGTGTCCATATGCACCACAAATATAAAGTTTCTGCTTAATTGGTTTACATAGGTAACAACCAACATCATGAACAACTGGGTTATCAATAATTTCTTCAATATTTTCCCTTGCAATTTTGAATCTTCTGCAGACTCAAGTTAATAGTTCAATCACAATGGAATAAAGTCCTCTTCAATGTTGTCAATTGAAACAATTTCATTGTGTCATCCACTACCATGCTTGGTTCATCAACATTACCTAAAATACAAATTTCACTCCTGGCATCATTTGGCAGGGACATGTAGTTGTCGTCAATGTTAATGGTATCAAATGTCTTTTTTTATATATAAATGTTTCTTCCAACAAATTTTTGTCATTTTTTATGGTAGATTTTATATGGTCTGCATATTGGATAAAATAAAATACAAATTAGTGGGCAAAGCTTTCTCAATAATGTAACATAGGTATATAACATAAGGTGTTGGACCCCGAGATAACTTTGTAGGCTATTTTGCTTTGCGGCCACTAATGGTAGTACTGTATTCAGTTTTACTTATTGAAATCCTAGTAACATGGCTTCAACAGTTTTTTGGCTTTGGCCTTTGATAAATTTATTTCTTCCCACTAGGTTTTATAGGTAGATTTTATATCATCTGCACGTTGAAGAAAATTTATACAAATTGCTCGGCACTGCTCACTCAATTGTTTTTAGGAATATGACATCAACAAGGCCTTGAAACTTCAGATAGCCTTGCAGGCAGTCCGTGAGAATAATGTATTACAATATTGAAAACCACACGTCTTAGAAGTCATAATTTAAACAGATCCAGGCATGTTAATATAGATGGAAGAGCTATGAAAGTAATCAGTTTTGAGGTTCCTATCTATTACATAGAAGATTGGTAAGAACTTGGATTTATTAGCTGTAAATTAAGGACTGAAGTATTCTCACTTACCATTAAAATTGTCTTGAATGAATAGGTTGTAATTTTCACAATGCTTGAAGTATTGGTACGGCATTTTAATATTTATTTGTTATCAGAAATAGTCCCATTATGTCTGGGTTTCTGCGAGTAGCCTTTGGTTGATTGAATTTGTTCTGGAGAAATGACTGATGTATTCCATTGTCTCAATTATTTTTTGAGCAGCAATTTGAAAGCTAAGTTGAAGACTAATCAGACATGTAGTTGTCGTCATTGTTAATGGTATCAAATGTCTTTTTTTTATATATATAAATGTTTCTTCCAACAAATTTTTGTCATTTCTTATGGCAGCTTTTATATGGTCTGCATATTGGATAAAATAAAATACAAATTAGTGGGAAAAACTTTCTCAATAATGTACCATAGGTATATAACATAAGGTGTTGGACCCCGAGATACCTTTGTAGGCTATTTTGTCTTGCGGCCACTAATGGTAGTATTGTATTCAGTTTTACTTATTGAAATCCTAGTAACATGTCTTCAACAGTTTATTGCCTTTGGCCTTTGATAGATTTATTTCTTCCCACTAGGTTTTATAGGTAGATTTTATATCATATGCATGTTGAAGAAAATTTATACAGATTACTAGGAACTGCTTACTCATTGTTTTGTTCGGATATCCACATCATCTTTTTCAGGATCTTGCATGCAATTAGGGTTTGCATGCAAATTCTAGGGTTTGCATGCACTTTGCATGCATCCCAGTTACCAGGTTGATGCCTCCAACACCTTATCCACCTTATTCTAGCACCCGGGAGCCACTTACTTCAGAGTTTTAGCCCTCCTAGTCTGGAAGGCGCCCACTTCTCACCTACTGCTAGAGAAGGGCGCACTTCTTCACCTACCACTGCAGTTCCACTTCAGTTACACTCAGTTAGCTTCGATTCTCCCTGATTTGAGGCTAGTTTCACTCCCGACTGACTGTTTCACTTTCGTTGGACCTCCAGATTGACTAGATGACTTGTTCTGACTTCAGTTAGCCTCCAATGCACCCCCCACTGAGCCTCCTTCCCTTAATCAGTACTACACACTTCAGTTACACTTGTTACACTCAGTTAGACTCAGATTGACACCTGGATGACTGGTTCTTGTGCATTGATGACCACCACCGATTGATGATGAGGACTCCTAGTTGGAGTCAAGCTACTCCATTCAGTGATTCGAATGACCTCCTTAGGCAATTCGAATTGCTCAGTCATTGTGACAGTATTGTATTGTAATTATTCACCCTTACTGGGATATTGAGCACTGCTGCATGTTTTGCACAGTTTTACACCATATTTTCTATATTCATCTGTTGTGATTGATTTACTTGTTCATTAGATCTGCTGTGACTAATTTTACATGGTATCAGAGCCATTGCAGGGACAAGATCTCTTTTCTACAGGTGTTTCTACAAGAAGATTTGAGTGAATTGCTCAAAAATTGCAAAAAGTTTTGGCATGAAAGATCTCAAGGGCATTCTCTCCTGTGCATGCAAAGCTTGAAAATAAATCCAATACCACTCCAGAAGCTTGAGTTTCCACATAATTCCTGGATCTGATACATTGGACCCATTCAACATTGTTTGATCTCCAATCCCAGGTGTGATGCAACTCTAAAAGGGTGGATTGTTCGACCTCATTGTTCTTGGTTTATTGTGATTTGCAGGTTTATTGTCTCCATCATTTGCATTCGCTACACTGTGCATGCAAGCTCCTCTACATCAGTGTGCACTCGCTCCTAGCAATGGAATACTCTTCTTCAAAGACTATCCTCACCCCATTCAATTATTTTGATTGGAAATATGATATGGAGATCATATTACGTTCAAAAGGATACTACCGAGTCACTCTTGGTCTTGAATTGGAGCCAAACAATCTGTCAGATAGAACCAAACACTACAACAAGCTTGATGAAGCTTATGGTCTTCTTTGTCTCTCCATCTCCAAAGATCTTCACTTCCATCTCAGCGGATTGAAGACTCCAAAAGCTATATGGGAGCAACTTGAAACACTATTTGGCAAGCAGGATGAGCTTAGGGATTTTCAATTAGAGAATGAATTGATTGCCCTTAGTCCTGAGAATTTCGAGACCATTAATGAATTCTTCACAAAATTCAAGAACTTGAACTTGCAGTTGAAGAACAGTGGAGTTATCAAAGAGGATAAGCAATTGATCCTCTCCATTCTCAGCAATCTTGGTAAAGATTATTCGGTATTTGTCTCCACTTTCAATTCCGGTCGGCTAACTACCCCGAATTGGAAGATGCCTACCTTGAATGCCTTCATTGAGTCCGTCACAAAAGAGCATGACAAGTTGATTCAAATGGGGTCCATAAGCTCCAAATATTCAGCCCTATATGTTCAAGGATCCAAGATCTCGAATGGTAAAGGAAAGCAAAAGAAGGAGAAGCCCAAATTCGAGCCTCACAAGCAAAGAGAGAAAGGCAAACCGACGGATGCACCATCCAGTTCAAAGTTCAAGCAAAAGGGCAAAGAAGGTAACCAAAAATCTAAATGTACTTATTGTAACCGTGGCTTTCATCCCAAAAGTTCATGTATGAAGAGATCAAATGGCCCTCCTTTTGGAAAAGAACAACATAACTCTTCCTGACGGTGCAAGGAAGAAGGATAGGAATGATGATCATGAAAGACGACAAGCACTCATGGCAACGGTTTCGAAGCCCACTACTCTCTTGATAGATTTGGGTGCATCGAATCATATGGATGCAAATATTGATTCTTTTTCCTTATTCGATCCAAACAGATCCATCCCCATCCATTTGGGAGATGACTCAAAAATTTCTTCAAAGGGCAAAGGTACGATTCATGTAGATCATGGAAGCTTTCAGAATGTTCTCTATGTGCCTTCCTTGGCTTCAAATCTTCTTTCTGTGTATCAAATGACACACACTGGTGAACCGAAGCAAGTTACATTCAGCCCTAATACAGTTGAAATTTCTGATATCAAAAGTGGAAGACTTGTTGCAGTCGGAAAGGCAAACCACACTGCAAAATGCTATGAGTTTTCACACTTTATTCCGCTTGCAAAGCCCACTGCTCTTCGCACACATGGTAATGATGTTAGTAGGATTTGGCATGAAATATTTGGACATATTAATTATAAGTATTTGCTGCTTCTATCAAACAAATCCATGGTATATGGTCTTCCACAACTCCATTCCTCGAAGGGAATATGCACTGGTTGCATCATTGGGAAGCACCCCGAGCACAGATTCGACCGCGGCAAAGCTAGCATAGCTTCTACAGTTTTGGGGTTGATCCATTCTGATATCAGTGGTCCGCTGCCCCATATGTCATTAAATGGTTCAAGGTATGTTTTGACATTTATTGATGATTTTTCCCGCTTTACATGGGTATTCTTTCTCAAAAACAAGTCAGAAGTGCTTGGAAAATTCAAGGATTTTAAGGCTTCTGTTGAGACCGCCACTGAGAGCAAGATCAAAGATCTTAGATCTAATAATGGTGGAGAATATATTAAGTCCGAGTTGCTGCAACTTTGTGCCCAAAGCGGAATTCAGATCCAACATACAGTTCCCTACACACCCCAGCAGAACGGTGTAGCGGAAAGGAAAAATCGGTCACTGAAAGAGATGGCTACATGCATGATTGAATCAAAAGGTTTGGCTGCAAATATTTGGGCTGAAGCAATCAATGTTTCTGCATACATACAGAACCATGTTCCACATTCATCCGTGAAAGGTATGACTCCTTTTGAAGCATTCTTTGGTCACAAACTGGATGTGTCAAATTTGAGAGTTTTTGGCTCTACTGCATGGGCTAGAATTCCTTCCAAGAAGAGACGAGCTTTGGATCCACAAAGTATCAAGTGCATACTGATAGGATATGGGGAAGAATCAAAAGCATATAAACTCATGGATATCAGATCTAAAAAGATATTCATAGAGCGCAGTGTGCAATTTGAAGAACCACTTCAAGAATTGCAACTAGTCGAGGAAGAGACTGCCGATTCACCGCCTTCACCAGAAGAAGATCCGTGCAGCGATAATGAAGGTATGAGTTCTGACATTTCTGATATTTTATAAGCATATGATGACCATGACATATCAGGTTTGGAATCCAACCATTATGATCCTCCTCAGTTACCAAAGTGGGCCCAAAACACTCTTCAATCTGCTGGTTCGAACCTTGAAAATCCTGCTGATGCGAGACGAACAAGAGCAGACTTTCAAAGAGCAGGTATGGCTCTTTCTATTGCTGATCCATTAATTCTTGAGATTTGTTATTTGATGGCTGGTTCAGATCCCACATCATACTATTATGCCCACCGAGATCCGAGATGGCAAAGTGCCATGGATGAAGAGTACAGTTCTCTTCAAAAGAACAACATATGGGAGCTAGTTTCTCTTCCACCTAGAAGAAAATTAGTGAAGTGTAAATGGGTCTACCGCACGAAAGTTGATGATGATGGCTCTATCAGCAAATACAAAGCAAGGTTGGTGGCAAAAGGTTTCTCCCAAGTCCAAGGAGTGGACTACACTGAGACGTTTGCACCGGTTGCAAAGATGGATTCCATCCGCCTTGTTTTGGCTATTTCTGCATCCAAGCACTGGGAAGTGCACCACATGGATGTGAAGAGTGCATTTCTACATGGAGACCTTGCTGAAGACGTATATATGCAGCATCCAGAGGGCTATACATCAGATCCATCATTAGTTTGCAGATTGAAGAAATCTTTGTACGGGTTAAAACAGGCCCCAAGAGCTTGGTACGCAAAGATGGACTCTTTCCTTCTTTCTCAGAATTTCCAAAGATGCAAATCTGATCCGAATGTGTATCTTCAGTGAGTTAAAGGTAATCTATTGGTTATTGTACTTTATGTTGATGATCTTCTCATTAATGGTAGCACTCTTACTTCAATAAACAAGCTAAAAACTGCCTTAAATCTAGCTTTTGACATGAGCGATTTGGGCTTGCTGAGTCACTTTTTGGGCTTGGAGATAGCTCAAAATTTTGATGGGATCACTATATCTCAGCAAAAATATGCTTCCGACCTGTTATTGAAGTTTAATATGGCTGAATTTAAGGCAGCCCCATTCCCATTCCTCTCAGGAATCAGTCTTGAGGAGGGAGATTCTACACCGCTTGCAGATTGCAGTATGTATCGACAGTTGATTGGTTCACTACTTTATTTGACACACTCAAGGCCTGATATTTCATATGCCGTGAGTGCCGTGTAAAGGTATATGTAGCAGCCACATGAGCTTCATTGGCGAGCAACCAAGCGGATCTTGCAGTATGTGCAAGGTACGAGACAGTTTGGCATACACTATGCTGCAGATTCTGAGCTTGATTTCATTGGTTTTACTGATTCAGATTGGGCAGGTGATAGCATTGATCGGAAGTCCACTTCCGGTTATGTTTTCATGATTGGTCATGGTGCTATTTGTTGGTCCAGCAAAAAGCAAGTAGCCATTGCACTTTCTTCAGCAGAGGCAGAGTATCGAGGGGCAGTCAATGCCTGCATTCAGGCAGTTTGGTTGCAGGGTATTCTTTTCGAGTTTGGTTTTGGTGGCACTACTTCGACTGTCCTATTTTGTGACAATCAAAGTGCTATCAAGATCTCCACAGATCCAGTTCAGCGGCAGAGGACCAAACACATTGAGATTCATATGCATGACATTCGACAGTTGGTGCATGACCGCACCATCATTTTGCAATATTGCCCTACTGATGAGCAAATTGCAGACATCTTCACCAAGAGCTTCACTGAGAAGAAGTTCTCTTACCTCCGTTCACTGTTGGGGGTGAGTTCCATCATGGTGGAGACAGATTGATTCATTATTATGCTTTAGCTTGAGGGGGGGCTTTCTTCCCACTGGGTTTTCCCTCTTTCCTCACTTAGTTTATTTTCAACATTTTTTTGGATTATTGTATTGGGGTGACCTTTGGTCTCAGTTACCAGGGCCCCACATTATTTTTTTTGCACATCATAGTCTAGCTTGAGGGCGGGTGTTCGGATATCCACATCATCTTTTTCAGGATCTTGCATGCAATTAGGGTTTGCATGCAAATTCTAGGGTTTGCATGCACTTTGCATGCATCCCAGTCACCAGGTTGATGCCTCCAGCACCTTATCCACCTTATTCTAGCACCCGGGAGCCACTTACTTCAGAGTTTTAGCCCTCCTAGTCTGGAAGGTGCCCACTTCTCACCTACTGCCAGAGAAGGGCGCACTTCTTCACCTACCACTGTAGTTCCACTTCAGTTACACTCAGTTAGCTCCGATTCTCCCTGATTTGAGGCTAGTTTCACTCCCGACTGACTGTTTCACTTCCGTTGGACCTCCAGATTGACTAGATGACTTGTTCTGACTTTAGTTAGCCTCCCATGCGCCCCCCACTGAGCCTCCTTCCCTTAATCAGTGCTACACACTTCAGTTACACTTGTTACACTCAGTTGGACTCAGATTGACACGTGGATGACTGGTTCTTGTGCATTGATGACCACCACCGATTGATGATGAGGACTCCTAGTTGGATTCAAGCTACTCCATTCAGTGATTCGAATGACCTCCTTAGGCAATTCGAATTGCTCAGTCATTGTGACAGTATTGTATTGTAATTATTCACCCTTACTAGGATATTGAGCACTGCTGCATGTTTTGCACAGTTTTACACCACATTTTCTATATTCATCTGTTGTGATTGATTTACTTGTTCATTAGATCTGGTGTGACTAATTTTACATGTTTTAGGAATATGACATCAACAAGGCCTTGAAACTTCAGGTAGCCTTGCAGGCAGTACGTGAGAATAATGTATTACAATATAATGTTCATCATTTGGCTACAACATACAACATAAAACCTTGTAGAACTCGCCTACTTTTTAACTGTTTCCATTATTTTCAAGTGTGCCCAGTCTGCTTCTAAGAGTGTTTTGGGCAAGGCTCCAATTACTTTGAGATCTGCTTCAATCGACTTAGAAACTGGGATCGCAACTTCAATTACAGTACAAATACATAGAATACATAGTCATTAATTTCAGGCAAAGCCACGGATATTTACACTTGCATTAGGATACCCTATAAAACTCTGAAAATAGAGTCATTCGCCCACCAAGAACTTGTATACCATGTTTCAGAAAGAGATGAGGCTGAGTGCAAACCCTGGGAAAATTTGGCAGAATTAATACACCTCAAACTTAGTACAGATGCCATAATTAATACACCTCAGAGTTAGTACCTTTGTACTTGTGCAGGTATTGACCATCATAGTTGAGAAAGATGAATAAGTACCGCATTAGTTAAGGAAAGGAAGTGAAAGCCACTAACAGCTGAAGTAGCTATGCCGATGGGGTCTTGAATAAGAATTTTGTAAGGGCCAATAATTGCTTGCCTAGATAGATATAGCTATATATATAGATAGATCCTACTTAAAATATTGATCTATGTGTGTAGTTTCCATTTGGTCTAAAGATGGCTGCTCACCAAAAAAGTCTCCATGTAGAGCGCCATC
Organism: Larix kaempferi; assembly: GCA_027924585.1. NCBI lineage: Eukaryota > Viridiplantae > Streptophyta > Pinopsida > Pinales > Pinaceae > Larix > Larix kaempferi. Next base: position 247,441 of record BSBM01001044.1, on the reverse strand, counting down.
TCTTGGGAAACAGAGAAAGATTTCATTGTTTCTAATGAAATAACCCCAGATATTTGCACAAAAATCTTTGCAAATCATCTATTACTTAATTCATAGCTACCAAATTCACTCTCGACTTACAAAAAGATCATTTGTTGTGATCAATGTTATTGGAACCGGACTGGTCATCGAACCGACGAAGCCCAAAACATGAACCGGACCAGAACCGAAAAAAAACCGGGGAAAAAATCGGTCGACTAAAAAATACATAAAATATTGATATTTTGTAAAAAACATATATATTCATGTGCATACATATGCATCGAAACCATTAATACACAAAGATGCAAAGTTTCTCATATACATAGCAAGTATGGGTGCAAATAACCAAAACAACACCTAGTGCTATACATCTCTGAGGTTCTGAACCAAAGTACATCAACAAAGAGGCTCGAAATGGCCGCTACAATCCAAGAAGAAACCACAGTACTAATGAATAACAATAAACTGATCATAGAAGCATAAAAAAAAAATTGTGTTTTTTTTTTAAATTCAGTTTCGTGGATCCAGTGTACTGACCGGCCGATTCGGCTGGTTTTGACCGGCTCAGGTGTGAAAATCCTCACAGCAGATCTAAGAGATGATGTATCTCACAAGAGAATAATTATGATTAAGCAAGAAAATAGAAGAAGAGTGATACATGCAGTATAATGAGCAACAGAATAATATGGTACAGTAGAACTCAGATAGAAGCAATAATACTTCGGTCATACTAGATTATTAATCACAAATGGACATATAAATAATACAATGCATGAGGAATTCGAATGCCTAAGGTGGCAATTCGAATTAGCCTTCATGGAGTGATCAAAGGATCACTGGAGTGTCATCGGAGCACAACTAGGTGTCCTCATGATCATCGGAGCGCAACTGGAAGTCTTCATCATCATCAGTGGAGTCATCAATGCTCAAGTAACTGTCAACCATCAGTCAAACTAACTCTGGTAGGTGTAACTCAATGTAACTAAGTGTAACTCAGTGTAACTAAGTGTAACTGAGTGTAACTGAGTGTAACTCAATGTAACTAAGTGTAACTCAATGTAACTAAGAGTAACTGAATGTAACTGAGTGTAACTGAGTGTAACTCAATGTAACTGAGTGTAACTGACTGTAACTGAATGTAACTGAGTGTAACTCAATGTAACTGAGTGTAACTGACTGTAACTGACTGTAACTGAACTGGTAGGTGAAGAAGGGCGAGTTGCTCCCTAAAATCAAGGAAGAAGGGCGCACTAAGCAACTGGAGGGCTAAAACTGAATAGTGAGAAGCTCCTGGGGGCTGGCTAACTAAGGGCTAGGTGCTGGACTGATGACTGGGATGCATGCAAAATGCATGCAAACCCTAGAATGCATGCAAACCCAAAAAGGTGCATGCATGACTGAAAATGTAAATGATCAAAATACTGGTGGGACTAGGATGGAGTATAGGAATATCCTAACACCCCCCCTTAATCCATCCTGGGCCCTGGTAACTAAGACCAAAGGTCACCCAATACAATGAATAATAACAATCAATAAACCAAGGAAGTGGGAAAATTTCATGGGAAACATACCCCCTCCTCAAAAAATAGACTGTAAGGCACACATAAAAAAATAAAAGCTCCAAACTCAAGCATGTGTGATGCTTGGTCATATGTCTGGAGGTATCTTCTTCTTGGGAAGAAGTGGATCATGCTCAAAAAGCATGTGCTTGTACTTGCTCTTCAGATCGAATGTGATGAGAACAAATCCAACAGTATTAGAATGATCCTTGAACCTGTGATTCGAATCAGCTGAGGTAGGATCAAATTTTTGAATGTGCATATAGTCCTTTGTCTTCTCCTTCGAACCACCATGGGTGAGATTATGCCAAAAAGAACTATTACATGTTTGCTTGAAATCAAAATCAGATTTAAGACTTTCAAAACAGTTTCTTGAGATCTCCTTTGAACCAGCAGGGGTGAGATCAAAACTATCATATGATGCATGAGAAATTATCTCAAGCGGGTGGCAATGGCCATATTCTTCAATAACCTTCTGAAAGCATGTGCTAATGATCATATAGTAGTAAATAAGAGATGTTTGCTGAAGAGGAGCGAATGCTTTACCTCCAATAGCTGATGTTACCTCTGAAATAATCATGTGATCATGATGCAAACCAACAAACTCTGGTGCAAGACAGGATTTAGGACCTTCTGCAATATCTAGAGTGTGAGCTGGCACAGAAAGAGAAGAAAGTTTGAGCATGAGCGGAGAATCTGCAAGTTCTTTGTCAACAACTTCAATATGAGATGATACTGGTTCATGATCTGAGAGATCATCAAGGGGAGCGAATGCAACATGATCTGAGAGACCATCAGGAGGAGCGAATGCATCATGATCTGAGAGACCATCAAGTGGAGCGAATGCATCAACTTGCTTGCTTTTGAAGGGATTTGGACCAAATCCATCATTCTTTTTGCCGAATCTTTCATCTAGATGAGCCCATAACTCTTTTGGAGTTTCAATATCAAAGATGGTCGGGTACAATATGTAATCAGTCATAGTAAGCTTCATTCTTCCAATGTGCATGTCACCTTTATTCAACCATTTAATCTTCTTTGTAGAGGATTCGAACTCTCTTTCAAAATAGCAATCAAAGAGATCATGGCTCTTCAAATATGCTATCATTCTTGGTTTCCATTCATCATAGTTGAATGGAGAAAGAGGAGTAATTTATTCTAAATTCATTGAAGTTGTAGAAGACCTGCAAAAACAATATAGAATAACTGCAACTGCTACTGCTGCAAAAATGCAGAAACTGCTGCAACTGCTGAACTCGAAATCTTGGTAATAACCTGCAAAAAACTCTCAAGAATGGAGATAAACAATACTCTCAACATGCTCTGATACCATGTGAAAATCCTCACAGCAGATCTAAGAGATGATGTATCTCACAAGAGAATAATTATGATTAAGCAAGAAAATAGAAGAAGAGTGATACATGCAGTATAATGAGCAACAGAATAATATGGTACAGTAGAACTCAGATAGAAGCAATAATACTTCGGTCATACTAGATTATTAATCACAAATGGACATATAAATAATACAATGCATGAGGAATTCGAATGCCTAAGGTGGCAATTCGAATTAGCCTTCATGGAGTGATCAAAGGATCACTGGAGTGTCATCGGAGCACAACTAGGTGTCCTCATGATCATCGGAGCGCAACTGGAAGTCATCATCATCATCAGTGGAGTCATCAATGCTCAAGTAACTGTCAACCATCAGTCAAACTAACTCTGGTAGGTGTAACTCAGTGTAACTAAGTGTAACTCAGTGTAACTAAGTGTAACTGAGTGTAACTGAGTGTAACTCAATGTAACTAAGTGTAACTCAATGTAACTAAGAGTAACTGAATGTAACTGAGTGTAACTGAGTGTAACTGAGTGTAACTCAATGTAACTGAGTGTAACTGACTGTAACTGAATGTAACTGAGTGTAACTCAATGTAACTGAGTGTAACTGACTGTAACTGACTGTAACTGAACTGGTAGGTGAAGAAGGGCGAGTTGCTCCCTAAAATCAAGGAAGAAGGGCGCACTAAGCAACTGGAGGGCTAAAACTGAATAGTGAGAAGCTCCTGGGGGCTGGCTAACTGAGGGCTAGGTGCTGGACTGATGACTGGGATGCATGCAAAATGCATGCAAACCCTAGAATGCATGCAAACCCAAAAAGGTGCATGCATGACTGAAAATGTAAATGATCAAAATACTGGTGGGACTAGGATGGAGTATAGGAATATCCTAACATCAGGCCGGTTCCGTACCCGGTTCAGACAAAAATCCGGTTCAACCGATTTTGGTCCTTGACCGGACCGGTTACCTCTGTAAACCAGTTGGACCGACCGGTTTTTCCGGTTCCGATAACACTGGTCATGGTATCTATAATTCATCCCAGCTTGGCAATAAATTGAAGTAATACAAATTTTCCAGTGATAAATTACTCAAAGAAGCATCATTATTTACATAAAATTTATTCTTTCCTATTAGTCTGTACAGATTCAAAGAATTTTCTTCCGCAAAGTGTGGCTACCATCATCTTTGGAAAAAACCAATACCTTCACCAATACTCTATCTCCCTAGATATAAGATGCTCCCTCACATAGGAAGTAAAATTCTTATTCTTTTCAATATATTATTCAACTCCAAGGTTTGTTCGAACTGATAACCAAAAAAACAAATAAAATTTCAGAAATAAAAAGTTAGGTATCATAATCTTCTTGCATAAACTTGGAAATACCTCTGTAATTGTTCTATGACCTGTAAGGGAGATGTGGAGTATAGTGTAGATTATAATGTTTGCTTCTAATAAGCAAGTTATGGCCATGCCACCCATTGATGATGGGGTCGTGAATACGAATTTTGCAAGGGCCAATGCCAACCAAATTTATGTTTGTTCTGAGTTTTGATATTGCATCATGCTCATTAAGTTAACTTTGTTCTACCGGATATTAACAATAGATGTGAGAACTCACCATCAAGTAGTCCTAATTTGGAGAAGGAAGACATTATCGTGGCATAACTTAAATGAGGAATTCTATCTAGTTTTAAACCTTGTAGCTTTATATCTTTGCAAGTCTTTAGTAGTGGATGCTTTTGTTAAAGCTTAATTGTTTAAGTATGATTTGGTTGCTTCAAGGAAATTCATAAAAAAAATTGTTGAATTAAAAGCATGATAACACTTCTCCTGTTATATGAATGTTTCATGTTTTTGCTTTTTTGTTGTTGGTGTTTTCTATCCTCTTACTACAGTCTTTCTTACATCTCCTGATTTAAGTTTATTAATATTCTCCCAGTACTTTGACAATAGTGCACCTCTCTATGTTATGTAAATTCTTTTGTATAATGGCTTTTCCGGTTTAAGTAATACCCCTACATGTAATGGCCAATGAAGTTTACTTGTTCAATTTCTCATTAGCGATTCTCCAAAGAAGAAGATAATTTTGTTTTACCTATCCTTGTATATCAACTTTAATACTTATTTGCCCTAATACATGGTCTCATAAGTACTATTTCCATACTCCATGACTTTTACCCAAGGATTTTCCTTGGCCCCATCTACATGGGATGAGTCATTGAAGAGGAAAATTGGTCCACAAGGGGAAAGCATTGCACAACTGAGAATCCAATTTGGGTGGGATGGATACCAACACTCTGTTTTAAAATTTCACGAAATTACTTTGTTTCATTGTGATTGTCTTAGTGAAACTGCTTTAGTTGGTTGTGGTTTGGCTGTTGAGAATTTCATTAGACAGTGCTAATAACACAAAGAAACACTATGATCAATAGACTATTGGAAAATGTATTGCTATAAGCATTTGTTACATAACTTGTTTTCAATGTATATGTATGTGGATATAACATATCAGATAACTATATATCTAGTTTGCAAATGATTACTGTTGTTTTCTTTTGTTTCCTTTTTGTGGCAAGTATTAATCAAATGTTTAAAGTTACTTTGTTTTCTGTTTATTGATCGCTCATTCTTTTGTATTCATTGGGAATTCAAAGTCTTCTGGATTTGTATTGTTCATTGATGTTTTATGCTTTTTTACATTAGATTGAAGTTATCTATTAGCATTTTCTCTTCCAGTATGCTCTTGTCAATGATCTTTATATCTTGAACAGTTCAATGCAGTATTGTTTCCACATTTAGAATTGAATGCTCTTTGATGTGTCAGTAAAGTCTATTGTTCTTCTCTATATAGTGCAGCATTTTCCAATGTTCTATGTTTGTCCATAGGTTCTTGTATTGTATATTATGCTTTTACTAAAGTCGCAATGGTGTTTCCCTTCTTTCTATTGATATTTGTTATCCTGTAGGACTTGAATTGATGTTCATATCGAGGAACATGGAAAGAAGAGAAATTGACGCTGGACACAGTGGAGCAATTGCTACTGCTAGTTTTCACGTTGACCTTCATACTGTGTTACAAGCACATGGTTTGTCTCGCCTTGACAACTTTGTTTATGTTGTTGGTGATTGTCTTTTTTACTCTTTCCATATTCTCTTAAAGTATAAGTACACATCACTTGAGTTACGAGAAGGGATAATTGTGTGCTTTTGGGAATGCTTGGTGGCAAAGGATCCAGATGCAATATCATCTTACATGAATGACTTGAACACATTTTCTTTGATGGAAATGCACAACGTCAATGATCAAATGATTTATCTAGCTCGGATGTAAAGATATGCATCGTTGTCTTTACCAAGAGAAGAACGAGGTCTATGTGGTGACATATTTTTCTTAAAATGGATTTTGAAGTGGCTTGCAATTCCAATACGTGTGTGGTCAAAGACACGAAAGATGAGTTATCTCTATTTCAATTCAAGTTTTGACAAAGATACTTTTGACATATTGTTCCACGATGAAAATCCACTCAATGGCCATTTTGAACCTTTGGTACGAAAACAACATCTCCGTCCAGATAAAAGAACAATCCAGCTGTTTGATGTCATTCAATGCTATTCCGAGTCATCACATTTAAAATTTGGATCACCGCAACAAGTAGAACACTCATTAACTGGATGTGCATCGCCTCCTTCTAAAATCATGGGTGTAGAAAACAGGCCAAGGTCTTTACGCAAATTGAAAAAATCCATTAGATCTAAGATTGTTGTACACGATGATGAATTGGTAAAAGACTCAAAGCTGTGCAAAAAGAGATTGCGTGAATTGGATCTTGGCTTTGTCAAAGAGAACAAGGGCATATTGCTATCAGAGATGGACGTGTCAAACAAGAAATTGCGAAACATGGAAAATGAAAATGCAAAAGAAGTTTATGATCAACAGTCCACTTTGAAAAATATTGCTTCTAGTCAATGTAATGACATCAGAATGGTGGACAAACGTCTCCCTCTCCGTCAAATCAAGAGATTTCTTAGAACCAAGGGTTGCATGCAAATCGAGACTAGAAAAACGGGCACATGTTTACCCAAAAAAGGGTTGAATAAAGCAAAATGCGCAATTGAGAAATCCAACAAATTGTTGAAGGTGCATTTTGACAAAAGATCTCTGAAGCAATCAAAGCAAAGAAGAAATTGTAAGAAAGACAAAAATGACTGCATTTTGTTCTCTTACTGAGAAAGAATACTATCGTCAAATTCAAGACACACCGATTTATGATTGTGCAGTATGCAACCGTACTTGGTTTAGAAAAGATGTAGTTCAACGGAATTTGTCTCAAATAAATGAATTTGTGGTTGAGACAAATGAAATCGATAAAGAATGTTGGACCAAAAGCACTGGTCATATTGATTGGGTTTGCAAGATCTACGAGAGAGTATTTTCTCTTGGCCAGGTTCCAAAATTTGCAGTCCCAGAATGCATTAGGCAAAATAGACGAATACGCAAGGTGCAAAAGTTGCAAGAACTTGAAGAAAGGCTTGTAGCATTAAGAATCCCTTTTTTGCAAATTAGAGAGCTTGGGCATAAGTACAAGAAACCACAGTTAGGATTTACAGGAGGTGTTATCAATGTTCCAGCTGACACATCGCGTGTGCAACATGCTTTCCCACGTAACATCAAAAAAACTGACACAATAGCGGTGGTAATAAAGAAACGTTTACAATACAAGAGTGCATATGTTGTTGTCCGAGTGCGTGTTCATGTTGTGATGAAGGCCTTGAAGCGTTTGTGTGACACTCAACTTTACAAAATGGAGAAAGCTATAATGAATGATGCTTGGGAGGAGAAGTTCTACCAAGAGACACTTGCATCAACAAGTGATAGTGATCTTGAAAATACTGGTAATGATGATGAAATTGAAGAGGAGCCTATAACAAAAACTCTTTTGCATGGTTTCACTGATTCCTATAGTATTTATGATCTCAATGATTATCAGATAAACATTGCTCCAGGTGAAGGTTACTTGCCATTGGGCATTTTCAAAGACAAATATTCTAAAGAAATGAGCTTCCCCGTGCTTTTCTATGGACAAAAAAGACTTGATGATATCACCTAGAACTTCACTTATCAAAGTATTTGTCAATGGGAGATTATATACAAGGACCATGACTTTGCTTATCATACAACAAATCTTTTCTACAAAGCAGTGTGCATTATTCTAAACCAGGTTCTCCATTGCATGTGGATAAGAATACGGAAAGGCCAATTAAAGGGAAGAAAATTGGTAGCAAAAGATGTGAAAAAAATTCCAATTTGGATCGAATACTAAAATCCAACATTGGCTACATGGATTTGCAAACAATTTGAACATCACCAGACTATCATCAACATTTACGGAAAAATATATATGCAATGATACATCAGTTGGGTCCACCAACTTTCTTTGTGACATTTAGTAGTGCAAAACATCGTTGGGAACCATTGGTAAAAGCATTGAGACAAATTAGAAAATTGAATACTATATCTTATGTTGACAAAATAGATGATGATGACATTGCGTGCTTGGTTAGAAATGACCCAGTAACTTGTGTTCGCTATTACAAAAATAGAATGAACGCTTTGCGCCATCTTATTTGCAATGATAAAAAATACTATGGTGAGATTACATACCACTTTTTCGTGACAGAATTTCAGAATAGAGGAAGCCAACATGATCACGGCTTGCTATGGATTAAAGATGCACCAATATATGTAAAAAATAGTAATTCTGAAATAGAGAATTTTGTGGACAAGTTCATTTCTTGTGATTCCACAATGCTTACAGAAGAATTAAAAAAAATTCATAAACATCATCACATGATGGCTTGGAGGAAACGAAGGAATGCACAATGTCGATTCAACTTCCCAATTCCACCAATGAGAAGAACAACAATCCTTGAACCAATGAAAGCAGAAAATGAAGTTATCAAAGAAGATGCAAAACGCATATTTGACACTTTTCAATCTGCTGTATATGATGACACATGCACATTTGATGGTTTCTTGGATAACTTGCAATTGAAAGAAGACTCGTACATTCATGCAATTCAGTGTAGTCTCACTAGAATAATGCTTTTGTTGCAAAGGAGACCATCAGACATTTGGACAAATAGCTTTTCTAGACATATTCAAACAATATGGGAGGCGAATACAAATTGCCAATTTGTTCTTGATGCATATGCTACAACAACATATTGTAGTTCTTACATGACAAAGATAGATAAAAAAATAACTTCGACATTTAAGCATATACAAAATGAACAACAGAGGAAAGATGAAAATGTGTGTGAAACAATTGGTAGGCTTGGAAAAGCTTTGTTGAATTTGCAACAAATGTCTGCACAACAAGCTGTTTACATTGTGCTTTCCCTGCCATTGAAAACTTCATCTAGGAAGTGTGTCTTTATAAACACTTCTCGAAAAGAACATAAGATTTAATATTAAAAAGACCGAAACAATTGCAACAAGAAACTAATGACTCAGAAGACATATTGTGTGCTTCAATAATTGATTACTATTTGCAGTGTCCAGAGTCAATTGAAGACATCTGCTTGGCAGAATTTGCTTCCAGCTATACAAAAAAGGGGAAGAAATGAAGGAAATCTACCAAAGCATGTGTCATACGAAGCGTGCGATATAGTGCGAATAGAGATGCCAAGAACTTTTACAGGGAGCAACTTATGCTATATGTACCTTATCGAACTGATGAAAGTACTTTGATGGAACAATTTGTAAATTGGAAAGATGCCTACTTAGCAATGGAAGCAACTATACATTGAAATGGACGAAAATTCACATACAAAATGGATTTAGCATGGGGGGACCTCGATGATGCCACAAGTAAACTGGAAAATCGTGAAGAACAACTATTTAATGTGCCTGTTGTTGAAGAACAAGAAAGTATGGACAAGACAAATTCACATTCTAAAGACATATGTTATGAGCAATATGACATAGCTTCTGATGTTTCTCATTTTCAAAATACAAAAAGGATACAAAGCTCAATGGATAGACCTTATCAAATTGTTAAGCAACCAAATATTTTGAATAACGTGGAATTCAATAACATGAGAAGACAATTAAACACAGAGCAAGCAATAATAGTGCGCAATATCTTGACTAAAAAAAAGAACAATCTAGATGAACCATTGCATCTTTTTGTTACTAGAGGTGCTGGAACTGGAAAACAATTTGTTGCAAGGGAAATCTTCGAATCGCTTGTTCGCTTGTACACCAACAATGAAGAATATGACCCTATGGAAATTAAAGGAATAATTGTCTCTTACACAGGCAAAGCAGCTTTCAATGTAGGGGGTGTGACTTTGCATTCTTCCTTTTTCATGCCATTCAACAAATCAGAATACATTCCTTTAAATAGTGAGAAACTTGATACTTTCACAAAGCACTATCATGGATTGCATGTACTTCTCATTGATGAAGCATCTCTTATAGGTGCAACATTCTTATATCAACTTGAAAAACGGCTACGACAAATAAAGCATACTCCTGTTTCATATTTTGGAGGCATTGACATTATTTTCGTGGGTGATCTTTATCAAGCACAACCAATCAAAGACTCTTGGATTTTTGAGCAGCCTATCATCAACAAGGAAAGAGTGCCATACCATTTTTGGCAAGAAAAAATCAAATGCTATGAGTTACACAGAACAATGCATCAAACAGATACAACCTTTGTTGCAATCTTGAACAAAATGAGAACAAACGAACAATCTCATGAAGACATAGAATATATCAACTCTCAGTGTTGGTGAGATCCACCACTAGATCCTTTACTTCCGTATCTGTTCTACAAGAATACATAGGTTCAATTTCATAATGAAAAAATGCTCGAACTGGTGCATGAAGAGCTCATAACTCTTGAAGCCATTGATCAACATGAAAACGATCAAATGGGATTTATGCATTATGAAAAAACTATGACTTTGCCTATGAAAATATTGATCAAGCGAAATGTGTTAGTTGAGTTCTATGCTGGAAACTATAACATAGAAGATGGGCTTGTAAATGGTGCAGATGGTATACTAAAGGCATATACACAAAAATCAAATGAACTAGATGTAGTTTGGATAGAATTTGCAAATCGAAACATTGGGGGTTTGCCAAAGGAGAAAATTTCATGAACTTTATTCCGAGGACATTTCAACAAATTGGACACCAATATTGCATGTTGCAAAACCACTGCCAAATAGAAAAAGACAATCTAGACTAATTGTCAGAAAGCAATTTCCAATACAAATGGCATGTGCTAGAACAATACGTAGAGCTCAGGGTCTTACATTCGATAGACTTGCATTTGACCCAACTGGAATAGAAACACATGGGCTAGTATACAGAGCACTATCATGTGTGAAAACAATTGATTCACTGTTTCTTGTCAACAAACTAGAGCAAAAGAATTTATGTGTTACAAAGAAAGTGACAAATGAGATGACACGCTTATTGAGTAGTGCCACATGGAAACTAGATCATTTTGACTGGTTCCCATCAAGTGCAGCTACATTGTCAATTGCAACTTTGAACACACATAGCTTGCATGCACATGTTTATGACATCTTGCAAGATGAAGATCTCATGAGAAATATGGTGATTTTCTTTCAAGAAACACGAACAAATACTCCACCAACAGATAATGGATTTGCTCATTTCCATCTCAACTCTGCATACTTTGTCCATGGTGTCCTATCATGCATACAAAAGGAAATTGATGTCATAAGCACTAAATCATTTGGCAACCACAAAGTGGAAGTTGTCATGTCAGATTTACATGCTCTTCAACCAATTTGTCTAATCAATGTATATGCTGCTCCATTTGCATGTGTTTCAAAAGTCATTGAGACGATTGTATTAGCAAAGAGTCAATCTGTACATAAGGAATGTGTTATTATAATCATCAGTGATTTCAACATTGACATTAATGTGAACAACCATAGAAGCAGACAACTGTTGGAGTGCATGCAATTAGAAGAGCTACACGAGATAACACATTGCCACAAACCAAAGACAAAACTTGTTATTGACCATATTTGGACAAATTTTCCTTCTATGCATTGTAGCATAAGTACACTCGATGCATATTGGACTGATCATGATGCAGTCTATGCACTTTTACAATTTTGCTAGGGATTTGTTTAATATGCATATATCTGTTTGTTGACATCTTGCTATGCTTGGAAGTTGCAAATTCAAGGTTCCAAAATATAGTTCGATTGCATAGTGTCAGTTTATGCAGCCAAGTAGCCAAGTAACAGTTTAAGCTCTTGATTTTGTATAGCATGAGAGATGAATTGACTTTTGAGACACTTATTTCCCATGTAAGGTGAATGTTAATGAAATATCTTTTGTTTGGTTGGGCTCTACTTCAACATTTAAGACTAGCTTTTAACTCACATGCTATTGTTTTTTGCCTTGATTGACCAAGGAACATATTTGAATTTTTTTTATCAAATAAGTTGATGCTTGTTTAAAAGTAGAAATAAATATTAATTTCACATTAGCAACTCATAATATTCCTTCATATCTAGATTCTTCTAAACAATTAAAACTTTTTTGCAACAATAGACATGAAAAATTCATAGGGAAAGCTTTGCAAAATTGGAAACAGGGTAAAATGTATTTTGTAGCTTTCCAAAGATAACAAGATAGAGTTGTATTAAATACAAATTGCTCAATTATTCATAGTACTATATAAGAAAAAATATGAAAATGAGTAAATATATAGACATACAATTAAAAATATTATAGAAAATAATGATATTGATAAAAATATACAAAGCAATTTCTATGGAATACAAAATATACAAGATACTACCTCTTTTAATTGATACATAATACATTTGAGAATCTGATTAGCATTTTCCAAATGGAGCTATGCAAATATTTTATCATTGCTGGAATCCAACTTTTAAACTAGTGACTTATATTGTCAATGCTATTGTGCAAATGCTATATCTGCTTGAAAACATACTTTTACTGTTTTGTTGCAAAGGGTAGCTTATATAGATTTTTTTCCAGTTTTAGTAATCATTGCTACAATGTCTCGCAGATGGACTTGATTTTAGATGAGATGCAAGAATCAAAGGAAATTTTGCCTTTGAGTGATGCTACTAATGCTGACAATGAAACTCAACAAACAGAGTGCTGTGCTTCTGCCCAAAAACGATTAGCTTTAATCAATTTTTTTGTTGAACATTTTTAAATGTTGTCATTCATATTTGAGAATGCTTTTGCCATTTTTATATATGCTCTCTTAACAAAATCCTTCTTGCTTAAAACCAATAGTGTAAATTCTGTTTTTGCTGTTGCTAAAGATGCTAGCTTACATCTGGACAGTGAAAATACACCTCAACAAATAAGGTATTGTGCTTTTATGTAACAATGTTAACTTCAATAAACTGTTCCATTATTTTTTTTTAACATTTTTATGCATATTTCAGATTGCTTTTGTCATTCAGCATATAGATATGTTATAATTAGATTCTTTATTGACTTGAAACCAATAGTGCACAATCTATTCCAACATCTACTGGACATGCTGGATTGCATGAAGAAAGCCAGAATACACCTCAACAAACAGAGTATTATGCTTTTTCCCAAAAAAGACTAGCTTGAGCCAATTGTTCTCACAAACGTTTTTAAACATTCTGATTTTTCTATATGCTGTGTCAACAAAATTTCTTTTTGCACATGGGATGAATAGTGCACATTCTGTTTATGCCAAAGATGTTAAGTTGCATGTTGATAGTCAAAATAGAGACAAGTGGCACTACTTATGTTTTCAATACAATCATATTTCAGACTGCTTTTTCCATTTTCTATATGCCTTGTTTAACCAAATTCTTGTTGCTTGCAACCAACAGTGCAAATTCTGCTTTTGCTAATGCTGAAGCTATTGATTTACATGCAAACAGTGAAAATACAACTCAACAAATTCGGTAGTGTGATTTCTCCAGAAAGATTGAGTTGAATCAACTGTTCTATTGACTTTAGTTAAACATTCTATGAACATTTCACAGTGCTTTTGTCATCCATTATATATAATATATATGTTATATTCAGACTCTTTTTTGACTTCAAATCAATAGTGCAAAATCTGTAATAACATCTGGTGAAGATGTTGCATTGCATGAAGAAATCCATAATACACCTGTTGGCACCCATAAATTTTTGCCCAAAATACTAATCCTAAGACTATTCCCACAGGTAAGCTCTGTGAAAAGAAGGTTAAAACCCCTCCCTATTCAGGTCCACATTGCTAAGGCCAAGAAAATATCTAAGTCAGAGGGGAAAATGATGAGAAAGTTGAAGGGTTTGAACACTTTGAGCCTAAGGAAGTAGCCCGAATAATAAAAATAGGTGAAAATGATGATAACCTATAGTCCGATGAGAAATAAAGTATAAGATAAAGAGCGGACATTTTCCAACCGTTGATCCAAGGTGCGAAAGAGATCCACGGTCCATAGATCATCCTCGCATCGCGAAGTTGCGTGAAAGAAACCCAAGAGAGTGGTCGCGAGAGGCATACCACCTGGACAGATGGCAGCCAAAGGAGCTCTCGCAGGAGTGCTTCGGCGGTAAACAAAACCGCCAAAGGGCTTGCGATACCACCACAGTGGAGCAATAAGAAAGAAGATCAATGGTGCGGATTGCATAGTCAGGAATATGACAGTGTAGAAGACATAAGGTCACATCAGCGCAAAGATCAAAACATATCAATGACCTGCAACAAAATAAGTCAGATCTACGGTTGGCGGATGTTAGTAGGCTCCACTTACGAAGGTACTGGAAGTCAGACACCTGGGTGACTCCCCGCTGTAGATATGTCAGAAGCAAGATCAACGATCCCCAACGGTTCTCGCAAGGTAAAAGAGCGCTCCATATAAGCAGGGAGGGTGGTTGCGAGATTGTATAACATCTGCCATGTGTCACCTTCTGAACACCTCGCGAGGAGGGATAAGTGGTAATCCAAAACCAAAGGTCGGGTCGCGATACCGTCGTTGGATATGATAGACGACTGGGATTCAAGGCCAATAAAAGATCCTACGGTTGAGATGAAGAAAGGTCAAATAAAAAAGGTTTAAATAAAGGCTCTAATCAATGGAGCGGGGACAACACCCGACAGATCGACGGATAAAATAAAGGGACAGCTGGCAAAAGTGGGTAGAAGTTATCCGAAAAGGGTTTTATATATATAGCACGGCATGAGAAGAATAAACATTTCATTCTTGGACCTGTCGGAGTTGGAAGCTTCTGGAAAGCATAGAAGCTGAAGAGGACGACAGGGAAAAAGGTCGCTCTCAAGCTTTTCCTGTGACAGGTAGGGTCCCAAACTTCTCCGTTTTCAACGTACAGTGTGTTTTCTAGCTATAAAATGACAGAAGAACAGGCTTCTGCTAGCCCTAAAGTTCGAGTAACCCTAGAAGACAAAGATTGTGACATTTTCGACCCAAGCCTTCGGCTCCCCATACCAAAGATTAAAGGAATGCTAAGAGCTCTGCTAGAGCAAGGGGTAGATGTCCATAGGGTCCATCAGTCCTTTCTCATTTTCTTTTGTCTAGAACAGATTATGTCGTTCCCTGAGCTCGTGTCGTGGTGTTCAATAAATTACTTAGAACCCCAACAAGTAATAATGAACTCTAAGAAGTCTAAAATCATTTGTAGTGTCGACCCTGCCTTTATCTAGAACACCTTGACCATTCCCAGAATATCTGTGGTTGTCTTGTTTCGTCAAAGTCCGTCCGAGGGTCACCGGACCTCTGTAATTCCCCATCACGGACCCGACCTGGAAAATAAGAATAGTTCCCACAACATGGCAAAGGTTCAAAGTAGCGGCTGGTCTATCTGAAAGCACAGGGGGGCTGAAATCAAACCCCAACATGGAGGAGTTTCTGACCAAAGGTATCCTCTCATTGGCATTTTCTTCCTCGGATACTAATGGCTTCCGACCGAATTTCTGGATAAAAGGAAAGGGTTGAGACATGTAAAGGAAGAAGACATCGGTCCCAGCCTTATTAAGATGAAGGCGGGATTTTGCAGAGGGTTGTAGGCATCCTAAAGGTGTTGGATGCTTATGACTGAGAAGCTAGCATGAAAGTGGAAGCCCGAGAAAAGTCTGAAAAGAAGGTAAAAAAGGTGAAGAAGGTCCCTCGTATGGATTAAATGTTGGCTTGAAAGGTGGTGAAAGTAAGATGACCCACGTTTTCAGAAGCGTGCGGAAAAAACTTGAGATTAAGTATTGTCACACGCGGGATGCCAGAGAGAAGGACCTGCAAAAGCCGAGTAAAATCCCAGAAGATTACCGATATGATGGCAGGCACTTTTTACATCATCATTGGCTATGCCGCCTATCTGGGACAATGTCACGAAGCATGCGGAAGGTTAGTTCAGACCTTAGAGCACTTCAGTTACCCGATTGTAGATATCATGAAAAATCAAAACCATTCATAGCCGCCGTCATCATCACAATAGTTATGGATAATATTTTTGCGTCTTTTATCTACTATTGGCATAACAGAAAGATGGTGTACCTAGCAGTCCGACCACTCCCCCTGTTACTATTTGGCTCATGGAGAAAGCATGGAAAAGCGAAGCGATATTCATGCCAAAGCAAATATGGGACAAGATAGAGGAAAATTCTACCCTTACTCCTATTTTGGTAATTGACCTCGTAGAGCCCAGTTCTTCCAGTAGAGATGAGAAGCTTGATGAAGGACCAGTATCCAAAGGAAATCGGAAAAGAACGAAGAAGGAGAAACGCAAAGGCAAATAGAGCAGTCAACCAGATGTAGAAATAGTTCACGATCTAGTACTCTCTACTAAGGGAACAACACCTGTCTTGCCAGGTAATGCACCACAAGCTGACAGCTCATTGAAAGTAGAAGATTTCTTCGACTCGCAAGGCCGTTTGCGAATCCAGGGTTGAGATAGTCCTTCATCTATAATATTCCGTTCATGGTCTTAATTTCCTGTTAAAGGCAGGACACATATGTAATATTTCCTAAATTTTAGGTTAAAGGAAGAGGAGAGGTTAATCAGGAAAGAAAGCGGTTAAGCTTGTTTTGTTATATTTTCTGTTTTGTGATAGTGACATCTGAACTATGATGAGGTGTCTCTATATTGTAACTAATTTCTGTTTCAAAATAGGTCGAGTAGGAGACTCTGGGCCTCTATAAGTTCCATGTAATTTCAAATGGAAAGGGGTGGAGAACTTTTTGGAGCTTTGCATATTTTGTCTACTGTTGTTATTCTGAGATATTTCTTGACTAAAGTTGTCAAAAGCTTTCGTATGTTTTACAGAGATTCCTGTGTAATTGGTCTAGTAGTCTGTTTCTCCTTTTCCCATGTGATATGTGTTTCTTTTCATTGTCAATCCGTATTGTTTACTTTCCTTCGTACTTGGTTCAGTGTAGTATCTGAATGAGATTCATAGAGATTATGCCTTGTTCATTTCTTACCGAGTACTTCACAAAAATATTTCTACTAAAGTTGGTATAGGATTCATCTGTGTATGACTTATATCAATGGACTGTGCATCTTTCTTCTTTTTCGCCAATTAAATCACTTTGACTACTAGCTAGTTGCTACCTTGCCTCTGTGTAAATGTATCTGCTAAGCATTTGATGATGATGTTTATGTTATACTTAATTTGAGTCCATTGCCCAATATAAATCCCTGTTGTTCTCCAACCAATGGTTCATAGAAGTTAATTTTTCCCTACAGAAAACTGACCTTCTGCATATGCTTAAATAGAAGATCTTGAGGAATGAATGCTGGTGTCCTTTTTCATGATTGACGACCTTGAATATTTCCAGTGTTTCATTAGTTTATTGAGAGAGCCATCTCAGGCTGTATTCGGTCAGTAATAATAGTCCAAAGATTAGCTAGTGGTTACCCCGAAACCCCTTTCCTACAACCCGAGGGTCGATTTTGGTGTTAACAAATTGGCGCCGTTGCCGAGGAGCGCAAGTTTTCTTGTTTTCCTTGCAAGAACGAAAAAGATTCGAAGAAAAGAGAGATCCCTGTGGGAAAACATAGATTTCCATATCTTTAGGGGTTGTACAATTTTCGCCCTGGCGACTTCACTCATAAAGATTCATATTCAAGAAAGCGCTCCACTGGGGAAGACCTCCGAAGCTGAATCCTAATTCTGAAGAAGATCTCGACAAGGCATCCTGGCCTCAAGAAAGATCCACACCAGAGGTAACCCTATTCCTGAAACTCTGTTAATTGTTGATAATCTAGAAATTATGCTTAGACGGAAAGCTGAAAAAGATAAAGTTAGCACTCCAAACAGTGAAAACTTTGTGTCCAAAGCAGAATCCCCTGTTTTCCAAGAATTAGATATATAGATCGACATTGGGGAACCTTTACCAAGATCAAGATCCGAATCTTATCTAAGCTTAGGTGAAGGAAGCCAAAACAATACTAAATATTACTTGTTAGATCCTATCTGGCGTGATTTACTAGATACTATCAAAGCTAAGAAAGATAAACCCTGTTCCCAAAATATCCCACCCCTTTCACAAAATCCGCTTGTAATCATGGTTTCCAGATTTGAACCTTTAGCCCTGCCAGTTGTTTTACATGACCTACCTCAAAACTATGCACAAAGGATCGTCTCCTATGATGGAGAGGGAGATTTTTTCGCCAGACAACATGTAGACAGATTTGAAGATTTTATTGATCTGGAGGAAGTGGATCATGATGATGCAAAGATGAGGTTATTTGCCCAAAGTTTGTTTGGAGAACCTAAGAAATGGTATAGGTTACTAACAAATGCCTCCATAAATGACTTTGCAGATTTCAAGACCTTATTCTTAGAAAGATGGGAAATGATAGGGAGTCCTGCCCTAGTCTTGTCCCGGTACAATCACATCAAGAAAGGAGGTTTTGAGTCTGTGCACGAATTTTCTGCTAGGTTTATGAGGGCGTATAATTCTATTCCAGATGACCTAAGGCCCTCGGTGGGTGCTACGAAAGTCCATTTCGCAGATGCCTTTGATGGAGATTTCTCATGCACGTTAAGAGAAATAAAGTCTGTCTCCCTGCCTGTTTTGTTAAAGGATGCCCTAGAAGTGGAGGCGAACATGATGGCCTCGGGGAAAATAAAGGGTAAAACAAAGGCTGAGAGGAAGAACCAGGAGACGCAAATATCTACCTCATCTGCTTCTAACGATGCTAAATTTGATACCATGATGAAAACCATGAAAAAATTGATGGATAGGTTGACCGTAGATACCAATCCTCCTCCTTGAGAAAACCCTGAAAACCAGATCCGAAATCCAAACTTTAGGAGACCACCGCCCCCTGTAAGAAATCAAAGAAATGATGAAGAATAGTTGATGCACCCTCCTTTTGCTAAAAATATGGTAGACAATGAAATAGTTGAAGAGCCCACCAAAGCCCAGATTCATTTTGTTGATTCCCTAGACCATGAAATATACCTGACTGAAAGGGAGCATGACTTCTTCAACAAAGGAAGTACTAGTAGCAAACCTGAGTCAGAATCCAAACAATACCTAATGGGTTATCAAAATGCTGTGGATGATCTTCAAAGAAAGCTAAAATTGAGAAGTAGAGAAGTTGTCATGAGTAAAGGAAAGCTTCCTTTGAACCAACCTCCAATCATCCAACAAGTTGAAAAGGAACCAAAAGAGAAACAAAAAAAAGCTATTGTAGACAAAGGACCCGAAAATAAAGAAGAAGAGGGTCAACCTTCAAAAGAGGTTAAACCGCAGAAATCACAGAGGTAATCAAACCTGCCTCCACTTTTAGCCTCATAGCTTAACTGTCGAAAGTAAAAATCTCCATCCCTCTTAACGAGTTACTGAAAAATAATGAATATAGGGAAGAGATAACGAAGATGGTTAAAGGGAAAAATGAACACCAGCATGATATTCTAGAGTTGTCTAATGATGCTCCTACAATAATATTTGGATCTAAGTTGGAAGAACCAGGCGATGAAGAAGTCCCTCCTTTCTACTTAAGCTTGAATGTCCATGATCAGATCTTGCACAATTCTTTAATAGACTCTGGGGCATCCCATAACCTAATGTCAAAATTTGTGCTGAAAGAGCTAGGATTAGAAGTGACAAGACCATACCAAGATCTTTACTCCTTTGATTCTAGAAAGGTACCATGTTTGGGACTGATTAAGAATATGGTAGTAACTCTAACCCAACTCCCTGCGAAAAGTATCATGATGGATGTGGTGGTGGCTGATGTGCCTCCAAAGTTTGGGATTCTTTTGTCAAGATCGTGGGTTTCAAAGTTGAAGGGAACTATGCAAATGGACTTGTCTTATGCTACGATTCCCGTGTTTGGAGCAAATAGGAGATTGTACAAAGAAAGCAGGATGGAATATGTCGTCAGCAACAAAAGCAAACCTGAGAATCACCCTATCTATGTTGTTGATACAAACATGGGCTGCTCCATATTTGTTGTTGATGGCCCTCGTTGTGATCCTAATCCTCCCTCTTATAGGGAAGTTGATGAAGATAAGGAATTTGCAACCAGGTATGAAGCTTCTGAAAGAGAGAAAAATGAAGAAGGCTGGTGGAAGATGTATTTTGATGGTTCTGTAAGCAAAAATGGCACTGGAGCAGGGGTTTGGATCATCCCTCCCAACCAGGAGTCTAGGGCACTTTCACACAAGCTAACCTTTGAGTGCACTAATAATGTGGCTGAATGCGAAGCATTGCTGTTGGGATTGCAGGCTTTAAAGGACTTGGGAGCTAAGAAGATAGAAGTGTTTGGAGACTCTGAGTTGGTAGTAAACCAGATAAATGATAGTTACCAAGCTAAACACCCGAGAATGAGGGCATATAGAAATGAAACTTGGGATTTCTTTGGAAATTTTTTCACAGAACACAAGATTAGAGTAATACCCAGACATGAAAATGATGTAGCGGATTCTTTGGCGACTACTGCTAGAGGATTTAAGACTCTGATTTTCTCTCAGGCTAAGTATGAGGTCGAGATAATAAACAGACCTTCTATTCTTGACAATTCTAAGTATTGGCAGGTGTTTGAAGACGAATTACAGCTCATGATATTTTTAGAACTCTCTAATGAGTTTGCAAATGTGCATATTGATACTGAAAATGAGAACCTGGAAAACTTTGTGGAAGGAGAAAATGCTGAAGAAGAAGCCAAAGAACAAAGGTGGAAAAACATGATAGATGGTAAGGATATTATTCAATTGAAGAATAATTACATTCCTAAAGGTCTGATACCCCTGGAAAAGCTCTTTGATCAAGATGATGTTGCCAAAAATCCAAAATTCGAGCCTGCCAAGAGTCAGTAGAAGACCAAAACTTGGGTACAGAAAAAGATCCTCGAATGGTAAAGTTGTCTAAAAGACTACAGGATGACAAAAAGAAACGCTATGTATAATTGATGAAAAGACACACTGATGCTTTCGCCTGGACCTATGAAGACTTGAAATAATATGACACATCAATCATACAACATACTATTCCGCTCAAGCCAGGTGAGAAACCTTTTAAGCAAAAATTAAGAAGAATAAATCCTAAGCTAACAGATATCATAGAGAAAGAAGTCAAACAGCTTTTCAATGCAAAGATAATTGTTACCTTAAGGTTCTCACAATGGATAGCAAATCTGGTCCCAGTCAGAAACAAAAGTGGAGAGATCAAAATCTGTATTGATTTCAGGAACCTGAACAGAGCATCAATGAAAGACAATTATCCTTTGCCTAAAATGGAGCACATTTTGCAACAAGTGGTAGGAGATGAAAGAATTTCCACCATGGATGGTTTCTCAGGGTATAGTTAGATTAAAGTACGACCAGAAGACCAGGAAAAAACTGCTTTCACAACTCCTTGGGGGACTTTCATGTACGCTAAGATGCCATTTGGTTTGATGAACGCTGGAGCCACTTTCCAAAGAGCTATGGATATTGCCTTTGCTGAAGAAAAGGACAGATTTGTAGTGGTATACATGGATGATATAATAGTTTTTTCAAAATCAAATGAAGAACATCTCAAGCATTTGGAAAGAGTTTTCATAAAATGCAGGAAATATGGCATTTCTTTGAATCCCAAAAAATCCTTTTTCGCCTTGGATGAAGCTAAGATTTTAGGACATATCATCACCAAAGAAGGGATAAAAATTGATCCTAAAAGGGTTAGTGCTATTCAGAAAGTAGGAGAGCCTAGAAGCAAAAAAGAAATACAATCTTTCATAGGCCAAGTGGGTTTCTTAAGAAGATTTATACCAATTTTTTTCTGAAATAATGAGGAGCATTACAAATATGTTAAGGAAAGAGAACCAAATAAAATGGACCGAAGAAGCCAGAGACTCTTTCAAAGGGATCAAAACAGCTATCATCGAAGCTCCAGTGTTGGCTAGCCCCAACTTTACTAAATATTTCCTAGTTTTCTCATATGCATCTGAACATACAATAGCTGGGGTGCTGTTGCAAAAAAATGATCAAAATGCTGAGCAACCTATTGCTTTTTTCAGCAGAGTCTTGAGAGACGGGGAACTGAAATACGATATCATGGAGAAACAGGCTTATTCTCTCATAAAGTCTCTGAAAGATTTCAGGGTTTATATCATACACTCACACATCATTGCCTATGTTCCAAATAGTGCTATAAAATGTATTTTAACCCAGTCTGACCCTGAAGGCAGAAGGGCCAAGTGGATTGCAGTGTTATTGGAATATGATTTGGAGATAAAACCCACTAAGCTGGTGAAAGTCCAGGGGTTAGCAAAATTAATGACCGAAGGAAATTGTGACTCCTTGCAGCTAAATTTTCTGGAGAATCAACCAAACCAGCTAAATGCACACATACAGGTGAAACCTGAATTTTATGAATCTCCTTGGTATATTGACATTGTTTTTGTACTACAGAATTTACAGGCACCTACAGGGTTAAGTAAGAGCAGGGCCAGGTCTGTAAAACTAAAAGCTGCCAAATACTGTATCATGAACCAATACCTGTATTGGAAAGACCTTGGAGGGATGCTGCTAAACTGCTTAATTGAAGAGGAGGCTAGACACATAAAGGAAGAATTCCACAAAGGGGACTGTGGGGGACATCACTCCTGGAAAGCAACAGTAAATAAAATCCTGAGAGCAGGGTTCTACTGGCCCACTATGTTTTCCAATGTTTACAAAGAGACTGTGGTTTGTCACCAATGTCAAATTTTTGACGGAAAAAGAAAGGTTGTTTCCATCCCTCTACATCCTATTATAGTTGAAGCACCTTTTCAACAGTGGGGTTTAGATTTCATTGGAGAAATAAACCCAAACTCCTCTGGGCAACACAGATGGATCTTGATGGCTACTGATTATTTTACTAAATGGATAGAAGCCATACCTACCAGGCGAGCGACTGAAGGAGTAATCATGGATTTTCTGGACGATAACATCCTGTCCAGGTTCGGATGCCCCAAAAGAATTGTGACTGATAATGCTCCAGCTTTCTGTTCCAAAAAGCTGATTAATTTCTGCCATAAATACCATATCAGCCTAAATCATTCCACGGCTTATTACTCCCAAGGAAACGGGTTAGCCAAGTCTTCAAACAAAAGCCTGGTAAGAATCATAAAATTTTTTTTAGAAGATAACAAAAAGTCTTGGCACACAAAGCTAAAGTATGCTCTGTGGGCCGATAGAATCAGCACGAAAAAGGCCATCGGGATGTCGTCATTTCAGTTGGTGTATGGAGCTGAGGTAATTTTTCCAGCATCCCTAGGGTTACCTGTCATGAGGTTATTACAGGGGATAGAAGAAGAACCAAATCCCATGCAAAGAAGAGTAAATTAGATAGTCGAGCTGGATGAGCTAAGAAACAGGGCATATGACAAAGTAGAAAGCCATCAAGAGAAGATGAAGGTAGGTTTCGACAAAAAGGCCAAGGAAGATTGTTTTCAGGTTAATGACCTGGTTCTGAAGTGGAACGCCCCTAAAGAAGAAAAACACGGAAATTTTGACCATATGTGGATGGGGCCGTATATTATTGCAGCAGTCCGAGGGGTAAATTCTTTTGTCTTGGAACATCAAGACGGTGGTCGGGAGGTCCGGTCAATGGGAGATTCTTAAAACACTACTTGTCCTAAGGGAAGCAGGTATTCTGTGTACCATAGTCTCTGTAAATATTTTTCATTTGTTTTTTGCAGTTGTTTTAGAAATCCCTGACGACCGACCTGAAATACTTGAAACCCTAAAGAAAAGAAGATAAGGTCTAGAAGGTTAGCCATGGTTCCTTTTCTTTTTGTGTGTGAAGTAGCCTAGATATACGACAGATATAGTTGCAATTCTAAGAATTCAGAGGAGGTCATTGACCCCGAATTTTTAACCGCCCAATGGATTACGCACTTAGTCTACAGTGTTCTTTGCTACCTCGCAGGGAGGATAGCATCCCCGGTTGGAGCCAGTTGTTGGCACCCATAAATTTTTGCCCAAAATACTAATCCTAAGACTATTCCCATGGGTAAGCTCTATGAAAAGCAAGTTAAAACCCCTCCCTATTATGGTCCAGGTTGCTAAGGCCAAGAAAATATCTAAGTAAGAGGGGAAAATGATGAGAAAGTTGAAGGGTTCGAACACTTTGAGCCTAAGGAGGTAGCCCGAATAATAAAAATAGGTGAAAATGCTGATAACCTATAGTCCGATGAGAAATAAAGTATAAGATAAAGAGCGAGCATTTTCCAACTATTGATCCAAGGCGCGAAAGAGATCCACGGTCCATAGATCATCCTTGCATCGCGAAGTTGCACGAAAGAAACCCAAGAGAGTGGTCGCGAGAGGCATACCGCCTGGACAGATGGTAGCCAAAGAAGCCCTCGTAGGAGTGCTTCGGTGGTAAACAAAAGCTGCCAAAGGGCTTGCGATACCACCACAGTGGAGCAATAAGAAATAAGATCAATGGTGCGGATTGCATAGTCAGGAATATGACGGCGTAGAAGACATAAGGTCACATCAGCGCAAAGATCAGAACAGATCAACGACCCGCAACAAAATAAGTCAGATCTACGGTTGGCGGATGTTAGTAGGATCCACCTACGAAGGTACTAGAAGTCAGACACCTGGGTGACTCCCCGCCGTAGATATGTCAGAAGCAAGATCCATGATCCCCAGCGATTCTCGTGAGGTAAAAGAGCACTCCATATAAGGAGGGAGGGTGGTTGCGAGATTGTATACCATCTGCCATGTGTCACCTTCTGAACACCTCACGAGGAGGGATAAGTGGTAATCCAAAACCAAAGGTCGGGTCGCGATACCGTTGTTGGATATGATAGACAACTGGGATTCAAGGCCAATAAAATATCCTATGGTTGAGATGAAGAAAGGTCAAATAAAAAAGGGTTAAATAAAGGCTCTAATCAATGGAGCGGGGACAACACCCGACAGATCGACGGATAAGAGAAAGGGACAGCTAGAAAAAGTGGGTAGAAGTTATCTGAAAAGGGTTTTACATATATAGCATGGCATGAGAAGAATAAACATTTCGTTCTTGGACCTGTCGGAGTTGGAAGCTTCTGGAAAGCGCAGAAGCCGAAGAGGACGACAGGGAAAAAGGTCGCTCTCAAGCTTTTCCTGTGACAGGTAGGGTCCCAAACTTCTCCATTTTCAACGTACAGTGTGTTTTCTAGCTATAAAATGACAGAAGAACAAGCTTCTACTAGCCCTAAAGTTTGAGTAACCCTAGAAGACAAAGATTGTGACGTTTTCGACCCAAGCCTTCGGCTCCCCATACCAGAGATTAAAGGAAGGCTAAGAGCTCTGCTCGAGCAAGGGGTAGATGTCCATAGGGTCCATCTGTCCTTTTTCATTTTCTTTTGTCTAGAACAGATTATGTCGTTCCCTGAGCTCATGTCGTGGTGTTCAATAAATTACTCAGAACCCCAACGAGTAATAATGAACTCTAAGAAGTCTAAAATCGTCTGTAGTGTCGACCCTGCCTTTATCCAGAACACCCTGACCATTCCCAGAATATCTGTGGTTGTCTTGTTTCATCAAAGTCCGTCCGAGGGTCGCTGGACCTCTGTAATTCCCCGTCACAGACCCGACCTGGAAAATAAGAATAGTTCCCACAACATGGAAAAGGTTCAAAGTAGCGGCTGGTCTGTCCGAAAGCACAACGAGGCCGAAATCAAACCCCAACATGGAGGAGTTTCTGACCAAAGGTATCCTCTCACTGGCATTTTCTTCCTCGGATACTAATGTCTTCTAGCTGAATTTCCGGATAAAAGGAAAGGGTTGAGACATGTAAAGGAAGAAGACATCGGTCCCGGCCTTATTAAGATGAAGGTGGGATTTTGCAGAGGGTTGTAGGCATCCTAAAGGTGCTGGATGTTTATGACTAAGAAGCTAGCATGAGGGTGGAAGCCCGAGAAAAGTATGAAAAGAAGGTAAAAAAGGTGAAGAAGGTCCCTCGTATGGATTAAAAGTTGGCTTGAAAGGTGGTGAAAGTAAGATGACCCACGTTTTCAGAAGCGTGCGGAAAAAACTTGAGATTAAGTATTGTCACACGCGGGATGTCAGAGAGAAGGACCTGCAAAATCCGAGTAAAATTCCAGAAGATTACCGGTATGATGGAAGGCACTTTTTACATCATCATTGGCTATGCCGCCTATCTGGGACAACATCACGAAGCATGCGGAAGGTCAGTTCAGACCTTAGAGCACTTTAGTTACCCGATTGTAGATATCATGAAAAATCAAAACCATTCGTAGCCGTCGTCATCATCACAACAGTTATGGATAAGATTTTCGCATCTTTTATCTACTATTGGCATAACAGAAAGATGGTGTGCGAAGCAGTCCGACCACCCCCCTGTTACTATTTGGCTCATGGAGAAAGCGTGGAAAAGTGAAGTGATATTCATGCCAAAGCAAATATGGGACGAGATAGAGGAAAATTCTACCCTTACTCCTATTTCGGTATTGACCTCGTAGAACCCAGTTCTTCCAGCAGAGATGAGAAGCTTGATGAAGGACCAGTATCCAAAGGCAATCGGCAAAGAACGAAGAAGGAGAACCAAAAATCCAAATAGAGCAGTCAACCAGATGCAGAAATAGTTCACGATCTGCTACTCTCTACTAAGGGAACAACACCTGTCTTGCGAGTTAATGCACCACAAGCTGACAGCTCATTAAAAGTAGAAGATTTCTTTGACTCGCAAGGCTGTTTGCGAATCCAGGGTTGAGATAGTCCTTCGTCTATAATATTCCGTTCATGGTCTTAATTGCCTGTTAAAGGCAGGACACATATGTAATATTTCCTAAATTTTAGGTTAAAGGAAGAGGAGAGGTTAATCAGGAAAGAAAGCGGTTAAGCTTGTTTTGTTATATTTTCTGTTTTGTGATAGTGACATCTGAACTATGATGAGGTGTCTCTATATTGTAACTAATTTCTATTTCAAAATAGGCCGAGTAGGAGACTTTGGGCCTTTATAAGTTCCATGTAATTTCAAATGGAAAAGGGTGGAGAACTTTTTGGAGCTTTGCATATTTTGTCTACTGTTGTTATTCTGAGATATTTCTTGACTAAAGTTGTCAAAATCTTTCATATGTTTTACAGGGATTCTTGTGTAATTGGTCTAGTAGTCTGTTTCTCCTTTTCCCATGTGATATGTGTTTCTTTTCATTGTCAATCCATATTGTTTACTTTCCTTCGTACTCGGTTCAGTGTAGTATCTAAATGAGATTCATAGAGATTATGCCTTGTTCATTTCTTATTGAGTACTTCACAAAAATATTTCTACTAAAGTTGGTATCTGTGTATGCCTTAAATCAATGGACTGTGCATCTTTCTTCTTTTTCGCCAATTAAATCACTTTGACTACTAGCTGGTTGCTACCTTGCCTCTGTGTAAATGTATATGCTAAGCATTTGATGATGATGTTTATGTTATACTTAATTTGACTCCATTGCCCAATATAAATCCCTACTGTTCTCCAACCAATGGTTCATAGAAGTTAATTTTTCCCTACAGAAAACTGACCTTCTACATATGTTTAAATAGAACTTCTTGAGGAATGAATGGTGGTGTCCTTTTTCATGATTGGCGAACTTGATTATTTCCAGTATTTCATTGGTTTATTAAGAGATCCCTCTCAGACTGTATTCGGTCAGTAATAACAGTCGAAAGATTGGTTAGTGGTTACCCCGAAACCTCCTTCCTGCAACCTGAGGGTCGATTTGGGTGTTAACAACACCTAAACACACAAAAGTACTATGTTTATGTGCAAAAAGACTAGCCTAAGCCAACTTTTCTCGTGAAATTTTTAAACATTTTGATTTTTCTATTTGGCATGTTAAAAAACTTATTTTTTTCCATAAAATGAACAGTGAATATCCTAGTTCTGTCTCTGCTGAAGATGTTGAGTTGCATGCTAACAGTCAAAATAGGGAGAAGCGGTACTGTTCTTTTTAATATAACTATTTGAAACATACTTGGAGATGTCAATAATGCAATGTCTTCTTGGCAGCCCATGTCTTCTAGTTTTCTTATTTCTTTTACAATTGACCTTCGCAGTCTTAAGCCTACTGCACAACCACCATGTTCAGTAATTGACTTCTCACAACAAAGTTACACAAACGTGTTTGACGGTGACATCTTGTCTGTGTACGGGCCAGGCTGCAACAAGGATCCACATTCGCCCTGTAAGGCACAATTGATACAACATGATTTGGTTGATAGAGATGGTCAACTAACCATCACCATGAATATTGGTAACAATATCATACCACTGTATCAGTCTCAGTTTCAAGTTGGCTCAAGTGTTCGAATAATAGACTTTCTGCTCAAGCGAAAGACAACATATGAGAGAGGAGACTCATAATACTGTTTGTAAATCACTCCAAATAGCAGTGTTGAGACCATACCTATAGTTCGCAAAGAAAGAAGATTAGCACCAAATGTCAAGATATAGGGCTTGGTAGAATAAAAAATGCTTATTCTGTTGGCAGTGTTGCTGCAATTGTCACAAGATGTGAAGAGATTAGAAACCAATTCCTCTTATACATAAAGGATGGAGAAGTAATGGACAACATTGCAATAGTAAGCACTGTCTGTTTTGCATGCCTGTGTTGTTCTTTCATTGTTTTGAAAGAGCTCAGTACCTGATACATAGTGTTGACATTGGCTAGAAAACTTCTCATGTTGCATATAGAGCAATAAGATCTATTCACTCTTCTTATTGCAGCTACAGCTAAATGAATGCTTCAAAAATTGTTTTTTAGAAACACAAGCAAAACTAGCTACTCGATGCATTCCAATGTTCTTGTTCAAGAACATTGTTCGACATGGACCTAGGGGATCACGCACTCTACGTTCTAAAATGTCGACTTATGTTGAGGTGCTAAACGATGAATGTGCAAAAGAACAGCCACAGCTTCTTGTGCGCTTAAACATCCAGGTATGTATGCATATATTCTAACAATCAATGAACTACTTCTTGAAAACAATATCTCGCACTCACTAGTTCAGTGATAGCCTCGCATTGCAATAGAAAATTACAATAACATATTTCATGTTGCAGGTTCAAGGTGTTCTGAGAGCAAAGAATACATATGCACCAGCTTTTGCAACTTTTTATAGCAAGTGTCACCAGCTGGTGACAGGAACATGCCTTGATCACAATGGTTTGTGCTTTTGTGCAAATTGCTAAGCAAATACAACATTCAACTATGAGCATTGTTTGCAGTGTATACTTGAGAAGGACAACATAGCGGTTGACTGTGTTTTGAGAAAACTACTACTTGAGGAGACTTTCCCAGCACTTTCTGGAATTAGTTATCAGGAATACATAGCATACATTTCCTTGACTTTACGGTTGCTATGTACATTTGAAAGAAAGGGATATTTATTAATGACAATGGACAACATACTGACAGAAATTTGACTACGGGACTAGGATGGACACTATAGAAGTTCGGCAGAATGCACTAAGAAATATGTCTAGTTTTTTGCTCTCTACATAAAAGCCAAATTTCATTACTGCTGAAGTGTTTTTTGTTTTTTTGTGTGTCTATCAGCTGATCTTATTTGGAAATGCATCTGCAATTAGCTGGTGGTAACTGTATCTATTTTTGTGTCTTCGTATATATGAATACCTTGCAGTACATAAAGCAAGATGCATATCAAACAAAGGGATATTTCCTAACAGCAATCTACAACATACTCAAAGAAATCTGGCTGCAGCAGTTGTTTGACTATTCAGAGTTGGATACACAATGCTAAGAAATGTCAACTGCATTTTGCTCTATATGCAATTAGCAAATAGCATCACTGTCAATCTGTTTTTTTGTGCAACTACTGAGCAATCTATTTTTCAATTAAGAATCATAGCCGATTGACTCTTACAACATGTGTTAAGTCTTTTTGCGAATATGTACATCGCATTTTGCTATAAGAAACCACTTAATTCCTTGATCTTGTCTATATGTATGTGGATACAACTTACCATATAAATATATATCCAATTTGCAAGTGAATATTGCTATTTCCTTCTATGTTTATTTTTTTCTTCTTTTTGGGAAAAACATTGCTTGCACGTTTAAAATAAGCTTCCTATTCTTTCAACATCATAGATTTATGTTTTTTAACTAATGGACATAGTATCATGT
Source organism: Larix kaempferi (assembly GCA_027924585.1). Lineage (NCBI taxonomy): Eukaryota > Viridiplantae > Streptophyta > Pinopsida > Pinales > Pinaceae > Larix > Larix kaempferi. Next base: position 216,867 of record BSBM01001044.1, on the reverse strand, counting down.
GCACAGTCAGTATGCTGAGATTTGTAGGCTGTTGGAATGGCACTTGAACTGATTCTTTCCAAATTCCTATTTCATATAAAATCAAATGTGTAAGCAGAACAGGCTAGTGCAGATAGATATGTACTAGCCAATGTGTTATGAATAATCTATTGCCGAAAAGACGAAAGATAACTTGTGTGCATGTTAGCCATAATTCATGTGTGAACCTTGTGTACATTTTATAATATAATCTCTTTTTTGTTTCTTTGAACCATTCAGCCCTAGTTGTTTTTCAGTTTTGAAAGAGGCTTAAGCCATCTTCATGATGCTAAAAACTGATCTCTTTCTCCTGTATTGCAGATTATGATTTGTGTTAGAACTACAAATTAATATCCATTAACAAAAGTGAAAAATGTTGTAAGGAAGACTGTCTAATGAATTTATAGATGAATGATAAAGTAATTTAACAAGAGAACTGGCTCTTGTATCAAATCTAAATAACATAAATTATTTGTTTTATAGTACCACTGCCAACAACAATTGCATCAGTATACCTATATAGGATGATAGATTTATCAGACATGCTGGGAATATGCACAAATCTCACTATCGCTGCAGCTTCATTAAGATATGTCCATAATTACTGTTGTTTGCATGATTGCAATTAGAGTAGAACTACCTTTTTTAAAGTCGTGATATGTCTAGCCAACACATTGGGCTTTAGTTTTGTTTCCAGAGTTGCATAAGTAAAATCTTTAAGGGCATTGATGCATCATGCAAATATTTCAGATTATGGTGGAACTAGATTCATAGTTACTTCTTTTTTTCTTTATATTTTTACTGAGAAAATAAACATAATATCTTCGAATGATATAAAATGTCATTATTAAAAATAAAATCATCAATCAATGTAGTCTTTGCATTTGTAAAATAAACATACAAGAGAAGGGAAACAAATTAGGGTGTTTTAGGGTAAATAGTAATAGATCTAGGTGGATGTCACAACACTATTGTGATATGCTCATTATCAATATCTAATGATGTGAACATGATAGGAGCAGAAAAAGTAGGATGTCTTAGAGTGTGAAGTAAAATTTAAGGAGATAAAAGATTAATATTGAGTTATGGAGCACTAATATATTTAGTAGTGACATGAGAAAGATAGTAGTATAAGCATACATGTATTATCCACTAGTTTACAAATTATTGATTTCCTATAACATCATCTTATAATCTATTAAAATCTCATTATGTGAAACATCACCAAATTAAACTGTGTTTCATAGTCTTCCAAAGAAAGCAATTCCTTTAGAGCTATCATTATTGGATGTTATCTTCCATTCACAATACAACTCAAGATGACATATGCATCAAAACTCTTCCAATTAGCAAGCTGTCAAGCACATAGTTGACGTCAAAATTGTCTCTTTGCTGATGGTTAGGCTTGCTGTCCAAGCCTCTCATTTTTTCACCAAAACATCACACCTTATTGGAAACCAAATTTAAGAACTTTCTTTCTAATGTTTTGCATTGGCCTTTATAGATATGTTACACTTTCTAGATTTTCCTTCAAAGATGGATGTTTTTAGTACTATATGAAATTTATGGCACCCCTCTGCTATTGTCTTCTTGCTCTTTTATATGTTCTGCAAAATTAGCTAATAATTGCTTTCATTTACTAAAACAATGGTTCTATATCAAAGCTATAAACTATTTGATCAAAATATGTGTGTAAATGCTTTGTTTTTTGACCTTTTATATTCCTCCATTTGGGGACCACTAATGATTCTAGTTAGAATTTTTTTCTATTTGATTAGCATTTTGTAATCATTAAATATTTCTCCACTTGGTGTGTACTGATGATTCTAGTTAGATTTTTGGTTGCTAGTTGATTGGCATTTTGTAATCATTGAAGATTTCTCCATTTTGTGAGCACTAATGATTTTGGTTATAAGACTAACATTTCTTAATCATTAAAAGATTGGTATCTGCTTTTTAAAAAAATATTTTTATACCAAATTAACTTTTAACCTCTGATCTTTTCCCATTTTGGGCATCATGAATTAGTCCAGATATTTGCTAACATGAATTGCCTAGATTATTTACAGGCATTTGCTAATTTCATGGGAACATTTTAAAACCGTACATTTGCACATTTAGTCAGTTGGTTCAAAATTTCAAATGCCTTTAACCACTCATCAATGCTTAGCTATGGTGGCAACTTGCTAGCCTTTTGCTGTGATTTATGCCTGCTTGGACATGAGATGTTAATGGTGATAATGGGATTAGTTGCTTGCTTATTAATTAGGTCTATTCCATGGTTAAAATCCCTTGGCCACTCATCAGCCATTAGTTACGTAATGTCTTGGAAACTTATCGACCTTTCATTGTGATTTATGCTGCTGGGACATGGAATGTTAATGATACTGATCATGAGATTTTGCTCATTTTTGCAGGCTAGCCCTAATTTCTGGTTCTCTTTCAGATATCTCATATTTCTCCCAAAATTTACAATTTTTCCTGAGTTTTTCAGGTTGTGGATTTGGTTGAATTTTTCTGAGTTTTTCAGGTTGCTAATTTGTTCAAAGTTTTTCTGAGTGTTTGAGGTCCCTGAAATGATTTTTGCAACATTTAGTATCCCCTTTGAACCAAACGAGTTCTTGAGTCTGAAGCTTCTCTTCTAGTGAATTCATAGTATAAATAGTTTTCCTTTTAGCGCTCGGCAATTTATTGTCTCATAAATGTCTGAAAAATCCATATTTTGTTTTTTTACACAACCATTCGAAAGTGATTTTGCAGACCATATTGTCTTTATTATGGTCTATACTTTCTACTGCTACTAGGATTTTTTTTATAATTTTTTTTTATCGAAAACCATCTCATCCAAAGTAGAGGAAATGATAAATAAGATATTGGGGAGAACTCTGCCCCATTGATTCCATGGCTGTCAATATTGGTTAAAAACTTGGCACATGTTTTCTACTGTGCTTGGCTCTGTTTGGGTCTCTTGTTTCCTGATTTGTAGCATTCTGTTTGGGTCTCTTGTTTCCTGATTTCTAACATAACCTCACTTAATGATGTTGTCTTGAAACATTGATTTGAATAAACATATCATAGATGGGTCATATTTTAGATTATAAATTTTTAGGTGTGCTTCCTCTTATTACCAAACTCGAAAGAAGTAAATTTATATCAATTCCTTTTTACTGCTTATTTTCTTGTAAAGTATCTAGATTCAAATAGTTTTGGCTTTCGGCTTTCATTTGTTAGAATTGTAATCTTTCCAACCTAATGGATTATTATCTTTTCAGTAAGTTCCTTATGGTAAAAAATTGTTACTCCTACTACTTGTTCAACTGATGATGCTAAGCATTTCTCCATGGCAACCTTCTATGTAGTGTAGTTTTCAATTTCATTTGGTGGATGATCTGTTTTAGACAGTAAAATTTGTTACTCCTTGTTTAGCTGATGATGCCAATGATTTTCCTGTGGCAACCTTCTATGTAGTGTGGTTTTCAATTTCCTTTGGTGGATCATTTGTTTTAGACAGTGTGGTTTCCAACTTCATTTGGTGGATCCTTTTTTTTGGATTTTAAATGCTCTGGTTGACAACCTTTTTGGTGGACTGTCAAATTAATTTCATAAAATGATGATATTTTGACTGTTAAAAGACTGTTTCGACGAAATTTATTGTAACAGGAATTTAATTCATGTATAATCTCAAAATTATGTAAATGTGATAAACTAAGTATCTTCAAGGACAGATGTAATGGTGAACTAGAACCAATACCAATGAAGATTGTTTCTATAGTCGATTAAAATTGCTTCGAACTTGCAGAATTTGATTGAATTTTCATTTTACAATCACATCATTGAAAATGCAGTGGTTCCAGCCCGCTTGAAGGAAATAAAAAAAAAAAATTTCAGCCAACGGATTGAGTGGGTAGCGTAATGGAACTATTCTAAGTTCCAAATGATCGGCTGAGGTCTTATATGATTCAAATCATCAAAGGTCCTTGACTTGCAATCTTTTATGGGGGCCTTTTGGAGTCACTCCAGTAAACAGGGCTTGGATGAGCAAACAAGAACCCAAGTTGAGTGTAGTAAAAGGCATAGGCTATTAGTTGTCGATGGGGATGAGAGACCAAGGATACTTTCTACTCTTCCTGATAAGCTATCCATTAGGATTCTAGCCAGGGTACTTCGTGGATGCCATTCCAGCTTGAAGTTGGTCTGTAAAACATGGAATCATGTGTTAAGGGACTCAGAGATATTTGAATTAAGAAAAGAGATCAGTTTCTCTGAAGAATGACTATACATTCTGATGAAAGACGAAGATGAAAATCATATATGGAATTCTTTGGATCCGTTATCAAGCAAATGGTAGAGCTTGCCACCTATGCCAGCTATTATACATGAGGAGGAATTTAATCAAGCTATGGGGTGGAGTTTTTGGAACACAATGGGAACAACGGGTATCAGGCTAACATGCATTGTGAAGGGTTGGTTTGGACAAAAGGATTCTCTAGATAGAACACCTAACATCCTGTAATCCTACAACCACAATCCATTAGGCACATTCCTCTAACCATCTTTTAAATCTTCTTGTCTTAGTTTACCATCCCACCACCAATTGATGACAATGGAACCCCTTCCCTAGCCTTCATCAAACAACTGTTTTAAAGGTTGTAGATCTCGGTCTACATTATTGTGGCATGTATCTATAATTTTTTTTAAAATGTGTAAGATCATAAAAAATTTATAGCAAGAATGAAAGGCGTTATTTAATTTTTTTATATATGTCAGAAACAAGAAACAAGAATGTTCACTATATTATTTTTCCATCCCACTCGAACTCATAATTTGGGGATCAAGGGGATTTAATTCCACTGATTGGAAGATCTAGAGATTAAATTCTTGTATCTGCTGAGATCAAGTGCCGATCTGGTGAATACGAATGTGGATACATTGCTTTTCAATAAATCAAATTTATTTCAAAGTTTTTGAAGAAGAGGAAATAGTGAAATAATTTGAAGGCCACATACAAAATGACTATGAAAGCGTCGAGCTTGATTCGCCGTCGCAGATATGGGTGCTGGACTGCCGGTGTTGAAATTTGAGCAGTGACTTTTGCTTGAAACAACCACAATAAATCCCTGATACAGCGTCCATCTTTAAATGCAAAACTTTGCTGTACAACCCAAATTAAATGTTGGACTACATTGACAATAATAACAAATCCTATAAGAACAAAGAAACCCTAAATGCAATCGTCCTATCACTTCCCTAAGTTTTTCCATCAATAATGCTTTGCGTTAATGTTCATATGAGAATGACCATGGATACAGTGAACCTTGGAGTGATAATAATTAGCACAAGCATTCCCATTACCGTACCCATATTAATATGGCTGCTTTGGAAGGATACGCTGCAATTTCCAATAAATTTTTACACAATAAATTTAAATAGTACTTGCTTATTAATAGCACTCCGCTCCAGTTTTCTTATCATGTTCGTGTGTTCATCTCCATGTCTCTAATGACAGAAACACCCATTGTCGGGCATTTCTCTCTGCCTCATTCCTCTGTTTCAGGTCAACCTTTGAGTGGGCCTTCATAGAACACAACAGTTTCCCTGTCCATTTCTCCACCAAAGCAATTCTACCCAATAGGTAAGCCAAAAAAAAGACCACATCTTTAGTCACGATGTCAATTTCTGCTTCTCCTTGCGAGGAAGAGTTGAGGACTGTTCGGAGATCCTTTTCACAAAAATTAGTTCCACCTCTATACACCTTGAGCATTCCCCTAATGTTCTCCACTTTTAACATCCTCACTGCTAAAACAGTTATGCCAACACTGAGGAAACCTGAATTCGAAGAGGCAACGAACAGTAACAAAAAGAGAATTTGTGGGAACGTAATGTTCTGCAGTTGGTTTAGTTGGTTTTGATGAGAACAGGAATTTTGGTAATTTGATCCCAGCTGGGTATTAATAACTTGTCTTTTTTATTGCATATTATATCATTTTCAGCTTATCCCAACTGGGTCTTAATAACGTGTCTTTTTTATTGTATATTATATCATTTCCAGTTATTGTTTCTAGTACAAATATTTTTCATTTAATTATTGTTCTTGCCAATTGAATTCATACAGTCCAAAATAGTGCATTTCATTTATTTTATAATAGTGAATAATATAAAGTAGCTTAATTCCTTTTAAATTATTTTTTGCATGCAACCTTAAAGTAATTTCATTGTAAAAGTGTCTCACTTATTTTAGAAAAATGGGTCACTTATTTTATTTTTAAAAGTAATTTATTTGTAAAAGTCGTGTTTTAGACAAAGTTAGTGAATTAAGGGATTTTATTTGATTTTTAATGCTTCATTGGGCTTCCATTACCACGTGGGTCATTCTCTACTTGTCACATAGTGCTTTGGTTCCACTTTATTCTTTTATTTAAAATGGCATAACTTTAACATTCACAATCGATTTCCAGTATCGTTTTTTAAACTACTTATTTTTCATCCAAAGGAGGGAAAGAGACCATCAAAATTTATTAACAGTTAGCTTGCAATTGGGAATTGGTTTCTTTTCTTAGCTCAATCATTTATTTGCTAAGTCTGTGTATTTTTCTAAGGAACTGGGTTCTTTCCAAATCAGATTCTCTACTAAGCATTGATGCTTAATATGGCTTTTTCTACTAATGTTAAAATAATTTCTTTTCCTTGTTTATATTACAAAGTTATTTCAAATTTCTTAAATATACTTCTATAAAGTTCCATGCCTCTGTCAAATATTGTATTTTTATCACACTTTCCTGATAGATTTTGCTTGAACTCCATCCCAAACTACATTCTAATTCAACCAATGTTACACATAAATGCAAAAATTCCAAGCAAACTTTATTCTGTACGAACGTGTCATTTTGTCGAATTTTCCATTAACTACATATCCTTGCTTAATTAAGCACAAGTTCTGCTTCCAACTTGCTCATCTAGCCGTCCACAATTATGAAATCGAGACATACAATGTTTACGAGCAAAGTATAGACTGTATATTGTTTCTAGAGATAGGATTTATCTGAGATTATATTTTAAAGAGATCAACACGCGCATTGCAAAGAAGTCTGAAGAAATTAATGGCTTCTATGTGTCCATATGCACCACAAATATAAAGTTTCTGCTTAATTGGTTTACATAGGTAACAACCAACATCTTGAACAACTGGGTTATCAATAATTTCTTCAATATTTTCCCTTGCAATTTTGAATCTTCTGCAGACTCAAGTTAATAGTTCAATCACAATTGAATAAAGTCCTCTTCAATTTTGTCAATTGAAACAATTTCATTGTGTCGTCCACTACCATGCTCGGTTCATCAACATTACCTAAAATACCATTTGGCAGGGACTTAGCTACATCGCAGCTATTACCCTTGTTAAATATAATTTAACAATTTAAAAACTACCGAATACAAATTTTAATAAAATTGTCATGAGAAATTAAGAAATTAAATCTTTGAAAAAAATATATATATTTCATTATAAACTATTACAAATTATATATATTAAATTATTTTTTAAACCATTTTAAATTAATACTTAACCAACATTTTATAAAATGAGAAATAAAGCTATCTAGTAACTAAATAGCTACGTTGTTAGTATGATTCCAAAATATCCCAGTCAAAGAAATTATATTTTAATCTCTACAAAAGTGACAAAATAAATATCCAAGTGCACGTATTTTGTTTTTTTACTATTTTTTTGTTCATTCAAAGTAGATTGGTTATATTATTTCACAGGCATATAATCTGTTAAAGGCTACTATTGTAGTTATAAGGTTGATGGTCCATATCTTAATTGGACAAACTGATGACCTACATTAATTAAAAATAAATAATCTAGGGGGACTAATATAAAGGCAATATGAGAGAGACATGCAATACGTGGAATTAGTTTTTTTCCCTTCAATTTGGTGGAGTTACAAAGTGTAATAATTGTTATTCATTCACACAAGAGGGGTGTACGAATTTCATCTAGCAAAACATGATCGATGTCATTAATTTAATACCGCCCCTCTTTCAGGCTTTATCAAGTGTCAGTCTAAAACAACCAATAGTAAAAAAAAGGAGTAGTCTAACCATTCTACGATTTCGCCCTGAATTTTCATTCTCCGACGATCGTCCGTTAGACTACTCCTTCCATGATCCGTTAGACTACTCCTTCCATGGTCCGTTCTGGTGGTCCCACACAATATTACCGAGGATCCACTCCTACCATAGGCCGTCATCCCATGTATGGATATCCTCCTACTCTCCTCGACGTCCCGTCCATGCACTGAATGCATGGACCAACCCGACGTAGATTCGAACCAGCTAACGCTCCTCGCTCCCGCCGCAGGTCCTCTGTTCCCATATCCCCTGTCCAGCAACCCCCCGTCTCTGCATTCCTCTCTGCATTCCTGCAAGCTCCTCCCTCCGATCGCGTCGAGGGAACTGGTATCGGATAGAAGGAAAAATAGAGAAAGCATCATCACTCCAATCACGGCAGCAGGTTATTGTTAAACTTCAGACACTCCGATCACAGTACAAGTTTTTATTCATTTTCCTATGGACAATATAAATAAAACCAGATAGAATCCACTTCTATAATTGTAATAAAATAAGGTTATTAATATACACCATTTTCATTTATCTTCTGGGTACTCCTGTACTGATTTCAAGCTCAGAACAATCCATTACATTCACAGCTAAAGCCATGCTAAACACAACTGCAACGTAGATAGATTTGAATCACTCTGTGGCAGATTAACTATAGGCTCCGATAACTATATTGTAATGATCCTTTGCAACTATATTGCAATTATCCTTTCAATGCGGATGTATTGTATTGTTTCCTCTAAGCATCCGCTCCTTGTAGAGGTGGATGGTTCTCTTACAATGTTTTTTTTTAACAAATTCCTCAACCATAGGGCTGTAGCTTCCAAAATGCCTTTGAGATAGATAAAGAAAAAATTATTTAGAACATGCGGGCTATAGAAATTCGCCCCTCTATATTAGAAAAAAGAATTTGGCATTTGTAGCTGCAGGAAACTTCCCATGTTCCGCTGCTTAGAATTTGGATCTTCACTAGAATATTTGCAAATGGTATAGGGCTTTAATTTTTTCTAAAATATTATACTACTAACACCTGATAGTTGGAACTTAGACTGGCTAAACTAACTCTGGGATACACTGTTTTCCTAGATTTTGAAATTGATTTGCTAAGTTGACCTGGTAGCATGCATTTAATTGACATATGAATGACACCGGACCATCTTCTCAAGATATGGAACATCTCTAACTTGCTCATTTTGAATTTTCTTCTACTATAGGTTTCCCAATGTTTCTGAACCTGTACCTGTCACATAAAGAAAATGGTAATAATAGACATGCCCAAAGAGAACAGAATAAAAATACAAATAATTAATCTCATTGGGACTTGCTTCTTTTACTAACTCAACATGCATAAATCCCCATGTCATGTGTCCCTCCTGATCAATGTGAATGCTTGGATAAACGAACAATGTAAGCAGCCTAATCGAATCTTGATGGATCTTAACCTTCTAGTAGTGTAGGCACGATTGGGGGTTAACAACACAAGAATGGTTCCATCCCTGACATGACAATGAAGATGCAACTTTATTTCAGAATTAAGAGAAAAAACGATCTTAAGATGAAGCAAATATCATTGTCAATGTCGAAAACAACATATTGCTTTATAAAACCATGACAACAACATATTGCTTTATCAAACCATGAATGGATGCAAAGAACTCACAATGGATAAGATAAAGGTTCTTGATAAGAAGCATTTTTGGTATGCTTCCTTGTGTGACTTTGAGGTGCGAGAGGAGATAAAAGGCAATAAAAAAATATACTTAGGCTAATCATTGGTTGTGGTTAGGCTATGGATTTTGATTTCAATAATGGATGAGATGGAGATCCTACCTTTTGAGAGGCCTGTAAGATGTAAATATTATAAATGCTTGATTGTGGAGGAAGAGGTTGCATGTAGTTTGATGAAACCATCAAATAAGTAGTTGTTAGTTAGATGTTTGTTGTAGGGGGAGGGGTGGGGATACAACTCAACATACTTTATTATTAGACCTGCTATAATAAAACTCAAGATGGGATTGATTCAGATATTGTATAAGATAAGCTAAGATAATTTATTAATGTTCAACAAATGATCAATAAAAATTCAATGGAACTAAAGAGTACAAGCAATGGTCAATAAACCATGGAAGTGCCAAGAACACTCCTAGATGCTAAGAGAAGAGAGAAATGACAATAAAAGAGTCACAAGATATTAAAGATATAGGTATCTTTAATATTTTATAGAATTGAGTAAAGATCAATTTTGATTTGTATTAGTCAGTGTGAGCAGATTTAGAATTAATAGTTGGTTTAAGTGTTAGCAAATTTGGAATGTTGAGGTGGCTGCATTATGCCAATTTAGTATAAAAGGTTCATAGCCTATTTCGAATTATGTATGAAAATAAGAGGAGTTTTAAATGCATTTATCTTCTACAGTTTCGCCTCTCTTCCTTCTAGCTCTGGTTGGTGCAACACTGTTGAATTTTAACAGCTCAGTCAAGTAATGATGCAACATTGTTGAATTTTAACAGGTCAGTCAAGATAATGATGGAACTATTAACATAAGGTTATATTTTATGTACTTTTGTTTGTCTGTCATGTAAGTCTAGATCAATGAAAGGTAGAAAGAGTGTCTTTTGCTTATACTTCATATTATGGTGCTTAAGAAGTCTGTGTATCAAAATTTACTAAATACATTAGAATATATAAATGGTAACACGGATGCAAGTTCCACCAATTAAAATATAAAAATGTACTTCAAATTTTGGAAGCTTGAAAGTATCGTGTAAAAATTTACCAGGTGAAAAATGGAAAGCAGAGCATGGATAAAAAGAGCCATATCTCAGTGGTAAGCATGTAGATAACAGGGCAACTAGAATATATTTGTGCCCATATGAATACCAATATTATAGCCCATCAAGTTTTGAGAGATTCTTGGCTAAGATTTTATAAATAATCTATCAATGATGTAAGGCCATAGCTGAATTCCATCTGTGTAATTTGTTTCAACTTCTCATTTCAATGGCAAGAAGGATGTTTTGTAATGATATAACTTTGTCTCTTCCTTGATCGAAGAGCAGCTTTTCAATGGTATTTGAAGGTCATTCATTTCAGTATTCACTACAATAGTACAACAAAAACATTTAATATAAAGTAGCTGGAAACCCGATACTACAAATCTGCATTCAAACAGAATTCACTCAGCAATTCATCCAATTCAGAGACATGGGTTTGCAATTTCCCTTCCCTGTAGAGCTTGTCAAAGAACACCATAAAAGTAAAGTTGTTAGGAACCAAACCATCCTCCACCAAATGAAGCAAAGGGAGGTATGCCCCTTGCAGATCTGCTTCTTTGCACAACCCACCAATTAACAAGTTATAAGTTGTCAAGTCTGGGGCACAGCCTTTATTCAACATAGAATCTCCCAGCTTAACACCTTCACCCACTCTGCCTTCATTGACAAGCCCATCCATCAAAATGTTGTAGGTTGAGATATTTGGCTGACAACCTCTCTGCATAATTTCATTGAAGACCTTCATAGCTTCAATAGTATTCTGTTTCTTGCAATAACCATCAATCATAGCATCATAGCTGATATTTTCAAAAACTAAACCCTCATCCAACATTTCATGTAATAGTTTTGAAGCCCCATGCATATCCCCAACTTTGCAAAGTTCACAAAGTAAAACATTGTCCGTGACAAGATCAATCTTGCAAACTTTCTCGACCATCATGTTTCGCAATGCAGAAGCCTTTTCAGCACTCCCACTACTGCAAAGATCCCTGATCAATGTATTGCATGCGTCAAAGTCAGGTTTCCAGTCCTTTTGCAACATTTCATCAAGAAACATCATGGCCTCTACTATATCCCCATGAATACAGTGACCTCTGAAAAGAATATTGTATGTATGGTGGTTAGGAATCCAATCCTTATATAACATTTCCTGGAAAACCTTGTGAGCCATTTTGATTCTGCCTGCCATACAGAGTCCATTGATCACAACATTGTAATTCTTAACATTAGATATAAATCATTTGTCAACAATCAAGTCTCGCAATCGCCAAGCCTCTCGCAACAGTTGTTCAGTGCAGAGTCGTTCTATCAGATTATTATACACAGAAACATTGGGATGATGGTCGATTAGTATAATAATCCTTTGAATTACGATTATTCTTTTGAATGCATCCACTTTGAGCAAATACTTTACATGATTGATTGATTAAATTCATCATTTAGGAGAGTTACTCTTAATCCCTTCATAATTTTGGAATTAACTATGTGATTGGTTCATTTCTCATTTCCAGATTTCAAGCATTTTAGGGTGTGTTGTTGCTTGTATGTCTCCACATAATCTAAATTTCTAATGCATTTTCATATTGTTTTGTAGGAATCCGTACAAAATGGGCAAGCGAGGAAAATGGGAGGCAATCATGGATCTTGAGGTGCACGACCCCAAAAACATGATCACATTTTCTAGTAAAGACCTAGTTTGGTCTGAAATACACCAAGAAAAAAGGAGCATTGATCGTGTTGCCTTAGTACCTTCACATATAGTTCCTGTTTTTATCAAAGGGGAGGAAACAAACCCTGATGCTCCATGTACTTTTGTACGTTGACAAAACAAACAACCAGGAAAAAGAGACAGTGCTGCCTTGTGATATGAACTGTAAGTATTTCAAAAGTGCATTGTATACCTCTTAACATCGAGACTACATTTGTCATTCATTGTATTTACTAACGGTTAAAAATTTCCTATGTAGTTATCATTGTTCATATGGCCCAGAGGAGAAAAGAGGAGGGGAATCAACTAAATGAAGGGCCAAATTTGCAATGAAGAGGGGCTGCCAATGCCATTTCATTGTGAAGGTTATGGTTCAAAGTACTCAAATAGAAATACTGACTTACAATATGTCTGAGCATGAAGATTTGCAAGGATGGCCTTGTCATGGCCAACGTGACACTTCAGGTAATGGAAGGACATTGCACAAGCCAAATATTTCAAAATACATTGTGGCATATGTGGAGAGTTGTTTCTTTTCGAGAGTGTCCATTGATTCAACTTATAAAATGCACATCGAGCGACATGTTGACATGGATGCGAAAACTCGATATAGGGATTTCTTCATATCTAGGAAAGATATTTTAAACATATACAATCGGTTGTTGAAGGGAAAATATCAACTCCACCAAAAGGATGAAATGAGTGTCAACCTTTGGCATCAAAAGCGACCAGAAGATTTCTTCTTTTATCAAAAGCCCAATGGTGAAGAGGTCCCTTTTATAATCGGAATTCAAACAAAATGGACATTGGAGACCATGGTCAAGCTATCCCATAATAGCATAATTTTCATGGATTCAACTTTTAGCACGAATAAATATGGGGTAATTCGGATGTCAATGATTGATTTAATATGTTTATTTGAGATGTAGTAATTGAATATATTAGATGACTTGAATTTGACATTACATGTTCTTTTCAATATTTCAGTATTAGCTTTACACATTGGTGGCTTTTGATGGTCAGCAAAGCGAGGTGCCAGTTGCATGGGTTCTGGCATCCCGAAATACTTCAGCAGATATCGCGCTATGGTTGGAGCAGTTGATGCTTAGGTGTTACAAAATCCGTCCTGATTGGAAAGTGAATGCGTTTATGGTAGATGATGCACTGGCTGAATTGCTGCTTTGAGGTAAGTTGAATTTTGTTATGCAACAATATATCTTGCATTTATTCTAAGAATGTCACACTTAAATATTCTAGATATGGCAGGAGGATCACAGGGTGTGATATGATCTTGTGCGTTTGGCATGTGCGGAGGGCGTGGAAAAAAATGTGTATCGGATGACTAAAAAAGAACAAGCAGATAAGATGTACAAAGAGTTGGGTTCCATTATGAAACACACTTCAAATGATGATGTGGATGATGCAATCCATAGTTTTCTTAACAAATTTAAAAATGAAAAGAAGTTCTTGGACTATTTCCGCAAGAATTGGGTTGCGGGTGATAAATTTCGTAAGTGCACAAACTCTTGTTGATGTTTCAATTTTGTGTTTCATTGATATGACATGCTTTTACTAACTTAGTTCTTTACATTTAGGGATGTGGGTGAAAGTTTGTCGAGAGTTTCCTCATGCAAATCAAGAGACCAACAATGTCATTGAGTCCTACCATTGTTATTTGAAGACAAACTTCCTATCTAATCGAAGGAAGAAATGTGCACGTAGGATGGACTAATTGTTGTACATGCTCCTATGTATTGTTGAACCTTGTTATCGGTACAAGGAAATTTTGAAAGAAGAAGGATACCTTAATAACTACAAGAAATAAAAACAAATTGAAAATTCAGTGGAAAAGGCTAGAATAATTTCGGACAGTGATTGTTTTCCTCACGAGAGCACACCACATGCTTACTGGGTGAGGAGCCAAACAGATCGTGATCAAAATTACCCACAGGGGCTTCACTCAATAACCGATATCATAGCACGTTCGTTCGTGGCATATGAAACAATACCCCTAATTTCACTAAATATTGGAAAATACCTTCCAAAATCGGTTTTTTTTAACCCCCTCCCAATATGCCTTCCCAATTTAAAAAAACCCCTATTTTCACTAGATATTGTATGTATCAATTTTTTCATTAACATTTTGTATACCCTTTTATATTTCTACCTAGTATATTGATATGATACCCCTCTTATGACCCCACATGCATTCTAGAATGCACCTTGCTTCTTTCAATGTATATTGTGGATGCACATTACTTCACCCGCAATGCAATTACTCAACCACATATTATTATGATTTGGAACATCTAATGGTCTAATGAAGAGATAGGAGATCACTTCTTGTATGTCACTAGAGCCAATGCATATAGTACAACATTTAGACTGCATGTTGCAGTTCCCCAATCATTAACTAAGCCTATTGTGGGCTAGGTATCCAAGCCCCTAGGGCCTGTAACAAGCTCTCGGAGGCTGACTAAACCTCCCAAGACCTGTAATAGGCACGAGTGGTTGGGTATTCAAGCCCCGAAGGCCTATCGAGGGCCTATAACAGGCCTTGGAGGCTTAGAGCCTCCCAAGGCTATTGGTAACAACTGGATGAGTGCTATTGGTAACAATTGGTTGTCAATTACCACTGTCTCTCGACTATGATCGACTGGAAACCCACTTCAACACGAAATTCCTGGCCTCAAGCATGCCTCAAGACGCAATTTCCTTGTGTACTAGTAAGCCCGAGCCTTGCCTCAACCTGATTTCTCATCCGGCCGTGATCCTGCCATATCCATTTGGAGGATATTTGTCAGCCCGCCCATATAAAAAAGACCCCAAAGTACTTTTGTATTGTTACATTAAATAAAAAAACCCTTTTCCCATTAATATATAAGCAATATAATTTTTAGGTTTTCATGAATATTTAATACCGCAATATGAATGAACGTGATATTATATTGCCTTCTAGTGAAGCCCCCGTGAAATTACCTTGTCAAGCGATATAGCACAAATTTTATAGTTTGCGAATGCCCATGGTCTATTCATGGAAATATTTGCAAACATGCCATTAAAGTCAATTGGTTATTCCACCATTCAGGTGATTCATATCCATTACTTCATCAGGATGCAATGCCTACCACATTCAATGACCCCCCTGAAATAAGTATGGAGCCCTAGAACCTCAACGTAGATATTGACACCACACTTATGGCCACTGATAGTGTGGATGCAGATGTTGAGGCTCTTCAGTTGGCTAGAGAGGGGTTGTATAGCTACTTGTAGTTGATTAAAGACAGCCCCCCTGCTAATTTGAGCAAGACCAACCAATTGACTGATATGGTTAAAAAAATGTTGGATGAGGCCAACAATTTGCACGTTATGGATTTTGACTTCACAGTTGGGTTGGATGCTCTTGATTCATCTTTGAAGAGGAAGAAGAGTTTCCTTATCCCTACAAAGAAATAAAGGAGGAGAAAACAAAACAATGGTTTGGAAATTGATTTGAATATCCATGCATCTGAATATGAACCGTTTCAGTTTCAATACCTCAAAGAGCGGGGATGTCCTCGAGCAAAAAAGGCATTGCCTATGGTCTCAGGTTAGTTTCATAGATTTTATATATTATGGTGTGTTGTTATTTGAAGCCCAAGAAGCGCAATGCTTTACACCTAAACATGATAAATATTCTAGCACTATTTAACAAGTCTTGGACATATATAACTAAAGAATGTATATATATATATTGCTTAAGGATGGCATGCTCCAACTTTTATATGCCAATAAAATTCTAGTGATGTATGCCTTTTTTACAAAAATATGTTTTAATAAAGGAAAGGAAACCAAAATTTTAAACATGCAAATGCACTTTTACAAAAGAATAGGAGTCCTTTACATGACGAAACAAAAACAGTTTCTTGTAGCAGTGATGCATAGTTCCCCCGATAGTACAAACTACAAGAAAATAAAGATGTTTGACAGGAAATAAGCTATATTAGTTACCAAATCTGCAATGTAACTAGCAAAAGAGTTATAACTAAAATAAATACATTAATAAATATCTAATAAGGATGCACCAGTAGACTAAAGCCACTCCCTACTTTTAACACATTCATAAACTACACATTTTCACAGGTTAACAATTGCAACTAATGCTACTTCTCTTGAAATTTTGTTGGATTTTCTTCCTATTTAGGGTTCAGAGAATTCCTTTAGTTTATATATTAAATTTAATAGCATGCCATCAAATTATGAAAACGCATTATAGTTCATCACTGCATAAAAGGCGTTCAGTCAACTAATTTTCAAACTGAATATCAATAAGATTGGCATAGGGAATTAGAACCCACTACAATTTAGTTTTCAACATGAAACAAATTATGAGTGCACAAGTAACTTCTGTGGCATTTAATGTAATTAATGGGGGCTTTATTATATATAAAAGAGGCCACATCAATTCAAGACCATGCCCCTTGCTTTCCTAGTGGTGAAATTCAGCTACTATGTAAGCAAGAAATTGCACTTCTTGGGTGTCATTAACATTCTTTAACATGTGGTGTGTTGTTATTTGCAAAGGTGCAATAGTCCACAACGGTGGCATCAAGCCAAAGCCAAAGGGAGATGCAACACCATCAAAATTCTCCTGACATGCCAGGTACATTTCACTTTACTTTTTATACTTTGTGAAAGAAATTTATTTGAAGTATTTTATGTTTCATATCTACGTGGTGTGTTAATGTCTGCAGAGGTACAACAATCCACAACCTTGGTGTCTAGCCAAAGCCACGGGGAGTTCCAACATGACCACTTAATGGGTGATTCTCCCATTGTTGATCTACAAGGTTTTGGAAAAGGCTATGTTATCAATTGTTTGTCAATTACCCTTTTTTACGACATCGACCTGCTTTAATGTGTATTTTGTTGATGTGTTCAGAGGTGCAACACTCCACAACCGTGATAACAATCCAAGGCCATAGGGAGATGCAATGGCGTCCAACCGTTTATGTTGTGTCAGGTACGTTTGATGAGACTTTCATATGTTGTAATCAACGTTTGCATGCTTATATTTCTTTACATGCAATTGCATTTCATAATGACTATTTCATTTTTTAATTACAGATTATAGAACTTTTCCAAGGGATCGTCTTCCTTCAAAACATGCCCAATTCGCTGACAAGTCTCCAGTTGGTGACCTGCAAGGTTTGGAAAAGGATATGCTATCAACTCTTTGACAATTACCCTTTTTTTAGGCATTGCCATTCTCTAACATCTGTTTACAATGAAATTTGGTTGCTATATTTCAAATGTAGGAGGTTCTCGTAGCAATCTTCCTTCTATTGAACATGCTTGGTTGATGCCCAACTATCCAGTTGTTTATTTCCAAGGTTTAAACTCTTTCATGGCAATTGTGATATATTTGCTTTTCATTTTCCTTTATTGCTGTGTGGGATGTTCTATTAGTCTTTCCATTGTGTTGACTCACGACACGTTGCCAGGTGACTATAGACGAAGGGGAGGGGCACCATCTTCTGCTATGAGAAACCCACCATGAAAGGGATTCATCTTTAATGATGACCAATGAGCCATGCCATTTTTATGAAGTTACTGCACAGATGTCTTGGATCCTGCCTTCGACACTTCTTCTAGTGATATGGGGTCTATAATTGGAGATTCTACAATCTGTTATTGTAAATCATCTTTAGGGGAAGTGCTTATTTCTACAGGATGCTTTGTTGCTTTTCCTGTTGAAGGAAATCCTATTTTCTGAAAGTTATGTAGTAAAAGTATCATCCTGTTTGTTGAGTCATCCTAAAGGAAGAGATGTTGTAAAAGTATCAGCGACTTATCCTTCTTTCATCTAAGGCTGCCCCGAGTGGGCACTGATATCTAGGCCAAATGGTGTATGTTATGGTTTTAACAACGAATCTATGATAACTCAAAGTGATGAAAGCAACTTGTGAGGGACATATATCCTTGAAGAGGGTTCATAATGAGATTTATTTAAAAAGTACGAAAGTAAATTTTTTTATACAATTCCAATTGGCTAAGCATCATATGTTCTCATAATAACTCAAAAGAATGAATGCAACTTATGAGAGACTGAATGTATCTTATTTTCCCATTGCAAAAACTTGTGAGGGACTGAATGTATCATCTTTGAGGTACTGAATGTATCTTCTTTAACAATTGCAAGTTCCAAAAATATATATGTCAACCGCTTAAAATCTTGTATTACTCGCAGACTTGAGTACCATTGATCTTTCTTTCAACGAGTGGATAGTAATTTCTATATGTTTTTCTACATAAGCTCTAAACTTGGGAAGACAAAAAGGTCAAGCATGTGGATGTCTTGTTTTATAAATGTAGTTAGCTTCATATATCTAAGTGGGTCTATTAGGTCTGTATCTGAGTGGATGTGAAACTATGGGCCCGGGAGTTACACATTGCTACTTCCAGAGGCAGGGCCCTATGATTGCTACCAGTGATGAGGTTTTTGACGACAGTTTTCACATAAAAGTTTTAAAAGAAAGTATGTGTTAGGTACTAGTGTTGAAAGCTCATTCCAAGTAGGTGAACTTAATAGAGCACCGAGCATTGCATTGTATCTTTGTTTCCATGATTCCCACATTAACTACTTCATAAAATTCAATTTGATATTAAACAATATATATAAATTTTAATTTGATATTAAACATTATATATTAATTGTAGTTGAGTTAATGATATCTTATTCATAATTCAATTTATGATGTGTAACTGTAAAAGGTTAAATGCCAAGTGCCTGAGTGCAGGGACATGTTAGATCTGAATTGCATCCTGAAATCCATTACAGATTTCCTAATTATATTTCCTGAAAACTTGGATATTAATAATATTTGTCAGAGGAAGCACCATATCCACTGGCAAATTCTAGGATTTGTAAATATGTTTTAGAAGATCTTTGTTATTGTATTGAAAATTTGTACTGACTTTTATCCACATTGAATCCTCGGAAATAGCATGATTCTAGAGGCCATTCCAAAAATCAGACAATGGAACACGTTGTGAGGCGGGCAATGCCAATCATATCCTGCAATAAAGTTAGTGCCCACTTTCCGCTCTCCACTACCGTTCACTTTTATAGATAGCATGTGGGGTATAGGTAGACTACCTTGAAAAACTTGCATATTCTCTAGGTTACAAGATTTGAAAGGTTAGCTGGCATGGCTAGGCTCAACCACCATTCCAAGTCTAATGATGGCAAATTATTTGAAAGTCAACTTTGTAATCAATACTTCAATTATCTTTTACCTGTTCAGTACAGTTGCAGACTATTAGTTGACCCAGTAAAATGGAATACATTAATTCGTGGATGAATCTAACCTGTCCCGTGTGTTCAATCAAGGGCTTGGATCGTTTTAGGCCAAATCTTGGCAAAGTTAAAATGTAACTCCGTCTTGGCAAAATTCTGTCAAATTTGATATGAAATTTTCAGTAGAAAAGTATTGAATTTATTTACAGACTAAGTTACTCTCAACAATATTAGAACATGATGTTCCCACTTGCATAATTTAAAGGTTTTGGATTCCTTGGGCAAAGTTTAATGGGTTAAATTTGACCGGATCAAAATGAAATTGTAACTTTTTACAAAATAATTCAAAATGCAAATTCCCCCAAAAAATGAATTTAGTTTTTTGGGCCTAGACATAGTCAATTTGAATTCAACAACTTGACTTGACCGTTTCACTTTCCTAACTCAGTCGGATAAAATAATACCTGAAAAATTTGGTTTCCTATGCAGGAGTAGTCTAAGCGTTCGACACTAATAGTGGGGTAGAGAACATCAAAACACTCTTGTTTCAAAAATAAATATGGAGTTTTCCAAATGAGATAAAAACAACCACTCTTCTAAACAACATTATTATACTACTTAGTGAATTGCACATGATAAAAGAAGCATAGGTGTAATACAAAATGAAATAAAAGACTAAGTGAATGGCATTATAACAAAGATATGAATAAATGATTAACAAAAAAATACTAATTTTAAACTATGGTTCATTTTTTTAGTAATAAATATGATTAATATATAGTTGGGATTCTTAACTGTACAAAATTTTATACAATGAAATAGAATCAACAGTGCTGGCTACATGTGATTGGTATTTACAGTTGATAGGGACAAAATGGGAGAATGCATTTGCCATGAAATTCTAACAAGAAGTTAATGACCTCGAAAACCAATTTCCAATTCATTCTTTAACATATTTCTAGAAAGACAAAACTTGCAAGAACTGTGAGAGAAGGCACTTGTCTACCTAACCCATGAAGTAAAAATTTCTTCAATGAGTTTGTAGTAGAAAGCCCTTTAAGTACATTAAACTCTGCGGTGGACAAAGCAGTAACTTGACCCTTTCCATTATAGTCTCTTTTAAGGATGAGTGCTGGGTTTTAGATCAGGTCTGATTTTCTTTCTGTGTAACACTGAGATGCCTTATTTGGTTTCCTTCACTTACTTGATTCCCAGAAAAAATAAAAAATCCATGTTCCAATATTCTGTTGATGTATATGTAACTTCGGAATGTATTTCACATATATGTATATTGTATTCCTATAGAGATGGTATTATTCCTCTATAAGGAAGTGTCGTCATTTATATTGTAAGTGTCGTAACTTATACTTGATGGGTTATTAGACCACCTTGTTGGGGTCGGCCCTGTATAAGTCATGTGGGTCGAAGGGTTATTAGACCACCCTATTGGGGGTCGGCCATGTGGGTCTAAGGGTTATTAGACCACCCTATTGGGGGTCGGCCCACTCAGCATTATGTTATGTGGTTAAGTTCGAGCCGACATGAGTTAGGTAAAAAGGCAAGTCAAGTCAAGTATAAATAGAGTGCGGGAGGCACTCTATTTACTCACTCACTTCTCACACATATGCTCTTAAGGAGGAGAGGCGCACTTATGGAGGAGGAGTATTGCTGCTAGGTTATGGCTATCTCTATTGGTTGGTTGTATCATTGCTCTATCTATCTCTGAGGAAGTTATTGGGGTTTTTCACCTTTATGGTTTTCCCCAAGTAAATCGTTGTGTCTCTTGTGTGCTTGCATTATTGTCTCCATGATTGATATGCTGTAGATATGCTGTACATGTTGTTCTCTCAGTTAAGATCCTAGATCAGATTGAAGTAAATTCTGAAAATTTAACATGGTATCAGAGCTAGCCTGAAAGAAGGCATGATATGGCATGTATGACACTTGTTGCACTTACGATGCTAGGGCTTGATATAGCAAAAACCAGTCATCGTAGCACTTTCGCTATAAATCCGTTTTGGCGAAGTTTTCGGATCTGAAATTGTTACAGGCCGAAGCTAAGATCTCCAGGTATCTTGTGTCCAAAGGACAACCTCTAATTCGTTGTACTTTGTGATTTATGATTTGTACAATATAGGGTTTCTGCCTCTTCCAGATCTGAGTCAAAATCAGGTGACCTTGGGAAAAAGGTCATATCTTGGGCTAGGAAGCTCCAAATGAAATTTCGTAAAAAGTGACAGGTAGTACACAGTCTGTACTATCTCAGAAAACGTTTTTAGAGGCCGAAGTTTAACCAGTGACACGTGGCACGCCGTACAAGGTCGCTCTCCTGTTTTATCCCAAAACAGGTCACGTTGCGACATTTGGCATAACTCTCTCTCAGAGAGTCCAATTGAGGTCAGACCTGTCAGGATGGAAAGGTAACAGGCCGAGCTATCTCATAAAACTTTTTCAGAGGCCGGAGTTAAAACAGTGACACGTGGCACGCCGTACAAATTCGCTCTCTTGTTTTATCCCAAAACAGGTCACGTTGTGACATTTGGCATAACTCTCTCTCAGAGAATCCAATTGGGGTCAGACCTATCAGGATGGAAAGATAACAGGTCAGGCTATCTCAGGAAAATTTTTCAGACCCTGTGGATCAAAAATTTCGGAGTTACACCAGAAACAATCAGGTACATATTTCTGTCAAAACAGAATTATTTTTTGGTACCTTCATTCATGGCTTCCGGAATTTAGGGCTTTGAAGAAAGTTGGAATTTTTGTAATCGGAGACCACGGCTGGATGCTACTCATCAAAATAGAAATTTAGAGACCAAGATCAGAATTTTTGGTTGGGCAGAAGGCCGGGCTTGATTAGACCCTAGTTCGGGACTTTGATCAGAAAAGTGGAAAATTAGGGCTTGTGTAAAAATGGGAATTTTTGAAATCTGTGACCACGGCTAGAAGCTCCTCAGAAAAATAGAAGCTTAGAGATTTGGATCAAACATTTTGATGGGGAAAAAGAGTGGGCTTCATCAAACCCCAGTTCAGGATCACGTCCAGTGAATCCGGGAGTTTCAAAGGCAAAACTGAGGAGTGAAACTTTGCAGTTTTCAAATTCTGAATATACCAGTTTGATCAGCTCATCAAGGTCCAGTTCTTGCAAATCAAGTGGATTGGGTTAATCCTAGAAGAAGATGGATTGATCATCTGCATGAGTGAAGAAGTTCCTGTTTCAGAGGGAGATGAGGCTAAGGTCTTACATAAGAAGATTACAAGCAATCTCGACAGGTATGTCTCATCGAGGTATGTTTCGATATTTGTCCATGATTAAGTTTTTGGTATGTTTGTCTTCATGTTATTACGGTTAGTACAATTTTTTATTTTAGATTTGTCGTATCACCTTAACAAAATTATGAATGCATGATAGAAGATATTCATTGGTTAGGGTGTTGACACTTATGATTGAACTAATGCATTATGGTGTTGTATGAGGTTTATGTTGTCTACTAACATGAAAGGTACACCAAGAAAGACAAATCATGTTCTGTTCCAAGAACATATGATCATGATAACATGAGGACAAAGATTCATCCATTCTCATGGATCTCATAGAAGATCCATTTACGAGGTATGTATAACTTGGTTTTGTAATAGTTAACTTATGAGATATACAGGTTACTAGCACAAGTCATTGAAGAAGAACAAGAAGACATCATGTGAGTATGTTAGACATAAATAGCTAGCATGCTAATCCAGGTATGTTTTTCCTATATCAAGATAGAATCCTACCTTGTGTTAGGATCTTATACTATGGTTGATAATGATTATTCATGAAGTCATAGGTTTGAATAATCATAATTGTATGCATTTTATGTTTCTTACCATAATTGATGATATAACTAACCAGAAGAATCATGAAGGTATAGGTTTGAATAATCACAGGTTTTATGCATATTATATCTCTTATCTTGATTGATGATTCAACTAACCTGAAGAGTCATAGGTTTGAGTAATTATAGGTTTAGACATGTTATGCTTCTTATGATTTGACTAACCATAAGAATCCTACATAAACCTTGAATGATAATGCTTATTATTTCTGTTTGAAATGATCATGACTATACATGCTTGAGATTATTGTGTTTTAATAGTATACTAATGAATGTATGATTTTATATGAGATCAAAAGGATAACACATTCATGATACTAATAAGCATGCATAGGAACCAAGGATGAATATGAGTTCAAGAACAGGTAATCCAGGAAGCAAATATCAAGAGGGAGCACACTCCAGTTGTTCCTGCAAGAAAGAAAAGGAACACACTTCAGTAGTTTCTGCAAGGATGCAGATATTCAGAGGGAGTTGACCATCTTTCCACAACAGAAAGATGTAGAAGAAGCTACTTCAGATTAGGACTCCAGCAGCTCCTGTAAGGAAGCAAAGACTCAGAGGGAGTCCACCCAACGAACAAACAAAGATAAGTATTTTAACTTCTTGCATATTTGTTTGTTTAAATAAAATTGTTCAATGATGTATATGCTCATGGTCTTAGACTTAGGATATGTATTGTGCATATTAGAATAATTACATTAATGAACAGTATACTACTAATATGCATGGGTAAGTAGCCTATGGCACTGTACAACATTCCATTGCTACTTATCTAGAATGAAACCTCTTTGCTGACATGTTGGGAGTTGTGCACACTCTTAACAATGTTCTGGTAGAGATTGGAAGGCATCTAGAAAGTTACGGGATATGGATAAATGTTGTATTGAAGCATTGGCTAAGATAATTGCATGACTGTATGACATATTTATTTATGTGTAAGAATTTGTTCTGAAAACTATGAGATGTTTTCTAATCATGCAATTTAACTTGATTGTGTAGGAAAGATCGTATGCCATCTCCTACAAAAGAAGAACTGCAACATTTGTTCAGCAACAAATTTATTTATTGAAGATATTGAAGTTCCCAGGATCTGGGATGAAGAAATGGAATGCCATGATCCGTCCCAATATGTGAAGGGAAGTTTGTTATGACTTCCAAATGGAACTATCAGATCAAGCATGTTGCAGATGGCAGCATTGAGAAATATAAAAGTGATGAAATAGAAGACGCACCAGATGGATCTCAAGACAACATTGTGTAGTCATATATATGTGCAGAACTTGGTATGGTAGGATAGACAACTTTCTATCCAGTTTGGGCGTTACCAAGAGTAAAGCAGATTCCAACCTTTTCTACAAGGTTGAAGAAGGAAATCCAGTGATACTACTTTTGTATGCAGATAACCTGTTTGTTACAGGTGAAGATAGATTGATTGCCGACACGCAGCGGAAGCTTACTATTGAGTTCGAGATGAAGAACTTGGGGATGATGCACTATTTGTTTTTGGCATGGAGGTGTGGCAGAGTGCAGAAGGAATCTTCCTTGGATAAGGGAAGTATGCAGTAAAGATCCTGAAGAGGTTCGGGATGATGGATTGCAAGGCCATGGCCACACCTATGGCATCGAATCTGAAGCTTCTATGTGATGCTTCATCTGAGCTGGTTGATGTCTCTATGTATCGTCAGATGATTGGGTCCTTGATGTACCTGACGAACACGAGACCAGATATTTGCTTTGCTGTGAACACATTGAGCCAGTTCCTGACGGATCCGAGGAGTGTTCACCTGGTTGCTGTAAAGCATGTTCTGAGGTACCTGAAGGGTACAATGGATTATGGGCTCAGATATGAGGAGAATCAAAAGTTTAACCTACAGGGTTATGTTGATTCAGATTGGGATGGAAGTGCTGCAGATAGGAAGAGCACATCTGGGTGTTGCTTCAGTATGGGATCAGGTGTGATCTCTTGGTTTAGCAGGAAGCAATCCTGCGTAGCACTGAGTACAGCTGAGGCAGAGTATGTTGCAGCCTGTTCAGCTAGTTGTGAGGCAGTATGGCTACGAAAGCTACTGTCTGAGTTATTTGATCTCCCGTTGGAGTCTACTGGTATCTTCTGTGATAACCAGAGTTGTGTGAAGCTGTCCGAGAACCCAGTGTTTCATGACAGGTCGAAACACATAGAGATCAAATATCACTATATCAGGGATATGGTGCAGAGAGGAGCTGTGAAGCTCCTGTATGTTGCGACGGACGAGCAGATTGCAGATGTGCTGACGAAGCCACTAGCCAGGGTGAAGTTCGAGTACTTCAGAAAGAGGCTTGGCGTTATTCAGATCGAGGACACTTCGAGGAAGAAGTGATGGACACATTTGCTGAAGCCATTCCAAGCATGTTGGAAGGAGGATCCTTCACATGGCTGTGGATGTAAGCGCTGGATGATGAACATCAGGATGATGTTCTAGTTTCTGTTGGATATGATCAGTTGGATCATTTTATGTATGTATGTACGCATCATGTTGGATGCTGGATATGATCAGTTGGATCACGTGTATGTATTTTTATGCATCATGTTGGATGCTTGGACCATGTATCTGTATATGTATCAGGTGGATACATTGTATGATCAGGTGGATCATATATGGTGATATATATCATATGTTTTGTATTTGTATTAGGATGTTGCATTGATGATCAGGAGGATCATGTATGATGATATGTATCAGGTAGATACTTGGCATGCAGCAGGATGTTGCATTAATGATCAGGAGGATCATGTATGATGATATGTATCAGGTAGATACTTGGTATGCAGCAGGATGTTGCATTGATGATCAGGATGATCATAGATGACGAGCTTCAGGATGTTGCTCCAGATGACATGCAGCAGGATGTTGCAGTGATGATCAGGATGATCATAGATGACGAGCTTCAGGATGTTGCTCCAGATGACATGCATCAGGATGTTGCAGTGATGATCAGGATGATCATAGATGACGAGCTTCAGGATGTTGCTCCAGATGACATGCAGCAGGACGTTGCAGTGATGATGATCAGGATGATCATGGATACATCAGGATGATGTATGGGAGTATCAAGTTGATACTCTGTGGCCGTGGATCAGGTTGTGCAGATGAGCATGTAATTCGTTTCCCTGGGAGATTTGCAGATGGTCTTGCGAGGTTTTGCCTATGGCATGTAATTCGTTGCCCTGGGACATCTGGCAAATGCTCTTTCGAGGTTTTGCTCTGGGAGGACATGTAATTCGTTGCCCTGGGAGATCTGCAGATAGTCTTGCGAGGTTTTGCCTATGGCATGTAATTCGTTTCCCTGGGATATCTGGCAGATGCTCTTGCGAGGTTTTGTCCTATGGCATGTAATTCGTTTCCCTGGGAGATCCGATAGGTTGGGCTGTGTGCCCGTAATCAGTCCTGGGATTCTCTTGCGAGGTTTTGCCATGACCACATGTAATTCGTTGCCCTGGGAGATCCTATAGGTAGAGCTGTGTGCTCGTAACAGCCTGGGATGCTCTTGCGAGGTTTTGTGGTGAGGTCACATGTAATTCGTTGCCCTGGGAGATCCTATAGGTAGAGCTGTGTGCTCGTAACAGCCTGGGATGCTCTTGCGAGGTTTTGTGACGCACGTAAAAGTCCTGAGGATTCCACAGTATGGCCAGTGATGACGAAGACCTGCAGGTGGTGGGCCTACATCCAGTATGAAAAAGGACTGGCTCTGTAGAACTTCCTATGACGAGTAGATTCAGAGATTGATTGAGATAGCAGCAGCAGTGACGATGATGATGACTCGATGACGATTATCCAGTGATGATGATCTAGAGAAGATGACTTGTGCTAGAAGAACTGTGCTGAGAAATACCTTCCTAGTTAAGAGGGAGTGTTGATGTATATGTAACTTCGGAATGTATTTCACATATATGTATATTGTATTCCTATAGAGATGGTATTATTCCTCTATAAGGAAGTGTCGTCATTTATATTGTAAGTGTCGTAACTTATACTTGATGGGTTATTAGACCACCTTGTTGGGGTCGGCCCTGTATAAGTCATGTGGGTCGAAGGGTTATTAGACCACCCTATTGGGGGTCGGCCATGTGGGTCTAAGGGTTATTAGACCACCCTATTGGGGGTCGGCCCACTCAGCATTATGTTATGTGGTTAAGTTCGAGCCGACATGAGTTAGGTAAAAAGGCAAGTCAAGTCAAGTATAAATAGAGTGCGGGAGGCACTCTATTTACTCACTCACTTCTCACACATATGCTCTTAAGGAGGAGAGGCGCACTTATGGAGGAGGAGGATTGCTGCTAGGTTATGGCTATCTCTATTGGTTGGTTGTATCATTGCTCTATCTATCTCTGAGGAAGTTATTGGGGTTTTTCACCTTTATGGTTTTCCCCAAGTAAATCGTTGTGTCTCTTGTGTGCTTGCATTATTGTCTCCATGATTGATATGCTGTAGATATGCTGTACATGTTGTTCTCTCAGTTAAGATCCTAGATCAGATTGAAGTAAATTCTGAAAATTTAACATATTCTCTTGGTTATTAGAAACTGATTTAGTTTCCCATTAAGGGTAATACATTGTCTACAGTATTAGGAAATTAAAAGCATAAGCATTGTAGGAAATTAAAAGCATTAAGCATTGTCAATAGTTTTGGTTGCTCAGTTCTTTCTATTGTCATAGAATACAAACTAGCCAAGTCCGTATTTATAAAATCTGTGTTTTACATCAAAGGCAGTGTGAATTCATAAGCTAGTATAAGATTGTGGTCTGTGACTGTTTTTATTTCAAAGCTGGTTGAAATAAATTGATGTGTTTTAGATGTCAACCTTTCTAAAAGGGAATTTGAACATCATATACACATCATCATCAACATGAAAACAACAAATAAAATCATGATCATGATTCTTGTTGTGGCGAAACAGATATGCGAGAATGCTCATTTATGTAAGGTATCTTGAATTAGCCCTTGTCTTCGTTGATTCCATTTTCACTTTGTCAAGGCAAATGCTAGGTGTACAGTGACAAATTTGGACAATATGTGACAAAGTTGGACAACAAACGGTTCATAAGAAAGTTGAAAATGCAATCCTCAAGCATACTTAAAATGAGATGAAGTTGCACTTCCCAGTTATCAATAAAGAGCTTCTAATTAAATGTAAAATATGAATGGAATTGTGACTTCTAAACAACATAAGAGGGTTGAATATTGCGTACTCATGGGTGAAAAAAAAACATAAAGCTGGAAATGCATAAAAATATATTTTTTAAGCAATATGCTAATTTTTCTTCAGCCTGCAATTAAGATGAAAATCACCAATTAAACTTAGTTATCTGAAACTTAACTTATCTTTTGTTGTCATTTTCATAATAAACTGTAAAAGATGGAAACCACCAATTAAACTTCGTCTTCTCAAACTTAAGTAAGCTTTTATTGTCATTTTCAAAATAAAATGTAAAATAGGTTAATCATGTGAATCTGTTGTTTGAACTTAACTCAGCCTATTATTGTATTTCCATAATAATAAAGATTGCATATTCAGTATTGAACTTTGCAAAATTCTGAAAAATTCTGAAATACAATAGTAATCTTGTTTTATTGATGTTATTATTAAACAGATAGTACTTATCACTGCAAATTATGCTAACTTACAGTTAGTAATTAGGTTTGTGTTTGGAGAAACAATTTTTTTTCCAACTGAAACATTCTAGGGGTAGGGGATCTATTGGAAGGGACCTCACCTCAACGCCCAAGAATTGAACTCCTGAACTCTAGCCTCCAGCCCTGAAAAAAGGCTGTTGTGTCTCAGTTTAGTGATTTGGAATATATGTCCATATTTTCCTTGATGGAACTGGAACTTGCATGGTTGCAACAATGTATTTAACCACATTTCTGACCAGTTTCTCCAGCCTCGGGGCACCTTCATGTTTGGATGCTTAACCAACAATCAAAATATGGATGAATTTATGCTAGGATGCTCAGCCATGAAGTGCTATGTTTGGATCTTCTTTTTCATACAATTGACATTTTTATTAAATTTTCCAACTAGAAATAAACCCTTCTTATGGCCACGTTACATTTTTTTTGGGAAATACTGTAAAAATAACTACAAATACAAACTATTCAAAAATATATACAAATAACATTTTAACATAAATGCATAAATGAGATCCCATATAGTATAATCAAAAGCTCATAATACTGGGTACACAAATATCACATACTATTTATCATTGATAATTCCAACTTGTCCAACCAAAATGTCACTTTTCAAGTGAAAGTATTAAATGTATGGGTTTCAACGAAACAACCATGACATTAGAAACACCACAAGGATCATAACAAGAATACTAATTTTATAGATTGCAGGTCTATATCGATTTCCATCGACAACTTTTGTTGGAATAGACATTGATAATAATTCCTCTTCACCACCTGCACCTACTTTTGAAACAAAGCTCTATTTTGAAACTTCTCCAAACACAAGATCGGTGGGCAACTTATGAATCTCTGCATGGTAATTTATGTTAAATGACTGAAATTGAGCAGCTTGGATTGTTGCTTCTTTGTGAAGAGGCTTCAGATTGATTGCCTGAAATTGATAGATGCCTTTCATTTGGTTACATATCAATTCAGAATTTGTGTAAACTACAATATCCTTAGCATCGTAGTTTTTTGCCTCTTTTAATCCTTCAACAAGGGCAATATAGTATGCCTCATTATTAGTAGTTCTACCATAGACATCTCTTGTTCTTTGGAGGACCTTATTAGAGGCATTGTTTTAAATAACATATTTAATCTTTGCTTGATCACCAGGATTCGGGCAACAAGACACTTCTAAGTATAACGTCCACTTGTGCACCATTTTTTTATTTTTAGACTCTTTGTGCTTCGAAAGACCTGGCAAAATAAAAAACAACAAATTTTGATCAGAAAAACTAAAGGTATGGTTGTGCCTCGAAAAATTAGAAAAATTAAGAAAAACAGAAAAATTAGTTTATCGGAAATATTCGGAAAATATCAGAAAACATTAGCATTATGAAACTTGGAAACTACTTTGCGAATGATAGAAATCAACTAGATAATGTAAAATGGTTGTTTGTGAGAAAAGGAATGTCAAGGAAAAAGCAAACAAACAATGACACATGACGACTCTGCTTTGCTGAACATAGAGACAGTCTTAGATAGTATCAGATTTTAGGGCCTATATATTTGTGAATGAAGTGATTTTGTACGGATTGAACTGTTCCCTAATTATTGGAAAATGCCACCCTATAACCACTAAAATGTACTTGGTTAAAAACAGGAATCAGATAGATTTGACTGAGAATGTTGTCAAATGAAAAATGAAACTATGGTAAGCCCAACTATGTGACAAGTTGGTGCACTTGTTGCAATGATGACCCAGGATAAAAAAAATATGGAAAATGCACTCTATCGTTTTACTCCGTGTCATCAAATACTAACCTGCACATAAACGAATTGCAATATGTAATCATCTAGGACTGTCCTGGGTTCAATCCAACAAGATTTAATTTTAATGTATAGATTGCCATCATATCTTATGGACTGGTTAATAGTTGGAGAATTTCTGGAGCGAATGGCATTCCAATATGCCTACATCAAGTCCATATAGAGCCCAATGCTGATTTCCACCTGCACATTTGATCAAACATTTGTGGTAAGCCTCCCTAACATTTCAACAATCCAACCCTAACTGTGCAATCTATAATGTAGAGGGGCTCTCTGCTCACAGTTGGACTTGCACCCAATGCAGTTTGGGTTATCTCTTCCCTAGTGAGCTCTTTAGAAGACAAGGTAGGGTCTCTGCTCAAAGTTGGAATTGCACCCAATGTTGGTCGGGTAATCTGTTTTCCCATGCAAGGTTTGTGAATATTCTATTTGTTAATAAGCATGGAGTTTCGTTTGAACTCTGAACTTTATGAACTATTTCTCTATCAAAAACTTAGGAGTCCCAAATGCAAACTTAGGAGTCCCATACAAGGTTTGTGAAGATTCTATTTAATGATACGCATATGGGGTTATACACTGAATTTATCAAAGATTTATCTATCAAAAGTAATCGGTGCAAACCTCTCAGCCATGATAATTGTTGCGTAGTAACAATGAGAATGTAGAAACCTAGTAAGCACTTTGCAATTGAGCCTTAATTTTCATCAGTTCAAAATCAAAATCTCTTATAGCTAAAAAGTTTGATTTTACAAATAGAATTCAAAATCTTCCATAAAACTAGCTTCACAGTTAAATATTGAAAAATTAAATTAAACTTGGCCTTCCAATATATTGAAAAAATATATACAGTGACCAATCCTACTTGAGAAGTCTTCTATCTGCCCTGTCTTCTGTCTCTCTATACATCATGCCACATAATTGTTCAAGTGCACCAAACTAACCCATAGCACCCACCAACTTTGATAATGGTTTCTGTGAGAGTAATCAAATGGAATGAAAATGTTTCCAAATTGTTTATAACTAGTCACCAATGTGGAATACGTATAAAAATCTTGAATTGCAAATGGTTGAGATGCTCTTCCTTTGTAGGATATCTCTGCTGAGTATATATTTTCCCATCTTTTATCACCATCATGGATAAACATAAACATGAATAGGGAAAAATTGGCCTCAGAGGAAGAAATAGTTAAAGAGAACGGAATGAAGCCGCAAAGAATCAGAGAAAAAGCTGGGAAATACTCTGTTGAAAAACCCTTAGCTTTGCATTATTTCTATTCATTATCTTTCTCATGAGTTGGATCATATTACAAATTGATTGTGGTCCTCATATCTATTAATTTTATATGGAAGAAGTAATTCGTGCATATTAATAACTTTGTTGTATTTTAAGATCTCTACTGCCATATGAAACAACTCATTATATAATAAGTCAAGCAGCAATGGCCAAAAGACAACATATATAATTCCTGTTACAGAGTTGTTTGCTTAAATTTATCCTTAAAAGAAACCATTGACACAGATAATAAGAAAACATTCAACAAATATAGAGGGACATCACCAACAATTTGACAAAAGAATTCTATGAACAATCCTAATTTATTACTCGTCGATCCTTTGTAAAGTTTACACAATAGCTCCTGGGTGCAAAAATCAACCCTCAATACTTCGAAGAAAGAAGTATTTATACAATTATTTATATTTGCTCCTGTCAGCTTGTATACATCACCTTTGGTAATCCTACACGCTATTGGGTTGGCCGTCCCTATTGGAACTACAAACTAGTTTGTATACCAATGAAAGTCACCCTTTTTCTCCTTTCCAAGAAAACATCTTCATATTGCAACACAATTCGAAGAACGAAAATTTGGATAGAACTAGTCAACCTCGCCTTGGATTAGCAAGCTACCTGTCAAAATAAACAAAAAAACAATATTTGTAAATGTAAAAAATTAAACAATATACAAAACAACATACTTAAATTTGATAAAATAAACACAAAGTACAAACAAAAAAACACTTCACACCTATTTCTCTTCATAGTGCATGTGCGTGGCCTTTTTGTTTTCGCGATATATTGTGAATAGAATGAAGGGTGATGATATTTCGATTTCTTATCCTTTGCTTTATTTGGGGTGAGAAAGATCCATTTGTGACCCTTGCATTGTGTATTTGCATTCTGGACTTTTCCATGATTTACAACAGTATTGCCCTCCCCATCTCTGTCACCTTCTTCATTTAGCACATTTTGGACATTTTCTTTTGGAGTCTTTTGTACATTGGAGGGCCTAAAGGAACACTATCGGGTCTCCTATCAAATATTGGTGAGCCTAAAGGAACACTATCAGGTGTCCTGTCAAATATTGGCGGGCCTAAAGGAACGCTATCGGGTGTCCTGTCAAATATTGGAGGGCCTAAAGGAACACGTTCGAGTGTCCTGTCAAATATTGGCATGCCTAAAGGAACACTATCCGGTGTCCTATCAAATATAGACCTAGAATATTTATCAAATGAACACTGAATAACATCCACATCTTCACCAACATTAGGGGTTTGACTCGTTCCTTCCCCTTGTTCAATACATTCATTCAAATTTGATGAAGATGAGACACCAACATATACAATATTTCTCTACCATTATAAGAAAACAATGTAAATAAAATGGGTTTTCAATAAAGTATTTCCAATGTGTAACAATTCAAGGAGTGGCTTATAAAAATTACACTGAGTGTCTTTTCAACGGACATGATATTGTCCTCAGGACTTTGTGAAGAGTTGCATACATTTCTCTGTTGCAACGAAATAATGTTTGAAAAAAGTTAGTTTTTTTAAATACCCTGCAATATTTCTATTATATGCAACAAAACAAATATAAATTTGAATAGCAATTGGAAAAAATTACCGATGGTGACTCGTTGAAGATTTTGCGTAACATACTCCAGTCTTTGTTTTGTATAATTTTCTTACGGACAACCTTTTTTAGCACATTTGTTTTCCTTTGAGTGTGCATCATATTCAGATACAATTATTCTCACGTGCTCCAATGCATCTGCACTCAACTCTTGCACACATTTCACCCCCTATAAAAATAAAATAAAAAACAAAAATCATGAGTAAAGCATAATCTTGCGAATACATCTAGAAATAAAACATCAATAAAAAAAAACTTACTGCGTTTTTGATCTCTTTTCGGATGGCAGTAGTTTCAACAACCTTCCTATTCTTCTTGAACCGATAGTCAATGTCATAATTTTTCTCTTCCGATCTTTTTCCAATTTTGTTGCAGATCTCAACTTGTAGTTATGTCCTCGCGGTGCACCAACATGCAATTTTATGGGTGCCCAAGAATGTACTTCCAGACCATTACATTCACTATCCAAGCAACATAAGATGTTGCGACCATTACTGTCCTTTATAACTTTATAAGTTAGATCCTCTTGAAATGGTTACCCAATAATGCATTTAGTACATGTAATGCATCATGTCAATAAGATTCAATGCTTCAGATGTTTAGATAGAATAAAAACCTGTAATGTGGCCATCTTATTCAAAGATGTGATTATAATTAATGTCTCCAACCAAACAAAACCCTGCACAAAAATAATGATATCTTTTAAACATTAGCGTTAGCACTAGTCTTCATAATTCTAAGTTTATAGCCATAAAATGTTCAAAGACAAGTTAGCAAGATACAATTGTTTCAGGGCAATAAATGATATCCTTCAAATGTATAAGTACCAACCATACGTGTTTGGTCATGCGTGTCAACAAAACAAGTATTTGCACGAGTAGATAATGATTGAACCATTAGATCAATGATTGAACGATCTCTTCCAGGACAAAGTGTCAAAACGAGTAAAGCAAACCACAAGATTATGTGATGTGTTAAGGTAGAGAGAGAATTTCGGACTGTGGAAATGGAGCCTCAAAGAGATTGTCGTTAGGCCTTTAGGATCAAACGTTGATAGGATGATACTTTAAGGTGTTAGGGCTACAGCCTAAGGGTGTCTAGATCTTTAATAATAGTGATAGAATGAACCCAACGTGTCCTTGTTTTCAATCTTTAGTGGACATAGCCGAGATAATTTGTTGTAAGCTAAAACTTGTCTCCAGGCCCAACGTTGGAAAGTATTTGGTCCAGAATGGAAAGATGGGGTCCTAGGTTACGATATGGCCAGAAATGAGGTCAAAGGAGCTCCCCTTAAATTGTTATATCAATCAACAAATAAAGGGCCGAAAAACCTAACAGGCATAGTTCTTGTTGGGAAAAGTTCATAATAGGCACAGTTCCTGTTGGGAAAAGTTCTTGTTGAGCAAAGTTCCTATCAGGAACGGTTCATGCTGGGCACAGTTCCTGTCATGCACAGTTTCTGTTGGGCAACGTTCCTATTAGGCATAGTTCCTGCTGGGCACAGTTCTTGTCAGGCACAATTTCCATTGGAAAAATTTCCTGTTAGGCACAGTTCCTATTGAACAAAGTTCCTATCAGGCACAGTTCCTGTTGGGAAAGTTCCTATCAGGCACAGTTCCTGCTAGGCAAAGTCCCTAACAGGCATCTTGTTGGGAAAAGGTCATAACAGGCACAGTTCCTGTTGGGAAAAGTTCCTAACAGGCACAATTCATGTTGGGAAAATTTCCTGAGGAAACGTTCTTGTTGGGCAAATTCCCTAACAGGAAACATTCTTGTCAGGCACAGTTCCTGTTGGAAAAAGTTCCTAACAGATAGAGTTTCTGTTGGGCAAAGTTCCTTTCAGGCACAGTTCCTGTTGGTCAAAGTTCCTATCAAGCGAAGTTCCTAATAGGCACAGTTCCTCTTGCGCAAAGTTCCTAGCATTAAAGTTCCTATCGAACAAAGTTCCTGTCATGCATAGTTCCTATCATGCACAGTTCCTGTCATGCAAATTTTCTGTAAGGCAAAGTTCCTGTCAGGCACAGTTCCTGCTAGGAAAAGTCTCAGAACATGCATCCTATTGGGAAAAGTTCATAACATGCACAGTTCCTGTTGGGCACAGTTCCTGTTGGGCACAGTTCCTACTAGGCAAAGTTCCTAACAAGCATAGTTCCTATCATGCACAGTTTCTGCTGGGCACAATTCCTGTCAGGCACAGTTCCTGTTGGGAAAAGTTCCTAACAGGTACAGTTCTTATTGGGAAAAGTTCCTAACAGGCACAGTTCCTGTTGGGCAAAGTTACTAATAGGAAAAGTTCCTGTAAGGCACAGTTCATGTTGGGAAATGTTCCTGTCAGGCACAGTTCCTGTTGGGTAAAGTTCCTGTCAGGAGAAGTTCCTATCGAACAAAGTTCCTGTCAAGAACAGTTCCTATCATCCATAGTTTCTGTCATGCACAGTTCCTATCATCAATAGTTCTTGTCATGCACAGTTCCTATCAAGCACAGTTCATGTTGGGAAAAGTTCCTGTCAGGCACAGTTCCTGTTAGGAACAGTTCCTGTTGGGAAAAGTTCATGTCAGGCAAAGTTCATGTCATGCAAAGTTCTTGTCAGGCACAGTTCTCGTCATGCATAGTTCCTGTCAGGCACAGTTCCTGTCATGCACAGTTCCTGTCATGCACAGTTCCTGTCATGCACAGTTTCCGTCAGGCACAGTTCCTGTCATCCATAGTTCCTGTCATGCACAGTTCCTGTCATGCACAGTTCCTATCAGGCACAGTTCCTGTTGGGAAAAGTTCCTGTTAGGCACAGTTCCTGTCAGGCATAGTTCATGTTGGGCAAAGTTCCTGTCAGGCACAGTTCCTGTCATGCACAGTTCCTATCAGGCATAGTTCCTGTCATGCATAGTTCTTGTGATGCACAGCTTCAGGCACAGTTCCTGTCATGCACAGTTTTTGTTGGGCAAAGTTCATGTCAAGAACAGTTCCTGCTGGGAAAAGTTCCTAACAGGCATAGTTCCTGTCATGCACAGTTTCTGCTGGGCACAGTTCCTGTCAGGCACAGTTCCTGTTGGGAAAAGTTCCTAACAGGCATAGTTCCTGTTGGGAAAATTTCCTAACAGGAACAGTTCCTGTTGGGAAAAGTTCCTAACAGACAGAGTTCCTGTTGGGAAAAGTTCCTGTCAGGAATAGTTCCTGTTGGGAAAAGTTCCTGTTAGGCGAAGTTCTTATCGAACAAAGTTCCTGTCAAGTGCAGTTCCTGTCAGGCACAGTTCCTATTAGGAACAGTTCCTGTCATGCACAGTTGCTGTCAGGCATAGTTCCTATTGGGAACAGTTCCTATCATGCACAGTTTTTGTTGGGAAAAGTTCCTAACAGGCACAATTCCTGCTCGAAAAAGTTCTTAACAAGCATAGTTCCTATCATGCACAATTTCTGCTAGGCACAGTTCCTGTCAGGCACAGTTCCTGCTGGGAAAAGTTCCTAATAAGCATAGTTCCTGTTGGGAAAAGTTCCTATTAAGCACAGTTCCTGTTGGGAAAAGTTCCTGTCAGGCACAGTTCTTGTTGGGAAAAGTTCCTAACAGGGACATTTCCTGTTGGGAAAATTTCCTGTGAGGCAAATTTCCTGTTGGGAAAAGTTCATGGCAGGCACAATTCCTGTTGAGCAAAGTTCCTATTGGACAAAGTTCCTAACATGAAAAGTTCCTGTTAGGCACAGTTCCTGTTGGAAAAAGTTCCTGTCAGGCATAGTTCCTGTTGGGAAAAGTTCATAACATGCACAGTTCCTCAATATCACAAATAAAATATCATGTAACATATAACATCATATAAGTAACAACTGCCAATATCACTAGTAGTTTCCCAGTTACTTCAATAGTTGTGGATCTAGGGAATAATCCTTCATTGGTTGAGACATGCATGTGGATTGCAGTATGCTAGTGAGGTTATGCAACATGCTTGTGTATTGTTGTTCAGTAATTGAGTTCGAGATATCCATGATTCAAAAGTTCAAGGAAGTGGAATTTGGGAACTCGAGAATTCAACTCAGGAGCTACATCTTTTCGAGGGTTACAAAATAGCTTGATGGAGCTCAACCTAGTTTAAGAACTGTCTTCAAAGAAGCTTCTAAATAGTGTCTACCTTTGTTTTGTTTTCAGTTTATGTGTTTTTCCATATATGCATTTGATTTCAGCACTATACGCCTTATGGTGGGGTGTTAAGATATAAGGCTACAAATGGAATAAAGTCACCTTAGTGAATTTAGGTTAAATAATTAGGGTTTCTGTATTAAGGTTTTAACCATTTAGAGTCTTGGTCTCAAGCTCTTTATAAGAGTGAGGACCCTCGATGTAATATTGGACCATACTGTCACATAATAATATTGTGTTGTGTTATTCAACTCTCATGTATTGGGTGATGTAAATTATCTAGGGTTTCTCGTTGCTTTGGTTTCATAATAAGACATGTTCTTACCAATGTTGCACTTATTAGTGATATATTGCCGATAAGATGATATATCGTTGTTTTTGTATGTCGGCAATATTATCGCAATAAATTTAGGTTTTGGAATTTATTGTGATAAATTGGGAAATTATTGACTTACCCTCTCAAGAAAGGATAATTTTAGGGGCTAAATTTAGCCCATGGGCTATTTTTCCATGTTTTTTTCCAAAAAACGATTCGCCAATTTGCATGTTTTGAAGCCCCATTTCGCCCAATTTTTTATGGGGTAAAATTTTTTCACTCTAAAAATTGCCAAATTATTATATAAACTATATAAAATCCTTAGAAATTGAAATAATTTTAGAAACATATCGCCAAATATTTTATAGTTGACATTTAAGAATTGGTAAGATTCGCCAAGGTTTATACGCTTTTAAATAAGTATGGGTCCTTAAAATTATCCCTGCTCTCAAGTCTACATTAAAAGTTGGTTTTTGGGTTTTTGGTTCTCTCATTTTGCAAAAGTGAATTAAGGAATTGAGCTTTGAGGATGTTGTGACCATTTTCCATCAAGCAAACAAGATGTTCTTTTCATTACCATCAGTCGAGCAATTGTGGAGGGGGTATTTACTCCAACCTAATATATCCATATTCCCAAATATGTAAAAAAATGTATGCTTGTATTTTTTTTTCTATATCTAGTATAGGGTTTGTAATGTCCATTAGATATACCTATTCTTGTCATTTTTAATGGGATATATTTAACACTTATCTAGATGTGATATTTTAATTGCAGCATTCTTTTGTGTTGATTAAATTTTCCTCTTTGTTTTGTACCATAGGTTTTATCACATAATTAGTACCCTAGAAAATGCCAAAGCCATTGGACCCAGTATGGGAGTATGCTGAACCATTTGAGGGTTTTAATCAACTGAAGCTAATCGTTGATTCCTTACTACATTATCCTTGTATTTTTTTAAGTTTCCTAATGAATTTTTGTATTTTTTTAGGTTTCCTAATGATTTCTAATATTTTTGCCTATATTATTAATAAGTTAGACTCCAGACCCTCATCAATAAATTCATATACAAAATAAATGTAACATTGGTTCTTACAAATCTACCTATAGGAAAGAAACTCATTGGCTGCAAATGGGTGTATAAGGTCAAGTGCAAAGAAAATGGGGCACTTAACAAACATAAGGAAAGACTAGTTGCAAATGGTTTCGCACGGAAAGAAGGAATAGATTATGAAGAGACCTTTGCTTCCACAACAAAGATGAGCACAATCCATTCGGTTCTAGCCATGGAAGTGTAATTTAGCTAGAAACTATACTAGATGGATGTGAAGAGTGCCTTCCCCAATGGGGAATAGGAGGAAAAAATATACATGTACCAGCCATAGGGTTTTCAGGTTTCAAGGAAAGAACATTTGGTTTGTCAATTAAAGAATGCTCTCTACTGCTTGACGTAGACACACAAAGCATGGAACATCAAAATTGACAAGTATTTGGGTGAACAAGGGTTCCAACAGAGTACTTTACATCCCAATATTTACATCAAAAGCAATGGAGATGATGTAATTATTTTGATAATAGATGTAGATGACATCATCATCACATGTGGCGATGCAAGGGCAATATCACAAGTAAAATCTAATTTATGTGCAGCTTTTGACATGACTGACTTAAGCCTCCTACATTACTACTTAGGTGTAGAAATTTGGCAAACAAATAAACATATTTGTGTTTCACATGAAAAGTATGCCAAAAGTTTGTTAGACAAGTTTAGAATGGTATATTGAAAAACAAGATTTACACCTATGGAGAAAAGGCTGAAACTTTCAGCCAAGACTAATTCTAAGGTAGTTAATGAATTAGTCTATAGGAAACTAGTGGGAGCTTGATCTATCCTATGAAAACTAGACCTTACTTGAGTTTTTTAGTTAACTACATCTCTCAATTCATAACCGCTAGAATGCTACGATATGTGAAAGAACATTAGATTTTAGCATTCTATATGGAAAACATAGAGAACCTCGATTCTATGGTTATATAGATTCAAATTGAGCATGATCCGTGGATGACAAGAAATCCACTTTAGGCTATGTTTTCAATCCTAGAAATTGAATAGTTACATGGACCAGCAAGAAGCAACATGTTGTCTGCCTTTCTTCAACTGAAGCAAAATATCAAGCAGCAGTGGAAGGAGCATGTGAAGTAGTTTGGCTTAGTCGGAAGCTTGTAGATATGAAGATTCAACAAAAAAAACCTACCCTATTGTACTATGATAATCAGGGAGTTCTTAAGGTGTCAAAGAATCCAATCTTCCACAAGTGTACCAAACATATTGACGTTCATTGTCACTTAATTCAGAAACTTGTAAAGATGGAACATTTGAGTTACAATTATGTGCTACAAAGGATCAGACTGCAATACATTCTCACCAAGTCGTTGGGTCCAAACAAATTTGTAAAACTCAAGGAAAAACTTGGTGTATTTTCTAGATTGACCATTAGGGAAGGGTGTTCGAATATAAAGGTCATCTAGATTCTAAACTATAGACTTAGGAATATTAATAAAGTCACTTGGTGACTTTAGGTTACTTCATGTTTAATTATTCTTTTAAAGTACACATAAGTCATTTTAGGGTTTCTATAATTAGGGTTAGTGTCATCTCATTATTATAAAGAGAACATTGTTCTCTTCATTTGAGAATACAGAAGAACCGTTTTCTCTCTTTCAATTCTCTCTTTGTGTTCTTGGTTTCTTTGTGCATTTAGTTTTTGTAATAATATTTGCCACCTTCCTCTAAGTGGAAACTCCGCTTCATGGCCACGACACAATCCACTACTAGCTATAATCATATATTCTTGATCAATGTAGCATTGATTCCCATGAGGTATTTATATCGTTGAGGCACATAATCCGTTGTTTTCCACTAAAACAATGAGCAATGTTAAGATTGTGCATCTCCAAGGGTTTAAATACCTACATTGATCAAGGATATATGATCAAAGGTAGTTCTTTAAAATTCAACTGTAATAAGTAAAATAACCTTTAAGGTTTAAAGAGCTTTGAAGTTAACAAAAAAACACTAACTACCATAATTTTTTTCTTATTATCCCCTTCCTTTCAGGAGTAAAACAAATTAAAGAGTATCGTACTTCGAAGGTCAGATGTAATAAGTAAAATTGCTTTCAAAGAGAAACAAAGAATTTAAAATCAACATGAAAGACACCAATCCAAGCTCATAATCACTTATATACACTCACCAACTCATGGTGATAGGTATATATCTACATAGCTTTTGTGTTTTTAACCAAAATTGAACTGTTTCATGCATATTGCACGGAACTATTTGAGATTGGTAAGGTAGTAACGGGAGACCTAATAGTAAAACTGACATATTGTCATTTACTAAATCCTAGCTTGGCAGAACCCGTGGAAATGTTGATGGAAGGGCCCCTCAAAGTGTGTGCCTTAGAGCAGATATTTACCATGTTTTCTTCATTGTGATCTAGCTAGAGTGTGTTTGGATGTGGTAAGTACAAAAAAGAGACAGAGTGGAGTATGCCTAGAGGATGGCTCTGAACTCATAAAATAGTGGCAAATAGATATTTCAGGCTGCAATTTTAATAAGAGTTTAAGGAATTACTCCCAGATTCATGATGTGGAATATATTTTTAATAAGAGTTTGGGGAATTACTCCCAGATTCATGATGTGGAATATATGGCAGAAAAGGAATTGGAATTTTTTTTAGGATAAGAGGTTACATACAGGTAAAATACTGCAACGAATCTGAAAGAAAATAAATGAAACAACTGAAGAAGGATCTAGAATAAAGGGGGTTTGGGAATTTCCATAGAATATTACATAAAACGTTATTCTTGGGGCATTGATTACCAACAATTAAAGTGGAACCCAACAATCCTATTGACACCGGGAATCAAACTCAATATTGATGGAGCTTCAGGGGATGATCTAGGGAGGGCAGGAATTGGGGGGATCATTTGAGATCACATGGGATAGCTTTGCTATGTACAGGCAGGAAATTTGGGAGATACTACTAACAACATGGATAATCTAATCAACCTGTAAAGGGATGCAAGCTGTTGCTGAGATGCAGATTCATAGTCTCATTGTAGAGGGTGAATCCCAGATCATCATAAACATTCTTTTGCAGCATTTCATTACCATGAACAAAGAAAAAATGAGATCAATTGGCATTTGGTGAACCCTATGAAGCTAGCCCTCAGCTGTAGGAATTATATTCCCAATCTCGATCAACCCAAAGATCCATAGTCTAATTGGATGCATTAAATATGAATTGGTTTTATGATTAAGTAGAAACTCGCGGAATTTTATGATTCTGAATAATACATTATCCATGTGCAAAGCTTGATTGTGAATAATACATTATCCATGTGCAAAGCTTAATGCTAAAAAGAAAGGATTGCTTATAAGATTAACAATAGTTTCAGTTTCCTTATTAAACTAGATTCAAACCTCTGCAATGTTTTCTTACCCATTCACCTTGAAACCAAGTACGACCACATATCAACCTGCCATCCCCTCCATTACAAAATTCGATGGAACAAGTTTTGCAAATCCTAAAGTGTAAATTCATTGCAACATATTCCACAAACACTAATGTGAAAATCTGGAAGACTAGAGACAAATAAAATCTTAAAATTGAAGATGCAATTATAATTTTTGTTTTAATTACTATTTTTTTTTGTTTGAATGCAGATTAGCATTGGGTAGATTTGTGTGTATATGTGAAGTAGAATATTTTTTACAAAGTTGAAAATGGTCACTTGATAATTCTGTCTCCAATCCTATTTTGTAGAACCATATTTATCTGCCCAATGATTAAAGAAGCCAGAAAACTACTGATATTTAAGACAGTAATTTGTCGCTG
This sequence comes from Larix kaempferi, assembly GCA_027924585.1. NCBI lineage: Eukaryota > Viridiplantae > Streptophyta > Pinopsida > Pinales > Pinaceae > Larix > Larix kaempferi. The sequence continues at coordinate 173,355 of BSBM01001044.1, read as the reverse complement.
ACGGCTAAAACAAGTGAGGGGGCTATCAGTTAGTAAATGAGATTCCTGTCATCTTGTTAAATTGGATAGTTAAAAGGGGAAGCGAGGTTATGGATTGGGTTTCCTTTGCCCTTCTTAGGTCTAAGAGTCACCAATCCGTGCCTTGTCACCGAACAAGCTTCAGTTTAATATCCGACGGGGACTCCCTTTTAAATCATTTATAAATCTTGCAAGGAATTTATCTACGACCTTCTAAAACCGCGCTTATGATGCATTTATATTTAATAACTTAAGAATGAGCCCTATTTTACTATATTTTAAAGGAAAAAGCTATACAGAAGAGCAAGACGACTCGTTATCGCTCAAGAGACATATTGCCTGGTGACCTATAGTTTCTTAAGACTGCAGATGCTTACGTTCCTCTATGGTATCTGTCTTATCTCTGAGTATACGAGATAACTTTAAATCCAGAACAAACATTCAATAAATAAATAATAAATAATAAGTAAATAAATAAAAATGAGCACATGCCTGAATTTTTCTCGCGACCATGTATGCTCTGCAGACGACTCTTTCCCTATTGCAAACTGAGGATATATGCAATCTACATACACCAACAAACAATGCAAAACAGAGTCTAATGAGTTCCAAAATCTACAATATGGAGACAGCGCGGCCAATTAAAATGCTATAAAGTAAAGGTATTTAAAGCTCATTTTGATCTATGCTACATTGTTGATTTGTGAAAATTCTCTAAATAAACCAGAAAATCTCAGTAGCCGCAGAATAAATCGAATACAAACCCTAATTTCTTGGAAATAAACACATTTCCTGCATCAAATCTGCTACAGACCATACTAGTGGCCTCGATGGGATTCTCTCCTTCTATTTGATACCAGTTCCCTCGACGCGATTGGAGGGAAGAGCTTTTAGGAATGCAAAGAGGAATGTAGAGATGGGGGGTTTCTCCACATGGGAGATGGGAACAGAGGACCTGCGGCGGGAGCGAGGATGTTAGCTGGTTCGAATCTACGCCGGGTTGGTCCATGCATTCATTGCATGGACGAGACGTCGAGGGGAGTAGGAGGATATCCAGACACGGGACGACGGCCTATGGCAGGGGTGGATCCTCGGTAATATTGTGTGGGACCACCAGAATGGACCATGGAAGGGGTAGTCTAACAGACCACCGGAACATACCACCAGAAGGAGTAGTATAACCGACAATCACTCGAGAATGAAAATTCCGGGCGAAATCATAGAATGGTTAGACTACTCCGTAAAAATTTATATATATATATATATTTTCTTCCTGTTCCGATAGGAATAAGCTCTAAAATAGTTATAGCAATATCATGTCACACATACAACCAATGAAGTAAAAGATAAATAGATTATTAAAAAATAAAAAAAATTAAGTTACAAAGTTAAACTTTAGAATAAGTTTTTTAATTGAGTTGATTAATTGAAAGTCAAAAACTTTTGACATCTTGTCAATTACAATATTACCTGCCTTTTGGCAGGTATAAAAATTCAAGTAGTATTACCATATTGTAATACTATTATAATATATGAATATGAGCATCACAAAAATGTAAATATGAACAAGATCAATATGACCTATCAATGATGTATCATTCAACATTTTGTTTTTTGGCAATAAATCACTTTACAATGACAAATTATATCAAAGCTCTATTTGGAAGAAAGACAAATACTTAATTAAAAGGACAACATTTTCTCTCAATCCAACTTAATTAATGCAATTATAATTCTTAACATTATAATTTATAACAAAAACATCAAGAAATACAAACATTCAAATGTTTATCATGGATAAATTAGGCACCACCTTAAATTTTCTTGTAAATTTCAATGTTATCAAGCCCATAAATATTAATTAAAGTCATTGTAGAGCACCTTAACGTTTTTTGTAAATTACATTGTTATCAAGGCCATAAATTAATTGAACTTAATCGAATCATATAATAAAAACATATTACATTAATCTACTAAAAATGTCATAAATTAATGCAATTATAATTCTTATCATTATTTATAACAAAAGCATCATAAAATACAATCATTATTGCAATATTAATATAGAAATTAGAGGACACCTTCAAGTCTAGAAAAATATGTTAGCCTTTACTTTCACAAAAATAAAATTGAATCATGTAAGTTGTTTTCATGGGGTATTTATATGTATACACAATACATAATTTCCACCATCAGAAGATGACAAATTAACAATATAATTAGACAATAAATATAACAGTAACAAAATAATATCTCAATTTGTAAATGACAAAATAAAACATGTACATACCACTCTTTGTTGCCATCACCCTCATTATCTTCCTCAGTTGGCATGATAGCATTGTTGTTCTTAGAAACATGTTTAGTTCTAGGGTCGTGTCTTGATATGAACCACCAATCTCTATCCAACACATCCAGGTGAAAGAACACTTGGTTGCAGTGTTTTGGGAAAACATAAGTCTCCTTACTTTCATCCCACATCTTTCTAGAGTTGATGCATATCAACCCAATATCACGATCTTCCTTTACATTATTCCTGTCGAATGTGTCCCACCACCTGCACCTAAAAATAACACCTTGGAAAGATGAGAAGTCCACTTGAATGATCTCTTGTATCTTTCTGACATAACCCAACATCCCTCCTACCAAGTTTCGATCTTGGTGTCTAGCACGACTATATTGGTTAAACTCAACTTCCACTCCACAGTCTTGTGTAACACGCCCATTATCAGCACCCTCGGTGTGAAAATGATGTCTATAAGCCCACATAGATGGAAACAAATGCACCTATAAGAAAATTTAACAAATGATGATGTCATATGCCTATTAAACCAACCATTAATATATTAAACATAAATGTTATAATTCAAAGTTGCATTATAAAGTTAGAAATTATGTACATAAATATTTTATTACCGAGTTGTTGCACCTGATGCCAATGTTTAGTGCATCCTCCTATTCAGGAGGGTAATGAGCGGGTGCACCATATTTCTCTCTGACTTGGTCTGCAACCCAACTGTTGGGACAGATCATTGGCATATTTTCTTTTAAATGATCTGGAAAATGAATGCTTCTATCATGCAACTGCCTAAATTATTTTCTGTCAATGTCCCTTTTCATCCTCTTCTCTTCATATAATGCGACCCACGGTTGTGTTATCTCCACGTTGTAAAGAATGAATTTATTGATTGTATCAATTTCTGAATTTGTTGTTGTATTCATGGAACAAAAACACATTCAGTACGTATGGGATCAAATATAGAATTTGACGTTTGTTGTGAATATAAGTTACTATGTGTAAAATTGAAGATTGAAAGATAAGTGACTTACTCTTTATCATGTTCCTTTTTCCATTCGTTTCCAGTACCTCCCCTTCCCTTTTGTCCTCATCACGTTCATAATCCCAAATCAGGCACAGCACATATTTCATTAAAATTGGAAATATTTTATTACAAGAACAATGCCAGAATTGACTTTTTTGGTTATTTTGGAATTCTAGATCCACTGTTTAATTCCAAATTTGATGAAATATGTGTTGCACCTAGTGTGCCGTCAATTTGCTTGATGTACTCACTAGCATAATAGAATGACTCATATATTATGTACCCCTCTGCCATAGACCCCTCAGGTTTTTCCCTTTGTCGAACAAATCCCTTCACTTTTTTCATGAACCTCTCTAAGAAGAACATCCAACAACATGAGACCACCCTGACTAATTCAACCTCATCGACTAGGTGAATTAGAAGATGAATTTGCAAGTCCATGAAACCCAACGATAGTTCCTTCTCAAACATACAACCAATCACAACTATCTCTTCATGCTACTGTGGAATTGTATCAATGTAAATCTCCTTTGATGTGATCCATCGTACAAATGTAGATAGTCTAGATATGGCATGTCGTAGGTCATCAGGAAATTCATGGTTCACACACCCACGCACGAACAACGGATAATGACACTACAAAGTAAACACAGAAAGTTAAGTGCATTTTAACTTTTGTGGATAAAGATATAAACAAATAGTAATAATTTTTTTTGGCATTATATGTACCCTTAGAAGGTTGAGATGGTCATGTAATTTCAAACCCGACAACTTTTCGTCTGACATATTGAAGCAACATCGTAGAGTAGACCCAAAAAAAAGGTTCCTTCACGCCCAATATAACTTATTTTTCCAAATTAAGATCATCTTTCTTCAAAATCCATGGGACATCGCCCTTTTTAAATGAAAAAGAGGGGCCAGCGTCTCCTCTATTTTCTTGTCTTGGCCAATGCTTATTTTTCGTATTTAAAGCATTAAGGTCTTTCTTGACTTTCATCTTGTCACTTTTTTTGGATTATATCTGATGCCACAAAGAAGATGAAACATTTTTAAATATATGCATGGGATCTAGTAAGTGGGAAATATTAATATGCTCCCAATATGGGAGCTCATAAAATATCAATTTCCTTTTCATCACTGTGGGAATTTTCTCAACATAGGTGTCGAATAAATCATGATCATCGATCGCATGATGCACATTTGAATCGAACATCTCTGTGTATTCCTTCTCCTTCTCTCTGTCATATGCCATAAGCCAATCAACCGGTGTCATTATTTCAGGCCTTTGGGTTCTCCCTTGTTTACTATTGAAAGCAGATTTTTCTCTTCTATAAGAGTGGTTTTCTAGGAGGAATAACCTAGAGAATTCGTACACTAACTTTCGTAGGACTTTGGACTATGTAGCCTTCATAGAAAATCCACAAGATTTGCATCCATAATAACATTTTGTTACAAGACCTGTGATGTTATAGTAAAGAGGGCACGTTGGTGTTGAGGATGAAGATAGTCACATCGAATTAAATATGTCAAAAATTATTGCTTTGAATATAAAACAAAACAACATATTTACCTTAAAAAACTCCTAACCCCGGATAATCATGTGTGATGTACGCACATATTCCATACAGTGTAAAAATCCTCTGTGATGGGATGGATCTCGACACATCATATCCCTTCCCATAATTCCTTGAATTCATCGATCAATGGTTGTAGGTAAACATCCATATTCCTCACTTTCTTTTTACGAGGGACTATAAGAGCCAACATAAGATGTTCATTCTCCATAGAAAACCATGGGGGGATATTGTTATTGATCACTAATACAGGCCAAACGATATAGATGTTGTTTGGTTGGGAATATGAGTTGACGCCATCAATGGCTATGCTCAATCGGAGGCTACATACTTCATCCTTGAATTTATCAGTCCATGTATCCTCTATATGCTTCATGGCTATTGAATATGTTGGGATTCGCATAACTCCTTCCTCATTTTGGTTCAATGCATGCCATCCCTATAGCATAGCTAATTCTTTGCAATGAAAGAGCCTTTAAATCCTTGGGATTATAGGCATGTGCCTCAATATCTTATGAGGAGGACCATGTGCTTTAGCCTTTTTATTCGATTCTTTGTATCTATCATGCCCACATTTTGGACATATCGTTTTGTCTACATATTCGCCTCTATATAGAATACAAGGATTGGGGCATGCATGATAATATATGTACTCTACACCCAATATTTTCAACATTTGTTTTTCCTTTGCGTAGCTGTCGTGCAAGACATTGTCCTTTGGAAGTACCTTATCTTTGAATAACCTACAGTTAGTGGGAAATGAAAATGCACAATGTCATTTAACGTTCATAAAATCGAACATTTTCAATGATGATTGTGTCGCAATATTACTCAAAATATAATGTAGTCGATATTCAATTACCTCAGCATTGCTAAGAAACATGTGTCTGGCATGCCATACTTTGTTTTCAAGTTGTATAGTAACATTGTTGTTCCCAACTGTGTAGACTTCGACCGATCAGATCCAAATAGAGGTGGTTGGAAGCCGATTTAATGCTTTCGAAGAAGGCTTCAATAAAATGAGCATCATCCCCTAGCTCATTGTCTTGGAATGTATGGGACAGCATTGCATCCATGGAACTGCTTTGTCATAATAACTCATCCATACCAACCTCTACTTCATTGCCTCCATTTCCAACATGTGAAGAACTACTATCACTATAGGCATTCCTGATTGGTGAGGATTGACGCAGTGTAAATTGAATAGGAGGTTGATTCAATCATGCTTGGTATGCTTACTCTCCAAGTTGCACTCTTTTTTCATCCTTCTCTCGATTTGAGATTGTACTGGGGTGTGGCAGAAGATGGTAGGCAGGTCACTTATCATCAGAATCCTGATTTCAATAATATTGAACATTACATCAATGATGTTAGTAAGCACAATGCAATTGGTTTGATCTTTCATTATAGAAAATAATTATTACAGAAGCACGAGAATCACTTGCAGTAGAAAATGTTAAGCTGCAAACAATTTATAAAGCATACGTTCAGATTGAGCGATAAATTAACATTAATTACACATTAAATATGAAAATTTAAAATTGAGTAACACATTTTCAAATTGAGTTTATAAATTAAATTAACAATTTATAAAACATAATTTCAAAGTGAGCAATACATTAATATGAATCCATTGAAGATTAATAAATACAATTAATCAATGTTTTATTTTCTTACTCCCCAAGGGAATGTCTAAAGGTAATCCCAATGCAAGGCGTCTCTAACAAGCGGTTGGTGGTATACGGAAGTTGTAGTTTATTAACAACTCTTCACCAGGAAACAAACTACGTATTGCATGTACAACAAATCTGGATGCTTTCCTTTGCATAAAGAACTCCCGGTCATTGAAGTGTTCCTCAAATGAACAATTTGGATAAAATAAAGAGCACCTAGAACTATTTATGAACCCTGTAATGTTCCCATGAGTGCGTGGACGAGCATCTATATACAATAGGTTCTTCCTGTTAAAGTTTCCAAAAACATAACCATTCGTGCACATACTATACATGGAAATGTCATGCTTGTATTTAACAATATTCAAGTAATCATACCGACAATAGACTTGTTAATCGTAAAACGATTACCACAAAAGGAGAATTTGGTTCCAAGATCAGGCACAGGTAGAGAGTATGGCCAAGTGACATATAAAGCGCGGTTGTAAGAAGTTTTATATTTACTTTGCAAGTTCACATTAAGGGAGAAATCATCGCAACCCTCCAACAATTGGATGAACCTCAATGTGTACTTGGACAGTTTTTCTCTCAACTCATGCAACTTTTTGGATATTCTAGTAGAGATGGGTTGGGTGGAATTCATATCATACTTTGGATCACTAGAAATTTCAGATGACTGAACATAAGCCGAGGGGTTCGTCAATTTAGGATTAGATATAGTTGTTTTGGCTTCTAACTTTTTAAAAAATGAGCATAAGGAAGTGTTCCTGTGTGTCTTTTCTATATCACCTATTGGATTTTTTACTGCAGTAGGGGGAATTAGAACATTGAAATTAGGTAATCTATGATTGGTGTAATGGGTGAGTGTGACATGCCGAGGGTTCTCCTTCAAACCTTGACATTTTGAACAACCACAAACTACTTGGGTGTCATAAAAGAGTTCCAGCTCGCGACGAATTACCATCGATGAACCAAGATGGAGGCTTGAAGATGGCATGCTACAATTGGCGGGGTAAATCACCTGCCCATTTTCATCCATGAAGTGATTGCGACATCTTGCTCCTAATAAGAGCTTACGACGATTTGAAATTGGTGGAATGTCTTGTGCATCCTAACTCAATCCTGAATTGTGATCCTGCAATATAGAATTAATCGATATTCAGATTCAAATGGATAAGTAACATAAATTCAAATAAGTAGTGAAAAAATAAATAAAACTTGAACTTACCGGGGATGGAATGGGCGAACTCGTCGAACTTTGAACAAGATGGTATGAGCTGGGATCTAAAGAAGTGGCCATTTGATACTACAAAATTTTCTTCCTGCATTTGAGCCAAATCAACAATCAACATATATATACTATGAAATATTCTAATTGGTATGGTTAAATAGTAAAAGGACATTTAGTACGAATATATAATTTTAAGTGGACACATAAAAACATAGAATTTGCAAAATAAATCGGTGCGTTTATTCATGCATAAACACAACGGTGCGCTACCACAAACCAAATGCACCAGTGTGTAACAAATGTAAACGCGCCATTAAAGTATATCTGCAAAATCCCTCGTAGTGGAAAACATCCACTACATTTGGTAGCAGATACTTCTACATGCATTTTCACAAAATATTTAGTTTAGGTTTGTTTACTACATATAAGCGCACCAGTGCGGCACAAAATTACATGCATCGTCGTATGGGTTTTAAAGACGATGTATTTTACTTATGTACGCACTGGTGTGACGTAACCAAAGGCTTACCGAGAATGCCAAAAATAAAAATTTAAAAAACTCGCACAAACCCTTTTTCCCTAAATTATAAAAATGGTGGAAATGTTAAGTTCGAAAAGTAAATCTAAATAGTCTTTAAAATCCAAAAACCTAAACAGTAACTCACTATTTTGACAAATTTTTCAGGGGAGAGTTTTGGAGGAGAGACTTACGTGGAAGGAGTTTGGAGCAACTGGAAGGAGTTATGAGAGTTGAAATTTCTTAGGTATGGTGAATCGAAACAAACCCTACATGATAGAAATTTCAAGCATGTAAGTATTACTGTATATATTATAACCTTATTTAGAGTTTAACTAGATTTACAAAAAAAAACTTCATACTTTATTACCTTCAATGTTGCAACCATTATTTTCTCCCTACTTCTTTTCGTTTTATGTGGTTGCAAAATTATTCATTAGGGTTTAAATACCTCTATTGTTATACATAATTATGATTTCACCTTTTAGGGATTTTGGATTTACTGAGCTTGTGATTATATATAGAAAGTGTGGGGTGATATGGGTCCACTTTCACGGTCGAATCCGTACCATGTCAGTCCTGTCAAGTTTTTTTTTTAATTAAAAAAGGCATGCATTAAAATCAATGCGTTTGTATTACTGGAACTCACCAGTGCGTTCATCTAAATAACACACCAAGTTTGACCCGCGTCGTATAATTTTTAATTATTTAATAAAAAAACAAAATTCATTTTTCGTGTCTTATTTCTCTGTTCCCAGTGCATCGCATTTACTGTAACACACCGGATTTACTCTAACGCATCATTTTTTTAATTATTTTACAAAAAATGAAAAAGCTGAGTTTAGTATTTTGATTCTCTAATACCGATGCAACATATTGGAATTAACACACGTATGCAGTTTTGTCACTAACGCACTGGGGCGTTTAATGTATTCAAGCGCACCGAAATCAGATTTATTCTTTTTTAATATTTTTTTTCGTAGTTTGAAGGTCTATAATTTGTTTGTATAATATATCGATATCTTATTTTTTTAATGGTACACGTTTTATTGATAGAAAATGCATGTTATGAGTTCAATGAACAACAACTTTAATCAACATGATGGGAGCACATCGAGAATTACGAAGAAGGCAAGTGATTTTAATTAATTTATGTATTTAAATTAATTTGTTTGAATTATTTGTAAATTTAACTAACATGTATTGGTTAATGTGTGACATGCAGTGCCACAAAATGAGGAATCTCGATAAGATTCTTACCAAAATAACTCCAAAAGAGCATAAAAAGTTGATGGAAAAGTTGCAGATGGATGAATCAGATGAATAAAAAATAAGTCAATATGAATTATTTATTGAAATTTGAGTAATAATCTACTTAATTATGAATATTCACTAATATGTTTTAAATAACGTAATTCACATATGATGAATGTTATGCAGGTACTTCCAGTAGCAGAAGTCAATGTCATCATAAGAATTACTTTTTATGGAATATGCAAATGATGATCAATTGGTCCTTAGCTCAATTGGAGTGGTGCTGGAAGTTAATAGAAGGGACAAAGAATTTTATAATACTATCATTGATTTAGTGGAAATAAAGTACATATATACTTTTCACTTACAATACAGAAACCAATCAAATGATTCAAAGAATCAGGTCATATGTAAACTACAAGAGGCATTCCTAGAGCAATGGACAATGAGACCTACTAGGATTACAATAGAAAGAACATACAACAACAAAAAAAAATCATTCAAAAGGTAATATTCCTAAACATGTCTATGTAGAATATGTATCTAAAACTATTACAAAGCGTCATTCATTCAATAATTTTAATTCTATCATATTTATTTTTCATATCAATAGATAAATAGTTTAATGTCATTTTACATTTTCAGGAAGATTATGAGAATCCCAAAGGATGAATGAGGTGATATGCAAAATGTGCTAGTAGGGATGTCCAAGAAATTGTACAAGGAGATGCTCAAGGAAATGGACATAATTGCATCGCATGACGAACCATCTCAACAACAACGTGCTTCAAATGAATAAAATCATTGGTTTTTAGGTTTATGCTATACATTTCATTAATTAATTTGACATTAAATATTATTTTTCAATTGTTTTGTTTTGTTGCAGAAAAGAAAATGGAACCGAGTCAACACACAAGACTTGACAACAAGGAAAAAAGGGGATGATAGCAAAGTTTGTGAGTATTTTTTATTTCGTTGTAAGAAATAAACATTTCGTAGTGATTGTTATTGGTATATATTAATTTTTTTTAATTTGTTTTCACTAGAAATCATTGCATGCCTTCAAACAGGTGTTAACATGCAAAGAGGAGCCATCAGAAGAATTGATTGACAACGGGTTAGGCAACGGTTGTGAGTATATGTTGGTATATCAAAAATTAATTGTGGATTTTGTAAGTCTCTATGTTGTTTTATTTCTCTCATTTTATAATTAATAATTTTATTTGTTTTATATTAAATCTATGATTTGTGATGGGGCATAACACTTGCAGGAAACAAAGTGTGGAGTGGAGCCAACATAATATTTGTTGATAGAAGGCATGAGATTTGGTTTTGAGAGAATGTGTATCATTCACGAGTCGATTATTTCTATGGTATGTCACTTTTCAATTTACATTAGTGTATACTGTATATTTATTTTTCATTCTTCCCGCTAGTAATGTAGATACACTCAATATACTTTATTTTTATATTTACAAATGGAAGTTGAAGAAGAGGAAACCAATCAAGCCAATCAACAAAACATTCCACCAAATAACCCAATTGATGCAAGTGGCTCGAGCACTGATAACAGTTCCAATGAAGAATGATGCTTCGTATTTAATTTGATGTTAATGCAAGCTGTTGTAGCTTGTTGTATATTTTGAAATAAGTTTTTGTGAAAATCATACATTTTGTATAATAATGTACTGGACATAGTGTCTGAATACAAAGAAGAGTTACCAATAAGTGTAACAATAATCGCATGCATGTTGACATTTTGATTATTGTTGTCTCTATGTTGTCGTATTTTGTATGACAAAGGCACTTTTATTGATCTATATAAAATAAACCGTTTTATTCTATTTCATTCTTCAATATTATTTTCAAACAGAACATGTGAAATGGTACATTGGTAATTTTTTTTCAATAAAAAAATTCGTACATATTTTCATTCAAGATGGAGAAAAAATAAATTATTCACTGCCACACAACACTCGTAAATGGTAAATTGGTAATTAAATATATGGATGATGTTGTTCATAAATTAATCCTATGTCTGGTAAGTTACTGGGGTCACCAACGTACTATCTAAGACTTACATAATCTAAGGCAATCAACAAGCATACAACAAGATATTTCTTAATGAAAAAGAACCAGGGTTAATAAGTTAAGCAATGAGCACCTTAAGTACTAGAAGGTTGATCAAAGCTTGAAACCTTATATTCTTTCTCTGCAATCTTGAGTAAAGAACCTGCAAAACAAAGATACCCTCCTCAAAACATTAGGCTAAATAAACATGAATAATTAAATATGAAACTCATACATAAGCAAAGCATGAAATATTCACCAAATTCAATTCACATATTAGACATAATTGTTCATGGGAAAGAAAAATATCTTTTATTGATCATATGAATGACAACAAATAGGTATACATGATTATGTAGCAGCATTGATGAAACCAAGTTCTGGTCTCTTGCTCCTCTCCTTCAGTATAAATTCCTCCAACATTTCAATACATTAAGATTTCTCTCCATATTCTATGACCTTTCCCTTGTATTTATAGCAATGCTAAAAAGATATATTCGAGAGGAAAACAATTGGGGATGGTATGGAAGTTAGAGAAACTCCCTTAACTACCCAAAATTCAATTTTAGTTTTTATTTTTCGTGATTTTAAGAGGAACCCGTGAGTATAAGCCTAACAACAGGTGGGTGACCCATGAGTAAGCTACAAACAAGTAGCAGGTGCAACATTTTATGGAAAACCACATGTGGTAAGTGGACCACCAGCGGGTGACCCACAATATGTCAGTTAGGGAGTTGCGGTTAGGTCCTAAAGGTGTATCACATAAATATAATAGACTTGAGAAATAATGAATGATTAGGGCTACAAGCATCTATAGAAAATTAGGGCTCTTCAATCCATAATGTCCTTTTGTGTGAGCGGCATTTCAGTGTCATCATAGATGGATAAGTGCCAATTTGATTGATAATAGATGCACCCTAATGTATGATGTCAAAAAGGTAAATGATGGCCGAAATGAATTACAAACAAGTAAGTGGAGGAATGCAAGGGTCACAGAAACAAAGTTCCAACAATACTTGAAACAAAATCAAGTTCAACGTACAGTATAATCTTGACATAATGTCATGTTTAGAATGATAGAACATGATATCCAATACATATGTGAAACTGATTTATATAGCATGGCCACTAAAATATAAGCGTGGATCCATGTCACAATGGAGAACATAGCCATAACAATAAACTGGATCTATGTATCATGAGGAGCCGAAGTGAGTAGGGCTCAGTCTTGCGCAGCTTGGGAAATAACAAATTGGAACAAAGTTATTATAGGTCCAAGGTATTCAAACCAACCAACGATAAAGGTACGAATCCTAAACCATGTGAATAAAAGAGTTGGAGTCGAACATGGAGGATACTATTTGATTACCGATCAATAATGTAAGTTGTTAACAAACACGAGGACACCCACCAATGATGAAAGTGGGGTCCAAGGTACCTAGTACATTCTTACAAGTGTGAATAAATGGTCTTAACGTCGAACACTTGAAGAATATGTCAAGTAAGGGACATTGATGCAATACCATAACTCACCAACGAGAGGATATTCCATTGATGACTGCAAATCTCAAGGTACTATACAAGACTCTAAGTCTACTTCCGAGAGAAAAATGAGTTGAATTCGATAGGAAGAGACCCATGAGAAGGAAGGCATTAATGAATCCTGCATCATCTCACACGAGGAACACTTGTATATTGAGTTGAAATAAGACTGAGGATATATTGACATAAGGAATGGCCGACATGAGGATTTAAGGTGAACTACAGAATGACCAACACAGGGGTAATCCTTGAACATTGAGCACAATAGTAGATTGACTAAGGAATATTGGACACATAGGAAACATGATAAAAGTTTGTCATGTAGGAGACATAACAAACTCTCCATATGATCAGAAGAGTAACCAATCGGAGGAGTAAACAACTCTGGAATCAAGTTAAATCCTAAAGCCAAAAATAAGACCCATTGAATCAAGACAAGTGTTGTGTTCAAGTAATAATTAGACTTGCTGCCATAATATGAATGAATGATGGAGACTTTCCTTTCCCTTCTCTTTTTAGATGTCTTTCCATTTTTTAACGAGCATGAAAAAGATAAAAGGAAGCTCGATAATACCTTTCTTGTTAAATTTTAACGAGTCCAAGAAAGAAAACTGAGGAACTTCTTCATTTTGTACAAGCTCGAAGAAGAGAGAGAAGAATGCTTGATAAGGGTCCAACCATGTGTAATTTTATGAGTCCATGCGAGGGAAACTCACAATTTTCTTCATTTTTTTACTAGTTTGAAGAAAATATAGACTAATACTCGATAGAGTACTGATCCGCGGGTTTTAATATCGAGCTCGGATCTGTTCGTGCTCAGTGGTGTTTTCATATTTAAGGAGTTTTAAAAACTTAAACAATAGCTCCATACACCTACTCGTGGATTTTGATATCGAGCCCGAGTTGGGCTTTTTCATATTTAAGGAGTCTGAAAAACTTAAACAACAACTCCATAAGGTACTTTTTCGTAGATTTAGTCTCCTCGCCCAAAAAAGTGTACAAGTATACGAGAGAGAAATCTTCTAGCCATAATGGGCTAGAGTATGCCTTTTTCATAATTAATACACTAAGGTCTAGAAAAGGGGTAAACTTATACCTAAGTGGATTTCCATTCAAATACTTTAACGAGTCTGAAAGGGACAAGTATACTCGGAAATCTTGTCAATTGTAAGGAGTCTAACAAGAGCATAAAGAAGACTCCATAGGAATGGGAGCTTGATTAAAGGTGGCTAGCAAAAGACTGAAAATAAAATTATGCATTTTAAATGTATGTAGACCAGAATATAGGTGACAAGTTCCCGAGGTAGCAAGTAACGGCATGGGTACCAATATGACATAGTGTTATCTAGGGTAACCCATGTTAGGTAGGTCCTAACGATGAAAGAACATCAATGATGAAGGGAAAATTGAAGGATAATGTTGCAGTCCATGGTGTAAAAAGGGTTCCTAAGGAATAACAGATGATAAGGTATAAATGTGATGCGGAAACCTAACTGACATGCCATGCGAAACAAACCCTTTTAAAGAGCACCAATGTAGACACAACCTTGTAGAAACACCTTTTCATGCAATGACTGAGTCTAAAAAACTTAATTAGTCATCAATATTAAAAAGGGTCTCAAAACTATATAAAGTGGGTAAAAATTAAAAAATCAATTACCATAAATAGTAAAAAGAGAAAAATTAAGTCATTGTTACCATTTGTCATTCCAAGAGCAAAGATTCCTAAGATTTTCATCGTTGCGTACGGCCAATCTGGAGGATGATTTTCAGATCCGTCACTTGTAGGTAACATCTATCTCTCTTCATTTCATTTCCATATGTTTTTTGAATATTTTTGGTGGATTTTTTAATTTTTTATGTATATTTTATTTTGAATTCTACGCACTTGTGGGTATCTGTGGTTAAAGCCATGGTTTCAAGAAATAACCGCGAGTGGAGAGATATCCACCTGTGGGTTGTGTGCTATTGTTCTAACAAGGACCCGCAGGTGGTGCAGTTTAAAAGAAAAAACTCAACGCTCATGAATTTTAATGGGTGAAATGTAGTAATGGTGCTCACATAGAGGGAGAGGGATCATGAAGAAATGGATAGGGAGGCTATGAGGGATCCCTTAACTCTCAATTCCTTGTGACGTTGTGGTATTTTGAATTTCTTCCGCACATCCAACATGAGGGAACAACCCAACTTGCTCCAAAGTTTAGTGCACTTATGGGATCCTGATCAGGGAGTATTCAACCTTCAAGGTGAAACTCTATAGGTCACTGTGGATGATATCTACTTCATAACTGGATTGTCTCGACGGGGATAGGTTGTTAACCTCAAAGGCACATTTCAAGGCATGGGGGCCTTATCGGTGCAAGATTACATAAACACATATTGCACGGCTGGAGCATAGAAGAGTGGCACTCAAGTTCCAATTGGGAAAATAGATAGCTTCCCATTGAAAGTCATATTGAGTACTACGAACAGAGTAGGTTTGAGTTCCGCTCAACACTTAGCTTCTCGCAGTTACATGCAAATTGGGGTGGAGTGCTTGCGGAATGTGATATTCAACTAGTGCACGGGATTATTGGTAAACATGAAGCACCAACTCACTGAGTGTAGAACCAGGAAGAAGAAGAAATTCAGCTATGGGAGTATAATATGCACCTTCTTCTTTGAGAGAGTTCCTAGTTTGAGCCCAAGAGTGACTCTCCTACCTATTAACCCTTGTGAGCCCATGATGACTCCTTGGGGTGAGATATTCTTGAGACAGGGAGGTGGAGACACTAATATCCCGTATGATGATGAGAATTTCTTGGGTTGGTGGAGATGGCAGGTTCCTGCATTTGAGAAGTTTCCTTACGCTAGGATGGACTTCCATGGTGACGCTAAACTCATGATTCCTCCAATATCTGCTTGGGGAGAGATAGGTACCATTTTTACTTTTATTATTATTCAATTTTTATGATTTTTGTTATAAATATGTACATATGTTTTTGGTGAGTTTAAGAATTGACAACATACGTGATGCAGATATTGGATCAGTGAGTCCATCCAGACACCCGAGAGTGTTCATACAACTAGCAGATCCAGGCGGAACAGAGGCCATTCTACGAACCATTGAGGGAAAAATGAACTAGCTAACTCATGATATTCCTACTTATCGCATAGAGCACATGCCTATGGATATGCAGGAGCATGTAGTGGGTGTGCCCCCTGCATGGATTATGATACTCTAGAAAGTAGCTAGGTTGTTTATTTTTTATAGAGAGGTTTTAGCAAGGGAGGCTGAGGCTCCTGCCTCCCCTTAGGGATATCTACACTAATTTGAGGCTATCATGCCCAATTTTTTATATTGTTATGTATATTTGACAGAGATGGATACTCAAACTCTTTGATTATTTTGGACTTATATATATACACCTATCGATTATATACATGTTGTTGTATGTGTGTGGTGATCTATTTTACTGTGTATGATACAAATTCTAGTCGAGTATGTAGTTTGCATATGCATTAGTTAATGTGTTTTGGTTCCTTGAAATATGATGATATATGATATAATCAAACTATCTTTCAAGCAATTTAACTTTCAAAAAATGACGTAATAATATAGAATCCCTAACCCGATACTCACCTGTGAGTTGAAGTACTACTAACTGAGAATCAATCTTAACCTACAAACATGAAATGCCGTGGTGTAAAGCATCTCGGAGTAGTTCAACAACAACATTATACTTGGCCATATTGTTCGTTGCAGGTCCTAGACAAGCACCTCCTGACGAAACAAGTTGACCCATAGGTGAATAAATCACCCAAGAATCCAAGGCAATATTACAAGTGTGATGACTAGCGCCATCGGAGAATATTACAAACCACTCGGTTTCCATTCGAAACACAACTAGAGGCACGTAAGCAACACACAAATACTAACTCTACACTACTGTACAATTATTTACAAGAAAACGTATAGCCCATTTCTAGGCTCTGGAAACTTATATCCATCATAATCAACCAGTTCATATGACCCTTTTTCTAAAACTCTAGAAACGATATATGGACCGATCCACATAGACTTGAATTTTCCTGCCCCCAGGGGGTCTTTATCCTGATCATAGACCAGAACAAGGTCTCCTTCGGAGAAAACCCTAGGCTTGATAGACTTATCATATTGACTTTTGACTCGTTTTTTATGTGCTCCATTCACGATGAGCGCATCCCTGCGCCGTTCATCTAAATGTTCAAGATGAAGCAATTGTTCCTCTAAAGTAGAAGTTTCAGGTAAAAGTTGGATGACCAAATTTAATGATGGTATTTCACATTCAATAGGTGTAACTACCTCCAACCCATGGACAAGTTGGAAGGGTGAAAAACCTGTAGTAGTCTTAATGTTGGTACGATACACCCAAAGAGTGGATATAACATAATGTGCCAGTTTGACCTTCATGCATTAATTGTGTGTTGGAGAATGGTTTCTAAATTCTTATTAAGTGCTTCAACTTGTCCATTCGCCTACAGGTATAAAGGAGACAAATGCTCCTGTTCATAGTGGTCAACTCTGTCATCATATTATTCTAAAAGTGTCTACCATGATCGGTAACGATCTCCTTAGGAATACCGAACCTAGCGATGATATGATTGAACACAAAATAAGATACGGTTTCGCCGTCTTCCTTCATAATAGGCATCGTATCTGCCCACTTAGTAAAGTAGTCTACAACAACAATGATGTATTGATGTCCCCTTGAAGAAACTGGGTTTCAAGTCATGTAATCCACCCCCCACTTGGTGAAGGGACCTACTACAATGACGGGGTATAATGGAGAAGGGTGTGCTTGCATATTTTTGGTGAATAGCTAACAAGGATGACAACGTTTCACGACTTCCACATAATATTTAAAGATGGTGGGCCAAAAATAACCGGCACGAAGTATTTTCTAGGATGTTGCCAATCCAAAAAGATGACCCCCACATGCTCCACTGTGGGAATCATTCAATACTAACTCAGCTTCTTCCAAAGTCAAACAACGATGTAAAATGGAGTCCACCCCCCGTCTATAGAATGTATTTGCAATTATGAGGTAGTTTTTGGCATTATTTCATAGTTTTCGTCGTTCTTCCCTAGAAAAAGATGGTGGATACCTCAAAGTCTGGAGATAAATCAAAATATCTCCATACCATTGATTAGAAGTAGAAATGAGAAAGATATGCTCATCATGGAATGGATCATATTTCGCATTAAACTCTTCATCACTAGGGAACTCGGATATGAGTTTTGCGAACACTAAGGATTTTTCAGACTTAGCATATTGAAAAGTGATATCAAATTCTTGAAGAATAACAGTCCATTTATTAGATTTACCCTCGATTATTCTTTGGGTCAAAACATATTGAAATGGATTGACATTCGCAGTCACTATAGTTTCGCAGTAAAATGTAGTGACGTGGCCTCTAAACAACATATACAACGACAAGTTCCAACTTCTCAATGTGTGAATACTTCAGTTCAGGTTTAATTAAAGCGCAAGAAAGATAATAGATGACGTGCTCCTAGAGCTTATCATATTCATGAACCAAAACTATACCAACCATGGAATCAGATGCGGGCAGATATAAGATAAAATCACGGGTATAATCTGGTGGACTTAACAAGGGGACTGATAATAGTGCTTTCTTCAAAGCCTCTAAGGCGTTTTGTGCAGCCTCATCCCAAAATAATGGGGTGTCTTGTTTAAGTAAATGCATGAAACCTTTGGTTATCTTTTCATAGTTGACGATGAACTGTCTAAGGAAGTAGGACATACCCTTCAAACTCTGAAGTTGTCTAATGTTACAAGGAGGAGGAAATTTGACGATTGCCTCTACTTTTAACGTATTGACCATGATCCCCCTACTGGACACGATGAAACCAAACAATCATCCAGACTCAACACATAACAAAACTTTATGGGGATTCAATCAAATTTTGTAGTGTCTGCATCCTTCAAACACCAGTCATAAATGGCATGGATGATCTCTTCTCTTTCTAGATCGCATAATAGATCATCCAAATAGGGTTCGACTATATGTTTGATATCGTGAAAGGTGAAATTCATTTCTCATTGGAAGGTGGCTCCAACATTTTTCAAACCAAACGACATCTTCCTATATGCAAAGGTAGCCTAGGGACATATAAAAGTTGTTTTGTGCTGATCTTCGGGTTTTATTTGAATTTGATTATATCCTGAAAATATGTCCATAAAGGATAATATTTCTCTACCTGCACATGCATCTATGATCTGATCAATAAATGGCCTGTGGTAATTATATTTGGGACAAGATTTGATAAGATCCCTAAAATCAGTGCAAACACATATGGTACCTTGCTTCTTATCAACCAGCACTGTATTGGAAACCCATTGCATCATGTCGATAGGTAAATAAATCCGGATTTGAGGAGATTTTCAACCTCATCCTTAACAACTGTAGCCTCTCGTGGATTGACTAGATGAAATTTCTATCTAACTAGTTTCACATTTGGATATGTTTTGATATCATGTTCAACTATGGATGGGTCTATTCCTGGAATCTCCTCATATGACCATGTGAAGATGTCGCAGAATTCTTTAAAGAGGTCGGTATACATGCGAATCTCTTCAGGAGAACAACTTGCACCAATGAAAATATTTTCCATGATATCTGTTTTGATGGAGATATTAATTGGAATGGTTTTCGATATGTTGTCCATGTTACCTTCAACGAAAATCCCCTGTTTCACTAAAGGGTTAATGGATAGATCAACATCTCCACCAAGTCTTACAAAAAACTCACCATTCTTAATCCTTTTGTAGATCTGGAAGGAAATAAGATCTATGATGCATATGTTCCCAAGGTTTATCAAGACCTATCATTGCTTCCAGAATAACTTCATCTGATGGTAAAACTGTGTCTAAACAATCAAATGAATGAGCAAAGTATACCGCCCATGCAGGCGCGTAATCTACATCTGAATCCTCGGAGACTAAAGGAGTCGAGTTGAAATCTATTGCAGAATCTCGTGAATCTTGGTAAGTCGCTTATGCTATAAATAAGGGCACCATTGGTTCATTATGAGTGGGAAAGATCTAAGGATTAGTTGTTTTAATGATTGTAAAAACCTCCTTATATATTGAGATGATGTTTTGAACACTCATTGAACCAATGTAATTGATGGGATTAGGAAAATCAAAATGTAGTGTCCCTTTTTTATAAATTTGGAAAAATTGGAAAATTTGCAATTTTTGGCCAATTCGACCCTTAGAGTAGTTATGACTCCTGTTGACCAACGTGACCTCGGTCAACAGGGGTTCGCCTCACTGTCGACACATACCGTAGTCTCCCTGGGCACCGGCCCGGGCAGGTTTGAGCCCACCCAGCAACACCCGCAGAGTGGATGAGGTCTCACCCGAGGCGTCCAAGAAGAGCAGACGGAACCATGTTTCTGCCGAGGGAGGATGAGAGTTGTGGCTGCACGTACTAACTCTATTGCAGTACTTAAACAGGAAATTTAATCATTCAGCAAGGAGTTATAACATATTACTTGATTGCATCATTTATCATCACATTCGACATGGAACATATTACTTAATCACAGCATTTATCATCATAGCAACAGTAAGCAGACACTGCATCAAACAACATTCATATATCGCAACATTGCACCAAGATCGTACCAAAGCATCATCATTATATTACTGTCGCGATCATGTACCAGAAGCAAACATAGATCTCCATACACATACATCTCCTTGTCTCCATTGTTATCTATTCTTCCCCCTCTTCCCCCTAACACTTACAACTCTCATCTATTTATAGGCTTTTTCCATTACAATATTTGTCCACTTACAAATGACTTCCTAACCAACACTATAGACAGTTGACCCAATATCTAACTAACGTGGTCCAAATGACCCCAAAAACCCGCATACCATGGTACAACTGACTCACTATTACATAACATATGGTCCAAGTGACCCAAAACCCGCCAATTGCAGTGTTCTTTAACAAAAAATACTCCTTTCGTGCCCTCATCCGATGTGTTTCAGTTTCGGCGGTACCACGACATTTCCCCATCAAACCGCCTGCCAACAGGCCCCCAACACAATCTTGTGGCTCTCCCTCGAGCCACGTCAACTACTGGACATAGTGCACGCCGCGGTCTTTGCCTTGAAGTCTACATACAACTGTTCGACATTCCGCACCAGCTCCTGAGCATCCTTAGCTGCTTCGTGACTGCTGATCACATCGTCAGCTGATGGGTGATCGACAAGCTTGTCCATGACCTACTGTCGATACTTTTGTACTGCTTGTAGTGCTTCACTGGCCTGCAGCATCAATTTCCCGCCAGTGCCCTGGAATTATTCCAACTGGGCCGCACGTATCTTCTGGCGTTCATCTTCCTTGGCAACCCATTGTTGCAATTCCTTCAGCTTGCTTGACTTAGCAACTTTCTCCATTGGTGTCAGGGTTCTCATCGTAGCCTTTAATATGGCCACCTGGCCCTACGCTTCCTGCCAGATTTTAGTGAGCTGTTCAACTTTCGCGTCGTGAACGATGCAGCCCCAAAAATGTACCGTTTCGGTAATGAGCCCGGTTGCCTTTGTTTCCAGCTCCTCCATCTGGGTGGCAACTTCCTCAAGTGCCCTTCTTCATTCATCCACCTCGGCCTGAGGGGTACCTGGTTTCAACTGATCCTTCAACAGGTCATTCTCCTGTCACAACTAAACAATAGCAGCCCCGAGCCGCTGCACTCGGTGGAGCACGTCTACCTCTTCAGTGGGCTCTGGGACATGTTGATAAGCCTCTGTGATCGCTCGGTCAACCCAAATGTTGTCGTCCCACATGCGAGCCTTTTCCGCAATAAGGAAGTCTTGTTCCTTTTTAAGTGCTTCTAGTGCACGACCCTTCTCAGCCCGCTCCTTCTTAAGGTCGGCTTCCAGGTCATCCACTGCTTTCTGCGCTGTAGAAGCCCGGCTTGTAAGCTCGTCAATAGCGGCGTTTGTGGCTGCCTCACTTGCATGCAAGTGTTGAAAGCTCTTGCTGATTTCATGCATTCTATCCGCCATTTCCTAGGAGGCAACCCTCTGCATTGTCTCCAGTGCCATTGCCGATAGTTCATTAACATTGACAGTCACCTGGGCAATCGACTGTAGCACATTTTGCAAAGCCTCATTGTCGGTCACAACCACAGTCGGGGGAATGTTGATATTCTGGACCCGGAGCATGGTGCAGATTGTGACCGTTTCCTGCATGGGTACATTACTGGGTTCCTTTTGTAATACTACATTACACAAAGAATCCATACGAGCAACAAGCGCAGAGAATCCCTCCTCCGCTTTGACAAACATCTTGTCGGCAGCCGATGTGGCGGCATGGTTAAGGGCTGTGATTAACTGCCCCAACTGCGCCTCCACTGGTAAAGACATCCCACTAATCGTCGCATGCTCGTGGTGCCATTTTGACTGGTTTTCCTCAATAGTGCAGTTGCTATCATCGGTAGTTGGTGTTTTGATTGACTTGTGATCAAAACTATGATGACTCTGCTGATCCTGCACTGATACTCGATCCACAGGACCAATCGGCAGACCTACAGCATCAATTTCTACTGAACTCATGGGCTGTCGCCAAGTCTCCAGCCACTCATTCACAATAGCCTCCAAATCTGCCGCGGTCACTTTACACCTGGTCTGCAACCATTGTTGATCAACATCACGATGAGCTTGTATATGTATGACACTTGGTCGTATTGCAAATGCCATGACAGGTGTGAATCGTGCCACAATATCTTCGGATATTCATGGGACCTGTGTTGCTGCATCAGAAAGCATTTCTGAATATAGCCAAAACTGCAATTGGCACTCCCAGATGCGCTCGGGCTCTCGTACATACCATAGATTCTGATAACGTGCTCCTCGTCGTTCCGCTGCAGCCGGGCAGTCCATACCCTGGTAGGTGTCGGGCTCTTTCCATGCAACTAGAGCAATCAGCAGCAACAACCAACTATATGAGAAAGCGCCTCTACCCACTTGGAACACTGTGACGTCCTCCATTAGTTGATTAATTAGATAGAGGGACCAGTTCATCTGGACGCCTTCTGCACATTGCTCTGCACAAGCAACTATTCCCGAATTATAGGATCTTAATGCCCATGAGTAACGCCTAATTATTGCAGCTACTAGTGCGATACCCATGCCCATCCGATTCCAATTCATACTTTTGGGCCAACTTACGTGCCTGCTTCTTCTCATTTTCCTTTCCTTGAATAAACTACACCGGATCAACGCCATTCTTAGGCAAGCCGGTAATGAAAGAAATCAAGTCAACAGTGACCAGGACCTCTCTGTCCAACCACAATGAACCCCCATGGAAGCATGCCAAGAGCTACTTTACACAAGCACCAACTTCCACTAGGTGCCCAAAATGCGGCATGTTAATTAGCCCTAACAGGCCGGCCTGCCATAGTCCTCGTGCCCAGTCGTGTATCTCTTGAACCGTTGAATTGCATGTCTCAGGACAATATGGTGCTGATGTAATTTCAGGGTGAGCCACCATGTCGTGGTCCTCATAGCGCAGGTGCATCAGCGCTGGCACAATATCCACATAGCACTCCATCCCAGCCAGGAGTGTGGGCATCTTCACGCTAAATTTTTGTTTCGGATTTATCTTACGCAGGGTGGCATCCGAACGAACAGGAGGGATGTAACCAAGGATATTATTTGTGGACTGTCCCAGCCATTGGGCAGATGGATGAATGGTGCGATTGGACTGCCCCACCTACTTCGGAGCTTTGCCAACTACCGCAGACCGAAGAAACCTCTTACTCTGCGGAGATTCAGAAGGCTGACTTCCTCGGCGCTTCTTAGAAACACTTGATGCTCCCACTGGCATGTTGGAAACCTCGGCGCCAAGATCAACAGTGTCCGAGGACATAGCTTCTTGTTCTACAGCAACCAGAATGAATGGAGACTCCACTTCACTGCTAATGTCCACTGTCTCCAATTCTCCTGGCATACCTTACCACTCCTCGTTATATACTTAACAACAATTGGCTCATATCACTACAACGCTCCACAACAACACATCTTACTAATTCTTCGGTGTCTTCTGCCCCAACGGTAAACCATACTTATAGCATCTACCCAAATCTGTCGTAATCATGACTAAATCATGCATTAACTCACCCAAATCTTGTATTAATGAGGCAAATCCGTCGGCGATCTTGTCCGTCGATCGGCCGGATCCGCCATTAATGCCCATGATTCAAACAATGTCGTTAATTAACTGTCTAAACTTTTGGCATTTATTACTGATTTGATCGGGTCGCAACGCTGCCATGTGTCTTCGACTGTTCCAAACTTGTGGCACAAGCCTCCTCGCTTGGGTAGTTCGTCTGTTTTTGGTGCGCCATCTGCCACCAAGCAACCTGCAACAACCATTTCTTTTTTTGATACGACTTAGACGTCACACTGGTCCAATCCTGAGTGATAGGGCTTCAACCTGTGACCATTTACCAGCTTGGGGAGCATTTCCCCATCCAACCACTGCAACTGAACCGCTCCACCTGAAGTAATACGATTGATGTGATATGGACCCAGCCAATGCATCTGCAATTTTCCTGGATGTTTCATAAACTTGCTGTCGTATAATAACACCAAGTCACCTTGCTGAAACTATTTACTTTTGATGTGGCGATCATGCCATGCCTTCTGGCGATCCTTCTCCACCCTTGGGTGAAAGCGAGTGATAAATTGATCCTCTTCCAGCTCCATCAATTGTGCTAGACATTCATCTAATGCTGTGACATCATCCATGCTCGTAACAGCCGCAATTTGTATACTTGGAACAATGTACTCCATAGGAATAATTGCTTCCTTCCCATATACCAGCTTGAAAGGTGTCTGACCAGTCAACCTTTTACATGTGGTGCGATAGGCCCACAACATTGCTTGAATTTTTAGATCCCAGTTATTGCGGTTCGTATTGCACACCTTTGTCAATGCATGCTCCAACACCTTGTTAAACGCCTCCACTGTTCCATTCACCTATGGGTGATAGGGTGTACTCTTCTTATGTTGTATCTGCAACTCCTCCGTCAATGCGCTGATAGTGCGATTAAGAAAGTGGCTGCCTTGATCACTCAGCAATATCTTAGGTCAGCCCAAACGAGTGATAATGTGATCAAACAAAAAATGAGCAGCCGTTGCAGCGGAGCAATCAACTACAGGTGGTGCCTCAGCCCATCGGGTTAAGTACTCTGTCGCCGTGACAATATACCATGCACCTGTGCGTTTCCCTGGTGGATGGATCGGTCCTATAAAATCCACAGCCCATTTTTTGAACAATTGCAATGTCACTTGAGGAAGCAGCGGCATCTCGTCGCATCTGGACGGCTTTTCAGTTCACTGACAAACATCACGAGACCGCACATAGTCTGTCGCATCATTATGTAATGTGGGCCACGAAAGCCCTGCACGAAGTACCTTCCGAGCAGTCGCCCAACCACCATAGTATCCTCCCACTACTCCACCTTGTGCCTCAGCCAATATCTGCGCTTGCTCATGCGACAAGACACATCTACGCAATATCTCATCAGTGCCCAATTTATACAACTCTCTCACGATTAGTTGAAAGTTAGCAGCCTTGACAAACAACTGCTTCTTCTGAGTAGTGGTAAAATCAGCGGGCGTGGCGTCGGTCACCAGAAACTGAAGGATGTCATCAAAATATTGATCAACGACGGCAACATGAAATAGTTGGGCATCCGGCAACCTGTCTTCGATATTAGTCAGTTCCTCCCTTGTGTCAATCCGTGACAAATGATCTGGTCCAGCATTCAACCGCCCCGGTTTCACAATGACTTTGAAGTCAAACTCCTGAAACAAAAGTAGCCAACGGCAGATCTCCCCCCCCAACACAGGCTTATTGACCAAGTATTTCAATGCAGAATGATCAGTAAACATTTTAAAGTGGCCACCCAACAAATAGTGCCTGAATTTCTGCAGCGCGTAAACCATGGCCAAACCTTCTCGTTCTGTGGTAGTGTAATTGCGTTCTGCAGAGGACAGCTTCCGACTGGAAAAAGAAATGGGATGATCAAGGTCACCTTCTCCGGGTTGAGCCAACACAACCCCTAATTCAATCGATGAAGCATCAACATGGACATGGAATTCCTTACTCCAGTCCGGAAAGACCAAGATTGGGGTCGACGCCATCTTCGCTTTGAGTGTTTCGAAACTATCCTGACATTCTGGGCTCCACTGGAATGTCGCGTCCTTCTTCAACAACTTTTCCAGAGGGGCAGTAATCGCAACATACCCCCTAATGAACTTTCTATAATATCCCGTATGACCCAAGTTCGCGCACAACTGCTTAACGGTGGTTGGCAGTTGCAACCCTAAAATGAGCGCAATTTTGGCTGGATTGACTAGCAATCCCTGCTTACATACGATATGACCCAGCAATATCCCAAAGGGTGCACATAAAATACATTTCTTCAAATTCATCGATATCTGGTGTTGTCGGCATCGCTCAAGCATTAACAGTAGATTGGCCAGATGATCACGAATCAATCCATAAACGGTCCAATCATCCATATATACATGCAAAAAATTCTGAATAAAATCTTTGAATGCGGCAACAACGACCCGGGAGAATATCGCAGGTGCATTCTTCAAACCAAACAACATTACCGTGTACTGAAAGCAACCCCATTCAGTAACGAAAGTTGTCTTATGGAGATCTTCCTTGGCAATGCGAATCTGATGGTATCCAGACAATCCATCAGTGAAAGAGTACATCTCCTGGCCACCCGCTCCTTCAAGTACTTCATCAGTAAATGGGGTCGGAA
Source organism: Larix kaempferi (assembly GCA_027924585.1). Classification (NCBI taxonomy): domain Eukaryota; kingdom Viridiplantae; phylum Streptophyta; class Pinopsida; order Pinales; family Pinaceae; genus Larix; species Larix kaempferi. The sequence goes on along the minus strand of BSBM01001044.1, from coordinate 146,304 downwards.
AAGGGTCATGCAAGCAGGAAACGTTCAACTTCCGCAAGTCGACGCAAATGCGCACTTCACCTGTTTTCTTGTCCTGCACCACCATAGGATTGATCCATTCGGACTCTTCCACAGGTTCAATAATACCAGCATCCAACATGCGATCAAGTTCCGCCTTGACCTTTTCTTTATGTCGCGGATTCAGCCGATAAGGTCGTTGTCGGACTGGCTTAGCATCTGGTTTTAATGGAATCTTCATCTCTCCTAAATCACCCAGGATTCCCTTCATTTCGGAAAACTTTGTGGGAAACACATCTTGAAAATCATGAAGTAACTCAGTAACCTTACTCATCATCTCATCGTCCCAATAATCCCCAATATTAGCAAACTTGGGAGTAGCCTCGGTGTTGATATTCATCTTGCGAAGCTGCAATGGTTGACTGAACGGATTACTTGGCGCAACAGGTGGGACCACATCGCGACTTCCTTCAGATTCAGGAATGCTAACATTCTGGGGATGATCATCGTCCTCCGGGCCACCACTGATGTTGAAGCACTCCATGAGAGACTGTGTGTGTGGGTCGACAGGGTAGGACGCCGAATCAACCTGAAGTACCACGCCGCGGATGAGTTGCAGGGCATTATGGACATCAGGGTTGGCATCCACAAAAGTGAACGTCTGAGTGAAACAAATCGTCAACTCCCCCCATGTTGTAATGTCTCGGTGCAACTCAGCTGCAGTGTACCATGAGCGCGGTATCTCATCCAAAGTATGGACAAAAGCATGGACCCACTCATCTCTGGGTCGCGCTACCCATAATCGTTGGAATTCCATCACATGATCACTGGGATCAGTCCGTCCATCGTACTTTCCAGTGTGATAAACCTCAGTATCGCCGAACCGAACCATCATCAGCTTTCGACACTGTGACCAACCATTAATGAATTTCTTATGTGTCACCCACCATCATGTTGGAGCAACCTTCAGTGCTTCCTCTAAGGCCAGCAATCGCTGTGGTTCTGGGACGCGGTCTTCAAACTCTGCTAAAAAGGTGTTTAGGCCAGGAAACCCCTCATAGGCAGGCAATGTGATCGTTTCTGTCGCAACACGGCATAAGGATTGCGTAACTAAACCACATTTCCAGACTGATACTTCATGCATTCGATTCTGCCAATGTTCCAATGCATCATCAGAGTCGGAAGACGCAGAGTTCTCGCTGCGCCACTCCAACTCACCGTAGGCGGTAGAATGAATATAATCTTCAGAAATATTAAATGCATGATCCCATCTAGTAGGATCATCATCTTTTACAGGCTCCACGTAGCGGCGTCCTTCAGCCAGATCCGATGGGGCTATGACTCTGAAATCGAGATTCTCAAAGGTCATCATGCGCTTCTTGAAGTTGATTACAGCTCCACTATCGTTGGCCCATCCGATCCCCAAGAGCGCCGGATAAGAGCTTCCTCCCTCAACCACTTCAATAACATCAAATTCAGCATAAGTCTTCATGCCCTCAATATCAATCGTGAGCCGTGGAACTCGTCCAATAGGTGTTACCTTCGCATGGTTAGCTAACCAGAGATGCACAGGAGACCAGCTCAATGGGGGACTCCCCATCTTCTGCCATGCCTGCTTGGTTAATATGTTAACATCCGAACCAAGGTCAAGAATCACAGAGTCAACATCATATTCACCAATGTGAATATTCATTCGCATCTCTTTGCCAGTCTTCCGTCGCTGTAGGGATTTTACTATCGACTCCTGCCGTCCTTTCAAAAATCGCTGCAACCATCCCTCAATATCAACCAGTGCAGCCGGGTCTCGGGCCAATAGCAGACAGCTTTCAAGAAAATTTTGCAATGTCCCCGGTGGTGGTGGTCGATTAGCGTCTGATGTAGTATCAAAGAGGGGCGGCATATCGCAAACAACAGCCTTACCATGGTCTTTCTCCAAGGTGCGACGTGCTTCTAGGAATGTTTCCCGCTCCATATCAATGTCGAAAGGTACCATCTTCTGACCGGCCAACCGAATCAGTGGTCGCGAACCATCCTCCCTAGTCATCTTGCCTCCACGAGTGACAACAGCCACCGAAGCATCTTGTGGTCGCGGTTCGGCAGAAATGGTCGCAATATTTGCACCTTGCGTCTGGTTCTACTGCAGATTCCCCGGTTGATCGACATTTTGATTGGCGTTCAGCGGTGGTCGCGGGGGATGGTTCTGTAAGGGTTGTTGTACCGAGTTCTGTACTGGTTGTTGTGGCTGGGCCTGATTCTGTAGCTATGGAGCGTTCCCAGCCTACCATCGTGCAATCAACTGTGGACAATTCTCAACCATATGATCATTACGAAAACAAAACGTACACTGATTCTGTAGCAGTGGGAAGTCGCACTGATAATGCCCCCATACCACACAGTGGTAACATTGAACAGATCCACGACCACCTCGGCCTCCTCCTCCATGACCAAATCCGCCACTACGTCCGCCCCTGTATCCTCCCTGGTAGCTACCCTACTTTTGGTATTGTTGCTGCATTGGTTGTGGTGGAATCCCTTGCCCTTGTGGTGCATACTGCGGTTGCTGTACATATTGTGGCTGTGGGGGAGTCATCTGCATCGGAGTGTATTGCGGCATGAACTGCTGCGGTTGTTGTTGCTGTGGTGCAAACTGCATCTGCGGTTGCGGTAGCGGCTGGGCTACCTGCGGTTGTAGTTGTGGTTGTTGCATAGCACCCTGATCGTCCTTGACGTAGAATGCATCACACATCCTCTGCTGTAACAACCCATATGCATGGAAATCCTTGTCATCGTGACTCACCGACTAGCAGAATGTGCAGTAAATATTTCACGGGGTTGTGACCATTTTCTGCATATATGGGCAATTATCGTGACTGTGCCCAAACACGTGACAAACGCGACACCACAGCATACTGCCACCATTCAATGGGTTTGGCGCGCCTAACACCAAATAATTACAGAAATCCAGCCAATTATCCTTTGCGTGCCCTTCTCCTCGGCATCGCGTGCACCATACTTCATCGCGTTGTTCCTTGTTCTTCTTCAAATCTTGCAACTATATAGTCAGGTTAGCGAGCTGTGTCTGTATCTGCGACATCCCAGCTGCATTATCTCCAATCGGTGACACCTCCAATCGCATTGCAATCTCGAGAGCTTCACTAGGTGTCGATATGTTTTGTTGCATCAGGGGCAGCCGAATGTGGGGTAACAGTGCTGCAATGAACCATTCTTTATGTTGGATGACGCTCATATCGAAACTAACCTTTTCCATCAGCGTCTTGAATCGCTGGTCGAAATCCCATACTGTCTCATTGGGATACTGCTTAATTTCCTTCAATTGAGTAATGTATTGGGCCTCCGACTTAGGTCATTTAAATTCAGCAATCAGCCCATCCCAAATCTCATCTAGTGACTTCTCCGGGGCCCCCATAGGGACTAGAATAAACTTCATGAACCAATCTAATGCACGACCCCACAAAGTCGTGGCTAGCTGTCCTTTCTTAGCATTGGCATAAGTGATCTGTTTCATGGTCCATATCGCTTCACACAAAAACCAATACTGTTCTGGGTTGTCTGTCGCACATCCGTGGAACAACGGTAACTTAGCATCATTGCCTGCCATTTTGGGCTTCCTTCCTCCTGTCACTGTGCTACTACCAATTGACGAACTTGACGGTGTCGAAGTGGTATTTCTTGTTGTTTGGGAGTCAGTGAGCGGAGGTGTGGGTACCTTGGTGCCGAGGTTTGGTCCTGCCTCTCTCCTTGGCGTAGCCTGGTCGTCCCTATCAGGACTGTGAGGTCGCTTCGTTCTGTGTGGTCTTCCTTCGCGGTTTTGCGGTTCGATCACAGTAGGACCTTCTCCTGTCCTCTGCCTCTTTTCCAGTCGAAACCTCGCTCCTCCTCTTGTAAGACCACTTTATTCCTCGGCTTCACTCACAGTCTCCTTATGGTCTGCACCGTTCCCCAACAGTTGCGGAACCCCCGACCTCCACCCATCAGACTGTCTACTGATCAAGGTGCATCTTTAATATACCCTTTTCACAGATTAGCATCTTAATCGACAGTTGGAGCGACAGTATAAACCTTCCCCTTGGTCCTCGGAAGAAGTATCTTTCAACTTCACTATAGGATTTCTTCGTGTCGACTGCAAATTCAATGATATATCCCTCCAAGATGCTATCAAGCCAAACTTCGACAACCCGTGATGCCTTATTATTGACTTCCTCCAGCTCCTAAATCAACTCTGGGGTCCAAGCCGTTGGCTCACCACCCTGGAAGTTCCTCTTCTGGAAGGTCAGCTTTGACAACCATTCGTATAGAATGACCGGGAATTCATAGAAAAACCATTCGTGCGGACCGTCGTGGATATATCTTCCCAGCCAGTGATCTACTGTCAGTCGCGTGTTCCAGATTTCTTCTTTAGGAAACTCCTGCAGATTTTGATCGAACCATTTATGTATCTCCGGCTTCATCGGGTGACACAACATGACCTCCTTCTACTCTACACACGGTCCCAGCAACGGAACCATTTGTTGACCAACGTGACCTCGGTCGACAGGGGTTCACCTCACTGTTGACACATACCGCAGTCTCCGTGGGCACCGGCCCGGGTAGGTTTGAGCCCACCCAGCAACACCCGCAGAGCGGATGAGGTCTCACCCGAGGCGTCTAGGAAGAGCAGACGGAACCATGTTTCTGTCGAGGGAGGAGGAGAGTGTGGCTGCACGGACTAACTCTATTGGGGTACTTAAAAGGGAACTTTAATCATTCGGCAAGGAGTTATAACATATTACTTGATTGCAGCATTTATCATCACATTCGACATGGAACATATTACTTAATCACAACATTTATCATCATAGAAACAGTAAGCATACAGTGCATCAAACAACATTCATATATCGCAACATTGCACAAAGATCGTACCAAAACATCATCATTATATTACTATCGCGATCATGTACCAGAAGCAAAACATAGATCCCCATACACATACATCTCCTTGTCTCCGTTGCTATCTATTCTTCCCCCTCTTCCACCTAACATTTACAACTCTCGTCTATTTATAGGCTTCTTCCATTACAATATTTTTCCACTTACAAATGACATCCTAACCGACACTATAGACAGTTGACCCAATATCTAACTGACGCGGTCCAAATGACCCCAAAAACCCGCATACTGCGGTACAACTGACTCATTATTACATAAAATATGGTCCAAGTGACCCAAAACCCGCCAACTGCAGTGTTCTTTAACACAAAATACTCCTTTCATGCCCTCATCCGATGTGTCGCAGCGTCAGCGGTACCGCGACATTTCCCCATCAAACCGCATGCCAACAGATCCAATGCTCCCAAATGGCTCCAAATGCTTCCAAATGCTTCCAAATTGGGTTTGAAGGTATTTGAAAGGTATTAAGACATAAAAATTAGGCTTATGGATGTTTGGACACTCTCAAAAGACTTTTACAACATTCATTTAACTTCAGGATAAATTGGGGAATTTTACTAGCAAATTCGAGGTTCAAACCCCCAAGGGTAGAGGTCACTAATGGATTCCCAAATGCAGTACAAACCTCCCAAATTTCAGAACAGAGACATGGATTAGTTAAAGGACTTCAATGGCCACCAAAATTCATCATTAATTAGTTTCTAAAGGCTTCCGCAACTCCCATAAATCATATTTTTGTGGACATGTCTTCACATAGGGGGAAATAATAGGAAACTTCACCACTTGCTATGAAATTCAAGATTTATGTTCCAAAGGATTATGTAATGTATGTAAAACTTCTTCAAGACATTAATGAATCTCCATACATCATAAAATTAATATATATGAACTGATACAAATCTAAATAAAGCAACTTCAAACTCTCACAACAAGATATAGGGAAAATGGCACCATTTATGCATTGTTTGGTATTTTTACATAGTTTCACTTGGTATTTCGAGCTAAGTATCTTCTAAGCATCAAATAAAGAGTAAATATATCAGATTACAAATAAATGGTGTATCTTGGAATCTCACTAAGAGATCAGCATCTCACCATGTGCACCCTTCCTCAAAGAGAAAAAATATGAAGATAAATGTGAGAGAGAGATGGGAACAAGTTGAAGAAGAAAATATCACAAGATTCCCTGTAGCTTCAACCTGCAAAAAATGAATCCATTGTAGCTCCAAATGAAAGGTCTGAATGGACTCTCCAATTTCCAATTAGGATGGGAGTCTTTCACCCTCAAAATTGGTAATAAGCCAAGTAGAGTAAACACTCCACTAGCATGGACAAGCTATGCTCTCCAATTTGCAAAATGAGAAATGATCAAAAGCCACTCTCCTTATTGGTTCTTGTATTTTATTATCTTCCCAAGCCTTCCATGGTTTGAATTGCCTCCATGAGATTCATGCCAACTCGAATTTGGAGGAGATTCCAATCTGTGCCACTTGTAAATCAATACCTAGCCTCCTCCTTCACTCAATTTGAATGGATGACTCTTTGGCTGCCCTAACTCCCTTGTGAGCCCTCTTGGAGGCTATTTTTAGTCCTGACATGTCAGATGTCAGCAATTAGGTCTGATTTTGGTCATAAGTGTCATGGAATCTTCATCATTGTTGTCATAGAAGCTAGGGAATGTAGCCCAAGTGTCCCAATAGCTCCAAGATGCCTCTTCCTCTTCCATGGGAGTTACTCTTCCTATCAATTTCGACCCTCATTGAGTCATGCCAAGTATTATTCCCTTCCAACTCCCCCAAGAATGTTGGACTCCACCTTGGATTTGAATGGGTGAGAGTGGAATGCCATGTGGCATGGGGAATATTTCTTGAGTGGGCCCAACACCTCCAATGTGCCCTCATGACCAAGTTCCACCTTATTTTCATATCTTAAATATTTATTTATTCCCCATTTAATATATTTTTTCAATCTAATGTCCATTTGGGGGTTTTATAGTTCCCGTATTCCAAATCTAATGTTTCCACCCCAACCTAGGAAACATTACACAAAAGTTCCCATAAGCGATGAATGCAATCCTACTCTCAACCCCTTGCTAGGAGGACGTGCCTGATCAATTACCAAAATATTAGATTCCGAGGAGGTTGTGTTATTTTTTCGGGTGAAGGAGAGAGGATCGACTGTGACAATCCTTCCTGTGAAATTATAAATCACAGCAGATCTAAGAGCTGAGTGTACCTTAGAGAGAAAAAATGACCAAAAAGATGAATTAGAGTGAAAACTGCAGTAAAAATGAGCAGACAATTAATGATGCATGATAACTTAGATAGGAGTAGAATAATGTCACACAATCCAATAATCAGTATAATGAACAATGATGTTACAATGGAGAAAATTTGAATCACCTAGGAGAATTAGAGTCTCAATTGATCTAGCATAGTGATTGTCACCTATATCAATGCTCTGGAGCTCCCAAACTCAGTTAAACTCAACCAAATGTCAGTTAACTGAAGCTATTATGATTTAACTGACCAAGGAGGGTGCATCCATGAGTTTGACATGAAAATCACTCAGAAAAGGGCGCATGAGGCCACAATCAGTGGAATTCAGAGCATAAATCCCCCACAAGAGTCCTCTAACTCAGTGGACTGAACTAGAACACTGAGTTGGATCCTGAAAAGTAGGGAACTGGTTCTAATGGTCCTAAAATCATGCATGCAGGGTGCATTAGGTGGCTACTAATTCCTGGATGACATCTGCACACCACTAGGGGAAAATAACATCACTAAGTACTAGCAAATGGTAAATATAATGCAAGTAGGACAAGGATGGAGTATTAAAATATCCTAACAGCCCCCCTTAAAATCCACACTTGTGCATCCTGGGCCATGGTTACCAAGACCAAATGTCACCCATACAATCAAATAAATGATAACAAATAAAAGAATTGTCCATGAAACGAGGAAATGGGGAAAAACATCATGGGAAAAATACCCCCCCTCAAAAAGAACAGCAGTAGGGAAATCAAAGAATAGTCATACTAAGAAGAGAAGGAAAAACATTTCCTGAGTGAAATCCTTTGCAAAAATATGGGAAATCCGCTCCTATGTAGGATAGGAATGCAGGTGTTAGATCTGATTTGGATCTGGATTTGCTACTATGATGTACCTCCCACTGTGTAGAAGTTATATTTTCAAAAACAAGTCTTTTAGGAACCCTTCTTGCTATTCGAGAGAATGGCTCATTGTGGTCCAAATCATGACCCTTTGAGTATCGTTTTTCAGACAACTGAGATTTGTACTTGGTTGTAGATCCCCCATGGCAACTCTCTTCAAGGGATTGTGGATCAAACACCACCATCATGTAGCACCTCTCTAAGAGAAGTGGATCTACATGACATAGTGCAAGGTTTGCATGATACTAAGATATAGTGGTTCTATGGTCAGATGAAGCCCCAACTGTGTTCCCAACAGCTACAAGGACTTTGTGAGCCCATATTGGCCTTGGCCATGGATTGGGAGCATGTGTTGGATATGGATCTGGATCTCCTTGAACTTTATTTTCAACATCAAGATCTTGATCCTCATATTCATTAAAAGAGATATCACTCTAATCTTCATCAGATTCTAATGGGGTAGGAAGAGAGTATGGCAACAAATGGGAGAATTTATATGCCTTGGAGGCATGGTTTGAAAACCCTTTCACTATAATCTTCCTAGAAGAGATCTCTGCAATCTCAACTATGTCAGGAACAAAGAGCATATTCTTCAGTGAACCTGTGTGCGTCATATGATATATAGACAACAAATTTGCTGACAAAGAAGGCACAAATAGAACATTTTTGAACTTTCGATGCTCTAGATGTACTGTGCCCTTCCCTTCAGTAGAGATCTGAGAGTTATATCCCACGTGAATAATCGGACCATATTTGATATCTAGAGAAGAAAATAATTCTCTGGAGGAAACCATGTGATTGGAGGCTCCTGAATATATGAGGAAGGCTTGTGATTTTGAAAATCCATCTTTCAGTGCATGGCATCTCTCATGACCATCAGACTCACTTCAAGAATCAGCCTCTCTTGCACCTTCTGGGAGGGAAATGTTATGATTTTCAAGGATTTTGGTCATATGATCTATCTTCTACTGCATGCAATATCTCTCTGGGTGGTTTCCGTTCTTGCAATAGGAACACTTGGATTTCTCAAATATATTTTGTTTGTCCTTCTTGGAGCTGGAGGCTCCTTCTGATGGAATTGACTTGGCATTCTTCTTGGGTTCATATTTACTCTTCTCCTTTCCCTTGTGCTTCCCCTTTCCATTTACACTTTTTGCTTCTCCAGCCAAAAGAGCTTGATTTTTGGAGGCCTTCAAGGCAGCCATCTGGATCAATTTGTCTTGTTCTTGGATGAGATATTCAGTGAAAACATATAAGGATAAAATATTCCAACCAAGAATTGACATTCTCCCTGAATGGAAGGTAGAGACAAAGATGGAGAACTCAGGATCTAGCTTGCTCAGAATGGATAGCAACAACTGCTCATCCTTCTTCTCAATGTCACATTGCTTGCATTGCATGACCATAGATTTGAATTTGGAAAAGAATTGTCGGATGGTCTTGAAACTGCTCGGTTGAAGAGAAATCAACTCATTCTCTAGAATATGGCCACTTAGCTCATCTTGTTTTCCGAAGAGGGTCTCTATATTCTACCATAACTCTCTTGGAGTCTTCAATTTATTGAGGTGGAAGAGTATATCTCTAAAAATATGAATACACATGAAACCGAATGCTTCATCCAATCTATTCAGATACTTGGCCTTCTCCATAGATGTTTGAGGTTCGACATCCTTTCCCATTGTTACCTTGTACAGTGACTTGTTGCACAAGACCATATGCATATCATACCTCCAATGAAGGTAATTGAAGGGTGTCGAGATCCTGGGAGAGAGAGGAGAGTTTGAATTCTCCATGAGAATTGTTGGAGCGAATACAAGGTGATACTGCTGCACTAAAAAACTTTAAATAACCTACAAAAAATTCTCATTTTTTGGAGATAGACTACTACTGAGCTGCACTGCTTTAGGACAATACACACATTTTTTGGATAATTCACACCTAGATAGACCTCAAAGGATTTATCCAATGAATTCAATGCAATGGCACCATGATTTGTTGTGGAAATCCATAGGATTATGGTGAACTACTGAAATCAATTGCTAAACCTACGCTCAAATGGATCTAATACCGTGTGAAATTCTAAATCACAATAGATCTAAGAGATGATTGTACCTCATAGAGAAATAATGAGAAGAAAAGATGAATTAGAGTGAAAACTGCAGTAAAAATGAGCAGACAATTAATGATGCATGAGAACTCAGATATGAGCAGAATAATCTCACATGATCCAATATCAATATAATGAAAAATGATGTTACAATGGAGAGAATTCGAATCACCTAGGATAATTCGAGTCTCAATTGATATGGAATAGTAATTGTCACCTCTAGCAGTGCTCTGGAGCTCCCAAACTTAGTTAAACTCAACCAAATCTCAGTTAACTGAATCTACTGTCAGTTAACTGACCAAGGGGGGCGCATGCATGAGTTTAAAATGAAAATCAATCAGAAAAAGGGCGCATGAGGCCACAATAAGTGTCATTCAGATCATAAACCCCCCACAAGAGTCATCGAACTCAGTGGATTGAACTAGAACACTGAGTTGGCTCCTAAAATGTAGAGAACTACCTCTAGTGGTCCTAAAATTATGCATGCAGGGCACATTAGGTGGCTACTGAGAGCTGGATGACATCTGTACACTACTAGGGGGGAAATAACATCACTAAGTACTAGTAAATGGTAAATAATGCAAGTATGACAAGGATGGGGTTTTAAAATATCCTAACACTTCCTTCGTGAGGGAACATCCATATTTGAAAAATGGACGAAGGGATAGCTTGCTTCGCATACGTCTAGCTTCTTCCTAACAACAAATTATAGTCAAGAGAAGTGTCAACAACCTCAACTTCAACTGACACTACTTTACCCGCTAAAGGGATTTCAAAGGAGGGTAGGATCCCATGTGGACGGAAAGATCTTCCATTGAAAGCGGTAAGCAATGTGATTGAAGGGACTAACTTAGGGGAGTCTAAAGCTCACCAACACGAAATGGACATTACACACATAGACACAGAATGAACAAATGATCAAAACTCAGCACAAATGATCAAATATGAGATATTATTTTTTGATATATATGTAACTTCGGAATGTATTTCATCTATGTATTTCATATATATTTATTGTACCCTTATAAGAGATGTGTTATTCCTCTATAAGGAAGTGTTGTCATGTGGATTGAAAAGTGTCGCAAGTGTGTGTACTTGCTGATGGGTTATTAGACCACCATGTGTGGGGTCGGCCCTGAAATATATATTATATTGTGGATGTATCTAGATAGACAAGTCGGCCCCATAGTGTAACTAGGCAAACAGGTTAAGTATAAATAGAGATCAGGAGATCTCTATTTGCATCATTCGGAAAGACACACTTCTCTCACTTAGAAAGTGCCACACTAGTGAGGAAGAGGATCATCTGCTCTAGGAGACTATCTCAAGTGTATTTTGGTTGTACTTTGGTTGAGCCATTGCTCTCTCTATCTCTGAGGAAGTTGTGGGGTTTTTCACCTTAGGGTTTTCCCCACGGAAACTCTGTGTCTCTTGTCTCTCATGCTTTTGATTCTTGTGATGCTTGTCATGCTTATTGTGATTGTTATGCATTGATATTCTGTATATGTTATTATCTCAATAAAGATCCGAGAGTATTGTGAATTAATGCTCAAAATTTAACATGGTATCCGAGCTAACCTGAGAAGAAGACATTTTGCAGTGACGGAAACTTGAGTTTCTTGTTTATTGGGTTTCTCTTCACAGTTTTTGGAAAATCAGTATAGTAGATTGACTCTACTCATCAAGGAGAATCTATCTGTCCAATCAAAATTCAATTCTGAGCATTTTCAGATTTGGCCCTAAAAATTAGGGTTTCCACAAAAATAGGAATTTCTGAAATCTGAAGACACAGCTAGAAGCTCCCTGCAAAAATCGAAGTTTAGAGCTTTGGATCGAGATTTTTGGTTGGGTAGATCTCCAGGAAACTCAAACCCTAATCCAGGGCTCTCCCTAGTGAACCCGGGAGGACAAAAAGGAAAATCAGAAGGGTAAAGCTTTCCTGATCTCAAATTCTAAATACACCAAGCTTATTAGCTCATCAAGGCGCATCTTTCTATCCTTTCAGAAAGTTGAAATTCACATTTTGAATTTTTAGGGTTTTTCCGACAAACCCTAATCCGGGACCAGATCCAGTTTTCAGCATTTCAAGTGGTAAGACCTAAATCTTTTCTATTTCCATTTGAAGTACTCTTTAAGATGTCTCACCACACCAATCTTGAGGATAAGCTTGAAGGGGCTGATAACTTCCGAGCTTGGAAGTATAGGATTGGGTTAATCCTGGAAGAGAATGAGTTGGACTCATATATAAAAGAAGACATCCCTATCCCAGAGGATGAAGAGGCTAAGGTATTGCATAAGAAGAACTTGGTCAAGGCAAAGAGAATCATTGTTGATTCTATCAAAGACCATCTCATACCCCATGTGTCTTCTCTAAAGACACCCAAGGCTATGTTTGACTCTTTGACCAAGCTATTTGAAGGAAAGAACATAAATCAGAAGATGACCCTGCGGAATCAATTGAAAGGTGTCAAGATGTCGAATGGAGAAACCATTCAATCCTATTTCTCCAAGGTCTCTCAGATCAAGGAACAACTTAAAGCTGTAGATGAAATGGTGGAGAATGGTGAAATTGTTATGACTACTTTGAATGGCCTACCTAGGTCATGGGACTCTTTTATCCAGGGGATCTGTGCTAGAAAGAAGTTAATCTCGTTCAGCAGATTATGGGAGGAATGTTCTCAAGAAGAAGCAAGGCTTGTGGCAAGAGAAGAGAAGATGGGGGATGAAGATCAAGCTCTCACAACTCACACTAAGAAGGGCAAGTTCAAGAGGGAGCCATCCCATCACAAGAAGAAATCTTCTCATCATTTTCACAAAGACAAGAAAGATCTAAGGTGTTTCACTTGTAATGAGAAGGGTCACATTGCTTCAGAATGTCCCAAGAACAAAAGGGACAACCACAACAACAACAACTCCAGCAAGAAGAAGAAGGGTAACAAAAGAAGGTACCATGCTCATGCTGCCGAAGATGATGAACCTCCAAAGAAGAAGGCTAGGGAAGAAAGTGATGATAGTAATGATGACTCATCAAGTGAAGAAGAGTATGTTCTAATCTCTGCTCTCACAGGTACTATCTCTCATGGTTGTAATGATTGGTTAATTGACAGTGGGGCTTCCAAACACATGACTAGGTTTAAAGAATCCTTTGTAAATCTGTCTGAACATGAATCACCCCATAAAGTGAAACTTTGGGATGATTATCAATATCCAATCAAAGGAAGTGGTGAAGCCTCCTACAACCTAGATTCTGGAAAATATTTGAAGATGAAAGAAGTCCTTTATGTACCTGGGCTCAAGAAGAACTTACTCTCCATCTTTGCATTGGATGCAAAAGGTATGAGGGTTGCATTTGTGGATGGCCAAGTCCTAATGTGGCCAAAGGGAAAGACCATAGATGATGCAGTTGTGATTGGAGAGCAAGAGGGAGGTTTATATAAATTAAAAAGACAACCTGAACATGCCATGGTGCATGAATCCATGGAGCAAAGTGAACTTTGGCATAGAAGACTTGCTCATATGCACTATAGGGAACTTCCAATGAGGGTCTTCCTGAAATCAAGACCAAACATGAAGGTGTTTGCAAAGGATGTGCAAAAGGTAAGAATATTACGAAGGCTTTCCCAAGCAGTGAAAGCAAGGCAAAAGATATCCTGGAAATCATCCACTCAGATGTATGTGGTCCTATGTCATCCAGTTCTCTAACTGGTTATGTTTACTATGTCTCATTTATTGATGACTTCTCCAGGAAGACTTGGGTATACTTCTTGAAAAACAAAGATGAGGTGTTTGATAAGTTCAAGGAATTCAAAACCTTGATGGAGAATCAAACTGACAAAAAGATCAAAACATTCAGATCCGACAATGGTGGAGAATTCACCTCAGGTGACTTCAAGAAGCTTTGCAGTGATTCAGGGATTAAGAGGGAGTTGACTACTCCTTATAATCCTCAACAGAATGGAGTTGCAGAAAGGAAGAACAGAACAATCATGGAAGCAGCAAGGGCAATGCTGCATGACCAGGATCTACCTATGCATCTATGGGCAGAAGCAGCTAGAACAGCTGTATATGTGCAGAACAGAACACCCCATAAGATATTGGACAACAAGACACCATAAGAGGTCTTTTCTGGTAAGAAACCTGAAGTCTGCCATCTCAGAATATTTGGTTGTCCAGTATACACTCATGTCCCAAAGTAAAATAGGACCAAACTAGATCCTTCAGGAAAGAAGGGTATCTTTGTGGGTTACAGTGAAAGTTCGAAGGCTTACAGAATATACTTTCCAGGGTTCAAGAAGATTGATGTCAGCAGGGATGTAACATTTGATGAAAACTCAGCATTCGTCAAATCAAGGAAGGCACCTATCGAAGTTTATGAAGAACCTAAGGAAACTAGATTTCAAGACACTACCATGACTGAAGCATTTCCAGAAGTTGTTCATGTGTTTGAAGATATGCAAGAACCTGTAGATCCACCCCGTGAGGATAACTCTCACAAGAGGAAACCTGCATGGGCTAGAGAGCTCATTCAAGATGCAGAAAGATTTGGCATTCCAAAAGAAGAACACAGAGCAAAGAAAAGAACCAGATCACATACCAGCTATGTTTCTTTACTCTGTGACATTATGAACAAAGAACCTTCTAGTTATGAAGAAGCAGCAGAAAAGAAAGAATGGAAGGATGCTATGGTTGAGGAATACCAATCAATAATGAAAAATGATGTTTGGGATGTTGTCCCAAGACCTAAAGAGAAGTCTATTGTGACTTCCAAATGGATCTACAAAATCAAGCATGCTACAGATCGTAGTGTAGAGAAATACAAAGCAAGATTCATAGCTCGTGGCTTCTCTCAGAAAGAGGGAATAGATTATGAAGAAACTTTTGCACCTGTAACCAGGTATACTTCCATCAGAACAGTACTTTCCCTGGCTACAACAATGAAATGGAAAATACACCAGATGGATGTCAAGACTGCTTTCTTGAATGGTGTAGTTGAAGAGGAAGTATATGTGGAGCAGCCACTCGGCTTTGAAATACATGACAGGGAGTCATATGTGTGCAGATTGAAGAAAGCCTTGAATGGCTTGAAGCAAGCCCCCAGAACTTGGTATGGTAGGATGGACAGTTTCCTATCTAGTTTGGGCTTTACCAAGAGTAAAGCGGATTCAAATCTTTACTACAAGGTTGAGGAAGGAAATCCTGTGATTCTACTTCTGTACGTGGATGACTTATTTGTAACAAGAGATGACAGATTGATTGCAGATACTAAGAGGAAGCTTGCTGCTAAGTTCGATATGAAAGATTTGGGAATGATGCATTATTTCCTAGGTATGGAGGTGTGGCAGAATTCATGTGGGATCTTCCTTGGTCAAGGGAAGTACACAGTAGATATCTTGAAGAGATTTGGGATGATGGATTGCAAGGCCATGGACACACCCATGGCATCGAATCTAAAGCTTCTATGTGATGCTTCATCTGAGCTGGTTGATGTCTCTATGTATCGTCAGATGATTGGGTCCTTGATGTACCTGACGAACATGAGACCGGATATTTGCTTTGTAGTGAACACATTGAGCCAGTTCCTGACGGATCCGAGGAGTGTTCACCTGGTTGCTGTAAAGCATGTCCTGAGGTACCTGAAGGGTACAGTGGATTATGGGCTCAAGTATGAAGCGAATCAAAAGTTTAACCTACAGGGTTATGTTGATTCAGATTGGGCTGGCAGTACTGCAGATAGGAAGAGCACATCTGGGTGCTGCTTCAGTATGGGATGAGGTGTGATCTCTTGGTTTAGCAGGAAGCAGTCCTGCGTAGCACTGAGTACAGCTGAGGCAGAGTATGTTGCAGCCTATTCAGCTAGTTGTGAGGCAGTATGGCTACGGAAGCTACTGTCTGAGTTATTTGATCTCCCACTGGATGCTACTGGTATATTTTGTGATAACCAAAGTTGTGTGAAGCTGTCTGAGAACCCATTGTTTCATGACAGGTCGAAACACATAGAGATCAAATATCACTATATCAGGGATATGGTGCAGAGAGGAGCTGTGAAGCTCCTGTATGTTACGACGGACGAGCAGATTGTAGATGTGCTGACGAAGCCACTAGCCAGGGTAAAGTTCAAGTACTTCAGGGAGAGGCTTGGTGTTCTTCAGATCGACGACACTTCGAGGAAGAATTCATGGACACATTTGCTGAAGCCATTCCAAGCATGTTGGAAGGAGGATCCTTCACATGGATGTGGATGTAAGCGTTGGACGATGAGCATCAGGACGATGCTACAGTTACTGCTTTGTATATGCATCATGTTGATGTTGGATATGATCAGTTGGATCATTTATATTTGTATGTATATGCATCATGTTGATGCTGGATATGATCAGTTGGATCATTTATATTTGTATGTATATGCATCATGTTGATGCTAGATATGATCAGTTGGATCATTTATATTTGTATGTATGTATGCATCATGTTGGATGCTTGGACCATGTATCTGTATATGTATCAGGTGGATACATTGTATGATCAGGTAGATCATGTATGTGGATATGTATCATGTATTTGTATTTGTATCAGGTGGATACACTGTATGATCAGATGGATCATGTATGATGATATGTATAAGGTATATACTTGGTATGCATCAGGTGGATGCATTGTATGATCAGGTTGATCATGATGATGAGCTTTAGGATGTTGCTCCAGATGATATGTACCAGGATGGTACAGTGATGATGATCAATATGATCATGGGCATCAGGATGATGCCTCGTGCGATGATGATCTGTTGGATCATGAGTATCAGATTGATACTTGGAGGTTAGAGATGATATGTGGCAAGTTGTGCAAATAGCATGTAATCAGTCCTGGGAGATCTTGTCGGTCGTATTGCGGCACATAAATGTTCCTGGGGTACTCTTTCCGGTATTTCTATGTAGTATGTAATCAGTCCTTAGATATCCGATAGGTTGAGCTGTGTGCTTGTAATCATTCCTAGGATGAGGTATTACTACGGAGACATGTAATCAGTCCTGGAGATCTGAGAGGTTGAGCTGTGTGCTCATAATTAGTCCTGGGATGCTCTTTAGAGATCTTGCCAGTCATGCTGCGGCACATAAATGTTCCTGGGATGCTCTTTAAAGGTTTTGTCTATCCACATGTAATCAATCCTGGAGATCCGAGAGGTTGAGTTGTATGCTCGTAATAAGTCCTGGGATTCTCTTTAGAGATCTTGCCGATCATGCTGCGGCACATAAATGTTCCTGGGATGCTCTTTAAAGGTATTGTGCAGGAGATGCATGTAATCAGTCCTGGGAGATCTTGCCGGTCATGCTTAGGCACATAAATGTTCCTGGGATACTCTTTCCGGTATTGCATCCGCACATAAAATTAGTCCTGAGAGGCCACCTCTATCAAACCATTCGCACAGATGATGAAGACCTGCAGGTGGTGGGCCTACATCCAGTGTGAAATAGGACTGGCTCTGTAGAACTTCCTATGACGAGTAGAGTCAGAGATTGGTTGAGATAGCAGCAGTAGTGATGATGATGATGACGATGCATCGATGACGATGATCCCGAGAAGAAGACTTGTCTAGTACAACTGTGTCGAGAAATACCTTCCTAGTTAAGAGGGAGTGTTGATGTATATGTAACTTCGGAATGTATTTCATCTATGTATTTCATATATATTTATTGTACCCTTATAAGAGATGTGTTATTCCTCTATAAGGAAGTGTCGTCATGTGGATTGACAAGTGTCGCAAGTGTGTGTACTTGTCGATGGGTTATTAGACCACCATGTGTGGGGTTGGCCCTGAAATATATATTATATTGTGGATGTATCTAGATAGACAAGTTAGCCACATAGTGTAACTGGGAAAACAGGTGAAGTATAAATAGAGATCGGGAGATCTCTATTTGCATCATTCGGAAAGACACACTTCTCTCACTCAGAAAGTGCCGCACTAGTGAGGAGGAGGATCATCTACTCTAGGAGACTATCTCAAGTGTATTTTGGTTGTACTTTGGTTGAGCCATTGCTCTCTCTATCTCTGAGGAAGTTGTGGGGTTTTTCACCTTAGGGTTTTCCCCACAGAAACTCTGTGTCTCTTGTCTCTCATGCTTTTGATTCTTGTGATGCTTGTCATGCTTATTGTGATTGTTATGCATTGATATTCTGTATATGTTATTCTCTCAGTAAAGATCCAAGAGTAGTGTGAATTAATGCTCAAAATTTAACATTATTAACTCTCCAACCTTGTGAAATAGATTGGTTCATCCTTATATACAAATAGGAGGAAAAATATCCACTTGGAGTGTCCACACTTAGCTATCTTACCTTTATCTCAATCCCCCCTAGGTTAACCAAAATGGTTTCCAAAATAACCCAAACAAGTTCAAAATATGCATGTGAACACTGAGTAAACATGGGAAGTCATAAAGAGGTTCACACCTGTGAGGATAACATTGGGTGGAAGTTGGTTAGGCTTAGGCATGCCAAAAATGGCCTAGGGAGTGGGAATTGTCCACATACTGTGCATGAGCGCCCTTAGTCAATGTGTTTCCTCAAAACAGGGAAAGAGGGAACCTTAGGCATGCTGGAGGCAATAAATGCATGGGAGGGAGTGCTAAACAGCTAGTTTGACCTCCCTTGGCCCATACTTTTGGCTCATACACTTGGGAACTTGTTCACACTTATCCAGATAAGTCCAAACCACTTCATAATAACCAGTTTCACACCTAGGAGGCATTATTAACTAGTTTAGCACCAAATAATCATAATTTAATTAATGATTAAGGGACTAAGGTACAATATTGCTCTAATATCCCCCCATAAGCTAGACTTAGTGGAATATAAAAAATTAAGGCCTTGGCAACTAAGGCTCAAGTCACCATTTACAACATAAAAAAATATTATTTGTCCATGTAACCAAGGAAAGAAGGAAAACCACATGGGAAATAAAACCTCCCCTAAAAAATGGACATGTGGCATATATGAAAATACACCAATCTTCACCATGCATCACTCACCCCAAGGAGTGATCTAAGGTAAGTGAAGGTCTTCTCAGTAAAGCTCTTGGTGATGATATTAGGAGTTTGCTCAGCAGAAGGGCAATACTGCAATGCTATGATCTGGTCATGCACCAATCCTCGAATGTAGTGCATGTGAATCTTTATGTGCTTGGTCCTTTGTCTCTGTACTGGATCAGTGGAGATCTTGATTGTGCTTTGATTATCACACCAAATGACTGTGGGTGAATCAAACACAATGCCAAACTCTCCAAGAATACCTTGCAACCACACACATTGTGTAGCTGCATTCACTGCTCCCCTGTATTCGGCCTCAGGTGAAGATAAGGATATAATGTGTTGCTTCTTGCTTGAACAACAAATGGGACCATGTGCAAGCATAAATACATAACCAGAGGTGTACTTCCAATCAACACTATCACCAGCCCAATCAGAATCAGTAAAACCAATTAGTTCTAGAGATGAACCAGCTGCATAGTGGATACAAAAATGCTTAGTACCCTGTACATAATGAAGGATCCTCTTGGCTGCCTTCCAATGGACCTCATGAGGCTCTTGCATGTGCCTTGCAACAGCCCCAACAACATAAGACACATTTGGTCGAGAGTGTGTAAGATACAACAAGCTCCCAACTAGTTGTCTATACAATGAACTGTCAACTAGTGGTGAAGAACCCAAATCTATAAGCTTAACTCTCGAAAGGAATGAAAATTTTGCAGACTTACATTCAGCCATCTTGAATTTATGTAGCAAATCTGAAGCATACCTTGACTGACATATAGATATCCCATTCATAGTTTGGTCTATCTCCAAACCCTCTCCAAACCCATAAATTGTTTCAGCAATCCTAGATCGGTCATGGAGAATGCACTGTGAAAAGCACTCTTAACTGAGTCAAGTTCTTTGGTGCAGCTACCAGTGATCAAAATATCATCAACATATAGTACAATAATCAATATTAGATCACTAATATGCTGCATATACACATTTGGATCAGACTTACACCTCTTAAACCCCAAAGATAGCAGAAAATTGTCCATTTTTGCATACCATGCTCTAGGAGCTTGTTTGAACCCATAGAGTGACTTGTTCAACCTGCACACAAGTGTATGATCAGAAATAAATCCCTCAGTATGCTGCATATATATCTCCTCATTCAGATCCCCATCAAGAAAGGAACTCTTCGCATCCATGTGATGAACCTCCCATCGCTTGGAAGCCCCAATGGCCAAAACTAATCTTATGGAGTCCATCTTTGCCACCGGTGAAAATGTCTCTGTATAGTCCACTCCTTGGACCTGAGAGTAACCCTTAGCCACAAAACTGGACTTATACTTCATATCAGAGCCATCAGATCCAACTTTGGTTCTATAAACCCATTTGCATTGCACTAGTTTCCTTTTGGGAGGAAGAGGGACCAAATCCCAAGTTTTGTTATCATGGAGGGAGTTCATCTCTTTTTGCATGGTTGTTTTCCACCTTGGGTATTTAGATGCCTCTGAGTATGAATTTGGATCAGATCCAACCATCAAATAACATGCATTACTCAGATCAGAATCACAACATGCAAAAGAATTGTGAAACTGAGATGTAGTTTTCCTAGCATCTTGAGGATCACCCGCAAGCTCACCAGCAGCTTGTATTGTTTTCTCAGCCCACTTGGGCCTTGAGGGAGGATCATGATAAGCATACATATCATCATCATATTCATATATATCAGAATCAGAAATATCAGAGGAAGAACCACTACTTACATCATCATCAAGAAGAGGATATGTGCATTCCCCATCACCTTGTTCTGTTGCTTGCATGAGCTCTTCTTCTTGGAATTTGAAACTTCTTTCGATGAAATTTTTTAGAGTGGATGGATCAAAGAGCTTGTAACCCTTGGAATCCTCTGCACACCCAACCATGATTGACTCCTTTCTTTGGGGCTGCAAGGCCTTTCTCTTCTCCGGAGGAATTCTAGCCCAAGCCTTTGAGCCAAAAATTCTGAAATGAGACACATTGGGTTTGTGGCCCATCCAAGCCTCATATGGAGTCATGCCTTCCAAGGATTTATGTGGTGCTCTGTTCTAAACATATGCAGCACAATTCATAGCTTCATCCCATAGATTTGGAGACAAATACTTAGCCTCCATCATGCAAGTGGCCATCTCCTTCAATGCTCTATTCTTGAGCTCTGCAACACCATTTTGCTGAGGTGTGTAGGGCACAGAATGTTTCATTTGGATGCCATTTTCGTCACAGAGCTGCTGCATGTCCTTATTGACATACTCCCTTCCATTATCATTCCTCAAGACCTTCATGGATCTCCCACTAAAGTTCTCCACCATGTTCTTGAAAACTTTGAAACATTGGAAAACTTCAGATTTTTGCTTGAGAAAATACAACCAACAATACCTTGAGTAGTTATCGATGAAGGTGAGAAAATATTTGCTGCAGCCGTAGGAGGGAGTGGGGAGTGGACCAATCAGATCAGAATGTACTAAACCAAGAGGTTCAGCAGCTCTCCTTGCCTTCCCTTTCTCATACTTCTTCTCAGCATGTTTCCCAACAATGCACCCTTTGCAAGTGCCATTGGAAAATTTGATTTGTGGAAGCCCTTCAACCATATCTTCTTTGCTCAATGCTTGGAGATATCTGTAGTTGAGATGCCCAAATATCTCATGCCATAGCTTGCTGACCTCATTGCCATGTGACAGAAGTGCATTTGAGGAAGAGAACCCAAGAAATTGTGAGAACTTGTACATCTTCATATCATGGTCTGCAACACCCATTGCAACAATTTTTTCGGTGGAAATTTCTGATATCTCCACATCATTATGAGTGAAGATAACTCTCTTGGATGCACCCGTGTGTGTCATCTGATATACAGAGAGTAGGATGGCTGCAAGATCAGGTACATACAACACATTGCTTAAATACCCATTCTCCATAGAGATTTTTCCAATGCCATGAGCAGGGATTTCTGAGTCATCTCCCATGCGAATGGAGGGACCACTGTAAGGAGCAAGAGTAGAGAATGAATCTCTTGAAAAAGCCATGTTCCTTGAAGCACTTGAATCAATGATGAACAAGGATGACTGAGATGTACTAGCCACCAAAGCATGACACCTCTCCTTGTCTTCAGAAACACCCTATTTCTTCTTGGAACTTTCAGGAAGAGGAATGTTGTTCATCATTACCCCACAATTTTATAATTATTGATAGAAGGAAGACCGCGGAAGAATTTTAAAACTCGACAGTTTCGAACCTTTCAAGCAGGTTCATCATTAGGAGAAGCAAATCTCGTCTATTGTTTTTTTCTGTAGGAGATGGGTCATCATGTCTATGGTTTTCTTCATGCATGAGCTCTCTGGATGAAAGCCCCTTTGACAATAGCTACACTTAGTCTTCTCCTTCTTCTTTCCTTTGTCTTTGACAGGATTCGAACCCCCATCATTGGATTTGAGTCTCTCATCCTTCTTCTTCTTCTCTTGTAGTTTTGGCCCCTTGGTTTTTTGCTTGTCTCTTCCATTTTTTGAATCTCTAGCTGCAAGTACTTGGTCTTTTTGCTTGATGGTGCCCATCAAGACCAACTTGTCTTGCTCTTGGGTTAGCATCTCCATGAAATCAGCCAAATATGGCATCTTCCAGTTTCTAACTGTAAGTTTTGTGGAGTTGAATGTAGAGACAAAAACTGAGTACTCAGGACCCAGTTTTGAGAGAATGGACAAGATCAACTGTTATTCCTTCTTGTCAATACCACATTGCTTGATTTGCAAGACCAAGCTCTTGAACTTGGTGAAGAAATCCTGGATGGATTCGAAATTGCTTGGACTCAGTGATATCAACTCATTCTCAAGTTGATGCCCTCTCATCTCATCAGTCTTCCCAAATAGAGACTCAAGATTGAGCCAAACTTCATTGGGTGTAGCTAGACTTTCCACATGAAACAAGAGGTCTCTTGAGATACTGAGGCAAAGGAGGCCGAATGCCTCATCCATTCTGTTAAAAAACTTTGATTTCTCCATAGCAGAGTTGGGTTCAACCTCTGTGCCCATTGTGATCCTGAAAAGACCCTTGGATCTCAACAAAATCACCATTTCATCCTTCCAATCGAAATAGTTGAAAGGACTGATAAAATTTGGATGAGATTGCTCCATCTTCTTCTACTGCTTGCGCACTGGGTGACAATGGTGCTCTTGAAAACCTGCAAAAAAATCTTAATCACTCAGGAGGGATCTACACTAACATATTCGAACCATGTTTGATAGTGGGTGCATTCAGGAGAGCATCACACCTGAGAAGAGCCACTAGATTTATCCAATGGACTCAATGCAATGGCCTCAGGAATTCTGTGGTTTCTCCACTGCTTCTGGCAAGCCACTAAAACAATCTTGCTGGTTCGAATAATAGCTCCAAGAGCTCTGATACCATGTAAAATATATGACACAGTAGGACCTACCTACCATGGATTCCTCACAGCTAAAAGTTTAACTCATTAAGCAAGTAAACAAGTTCAAACTATTACAGAATGAACAAATGATCAAAACTCACCACAAATGATCAAAATTCCAGAAATGCACAAATGATCAAATATGAGATATTATTAACTCTCCAACCTTGTGAAATATATTGGTTCATCCTTATATACAAATAGGAGGAAAAATATCCACTTGGAGTGTCCACACTTAGCTAGGTTACCTTTATCTCAATCCCCCCTAGGTTAACCAAAATGGTTTCCAAAATAACCCAAATAGGTTCAAAATATGCATGTGAACACTGAGTAAGCATGGGAAGTCATAAAGAGGTTCACACATGTGAGGATAACGTTGGGTGGAATTTGGTTAGGCTTAGGCATGCCAAAAATGGCCTAGGGAGTGGGAATTGTCCACATACAGTGCATGAGCGCCCTTAGTCAATGTGTTTCCTCAAAACAGGGAAAGAGGGAACCTTAGGCATGCTGGAGGCAATAAATGCATGGTAGGGAGTGCTCAACGGCTAGTTTGACCTCCCTTGGCCCATACTTTTGGCTCATACACTTGGGAACTTGTTCACACTTATCCAGATAAGTCCAAACCACTTCATAATAACCAGTTTCACAGCTAGGAGGCATTATTAACCAGTTTAGCACCAAATAATCATAATTTAATTAATGATTAAGGTACTAAGGTACAATATTTCTCTAACAAATGTGAATGGTACAATAGGTATCCCGGTGAAGGGAATATTGGAAGAATGTTGATCCGAAAGGTATAGAAGTTGAAGCAACTTGAGTGCTTGATGAACCTAAGGATCCTGTAGTAAAGTTAAATGAAGTGATTGGAGCAGAATACATCTGCACCGAACTAGGTATCGGAATGTTCACATGAGGAGGGGAAAATCCTCCAGGCATAATGGCAGATGTGGGAGTATCTGGACCTCCCGATCCGTCCCCTATGTTATCCATGGAAAATCCATACGTAAACCTATACACACTTAAATTAGGTTGACCTAAAGAGATGACTTGCACTAACACTAGATCATCAAGTCCAGTCAATGGTGGGTTAAAAGGTCTCACAAAACCTTCAGTTTGAAAGTCTTCAACCCCAGTTGTGGGTGGAATCGGTGAAGTTTGAGTAATACAGTGAGGTTCTCTAGGTGGTTCAATTGTTCCTACTGGCTCAAAAGAGCCACTTGATTTTATCCTTCGTCGCTGAGGTCACGGTGGAGGCTACATAATGAGTGGAGGAAGGTTATGTAACCTTCTTGACCTACGGAGAGGTTGGTCCTCCACAACTAAAAATATTCTAATTAAATAAAACCTAGGGCCAATTAGAATAGGAGTAAACAATCAACACACTACTAAAAATGTCTTAAAGTGATCCAAACCAAGCAATCAGATAACCTTCCAAAGGATAACCTGGGATGATGAGGGCCCAAAACAGACCAGTGAAGGGATGAAGAATAGTTATTCGAGGTCCACAATATAGACATGATAGGGCCAAGCATTGGAATCACCCAACCACCTTCCCAAAGAACTGCAAGGGATTTACTCTTGAATCTGTCCTAGGTGCAATGGAAATATTCTTCCACTAACGCCCGTGTAGAGCCATAAGAGTCTGGATACTAAGGCTACCAACACTGTAGAGAGGGTCCAGGGGGGCAGTCGTAGGTCGAATCAATACGCATGGGCAGAGTAACTAAGCCCGAAATCGAAAGGAACCAGAAGGTACTAGTGAATCCCCGTATGTGCACCGACTCTGGTAGATTCTCAATTGAATAATGGATGGGTATCTCCAACTACTCAATCTCGCATGGCCTCGTGCTTAACTCTGGTGTGAGTGGAGCTTCCCAGTTCACCTTCTACAGAGGTGGATTTACCTAACGAATAGCCACTATGATTTGAGTTTGACTGCTTTGGATAGTTAATGACAACCTAATCCAGAGCACTAACCTAAGATAGTTGGTGTAAGAACCTAAAAAAGAAAAAATTACTACTTGATTTTAGATTAAAGACTCTTTTTAAGGCTGTTATTACTCAAAGGGTAATGTTTGTGTGCATGGTGTTGTTGCAACTGAAATGGAAAAGCATGGTAAATGTGTAATAAAATGTAAAAATGCTTCAACTTCTTTTATTTTTTCTACTTTTATCTTTCTAAAGTACAATACTGATGAAGTAAACCTAAATGAAATAAAAAAGAATTTTTTTTTCAAAAATAAAGATATGCAACTACTACTATTTCTGAAAAGAAAACTAGTGTACTTGTTAAGGAAAATACTTGCTCTTTTTGAACTTTTCTCTTAAACAAGAAAAAGAAAAACTAACTATGGACAAGAAAATCACACTCAAATACTTAAGTGCATACAAAATTGTACCTAAACTTAAAAGAAAATAATACTGACCATCGTATAATTCTGAAGACAACAAGTTCGACTAGCTAACTCAAGCAAGAAATGGAATTAATTAACTTGGTAAGAAACACTTTGAAACCGAAAAAACAAGAAAAATAATTGAAATAAACTTCTTCAAGATATCATGACCACTCTTAGTTATACCAGCAATCAAGAAATATCACTCAAGGTGTCCACAAACCAACTTCTCAAACTTCAAAGACCTATATACAACCCTAACAAGTCTTAAAGACCAAAAAAGATCCAAAGGAAGAGAAACTACCTAACTACAGACTGCAAACAAGCTGAAATGGTTCTTTAAAGAGCAATAGGCTTCAAAAATAATCAAAGCAGAAGCCAATAAATTAAGTTCTAGGAGGAAAATTGAACCCTACAGGGGCACCCACAACTGTAAATACAACAACTAGCGGGTCACTCGCAAGTGTAACACATACAACCCGGGGATAACAGGGAAAAACCACGACTGTATATATCAACAAGTCGTGGGTCTGCTTCAATTTTTTTTTTTAAATAATCAAAACTCAAAAATGACCAAATCTAATTCTAAAGCAGGGGTATATACCCTCTACAAACCCTTCTAGAAACTCTGAAACTGACTTAGACTGAAGAAATTCTACACAAAGGACCCCCATAGAAATAGTGAACTCCCCAGCAGAATTGCTAGTTCTGTTGTTCGAAAATTAATCCTATGATTGGGAATTTAGTGAGGTTGCCAACGTACTATCTAAGACTTACATAATATAAGGAAATCAACAAGCATACAACAATATCTTTCTTAATGAAAAAGAACTAGGGTTAATAAGTTAAGCAAAGAGCACCTTAAGTACTAGAAGCTTGAGCTGAGCTTGAAACCCTCTGTTCTTGCTCTGCAATATTGAGTAAAGAACCCACAAAATAGAGATACCCTCTTCAAAACATGATTTGGATAAATAAACATGAATAATTAGATATGAAACTTGTACATAAGAAAAGCATGAAAGATTCACCAAATTCATTTCACATATTAGACACAATTCTTCATGGGAAAGAAAAGTCTCTTTTATTGATCATATGAATGATAACAAATAGGTATACCTGATTCTGTAGTAGCACTGATGAAACCAAGTTATGGGCTCTTGCTCCTCTCCTTCAGTATAAATTCCTCCAACATTTCAATACATTAAGAGTTATCTCCATATCCTATGGCCTTCACCTTGTATCAATAGCAAGGCTAAGAAGATATCTTCAAGAGGAAAACAATTGGGGACGTTATGGAAGTTAGAGTAAATCCCTTAACTACCCAAAATTCGATTTTATTTTTTATTTTTTGTGATTTTAAGAGGAACCCGTGAGTATAATCCTAACAACAGGCAGGTGACCCGCGAGTAAGCTACAAACAAGTACCGGGTGCAACATTTTAGGGTAAAATGAAGGTGGTAAGTGGACTACCAGCGGGTGACCCGCAAGATGTCAGTTAGGGAGTCGTGGTTAGGTCCTAAAGTTGTATCACAAAAATAGAATAGAGTAGAGAAATAATGAATGATCAAGGATACAAGGATCTATAGCAAATTAGGGCTCTTCAATCCATGGTGTCCTTTTGTGTGAGATACATTTCAGTTTCGTCACAGATGAAGAAGTGCCAATTTGATTGTCAATAGATGATTAAATATTACAATAGATTCTTGCATCTATGATATAAGAAATTAATCCAAATAAACAATTTCAATAATTAAAAATGAAATGAATTTTACTATAAACAAATATTTCAATTTTAGATGATTAATGGAATTAAAAAAATTAAAAATAATATATATATATATATTTGAATGAAATATCAATAGCCATTCTTAAAATAATCATATTCAGTGCTTTTACTAATATATGTCACACCAGGGCTCCTATACTAACATTGCGCACCGGTGCGTATAGACAAAAATTACGCACCGATGCATATATAACATTAAGAGCCAGTGCATTCATATAATTGAGTACCGATGTGTTTACATAATTGAGCACCTGTGCGTTTATTACATTGTGCACCGGTGCATTTTATTATATGAATCACACCAGTGCAGGTAGATTGCTTATGCGCACCAAGAACGACCAAATCTTATGCCAACCAATTTTTCAGTTTTTAAGCCTGGCGGTGCATTCCATGTGTTTAAATGCATCGGGCTAGGTTGATATTTTGTAAGCACTGGTGCATTCTACTTCTAAATTCACCGATGCGGTCGTGTATGAAATGAACCAGGCCGACTGGATAAATATACGGCACCGTAAAATCCAAATGTAATGAAAAAATGTACAGAGCGTATGATATAAAATATCGCATCGGTGTTTTTATTTTGTACGGACGCCCCGGTGCGTATTTAATATACTCAAGCACTGGTGCGGCATTGCAATTTGATTATTTCTAGTGCATGTTCTGGTTGAGTGCACTGATGCATCTGTTCTAAGTAAAAAACACCAGTGCATCATAGGTGAAAATGCCCCGGTGCGCTTAATTTATGTTGTGCGCATCGAAAATATAACCTCTTCTAAAACCTCCAACCACCGAGTATTTTTTAGTT
Source organism: Larix kaempferi (assembly GCA_027924585.1). Lineage (NCBI taxonomy): Eukaryota > Viridiplantae > Streptophyta > Pinopsida > Pinales > Pinaceae > Larix > Larix kaempferi. Next base: position 117,621 of record BSBM01001044.1, on the reverse strand, counting down.
ATAATTTGTATCTGTTATCACCTCCGTAAACAAATCCACTACCAATGGTAGAGGTCATAGTGGAGGTTTGTTTTGACAAATTTTTCCAATCTTATAACACTAAAAACATCCGCTATGACCTCCAATACAAGGCCCTTTCCTTGTAGTGTATGCGACACTTCCCAGGAACCACTCCCGAAAATGATGCTAGCCCAAGGCGAAGCCTGGAAAACTATTCCTTCCCACTTCCCACTTATTCATTTGTTCTTAACACTTAGTCATTCTTATATTTCAAGTTATAACAATTACACATTATTCCAAATATTCCATAAGAGACCAAAACAACACAAGTGTGTTGTCACCTCAAAGGAGCGTGCCCAAATATTCAATATACATATATATGTGAAAGAGTACAAATGTGTGGAAAGTTCCCACGACAACTTCTCCGGGAGATCTCCTAAATTGGTAGCTTATCTGTTACAAGGAACCCTAAGAATCAATCCACCTTTTGTGATTTCTCCTGCAAGGATTCCTTGTCTCACATTCACATGTCCACCTCCTGCGGAACCTTTTGCCTCTTTCCCCAACTACATCTCTAGTCTTAATTGTGCCCAAGTCTGCCCTCCGTCTTCTGATTAGCGCACCCTCCTGCTGAGGAGCATCTTCCCTTATAACTACACATAGTTGCAGTTCACTTCTCTTCTTGTTCCTTGTCTGACTTGGATGATGCCTCCTCTAGCCTCAATAGTTCATCGATATGTAGTCTTCCCAATTGTGCTAAGGGGTCACCCTAAGGGCTGTAACCCTTTGGTCACACCTCTCCTCAACTCTTAGCTGACTTGTAAAGGGATAGTTGCATCAATGTGTATGTTTTTTGGTAGGGGATCCTTCCTGTACTAGCATACTAAGGGGCGCACCTCCTCATGATCCCTTTCTGATGCCTAAGCCTTTGCTTCGCTTGAATGTTCCCTCTTGCGGGTAGTGCACTTCCTTGTCTTCCTCTTGCTTGGCGTATTCTCCCTTGGAGTGGGTGATCCCTACCAAAGAACCCTGGTCGTGCCACTAGTACGCATGGCCACTAATGAGTCTGGTTACTCTGCCACTTGGCATGGGTGCCTCACCACATGCCCCAAATCCCAAGTCCACTTGTCGATGGGAAAGACCTCTGGCTTCCAATTCAGGTCACTTCGTCTCATGCTCCCTCTTAAGCCAACTCTTGGTTGCTCGTTGCATGCCTTGGGCATTCACCAAGATGTGGACTCCTTGCACCCGATCCACACCACAATGTGCCCAAAACTGCTTGGATTTCCATCTCGCCAAATTTTTTGAAGTCTCTCCATGGGTAGGGTAGATGTTCAAAGCTATCTCCTCACCAATACTGTGACATCTGGAAAGAGTATAAGTATACCCAGCTAGTATTGTAACTAACTATTATTTTTTACGAGTATTTCTCATGGAAAGCCTTCAAATCATGAAAACTCTACATGCATACATAAATAGAGAAAATAATTTGGGCATGGATGGACCATGGCATAATCTTTGTTGAACTTAGTTTCAACCCGATATGAATTTGGGGATTATGCACTTGGAGGATTTGTAAATTTTCTCCACTTTACATTGACATGTATTGAAAGGGGTCACATCTAGTATTTTCTCCCAAATATCATTGACCACATATTTGTTCAACAACCAATTCAAATTTCTCCACATTTCTATTATGTGCTTTGTCACAAAATTTTGGAAAGGTTTATTGTTCTCTTCTTAATTATATTGGATTTGAATGCTTGTATCGACTCTAAATATTTCATATGAAAATGCAACCAGTGCACCAACATATAAAACACAGATGCATTGAAATATCATCATTATTTTAAGACTTGAACATCAATACGTTGGGGAGCATCTCTAGCTAGGCTTGTTGGCATTTTCGTATTTTCTCTCTGACAAGATCTGCAAACTCTTTCTAATATCTCCCCATGCTCTCTCTATTTATACATAGCATAAACAATTACAATTCAACTACCACTAGGTTGGATTATTCTATTCAGACATCAATAAGATATAATAATGCCATTGCTTAAAAAGAATCTATAGAATAATGCCATTGATTAAAAAGAATATAGACAATAATAAGATAGAATAATGCCAGTTATTAAAAAGAATATAGGAGAATTAGTCTTAGGACTGTAGTTCACCTAACAAGGGTAAAAGTCTGACACCCAATTGACACAACCAAGTTCGCAGTTTTCAAGAACGGAGAGGCAAAAGGCCTATAAATTATTATTACTATTATTACAAGTTACAAAATTTTGAATGCGCAGGGCATTAAATCTGGAGTGGAACTTGTAGTAAATGGATAAAAATATACAACACGAAAACATTTAACTTAAACAATAATAAAACACCATAGCAAATAAGCATATTTCGTTGGGATAAATCATTGTTCATGTTGTTGTTTTATTTTCTTTTATAAAGAATGCATAAACATAGAAACAACACTACCTCTAAAATCAAGGATACAATTGTTTCTAAAACACAAGAATACAATATGGATATCTCTTTACAATTCCATGTATGAATGGAAACCACTGGTTACATGTGTGAGATAAGGGGCACTCACCATGTCCCTCTTCCCAATGCTTATTCCAACAGAAAAACAATGAAAATTTGTCCATGAAAAACGATGCAAGCACAAATTGTGATCTCAATAACTTGAAAATACCCTTTCATATTATAATGGGCGTTCTAAATTCACCTAGATGAATGAAATCCCAATTTCAACAATGTTTGACTTGTCAAATTTGGGAGTTAGCTAGATATGGGGCAATATGAGTGCCCCATATCATATGCTTACATAGATGATGGTGACTAGAAGCATATTAACAATCTCCTACTTGAAAATTACACCAACCAAGGTTGAATCCCCACCTTTCCCCTACACTAAGAAAATTTTAAATTTCCTTCCATCCAATACCTTAGTTGAATCTAATACATTATCATGAGTCCTAACCTTAAGTAGAATTACGTCACTGGACTCCACACCTTTTTGATGTATTGGTTTTCCACCCTAATATGATTTGTCCATGGATGAAACTAAATATTCTTTGCCAGATAAATTGCACTTTAATTTCCACAACAAATAGGAATGGTCCTATGTTCAACTGCAATATCTTTGCATCACTGCAACAACCAAACAATTTCCTTGGAAGTCGCTAACACTACAGTGTACTCTGCTTGAGTATTAGAATGGGAAACCGCTTGTTTTCTCAACTCATGCTTCCTTCAAACAACATAAATATGTATGCACGAATGGAATTTTCATTGTCCACATCACCTTCCCAGTCAGCATCAACAAACCGATGCATCTTAAGCTTATTTCTTCCATCTCCCTAATAGTTGTTTTGTATGTACCTTTATCATGCAGATCTGCACCAACAAGATTTCCTAATACTTATAGGCCATCTATCCCTATCACCACTAGGATCCTTCTCTATTCAGATTGATGTTTTTCTCTACAATACAGGGGAGTGTTCCCCCCAACCTTCACTTTGCTCCCAAGGTGCATTCCTAGAGGGAGCGATTAGGAAGCACTCAAGGAAGCACACTTCTTGATAGCTCCCCCTAGGAGAGATTTTAGGGAGCACGCTCTCTGGTTAAAAAAATTGCTCCATTACTATTTAGGGAGATACCAAGGAGGGTCTCTCTTTGAGAATATTCTCAGCGCTCCCTAGTCACTCCCAGGGGTAAAAAAATAACTCCTCGAGTGCTCCTTAAGCGATTTCATGGATTCGGGCAATTATTTTCCTCTTTAATTTTTTGGAACTAAGACATGGTTCCAATTGTTTGTTTAGACATGTATAGGGTTATTTTAAGGGATTAAAACAACCACTCACTCCATTTTCATCCATTTTGTTTCTCATTTCACTCATTTCACTCCTCTTTTCAGGTGTTTTGGTTGTTTGTGAGCAAATCTGTGAGATCTTGGAAGGGAGATTGAAGGTTTCTATTTGTGAGAGTTTGGAAAGGAGATTGAAGGATTCCATAGATACAGTCAATCACCATTGGAGAGCTAAAGAGGTAGGATCTAATCCCATTTTATGTTGTTTTTAAACCTTTTATTAATATGTTAAAATTTTAAATATTGAATGTTCTCTTCTCCTACTCTTTCCAATTTCTCTTTCCCCATCATTCTATTGAAAGCAACAATTTCTTCTCATCTCGATTCAAGAAGCATGATGGGCATGTGGTTTTTCCTTTTGGTTCTATTTCTATTTATGATGGTCTGTTGGGAATCCAAAATACCAGTGATGAGGAGGAAGAATTAGGGAGTGGCACATATTGTGGACAGGAGGAAGAAATGGAAGGGGATGATGATAATGAAGCTAACAGTGATGAGGGACAAAAACACAAAGGCACAACACCTTTGTGGAAGTATGTGACAATGATTGGGTGAGGGAAAAGGGGTGGAACCATAAAGTTTGTATACCCCCATTGTACTAAAACTTACACAAGTTCATATACTAGTGTAAGAAAGAATCTATGTGGAGGTAAGACTATTGGAGTCAAAACCTATGACAGAGTGCCAAGGAAAGAGAGAAACCAATACAAGAAGGAAGAAGAGGTTGAACAAAATAAATCCAGAAAATAAATGGTTGAATTTGAGGCCTTAGAATCACATAGAATATTTGGTAGTCAATCCCCATCCCCCCATAGTAATGGATGATCACCTATGCATAAAACACTATTAGATTTCCTTTACCAAGGTTGCAAGGATGACGTGGATTAAAAAGTTTACATGTTTGTCTATGCATGTGGTGTACCATTTAATGTTCTTCGCTCATCCTATTAGATTGAAATGGTACAAGCCATAAATGGTGCCCCTCAAGGATACAAGAGTCTCGTGTGTGACAATGCTAGAATCATGGGACTTGAGAGGGAAAGAGCCAAAATATATAATTCTCTTCCAAAGTTTGAAAATGATTGGACCAACTATGGGGTATCCATTGTATCTGATGGTTGGAAAAATGTTAAAGATGGGCCATTTATAAATATTCTTGGTGTGTCTACTAGTGGTGTGATCTTCCTTTCATCCCATGACAACTTAGATCAATATAAGAATGATATTAATATTACAAAACCTTTACTTGAAGCCATTCAAGATTTTGGTCTATACAATGTCATTGAAGTCATTACTGATAATGCTACTAATTGTAAAGCAGAAGGAGCAATCATTGTGGATATTCACCCTAACATATTTTGGTCAAGGTTTTTGGTTCACACATTGAACCTTTTGGTGCACGATATTATTAAGATGAAGGATCCTAATTATAGATGGATTGGTTCCTTATACAAGAGAGGGAATAAAATGATAAAATTTATTACCAATCATAGCATGGCCCGCCATATTTTTCGCAATCACTCTAGGTTGGAGATACTTAAGATTGAAAAAACCATATTTACTAGCTACTACATAATCTTTAGGTGCCCGTTTGAAGGTAATAGAGGAATTGGCTATTATGATCTCAAGTGATTCATGGAAAGGTTTGAAAGACAAGGATGCAAGCACATCTTATAGACATGACTTTCAAGAGGTGGAGGACATTGTAACTTTTCGGTGGTCAATTTTGGGAAAAGGTTAGGCATGTTCTGTAGTTCACCAAGCCCATTTATAGTATCATTCAGTTTGTAGATACAAAACAATCGATGATAGGGGAGGTGTATGAGAATATGGATAGCATGCTAGGCCAAATCAAAGACATTGTTGAGTAGAGAGATGTGATCTTGTATAAGCACATTCATATACATGCAGTCAAAATGTGAGATAGTCTAAATGTTCCACTCCATGACCTAGCATATGTCCTTAAATCAAAATATTAATCTCCATCTGGGTTGGCCCAACCAACACCTGGGGTGGAGTAAGAAGAAAACCACACACGGATCCAGAGGTGCAGAATGGGTATATTCTTGCATTAGACAAGTTGGTCCTTGATGAAGAATAATGTGTTAAAGTACAAAGCAAATTGAGAAAATACAATAGTGAACATGGAGTCTTTGGTAACATGCATGCAACCAAAGATCGAGTTAGGCTAAGTCCTATCGAATTGTGTAACATGTATGGATCCACTACCACATATTTGCATAAATTGGCAGTGAGGTTGCTTTAAAAAGTTGTTAACACTTCTTTTGTAGAGAAGTGTTGGAGAACCTACAATTCATATGCAATGTGAAGAGAAACAACTTGTCTAGATAAAAAACAACCGATGATAGGGGAGGTGTATGAGAATATGGATAGCATGCTAGGCCAAATCAAAGACTTTTTTTAGCAGAGAGATGCGATCGTGTATACGCATATTCATATACATGTAGTCAAAATGTGAGATAATATGAATGTTCCACTCCATGCCCTAGCATATGTCCTTACACTACAACAAAATACCCTTTTGGGGGTGGTTTTGGTTTGCGGCGATTTTGCTAAACCCCCCCCCCAAAAAAAATGTTTTTTAGGTATTTGGGGGCGGTTCTTCAAAAACCCCCTCAAAAGTCCTGAAAATTGGACTTTTGGAGACGGTTTTTAACAAACCCCCCTAAAAAGTCCAATTGTCAGGATTTTTGGGGGCGGTTTTGTAAAACCCCCCTCCAAAGTCCAATTCTTAATACTTTTGGGGGAAGTTGTTTAACCCCCCCTCTAAAAGTCCAATTTTCAATACTTTTGGGGGCGGTTGTTTAAACCCCCCCCGAAAGTCCAATTTTCAATATTTTTGGGGGCAGTTGTGGAAACCCCCCCCTAAAAGTCTTGACCCCCTAAGAGTGGCTTGCGGCGATCTTACTAACCCCCCCCCCAAAACATTTTTTAAACGTATTTGGTGGTGGGACTTGAAAAACCCCCTCAAAAGTCCTTAGAATTTTACTTGTGGGGGTGGTCCTTAAAAACCCCCCTCAAACGTCCTTAGAATTTGACTTTTGGGGGCGGTCTTTAAAACCCCCCCCAAAAACTCTTGTTGGAATTTTGGACTTTTGGGGGGGCTTTGGAAAGACCCCCCCAAAAGTCTTGTTGGACTCTTGGAATTTTGGGGGGGGTTTGGAAAGACCACCCCAAAAGTCTTGTTGGACTTTTGTATTTTTTGGGGGGGTTTGGAAAGACCCCCCCAAAAGTCTTGTTGGACTTTTGGACTTTTGGGGGGGGGTTTAATGGAGATCCACACTCTCGGAATATTTTTATCATCATCCTATGAGCTGTGGCAGGCATTTCCCTAAGGCCAATTAGGCATATTTTACCATACTTGGACAATTTTTTATCTTCTACTAGGCTTGGTCTAATTTCCCTAAACCACTTTTTGGCAGGTCCATAAATTCTTCTTCAAGGTGATCTCTTTGGACAAACTGAGACCATTGTTGAGTAGACAAAACAACAGCCTATAATATCCCCATGTGCTGCGGGCATTTTCTTCAACACATAATTTGAGTCAGGCATCCTCTTAAGGGTACTTGGACCCCATGCTGGGGTTATCATCAAAGGAACACCCCCTTGCAGGCATTTCCACATGATCTCTCAAACTCTTTTTCTAACACTTAACCAGTTCTCTTCAAACCCAGGTCACCAAGGTGATTTCATTTTTCCTTCAAAATTGGAAACTGAGATACCCAATGGGTAGAGGCCAATAAGGTGAATCCATCAAGACCACTTTCATCTTCTGGAGCTTCTTTCTCTCTCCTCGGTGGGCATTTTTATGGAGTAGTGAAAATATTGCTGAGAGGAACTTTTGGATGATTGATATCTTCTTCCTGAAAGACTTTTTGGTCAGGCTAATGATATGGTTGGATGTACCATACAACACTCTAGAGATCCACACTCTCAGAATATTTTTATCATCATCCTATGAGCTGTGGCGGGCATTTCCCTAAGGCCTATTAGGCAGATTTTACCAATAATTCCATACTTGGACATTTTTTTATCTTCTCCTAGGCTTGGTCTAATTTCCCTAAACCATAGTTTTGGCAGGTCCATAAATTCTTCTTTGAGTTTTCTTCTTGATGTTATTAATTTGTCTAATGCACTTTTCTTCACCAATTTGAAAGAGCTGATTCATGGATGAGTAGGCTCAGAAATGTGTAATTATGCCATTCCAGATTTCATACACAGGATGTCAAGTTTGGTCATTAGGATTAATTAATGAAGAACATATGAAGTTGGTTAAAGAGTCTAATCACATTTGAAGACACCCCATTGACAGTCCAAACAAACCATATGACAGTTTAAGCAAACCGATTGAGTGCATAATAAGGATCAACAGACCAAAAAACCAGTATTGAACTCTTATTGGATGAATTCTGAATGTGACTGTAATCAACCTATAATTTTCCAATAGAGTTCCAGCAATACAAGTGATGCAATTTATGGAATGAAAAGCAAGGAATATAACTGAACGAATGCATGAAAGGACACATTCCCTTGCAGCTGATGAATTAGCTTGAGTTCATAAGTAAGTAGAGGATTATCGTTCTTACTCAGTTTGATATTACTTGCTATTATTGTTTAGTTATACCCATTTTGTTGGTTGACAAGTATGCATTATTTATTTAGGGTGATGGATATTTTCCATTCAGAAGATATATATAATTTTCAAGTTTAAATTATAATTAATAATTATATTAATATATTTATTATTAAGTTAATAAGTTTTCAACAAGTAACACACATTTGACATTGGTATTGCTGCTTGCACATTAATTCAAATTACATATATGATATTGATATTGATATGAATAATTCAGGATGCAATCATAAACTACCAAAGAAGAATGCAATTATATTCATTTCACGGTTGCAGCTCGCAGTAACACATCTAATGCAATTCCACAGCACACAACAGGAAAGAAATTAAACTACCTACTTAACTCGGCGATCTCTGTGAGAAGGCGAGCCCTAGCCTTCTAACAGAGATGCCGTGTACTAACACAAATTAAAACACCAATATATAACAAACTCTACTCCTTGTGTTAGAAATAATGAATCACAGTCACAACTCTCTGTTTCAGCTTATACAATTATAAATTCTCCAACCCCAAGCTCGGAATGCCTCTTTACATTTATACCCGAATGACATGAATTCGTTTCACAAAATATCGGGAAGCCATGAAGATATATGATCTTTAGGCTGCTGATTTACAATGGAACTGTTACAGCCATAAGTAGTCTTGAATGATTATCTTCTCCTAATTCCAAATCAGGGAAAAATGTGTAGATAGGTGTAGGAAAAAAGGGGCTATTTTGGGGCCCAACATCTCCCCCCAGCTATCCAATTGCATGTCCTCATGCAACAACCAACTAATCTGAGTCTGAATATGGTCCCCATTCATGTTGAAAGGAAAAGTTGAAGGAAATGTCAGGTTCCTTGCCGGCTTCCAAAAACCCATTGCTAGAAGCCCAATATTCCCAACACTACTTCTCTTCTGCCTTGGTTAGTGTATAATTGTCCCTGTACTACCCTCCTAGCCACCATATCAGTGGAAATTTGAACTTGATTCCCAACAAGTGTAACCCACATGTTCTCATGCAATTGACATACCCTGCTACCCTGGGAAGAGCTTGTTTAAAATTCTTAAGGTAGTAAGGATCCCTTTTCTTCAAAGCTGGAGAAGAAGTCTGCCACCCGTGCTTGCTACCCTCTAAGGAAAGATGCTTTTGTTTGGAGATCAGGTCAAAACGTAGAAATAACTTTCTCTTACATATTCTTCAGATGTTGAGTCTTTGGAGGAGATAAGAAACATCTTCCATGGTTTATGATGAGAACACGAGGAGATTGGGGTTCACTCCTAATCCATAAATTGGCACTGGCCTCATTCCTAGAGATTATCTGAAAGGCATCTTCCCACTGCACATGATTATTAACAAAAGAGGCAAAGGTTCTCAACTGAACATCCCCTGCAAAGGGAATAGGATTAGAGCAAGAATCACCAAAACATGCCATATTGTGCAAATACAATTCACACAGCAGGTGCTGCTCAAGAAAACTGCTTGAAGACAAGGTCTCTACAAACTGGGAAGGGATCAACAACTGATAAGGTCTACCCTCTTGTAAAGCTTTCAATTTGAATAGGGTCATTTGCTCATACAGGAATACCAGGTAGGAAGGAGATGGGGCTCTTGAACTCAGCAGCTCCCGAGAGAGGGAATACATTTGGTCTTTTGCACCTCTTCCAATTGAGATTTCTGAAGAGTTGATTCCTCTGCCCACTTCTTCCTTTAATTCTTTGATAGTCTTCCTATGTTCAGAGAGAGGGACCATCCCTGCTCGACATTGATCAATGTACTTTTCCCATTTAGCTAACTCCACCTGTAACAAAGAAAGTTGTTTCTCCAATCGTTGAATCCTTCTATCCTCCACATCTTTCTCATCATCAGAGTCTAAAGCAACAAATTCTTGAGAAAATTGCATTCCTACCCTGCCACCAGATATTCCAGCTTCCTCATTTTCGGTTGGCAGTGTAACAGCCTCCTCTTCCATCGGTGTTGCAATTTCCTTTTCTTGTGTTGCAATCTCAGCATCCTCTTCATGTACCTCAACAGCCTTAGTTTCTATTTCCGAATCAATCATTAATTTTGAGAACACTAGTTCTTGTGTGACAACATTCTCTTCCTGAATACCAAACTCAACAGCTTCTACTTGAGTTGCAGTCTCCACAAATACTTTTAGGAAAGCTGGTTCTTGTGTGGTAGCATGCTTTCTTTCCAATTCAATCTCAACAACTTCAGTCTGAGTTGCAGTCTCAACAACTACTTTTAGGAATGTTGGTTCTTGTGTAGCAGCATCCTTTCTCTTCAATTCAATCTCAGCAACCTTAGTCTGAGTTGCAATTTCAGCAAACATTTTTAAAGACACTAGTTCTTTTGTAACATCGTCTTCCTCTTTTACCTCAATATTAGCAATTGTTGTCTGGGTTGCAACTTCACTAAATATTGTCAAGGATGTTGGTTCTTGTGTAACAACATCCTATTTTCCAATTTCTTCAGATTGTTGAGGTTTTTCTTGAATTACCTCGATATCTTCTGGATGATGAGACTGGTCCTAGAATAGTTTAGTATTTCCTGCTGGCTGGGATTGCATCTCCTCATCTTCTCCTAATTCCAAATCAGGGATTATGTCTATCTCTGGCTCATTCCCCTCCATCAGCACCATTGTCAATGCTTTTTCTCCTTGTTCTTCATTTCCCAAAATAGGAGATGGATTTTCTAACAGATATGCAGCCTCCACTAATATATTCAAATTCTTCTCTTCCTATTTTCCAGTCACTTCCTTCCAATTCTCCAATTCATTCCGAAGCATTTTTACCTCCTCCTTTAGTAGCTCATTTTAAAAAAGGAGGTTTTCAATTTGGGGTTTTTCCACAGCAGGTTCTTGTGTAACAGTCGGTGACTTGGGGTTTAAAATAGGAATTTCTATGCCTACCCCGGTTGCACATGCTGCTTCTGCAGTGGGAATTTCACTATTTTCCCCAATTGCACATGTTGTTTCGGCTGCTGCAATAGACCAAGTCCTTCTTTTATTCACAACTCCCGATGGCTGGCCTTCACTGCATACTGTTGCTGCTACTGTAACAGCTCTAGTTCTTGTCTTCTTTGCTGACCTAGATGTCTGACCCTTACTCCCTGACCTTTTTCTTCTTTTCTATGACACAGGGGTTTCTAAATTTTTAGAAAGAGTTGTCATTTCCTCTTCTTCAATGATGGTTCTCCTTCTTTCAGGGGAGGATTCGACATCCAACAACTCCATATTTCCTCCTTCTACCACCTCTACTTGATGCTCTTCCCCTTGCATTGTAACTCCTGTAGCTACATCTTCCACTATCGCATCTTTAGCAGCTGCTCTAGTTTCAGCTTCCTATGTTGCAGCTGCTAATGACGCCATCCCTACTGCTTCAACTGCCACCCTAACTGCAATTTATATTGGGTATGCTTCTTCCTCTGTAGGATTTTCTACTGTTGTAGCTTCCAATATCACTGCCTCATTCGCCACTGGCTCCATCATATCCCCTTCTGCAACAGGGTTCACTGTTGTCGCAGCTTCCCCCATATTTACCTCTTCCACCTGGTCTGCCAATGCTCCATCCCTCCCCCAACTGAATTGGAGGAACTCCGGTCCTCATTTACCATTTCAACACCTCCTATTGCCACGACAGGTGCTCGGGGCACCCATGGTCGAGCAACAAATTCTTCCCATGTCAAATTTTGGTGCACAGGGGAACTTAAGATTAATAGTTTAATCAACCCATGGTTTGAGAGGGAAGATAAGGGGTGTCGAGCACCCTTGACATACCCAACCATAGTTTGCAGAGATTGTAAAAGATAAAACGACATATTTAACAATCTGCGGTGGCATAAATGTGAAAGGAGGAAGAATTCATATATGTAAACCACTTTGTACCTACCTTCACAGGAAATGTATTTCTTTGTGAAGGTGGCCACCTGGTTCCAAGGATTTGGCAAGGATTCCAATGCTATTCCTCGGCCATGCGGCCGAACAACTTCTCGGGCTGCCAAAAATTATTCTACTGTAGTTGGATTATGGCACTTCCGACCAAACCATTGCATCCCGGTTCTGTTCAATCCTGTTACCTCCGCCATGATTGCTTCTGAAACATCTATTCGGATACCTCGGACCTCTGAATGAGTGCTGGTTAGATTTTGAGCAAACTCAAGTGCGGTTTCTACATGAAAATCATTCAAATGCTGGAAATAGTCAATCCAGCTAGCTTCCTGGAAGATAGTAAAAACCTCTATGTTTGCATGCAGAGGCGCTATGCTGACAGGCTCGTGTCGTACCGGGATATCCATATTGCGAAGCTGTCTGTAAATTCTGCTACCAACAGGATGAGTTACAGTCTCAGACGTCGAGCTATTGCATGCAGAATGAGCAATGGATAGCCAAAGGTTGGTTTGGGTATTTTTGGGTATTTTTGGTAAAATGTGGTGACAGGTTGTCGAATGGCGGTAAAAAACCAAAAGCGAAGGATGAATCAGACGTAGTTGCCGTCTCAGCGGATTGGCTAAGGATAACTAACATGGACTAACGACAAAATATATTCATTATTGATTACTGCATTTATTCATGCCTAACGATGTTTATGATTAAGACGTCGTACCTTTAAATGTAATGCCAAACCGTTGTGTTGCAAGGTGGCGCCTTTCCACATTCACATCGCTGATGGAGAGCGCCGATATCGATGAGCAAAGAAATAATGAGTATTCAATGAGGAATTAGCGGAGTCATAGTTGCCAAAAGTAGGAAAAATGGACAAATTTAGGTGTTGCAGCTGCTCGAAATAGGAAAAATAGGCGCTTTTGGATGTGTCACAGATGCTCGAAATAGGAAAAATGGACAACTTTAGGTGTTGCATCTGCTTAAAATAGAAAAAATAGGCACTTTTGGAGGTGTCGCAGTTGCTCGAAATAGGAAAAATAGGCAACTTGGCGGTGTTGCAGCCACGGTAAAATAGGAAGGATAAGCAACTTTAGCGGAATCGCAGCTGCTAAAGATAGGAAAAATATACAATTTTAGCGGTGTTGCAGCTGCTCGAAATAGGAAAACAAACACTTTTGGAGGTGTCGCAGCTGCTAGAAATAGGAAAACTGGACAAATTTAGGTATTGCAGCTACTGGAAATAGGAAAAATAGGCACTTTTGGAGGTGTCAAAGCTACTCGAAATAGGAAAAATAAACAAATTTAGGTGTTGCAGCTACTTGAAATAGGAAAAATAGGCACTTTTGGAGGTGTCGGAGTTGCTCGAAATAGGAAAAATAGGCAACTTGGCGGTGTTGCAGCTGCGATAAAATAGGAAGGATAGGCAACTTTAGCGGAGTCGCAGCTGCTAAAGATAGGAATAATGGAAAATTTAGCGGTGTTGCAGCTTCTCGAAATAGGAAAAATATGCACTTTTGGAAGTGTCGCAGCTGCTCAAAATAGGAAAAATGGACAACTTTAGGTGTTGCAGCTGCTTGAAATAGGAAAAATAGGCATTTTTGGAGGTGTTGTAGCTGCTCGAAATAGGAAATATGGGCAACTTGGCGGTGTTGCAGCTGCGGTAAAATAGGAAGGATAGGAAACTTTAGCGGAGTCGCAGCTGCTAAAGATAGGAATAATGGGCAATTTTAGCGGTGTTGCAACGACTCGAAATAGGAAAAATAGGCACTTTTGGAGGTGCTGCAGCTGCTCGAAATAGGAAAAATGGACAAATTTAGGTGTTGCAGCTGCTTGAAATAGGAAAAATAGGCACTTTTGGAGGTGTCACAGCTGCTCAAAATAGGAAATATGGGAAACTTTGTGGTGTTGCAGCTGCGGTAAAATAGGACGGATAGGGGTTCCTGGACTGTGATCTGAATTCAATTGGATATGCCTATAGAAACCTCCTACCCTGTCTCCCCACTTGCTTTCCAGAGCCAGTTGTGTGCTGTATGACCCTGATTGACTGTGCCTAAGGCTATGAGTGGACTTGAGTAGTTCATCCCTAGTGGATACATAGCCCCATCTCGGGGGTAGTTTCTGAGTGACGTTGAAACAATACAGGTTTGGCAGAGACCTATGGTTGGGTTGGAATGTTGCATTCCATAGCTAGTTGCTTGGATATTTCAATAAATGGGTAATTGTTCTCTGCAGTTTATATCATGTTCATTATGTGTTCTGAATGTTTAATTGTTCATGTTTCATTCAGCTGTGTTTATTTGAGTATGCATATGCATCCATGTGTTTTTATGAATTTGTTCATTGATGAATAGGGCCAAGTCTTGTTGAGACCCAAGAGGTTCAGAATGTTCGGTCATGACTTTGGGGGAGAAATAGAAACCCCTTATGTGTTCATGTTCCCTCTGTGGGTCATATGAAGGGAGGAGACATGGCAGAGTGCATCAGAGCTCTTTATAGAGTGGTAACGAGGCATGGATGAGGATTGGGGAAACACCTTGGTTCGAAGAAGGAAAATTCAAAGTTCTCAGGTTTGGAAGAAGATTGACATACACTTGCATGGGGATATCTGAGAGCTTTCCAATATATGATACCAAGTTTTCCAAAAATGGACTAAGGATGCAAAAGATGACTGGATGCCTGGAATTTCCTTTAGGACCAAATTCCCACTCTTTTCTCCCCAACCATATCCAAGGTGTTCGAACCTATAATTAGTCTTAAAATTCACACTGTTCCACAAAAAACCCACTCATAGGCCAAAGATACCATGGAAAGGTCTATTGTGGTATTTCAACATATCATTCTTGGCTATATATACCTAGAATCTTTCTTTAGGTCCTAAGGCCTAGTTTCCATTCCTTAACCATGTCTAGAACCCCAAAACCCATACCTAATGCTCAGAAACTTCTTAACAATTCCCATATTCTGACTATAAGGACAAATATCCCCTCAAGAGGTTAGCTTTGGTGGTTGGAGACATCATTGTTAGACCTTTAGGCCTAAAATTTTACTCTACATCCCAATGCATGAGCTTCCTACACCAACCATGGTTAATACCTCAACACCTACCTGAAAAATGATTGACACCAAATGAAGTAACATATACTACCTTGATTTATGGACATTGCAAAGGAGGCAAAGTTGCCATTTATATTCTTGCACTAGTGGAGCGCCATATGAAGGAAAGTGGTTGTGAAGCAAGTATTCATACTTACAATCCTTTGATGAATGGATTTCACAAGGAAAATGACTTGATACAAATAAGGAGGTTGAGAGGGTATACCATGAAATCGACCATGTATATTAGACTATTGTGGTGGATGACATGAAGTTAAATAATGTAATAAGCACGGCTTCTAAGGCATTGATTGTGAGGTTTATTTGTACTAGAAGGATGGGGACAGTGAGCTTGTTAATTTGAATGGATTCAAGTGCATGACTAGTAATCAATTTTAGCTTACCACATAAGGGATCATTTCATTTTCATCTGAGGTTAGATGTCGAGGTTACATCCAAACATAGTATTATTTCTAGTCAGTATCTACTGCATTTATACCTAGGTGGATTTACCGGTTACTTGATCAAATTACTTATATATTATGCAAGGTCCCATGCCAATAAGTAATTAGGATACCATAAGGATAAAATAATTGTACTAAATTAGTCTATTTCCATAGACTCTCTTATGATTCTACACAAGATATTTCCTCTTTATGCTATTAATTCTAACTAGTGGCATGATATGACTCATTATTGTTTCTTGTAGCCTTACAAAGATATCTATCATATGCATTCAAACAATTATGACTCATTATGATCTCTCTTCTTATGGAAATAATATGAGCTAAAATTTCTATGGTGGTATGCCTTACAAATCTACTTTCTTAATTGACATATCAATTAGGTAACTAGGGATATTAGAATAATGAGAAGAGATATACGGTGTTACATTTTCTCTATATGCTCTCCATAAGTTTGACAATTCAATACATTGCTTAAGGTCCTACTTGGAGAAAACCTACAAGAACCTATACAATCCTTTTACATATTAAGATTTTTTATCATTACCTCTTCCAACCATAAGAAATTCTTATAAAAATAAAAGGAATTTGAACCATTAACCTAGATTTTTTAGACCAGTATTATACCATTGAAACTATTCTCCTAATGAAAATCTGATTACTTGCTAAGATATCCCTCCAGTCGATTTTCAATGATGCCTACCTTACATCTACCACATATCATGCGATGCCAATCTATAGCCTCCACCTCATTTATGTATTTGCATTGTTCAATGGACCATTTTAGTGGTGGAAGTGTAGTAGTTTTTACAGATGCCTGCATGGGAATTTCTATTTAGGTAATTGGAGAGTCAACGACAAGTGGCATATGAAATTATTGAACCAAGTGATCTCTAATAATGTTATGGCCATTGCACTGCACCTTTGAGTAATTTACTCACTCCCAAGTGAGATTTCTTGATCTCTAAAGGAAATGAAGTTTCCCATACCTTGCAAGCCATTAAACGAGGTGATCGAAGCCAGTTCTAACTCCTCCTAAAAATACATTGATATGTTAAAATGGTGGTGACAACTTTAACATATTGATCTCCTATCATACTAACAACATACAACATATATTATTTAGTCTAAAGGTTGGGATATCTCCACATTAGAAACATATTTATATTTAACCCATAGAGACTCCCTACGATGTAAGTTATAAATATCCTTGACAAGCAATAGAATAAAAGCTAGAATGCAATAAGTAAAATAAGAATATTATAAGAAACTAGCACTCCCTAGCGCCATCCCCATAGCATATTCTATAATAAGGTTTAGCCCAAGGGGGTCTTCCTATGAGTCTAACAAGTAACAATATTATATTATACCTAGGATTATAGGCTCATGCCGTGGTTATACATACAACAAATTTTCAGGCCCATCTAGATATAAGATGCTATAGATTCATGCATATTCTTTTTTTCGTCTTTTTTGGTTTTTATGTTTTTGAAAAAAAAGGAGTAACAAAGGGGCCGATTTCATCTTGTGGAGGCCGTATTCTTGATTTGTTGGCTGAGTTTGGACTGCGTGGGCTGTGACATCGTCTGGAGAGGACACAGTCTTGTTTGTGAGGACGATTTACTTTCTGTTGGGCGCATATCCTTACAGTTCCACATCTACAGTGATCCCCACGCTTCATTTGGGACAATATCAAGGGTTGTTACAACCAAAAAGGGAGCTGCAATCCATATTGACACCTACAGGAATCTACTACAGCATTGTTGGGTACTCTCATTGTAGTCTTCCTTCTTGTTATGACTGTGCATAACGTTTCTGGGTAGTGAAGGAGGGTGTTGAAGCATAATAAGGGAGTCTGAGAAGAAGATGATTTGGGTTGTTTTGAGGAGCTGACTATAGATATCAAATAAAAATCGAGACACCGAAGAAGGCTACATGTTAGAGTTAAAATAATTTCAGATTTGTTTGTCCACCTTAGAACTGCTGTAACAGTCATTGTAAACTCAACGTTATATGAATATGATATTTAGGGTTTATTTTCCTTGTTATTTATGCAAAGCAATCTCTATTGCATTTACTGTTGACTATTAGCGCTACAAAAATCAAGATATGAAACCCTTGGTATCTGAAACAAACTCTTTCTACACTATCTAACTTTCTTCCGCAGCGGAATTGTTTCCGAAATGCGGGAATAGAGTTTCCGCACAACGCTTCTTCCCTGTCGTCGATCTCGATCTCTATCGTTGATCTATCAATTTCATGGCGAAAAGGATTTCTAATCGTTCGATCAGTGTCCCCACCAAATCAACGGTGGATTCCAAAATTTATTAAGAGCATTCCATAGAATATCGCGCACATGAAAAGTTTTTCAAAGCTTGCAACTTCTCTCGGCGATATCACTATAAACCGTCGATCTTCCCCACGATCGATCCCCACTCTACGATCTTGTTTTATTTGAGCGACTGGTTAATTTTTAACTCTCTACAAAGCTTCACTTAATTGATCACTGACAGGATCAATTCTTCTCTGCAATTTGGAAACTATGGAAATCCAAAGCCACAGATTTTATACATAGGGTTATATGGAGTGAAAGCGGGATGAATTGTTCTAATCCATCAAAACCACTTCTAATCCATCAAAACCACATGCAGATTCTAATCCTCTATTCTTTATTCAATTCACTGAAAATTCAAATACACAGAGAATTCTACTTGTTCACCTCTCGCTCACTCTTCTGTGCACACACCTCTCATTCCTCCATTCATGCTATGTGGAATTTCTCTCCCTCTCAAGCTCTATGAGCTAATCAAATATTATTTGAGCTATCCTCAAACCTCTATGATCTATCCTAATCTCTATGAGCTAACCTAAGCTTCTGCGAGCCAACAAGCTCTGTAAGCTAACTAAGCTGCTAAGAAAATAACTTGAACTGATTTAAATACAAGAGGATTATGTTTCCAGATCCTATAACAGAGTACAGTCCTTATTGATCTTTGCTAGCCCTATGACTCACAACTAACCCAATCCTGACTATTACATGTGGAAAAGGATCTAGATTCCTTATCCATTTATTCAGCATTTACAAAATAAAGCAAATTACAAATGTACAAGACCCTAGGTCTCTTAAGAGTTCCCTTGACCTTGTGAAGTCATGAATGACTTCTCCCTCTTCATCCTATGCTCTTGCATCAACGTATTAGCAGTACATTGAATGCAAAAACCAACTAAGACTATTTGGCACAGCTCAATGGTATTTTTGACAAGTCTTTTTACGAAATCCCTTAACCAAATTACATAAGCAAATAATAAAAAAAAATCAGCAAGATCCCCCTTGTATAAAAATCGAACCCTCTCACTTCCTTTAGATAAATCTTGTTCATTGGTCACTGTCTCATCATGTTGAGTGGAGATGAGAAATGTGTGAATGCGCAGAGGAACCATGCACCACTGTCATTTTTGTATTCAATGGTTACTTGTGTTTTTCCATTAGGCCTCAACTAAGAGTAGGTTCCATTCTTTCTGACCTCTGTGAGCTTTGCTCCCAGCTTGGTAGGCAGCACATGGGTGAGAGGCATAACTCAGGGGTTTCATTAGTTGCATAACTAGTCCAATAAAGGGTAGCGACCCACGTACTAGACCTCACACAGAATGCCATCCATACTAACAGATCACTGCCTAGTAAAGCAGTACACAATTAGGCTGCCAACACATTTACACACCCTCACGACACCCTTAGTAACCCACAGTAGGTCATGGTACCTTCATACATAGGATTGGGACCCTTAATAGTCCTCAAGGCAATTTTAGCCAGTCACGAGAGTCCTAGCAGGCTTAAGACATGTCATAACAACCCTTAGCAAGCTCAAGACAGGTCATGGTTTTCTCTACAAAGAATTACCAGAATTTACACATATGAAAATGACGCAAACAGGAAACACAAATTGAATATGAACATTGTGATGAATCTCAGAAACTCAAAAAAACACTTTTCATTAACACTTCCAAGAAAGTTTACAAAGCTACAATCCAAGCATAGAGGCTTCAAAAATGAAAGTCGAACCCTTCCTCCTCCACAGAGGTTACATTTATAGTGCAATTTACCCCTGAGACGTATCTCGAAACAGGGCATCAAAATTAGTTACATTGACAAAATTAGTTACCACAGGACAATAGACTCTAGCAAAAAGACAAAATGTTCTGGTAACTTCTCCTCCATTCGGCCTCTTCCACTATATTTGACTCTTCATGCACTCAGCTTCAGTTTTTCCTTCCCATACTTTAAGATGAGTTTCCATTGCTCGACTGCTGGTAAATCCAAGGCGGAAATCTCTTTAAGCCACACCCTCATTTCGATATGCTCTTTGTATGAATATCCTACGAGGAGTGTAAGAGCTTCTTTAAATGTAGAGACCAACTCGAAATCCTTCGTCAGTTTTTACACCACCGTCTTTCCTACCAGAGGCTGCTCCATATCTGCAAAGCACTCCTGGTCTAACCTACACTCTCATAGCTTGCCATGATATCCCTCCTTTGTCCTCATGGCTCCATATTATTCCCAAAACATAGGAAGACCTTTCTTAAATAATGGATCAAATGCCTCCCTGAACAGCTTCACTTGGTTAGCCAGGACATCTATCCCTGCTTGGACAGTGCTCACTTGTTGGTGCTTGAGTATTACCTTCTTAGCACTAATGATTGTGGCCACTCTGTCCTTTATATTGGCTGCTTGATCCTGCTCTTCAGACAGACCATTTAAGAACTCTATTTCATTTTGTGCATAATCCTTAGGCTTCTTGTTTAACTTCTCATTTGCCACTGTGACAGCTGACCTTGCCAGTTTGATTATAGCTTCCTTATCTACCATGAAGTCCAAATATGGCCTCATCTCCTCTTCCTGTACAATAACATCATCCGAGATGATCTTCTTTGCCTCCTGCAATGCAATTTTCCCTATAACTTGCTGCTTTAGCTTGTCATAATCACCCTGCATCACTTGGTACTTGGTTTCCCAAGATTTATTGTCTTTCTCTGCAGCCTCTTTGTCCCTTTCGGCATTATCCTACATGGTCTTGAGGTTGGCATTCTGATTTTTCAATATTTCCACTTCTACATCATCTGGAATTTCCTTGGCTATTTTCCCTACAATAGAAAAATCTCCAGCCTCCACCGAGGGTGTGACCATGGCTTCTATCTCTTGTTCTTTGTCTTTCAACTTTTTCTCAAGCCCTTCAAATTTAGCCTTCAAAGCTTCCTCACTGTCCATTATCAATTTCATATCTACTTGCCACTTTTTCTCTCTTTCTTCAAAATCTACTAGCCTGGCTTTACAATCAATCAACTTACCCTGCAGTTCTTCTTTTTCCTCTTCTAGTTGTGCAATTTCTGGTGCATTCACTAGTTGGGCAGCTGGAATCTTCAATTTCTTCTTTAGTGACAGAATTTCTTGATATTTTTCATCTAATAGCTTCTGAATGCTATCCCTTTTATCTTCTTGAGTTTCAGTGGCCAATAGTGAATCCTGGAACTTTTTCGCTTGTGCCTTCAGGCTCTTGTTCTCCACCGTTTCCAATCCCAACTGCTTTTGCACTTTGGTTTTGCTGGCCTGCACCTTTGATAGCTCTATGGAAGCCCTCAACAACTTGTTATAGATGACTTCACCTGTCTCCTTGTGCAGATTGATCACATCAGGTACTGGGATGTCTTTCATATTTTCTTTTAGTTATGTGGCCTTACTCTTAGTGGCTAAGGCAAGACTCAAGGTATTCTGGGCAAGGTTCCTTCTTTCCACCAAGGCTACATCCTTCTTGGACATTTTTCTTGCATCAGCATACAATTTAACTTCTTCTGAGATTGTATCTGGTCTCTCCTCATATCCCTTTAGTAACTTAGCCCTGCTTAGGCTTGATGTTGCAGCTCCAGTAGGTGTTATGTTGAACAAATGTTGCTTAACCTCGAAGGATGGCACGAGGATATGACTTGCTTTTTCTTGGGTTGATTTGCTTGTACCTGTAGTAATTTCTACTCATGATCCTCTACATTTTTCCTCTTCGAGGCTCTCTCAACATCATTGTCTACATCCATGGGCTCACTAACCCCTTCCTTTATAGATTTTTCTGGAGGAATGGTAAGGGACATGGCTGCTGATATTGCTAGGGTTTTACCAGGTGAACCAAGCAATGCTGATGTGCTACTTTGAAAAATGAATGCTAAAGATGAAGAATCTTCTGGTGGGTCTACTTCCAACTGGCCTTTTCCAATGTATTCTAACCAGTTTTCCATCTCAGCTAGACCTGTTAGTTCGAAGTGCTCATATCCTTTCCTATTACTTTCCTTCCTTCTTTCTGAGATAATCTGGTGAGGATCATAGTTTATGGACGCTTTGGATGGGAATCCCAGATCACCCATCATTCGCTCAATAGATGGGAGAGCTCTTTTGTTTTTGACAATGAAGGAGCCCAATGTCCATGGAAATATGATGTCCGAAGACTTCCTGTCATCCAAGAAATGTTCACACTCCACCTTCAATTTTTGTCTTATAAATTCCAAGGTGAGTACTCTGGGGGTTAGGAAGGTAGTAACACATAGGGGGCATGGGAGTGGTCATAAAATCTAATCACATTCCCATGTTCCAGCAAGAACCAATCCCCAACCCTCTTCTCCATGGATGGCTACAGTAGGTCTTTCATCTCAAGTAGTACCCTAGGAAGTCTCTTCTGGAAAAAGATGAAATATATCTCTTCCATAAGATCATTCATGAAGGTTTCGTAGTCTGAATACATCTCCTTAGTCAACTGCAGCTTTGGAGGTTGCAGGTTTTCTTCATTAGCTGCCAAGAACATTTTTAACAAGTAAGACTAAAACTTGAAAGTTCTTGTCTTAGGGAATTCTATGAGCTGGGAGTGGATGTTGTCTGCCAAGGCTTCATCAAAATTTAGGCATGCACATTGGGTAAGTGAATTTGGGCCTGCTGGCTCGATAGGACAAGTTCTTAGAACAAACATCAAACTTATCAGGGGCTTGGTTATGTATAGGTCATTGTCTAAGCCTAGGAACTGGGCCAGCATGGAGATAACACACTTCGACTCTTCCCTAAAAAGGTTGGCCTCACCAAGAAAAGGTGCACCCTGAGAAGAGGTATTTGGTAGCAGTGAAGCATGATAAAAGCTCTGTTTGAAGTCATCTAGGCTTGACGAAAATGTTGGATCAGGGTTTCCATCCTGTAACTTTCGGGTTTTTGGCAGAATTCTTCTAGAACAAGCAAAGCTTTCCTAATAGTAGGTGTGTCTACATAGCACAGGATTTTAGAGTTTGAGGCATCCATGATTGCTCTTCGGTCTGAGGAGTAATGGTTGGCACACCAGTCTACAAATTTAGGGAAACTAGGGGTTTGGCTGGTTGTAAACAAATGGAAAAAGGATTGATAAATCTTATGGACATCCACTTGTCTGGCCCTTATGACCTCCAATATTTATTTGGCAGTTTCTATGGTGCTATTTATCAGCATGGGATCATAAACCTCACAGTCTTTATCCTCTAATAGGTCAATTATCTTTAGAGGCTCAAATCCTTGGGGTACCACAGGTCCGACCATTTAAATAGTTTAGGGTGGAGGTGGATGGCCTACCTGGTCGGTTGATAACTAGGTGGAGCTTCTGGGTCTCTGATTGGCTGGTTAGCTCTGAATGATCTGCTCCTTTCGCTTTCCAATGCACACAAGTCAACTGGGATGCGAATCTTCGTGCAGATGGGCGTTTTATAATATAAACATGCCATATCACCCTTACAACTATTACAGTGACGGAGTCACGTCAACCGTCTATCCATACGATCAACTCTCATCCGTAGATCTCCTTGACCTTTACCTGCCACATATCAACTCGAGAGCACCTTTAATCTACAAAAACATTTTCAACAGTCGATCCTCTCTCCTCCTGGATCTTGACCGTCCCAGGATGCACCCTTTACTGAGTTCACGAATTTTGGGTCTGTTGATTTCACACGCAAGTCATATCCGCGAACTAATCCTGAGCCGTCGATCTTCATCTCACTAGATTTGCACCATTGGGAGATGCCGAACTTTATCAAAAGTTCACGGATTTGAATCATAACCCTTTTCGCGCATGTTTAAATCGCGAACAATTTTCTGACCGTTGATCTAAGCTTTCCGCCTTCGATCTTCCTTGACCTACCCGCAGGATAGCACCCCGCCAGCGTTTAAAAGACCTTCAAATTTTTCCGTGAAGGAGGCTCATGACTGTTGATCTCCCCCGCTTTTAATCAACGATGCAGGCACATTCGTTTATACTTAATCCACCGATCAACATCAAGACTGTAGCTCCCCCAAAATTCTTATCTCGGCTCCAAGTTAAAACCAAAATATTATGTAATTGATGTTTGGATTTGGTTATTAAAAGGTGGAAGCTTGTATGGTGTAATATATGGTTTTCATGTGCTGGTAAAGGCTATTTTGGAAAGCATATGGGTGTACTATAGGAATATTCATAACCATATATTGGAGGAAGTTGAGAGGCAACCTCTTGAGGAGCCAATTCGATAAATTGGGTTGTTTTATTTTCAAATGGCCAAAAAAAGGGATTGGACAAATTTGAAAATGAGGTATACATTTTAAATTTTATTCTTCAATATGATATTATAACATATGTCTTCATTGTAATTTGTAGTGGTTTTTTCTTACATGATGTGCAAATTGGTTCTATGTAGGATGTTAAAGGAATATCAAGTCGGGGTTGAAGAATTCAGAGTTTGCAAAAAAATATTTAGAGGATAATAACATCACAAGATGCCCTTGTAAAAAATGTTGCATTGTTGCAGTATTGACGTTTGAGGAAGTACAAGACCACTTGATGATTCATGTTATAATAAGTTCATATAAAACTTGGTTTTTCCACGGAGAGAGAGTTCCTACTCAGGACTATATATTTGACAAGACCAAGAAATGCCACACAACAAAGATGCATGATTTGCCTCGAGAAATTAAACATGGTGATGAACACATAGTCGGACATCAGTTCTCATTTAAGTTGTATCTATGAAAATTTATATCTTAGATTATTACTTGGATTTACCTTTCATGCATATGTTTTTTGTTTTGCTACTGTTTATGCGTGGATGTTATCTGTTTTATTGTGTTATGTAACTTTCATTTATTTTTACAGTAGATAGACTGGGTGTGGGGAATTGAGAGTGATGTGAGGGGGGGAAGGGGCCATATGAGCTTCAACCTTCATGTGGTTGGCCTTGTTTAGTAGAGAATAAGATATTCTTGAAACCAAGAGAAGCTCATTCAGGTATTTTCATTTCGTTTTTTTAGAATTTCATATATGTTATGCATTTTTTTACATATCTATCAATCGCTTATATGAAAATACCATTTTGTCATGATATATGCAAGTCTTCGCAATGGAAAGCAATATAATGACAATTTGTATCGTTCTCTAATGCATATTTTTAATTTATCACCATAACAAATTTGTCAATTAGATATCTTATTGTCGTTTCATTGATTATAACGTGTTGATTTCTTCATTTTAAGTACAGTTGTACTTATCTTTTTTATGAATTGATTTTGTTTCACATTTGTTGAAGGAAAAAAGTTGATTGCAGGATAGCTATTGAGAATGGGCAGGTAATGTAATGAACAATATTGAAATTATTTGATTACAACAAATTTAATTACAGCACATTTATTACAACCATAAGTATACCAGATTGATGGTGTAACAACTAATTTGTGTGAAATATTTGTGTAAAGCATAGAGGATGCCAAGATCATCTAACATTATTGGCATCGGAGCTGAACTTTGAGGTATAGATCCTTATTTCTTTTTTGGAAGTAAGAAGAGAGAAATTTATATTAAAAGAGAAAGATTTACAACTGAACCCAAAAAGGTCAGAACCCTGCCATCACACTGAGTCACCTGACTGAACAAAATCACCTCCAAAGAGGACTTTTCCTGACCATACATACTACAGAGACGAATAATACAGATACTGCAAAACTAAAACAAAACATGTGCACGCAGGCCTTTTGACTCCCATTATCACTCCTTTACACAACAAAAACTCATGAAATAGAAATCAAAACCAAATCCCCACATTATTGACCTTCTTTACCACAAGCAAATGATAGCTTAGAAAACAGACATAAACCGACACCCAACAAACAAGACACTAAACATCCCCCACGCTAGCTTAGAACTAAATGTAGGGGAAATCAGGACAGTACCCAGGAGGAGGAACCCCAGAAGCCGCCGGCTGCACAGGAGCAGGTTGAAGATGCATAGCATGAAGGAGAAAATCTAGCTTACGGTTGACGGCCCTCGTTTCCTCCAGAATGCTTCTTTGTAACATCCCAAGGAAATTCACAAAGATTTAAAAATTTTCAATGTAGCATTTCATGCTTAAAATAACTGTGCAGAAATATAATAAATGTATTTATGATGTTATGCTGGAATGAATGTTTGTAATGATCATTTGATGTAATGTTTTTGTGTCTTGCTATGAAACAAAATTTAATTCTATTTTAAGATGCTATTGGTTGTCCTTCCTATATCGGCTATATTCTTATATTACCTACGACAAGGTTCTATGATATTAATGTTGTTAAGTGCTAACTGTTTGATTTTCTCTTTGATGTTGAAGGGGCCCTATGGCACCCCGAGGCTTACTTAGTGTTTATGCTAAAGCATTTGAACTTCCCTTTCCACAGATGACAGGTAAGGGTGACACAAAATACCAGCATGATTTTAAATGCACTTGTAGGTAGTTGTCAAAGATCTTGTAATAAATTTTCTGAGGTACTTATAACGTGACTCCTCTAAGTTTGTATTTGTAAATTATACAACTCATATGCTTCCTTTATTTAACATTTAAATGATAAAAAAATAGAGTGTCATCTCATTGGTTTAAGGTAACTTGTGCTACTAAAGAATTGTCACCAGTGTAATGTGTCTTTACATAACATGGGCTAAATACATGATACTCTTGTATTCTTATAACATGTGCACTATATGCAAAATACATGCTTATCCAAATAGTGTGAACTATATTCATATTCCAATAAAATCCTTATAGTGTAACTATACAATATATGTTATACACAATTCTCATAACATAAGAACGATATGCCAAACCTATAAAATCTCTATTGTATAAAAAGCTATATGCAATATTATATGAAATTCTTACAACAAATTTCATTGCAGCACATTTATTACAACCATAAGTATACCAGATTGATGGTGTAACAACTAATTTGTGTGAAATATTTGTGTAAAGCATAGACGATGCCAAGATCATCTAACATTATTGGCATCGGAGCTGAACTTTGAGGTATAGATCCTTATTTCTTTTTGGGAAGTAAGAAGAGAGAAATTTATATTAAAAGAGAAAGATTTACAACTGAACCCAAAAAGGTCAGAACCCTGCCATCACACTAAGTCACCTGACTGAACAAAATCACCTCCGAAGAGGACTTTGCCTGACCATACATACTACAGAGACGAATACTACAGATACTGCAAAACTAAAATAAAACATGTGCACGCAGGCCTTTTGACTCCCATTATCACTCCTTTACATAACAAAACCTCATGAAATAGAAATGAAAACCAAATCCCCCCACTATTGACCTTCTTTACCACAAGCAAATGATAGCTTAGAAAACAGACATAAACCGACACCCAACAAACTAGACACTAAACATCCCCCACGCCAGATTAGAACTAAATGTAGGGGAAATCAGGACAGTGCCCAGGAGGAGGTACCGTAGAAGCCACCGGCTGCACAGGAGCAGGTTGAAGCTGCATAGCCTGAAGGAGAAAATCTAGCTTACGGTTGACGACACTGGTTTCCTCCAGAATGCTTCTTTGTAACATCCCAAGGAAATTCACAAAAATTTAAAATTTTTCAACGTAGCATTTCATGCTTAAAATAACTGTGCGGAAATATAATAAATGTATTTATGATGTTATGTTGGAATGAATGTTTGTAACGATCATTTGATGTAATGTTTTTGTGTCTTGCTATGAAATAAAATTTAATTCTATTTTAAGATGCTACTGGTTGTCCTTCCTCTATTGGCTATATTCTTATATTACCTACGACAAGGTTCTATGATATTAATGTTGTTAAGTACTAACTGTTTTCTTTTCTCTTTGATGATGAAGGGGCCCTATGGCACCCCGAGGCTTACTTAGCATTTATGCTAAAGCATTTGAACTTCCCTTTCCGCAGATGACAGGTAAGGGTGACACAAAATACCAACATGATTTTAAATGCACTTCTAGGTAGTTGTTAAAGATCCTGTAATAAAGTTTATGAGGTACTTATAACGTGACTCGTCTAAGTTTGTATTTGTAAATTATACAACTCATATGCTTCCTTTATTTAACATTTAAATCATAAAAAATAGAGTGTCATCTCATTGGTTTAGGGTAACTTGTGCTACTAAAGAATTGTCACCAGTGTAATGTGTCTTTACATAACATGGGCTAAACACATGATACTCTTGTATTCTTATAACATGTGCACTATATTCAAAATACATGCTTATCCAAATAGTGTGAACTATATTCATATTCCAATAAAATCCTTATACTGTAACTATACAATATAAGTTATACACAATTCTCATAACATAAGAACGATATGCCAAACCTATAAAATCTCTATTGTATCAAAAACTATATGCAATATTATATGAAATTCTTATTAGCATATATACTATATACAAAATATCGTATAGGACCTGTGGCATACAAACTATATATTATGGTTTAAGCAATGGTCCTATAAACAATTTAATTATGACAATAGTGGCATAGTGGTGACCCTATTAAGTCATATGATTGATGTCTAATGGTTTGATTCCAATGCAACTATGACTTACCATAAAATCTATCTTATGACAGGATTGCAAAAATAAACGATGTAACCACGTGATAAGGACAGGGTAATTTATGGTGTAGTGGACATGTGCTAGCAGGCATTCACATCCAACTTTAGCATTTATCACTCCCAACTACCAACTTGGTGGTGGCTTCCATCGTGGTATCCAACACGTGAAGGTTAGTGAACAGGTAGTCGCTAGAGTCAAGTTTGCACATGGTTTTGATGGAGGTTATCCTAGCTGTATTCTGCGGTGGAATTGGTTATTAAATATGTTAATTAATGCAGTTGGTACTACGAATTTCTATGCGATGTGAGAAATGATCCCCACCATTGATCTTATGACAATCTCGAGCCTTCAGACTTGACCCTAATTCACCACTAAGTCTCAAAGTTATTGTTTTTTGGCATTCATTGTGTATTGTTACTAGCTCAATGTAGAGGCCAACCAACCCGAGATAATTTAGGGTTTCAATAGCAGGTATGGAGTGCTTCCTCCATGATTCGAACCCGTGACCTGGGCTTGGTTCCAGATACCTAAGATAGCTTAAGAGCTGAACCTGATAGTGCGAGCTTACAGCCAAGGTTGAAGTTAGGAAGAGCTCCAGGGTTGTTGAGAGTACCGTGTGTAAAATCAACCAGTATTCAGTTTCTATGTATGTCAAGTGATGATTCTCAGAATTTTCTCCAACCCTTGTTGCATTCGATGATGAAATGATGGTCTCGGTTCAACAGTGTCTACGGCATCGTGCTCCATAAGTAACTGTTAAAAGGTAATGAACAGGATTCAAATCCTGTCTTCTTCTATTAGTTTAAGAATTTCAGTTGTTGTTTATGAAGCTTCTTTGATGATAAGTTTTTTTTTTACCATACTCATGGTTGTGTGGTAGGTTCCCTTGGCTTTGGTTCCCAAGCTTGAGTCGTGATCGATGGAAACTGCAAATGAAATGGTAAGCTTCGGTGGTTCCCTGATGCTTCGGTTAGGTGCCTATTGGACATTTCTATGCTCTTAGCCGAGACTTCATTTTTATGAACGTTATGGCAAGTGACCACCATCGTAATGTTTGTGAGCTGATTGGCAGCTTGGGGAGGATGAATCCTCAACCCATTCGACGTTAAGCTTGTGTTTTTGCTTTCAGTTTTAAATACTTTTCAAAAGATGTAGACAGTTGAGAGGGTTTTATCCCTCAGCCATTCTAGTTTTAATTAAAGGAATTTGGTTCCAAACTTCATAAGTTTTGCATATTTTGAAACTTTGACCGTTGCTCCAATAAATGTGAAAATGAAATGTCTTGTTTTATGAACTGTTGTGTTTTTAAATGATGGCTGAGAGCCATAGGTGTATAAACCTTGTGATAAGCATGACGAAATCCTAACCGGTAAGTTTCGATGATAACTCTGATAGTACCGAGAATTCAAACCTGAGAACCGTGCCTTAACTTGTTTATCTAATGGTTTTCAATACTCATTATGGTTCTACTAGGGTTATAAGCTCATTGTTAGATAACAATACTAAATTTATGTTTTCTGTTAAGTGAGGTAAAGTGTCTTTCTCGTATTCTCAATACGAAAGGTAGATAGTAAGGTTAATTAAAAAGTTGTTTAGGGTTTCGAACCTGTGTCTGCTATATCTTCAGAAATATTATATGTCTTTTCCATGAATGGCTTGATATGAAAAATATTGAAATGTATACTAAGTTGATGTTTAGAAGCTAGGGTTGAAAATCTTAGGGTTTTGATTCTATAGTGAATGTGTTTAAATTTAATGATTGTAGTTGATACTAAATCAAAAGATGAGAAATGAGTATTTCAAATAAAATAGTACTATTTAGTGATGAGAAAATAAATGTTTATTTATCATTTGTAAGTAACAACTCTATATAGAATAATATTTGCAGCTGTTAAAATTTCTAGAATAAATAATGCCTGAAACATTTGGATTTATAACACCCTACTGTTGAAATAGAATGCATAGTATTAGTTGTCAACAATGGATAGTGATTATTGAAAACATATTTTCATGCAGAGATGACATGTCTTTCTTTTGTAACTAAGTACAGGAAATGCTAAATATTTGTTTTATAATGTGATATTCTATATTCTGAGTTTAACTACACATAAATGATACTTCAGAATTTAAAAGCAATGCTACAATAATTATCTAATCATTCAAATGGCATTCTTCCTATCATTCATCTCTATTAATTTTACTTTTCTGTACTAGAGTACTATACAGATAACAGTATGGGAAAGATACAGAAAATATTTTAATCATTCATCTCATTTACTTAACCATCCTTATACCAAATCATATCTAGGTCAGAAATTGAAACAATTTCTCATGTATAATTGTAAATAAGAAATCTACAATGCAGAAAATCACTTAACTGTAAACAATAAGATAGAACAGTAGAACCTGATTGACTGTAGGAGAAACAAACATCCCAAGGAGCCTGTTCCACCCAACCTATTCCTGAAGATAGCCAAATTACTTGCCTTAGGACCCCCGAGCCTATTCACTGAACCACTAGGAAGAAGAATATGTAGAAGCTTTAGGTCAATCCACTTACAGTAGCAAAGTAGTTCATCCAGTCATGTAGACTTAGCAGTCAAAGAGACCTGCACCAACACCTCTGGTTATTTCCTCAGAATATTTCAGCAGCCTCACAATGCACTTCCACTTAGCCTCCCTATTTGAATCTCTCAGTGATCACCTGATACACTTGAGGAATTATTTCTGCAGAAAAATAATGTAGAGCTGCCTGCTCAATTCGAGTTGCCTTATCTAGGCTTCCTAGGACTTTTAGTGGTTAACCTAGTCATTAATGAGCCATCATATCTCTTCCACCCACCTGGGGGATAATGCCACAAATTTAGGGGTAGTTGTCCCATAATCAATAGCTAGTGGTGGAGGGAAAATGCCGACATCTATCCCATGCCTTCTAACAGCTTTCATTCCTCCTAGTGGGTCAGTGAACACTCATTTAACAGTTCCCTTGGGTGTTTGTCTCCTATTTTAATTTATTAAATAATAATAATCAGTAATTACAATCATCCTTGACCAAATTTGTTCATAATTACAAAACTTTGTAATTATAATTTAACATAATGTTTTTGCAATTAAATAAATAGTCTCAAAATTTGAGTAGGTGACATACACCCCCCCTTAAGTCTCAACATCGTCCTCGATGTTGTTTATTCACTCTCTGAGTGTTCCTGAAATAGACTTGGGTATGCTTCCCGCATACTACTCTCCAACTCTCAGGTTTCCTCTTATGGGTTAAGATGCTTCCAATGCACCTTTACCTTCCCAATGGTGCGATTTCGGAGTATAGTTTCCCTCCTTTCGAGGATACAGTCCGGTTCCACCTGAAAATCGCCATCTTGTTCCACCTGTACATCATTCCAATTTATAACATGAGTAGCATCATCTATATATTTCTTTAAAACTGAAATATGAAAAACATTATGTATTTTTAGATTTGGTGGCAAAGCTAGTTGATATGCCACGGGTCCAACCCTTGAAAAAACTTCGAAAGGACCACGATACCTGGGTGCCAGCTTGGCACAACTTCCCAATTTTAATGAGCTCTTCTTTGGTATTACCTTAATGAAAACATGCTCACCAACCTGGAACTCTTTATGAGTCCTCTTAAGATCTGCTTGACTCTTTTTCCTATCTTGGGTAGCTTTAAGATTTCTTTGTACCTGTTGCATGATTAGTTCTATTTCCTTCAACAATTCAGGTCCTAAAATAACTCTATTAACTGGATCATTCCAAGAAACTGGTGAATTGCATTTCCTACCATAAAGAATTTCAAAAGGGCTAAGCCTGGCTGATGCATGATAATGGTTGTTATATGCAAATTCTGCTAAATGCAAATAGTCCTCCCACTTACCAGGTTGATCCTTAACATACATCCGTAGCATGTATTCCAATATCTGATTCACTCTTTCTGTCTGTCCATCCATTTGTGGATGAAATGTTGTGCTAAATTTTAAGGTTGTATTCAACCCTTTAAACAAAGATCTCCAGAAGTTTCTAGTAAACTTAGAATCACGGTCTGAAACTATCACTTTTGGTATTCCATGTAATCGAAAAATTTGTTTCATAAAAAATTCTGCAATGTCTGGAGCCTTATGAGTAGTTTTTACTGGTATAAAATGTGTTGCCTTGCTGAGTTTATCCACTACTACCATGATGGAATCATTTTGTTCATGATTCTTGGGTAGTCCGGTAACAAAATCTATGCTTATGATCTCCCATTTCCAGCTAGGTATAGGTAATGGCTGTAATAGTCCAGCCGGATGTTGATGTTCAACTTTTACCTTTTGACAGTCAAAGCATTTAGCTATATATTCTGCTACTTCATCCTTCATTCTGGGCCAATAATACTCTTTCCATAGCATAGTGATGGTTTTCTGATAACCTGGATGACCGAAATAATGACTTTTGTGCATCTCATCTAAAATCAGAATTTTTATCTTTGGTACATTGGGCACATATAATCTGTTTTTGTACAGCAACAAGCCATTTTCTTTTAACTTGAAATCTGCCATAGAATTTTCAGAATTATTTTCTGCTGTCTTTTTATGTAATTTTCTATATTCTTCATCTATTTTAATCCCTTCAAAAATCTTGTTTTCCAAATCTGTTGTGTATGTGCTTATGGCTGAAATAAAATTTAACTTTGCATTACGACTTAAAGCATCAACAACCTTGTTCTCTTTACCCTTTATATGTTGAATTTCAAAATCATATTCACTTAGAAAGGTTAGCCATCTAGCCTATCTAGCATTCAAATTCATCTGATATAGCAAATACTTCAGCCCCATGTTATCTACCATCAAAGTAAATTTTCTGCCAATAAGATGGTGACGCCACATTTTGAGGGCATGTATTACTGCTAATAATTCTAGATCATTAGAGTAATTTTTCTCATGTATTTTCAGCTTTCTAGACTCATACGCAACAGCATGTCCTTCTTGTGTTAGGACTCCACCGAGTCCGTCATTACATGCGTCGGTGCATACTATAAAATCTTTATTAGGATCTATAATTCTCATAATAGGCGTTGTAGTCAGTAATCCCTTCAATTTCTTAAAACTGTCTACACACTTTTGATCCCATACAAACTTCTTCCCCTTCTTCTGTAAGGAGGTTATGGGGTTTGCAATCTTTGAAAAACCTTCTATGAATTTTCTATAATATCCTATAATACCCATAAATGATCATACCCATAAATGATCGAACGTCCATTACATCTTTAGGAACTGGCCATTCATTAATGGCTTTTATCTTATCAGGATCAACCGAAATTCCTTCCTTAGATATTATGTGACCTAAATACTGAATCTTATCCTTGTGAAAGTCACACTTACTAAACTTAGCATATAACTGATGATCTCTCAGAACTTCTAAAATAATACACAGATGTTCGTCATGTTCTTCCTTACTTTTAGAATATACTAGAATGTCATCTATGAACATAATGGCGAACTTATCCAAATATTTGTGCAGAATATTGTTCATTAAGCACATAAATACTGTCGGGGCATTAGTTAACCCAAATGGCATGACTATGAAATCATAATGTCCATATCGAGTTCTAAAGGCTGTTTTAAAAATATCCTCATCCTTCACACAAACTTGGTGATATCCTGACCTTAAATCAATCTTTGAAAATATCGTTGCTCCACGCAGCTGATCAAATAGATCGTCTATGCGGGGCAACAGATATCAATTCTTGATTGTCATTTTATTCAGTTGGCGATAATCTATACAAAGTCTTAAAGTGCCATCCTTCTTCTTAACAAATATAACAGGTGCTCCCCAAGGAGACACGCTGGGTCTTATATAGTTTTTATCAATAAGTTCCTTCAACTGTGATTTCAACTCATTTAATTCCAGTATATTCATCCTATATGGAGCTTTAGATTTCGGTACCACACCCGGTATCAGTTCAATAGTAAAATCTAGATCTCTCTTCGGGGGTAACCCTGGAATCTCTTCTGGAAAAACATCCTAGAATTCTTTTAGGACAGGTATATCTTCTAGTTTCAGTTTGTCCTCTTTTGTAATTGACTTCTCATGTACTACATTTACTACGAACATCTTACATCCTTTTCTTACTTCTCTTTTTATTTGCATAGATGAAATATGTCTAAGTGATGTCTTTCTAGGAATACCTTTTACTTCTATTGTTTCTCCTTCATCATTTAAACAAGTAAAACTTTTCTCATAACAATTTTGAATAACATGATGGGCTTCTAACCAGTCCATTCCAATTAATATGTCATAGGATCCTAAAGGTAAAACATTTAACTTGGTTTGTGTCCTTAACTGATTCATAGATAAAACACAACTTTCAACAAAATCAGACACTTTTCTTTTTGTTCCCGTTGCTATTCTAACTAACCAGGATTTATTAAATTTTTCTGTTTTCAAATTAAAATTTTCCACAATATCAGGATATATATAACTCAGGCTAGCGCCTGGATCAATCAAAATAGAAACTGGATGGTTTTGTATCATACCTTCAATCTCTACCATAGAGACTTGATGCTCAGCTTTCCTGTTGTCTAGAGCTGCATTAATTCTGGGCATGTCTCTTTCCAAGTCTCCCACAGTAGGTTCATCTTGTATGGAGTGAATATTGTTGGTTGTTTGCTTCCTTTTGGGACATTCTGAAGCACAATGAGGACCTTGACACTCAAAACATTTGATAGGTGCCCTATGGTCATTAGTCCTGGTAACATTGGGTGTATTTCTGGGAGCTGTAAAATTCTGCTGTTGATTATTTCTGGGACTGTTTTCTTGGAAATTTCAATTTGGAAAGTTTTTCTTTTGAAACTCAAAATTTCTATTGAACCTAAAATTCTTCTTTTTCAGCTCAAAATTGTTGGGTTTATGATTTTTCCAGTTAGATATCCCTTCTCTTTTCTAGTTTGTATCATAGTAGAAAGTTGCTTTCCTCATGGCTTCTTCTAAAGTGTTTGGATTGTCATATTCTATTATGTCCTTCATGTTGAAAGGTAGACAACTCAGATACCTCTAAATCTTTGGTTTTTCCTCCACAAGATATGGCACATACCTTAGCAAATTCAAAAATTTGTTGTTCATCTCTTTCATGTTCATGGTTCCCAAGCTTAAATCATAAAATTCCTTGGATTTTTCTTCATAATATTGTTCAGATAAGAACTTATTCTTGAAGTACCTTTTAAAAGTGCTCCAATTTACATCTTTGTCCTTGATGCCATTCACTCTTTTGATGTCCTACCACCAAATATCTGTCTTACCGATCATGTTGTATATGGCCATCTTTGCCTTTAATGATTCAGAATAATCATAGATTTGAAAATATTTCTTCATGCCAGACAACCATGCTTCAGCTGTCTCTCCTTTCTCAGTTTCACCATTGAAAGTTGGGGGTTTGATTTTCTTGAACTCCCCAGAAATTTGTTCATACTGTTTGTGGATTTTTCTTTTGGATTTGTAATCTCCTTCATTGCTATCACTTGAATAATTACGTTTCTTTTTGCGTTTTTCATTGGCAGCTTCTGATGATGTTGAACTATTGTTCACATCATCAGTTTTCACTTTCTTACCCTTGTCTCGAAGAGGCAAGTCTTCAATCTTGGAGGTATTTTCAATCCCGCTATCCTGTTCATCAGTTGGGCACTGATCGAATAGTGCTTGGTTCAGTTCTTCTTGTGCCTTCGGAATTCTCTCATTATCTTGTTTAACAGATCTTATTTCTGCCTTCAACTCCTGAGAGGCACGTAACAATTCTGATGAATTGTCATTCAATTCAACATGAACTTCTTCTTCATAATGTTGTCCCGTGCTATTATTGGTATGACTGTTCGGTCGAAATCTGTCCTCCATATGTTCAACTGATCCTTCCATACCTGTAGCTTAGAAAACAAATTTCTATATAACAAAAATAATTTAAATTGAATTAGTAAAGATTTATGTTGTCATAAAATTTTCTATTGCGTGTTCTTTGGAACTTTTCAGGCCGAGAGTTCGAACATGAGCTCTGATACCACATGTAACATCCCAAGGAAATTAACAAAAATTTAAAATTTTTCAACGTAGCATTTCATGCTTAAAATAACTATGCAGAAATATAATAAATGTATTTATGATGTTATGCTGGGATGAATGTTTGTAATGATGATTTCATGTAATGTTTTTGTGTCTTTCTATGAAATGAAATTTAGTTCTATTTTAAGATGCTATTGGTTGTCCTTCCTATATCGGCTATATTCTTATATTACCTACTATGCAGAAATATAATAAATGTATTTATGATGTTATGCTGGAATGAATGTTTGTAATGATCATTTGATGTAATGTTTTTGTGTCTTTCTATGAAACGAAATTTAGTTCTATTTTAAGATGCTATTGGTTGTCCTTCCTATATCGGCTATATTCTTATATTACCTACGACAAGGTTTTATGATATTAATGTTGTTAAGTGCTAACTGTTTTCTTTTCTATTTGATGTTGAAGGGGCCCTATGGCACCCCGAGGCTTACTTAGTGTTTATGCTAAAGCATTTGAACTTCCCTTTCCGCAGATGACAGGTAAGGGTGACACAAAATACCAGCATGATTTTAAATGCACTTGTAGGTAGTTGTCAAAGATCTTGTAATAAATTTTCTGAGGTACTTATAATGTGACTCGTCTAAGTTTGTATTTGTAAATTATACAACTCATATGCTTCCTTTATTTAACATTTAAATGATAAAAAATAGAGTGTCATCTCATTGGTTTAAGGTTACTTGTGCTACTAAAGAATTGTCACCACTATAATGTGTCTTTACATAACATGGGCTAAATACATGATACTCTTGTATTCTTATAACATGTGCACTATATGCAAAATACATGCTTATCCAAATAGTGTGAACTATATTCATATTCCAATAAAATCCTTATAGTGTAACTATACAATATATGTTATACACAATTCTCATAACATAAGAACGATATGCCAAACCTATAAAATCTCTATTGTATAAAAAGCTATATGCAATATTATATGAAATTCTTATTAGCATATATACTATATACAAAATATCGTATAGGACCTGTGGCATACAAACTATATATTGTGGTTTGAGCAATGGTCCTATAAACAATTTAATTATGACAGTAGTGGCATAATCGTGACCCTATTAAGTACTATTATTGATGTCTAATGGTTTGATTCCAATGCAACTATGACTTACCATAAAATCTATCTTATGACAGGATTGCAAAAATAAACGATGTAACCCCGTGATAAGGACAGGGTAATTTATGGTGTAGTGGACATGTGCTGGCAGGCATTCACATCCAACTTTAGCATTTATCACTCCCAACTACCAACTTGGTGGTGGTTGCCATCGTGGTATCCAACACGTGAAGGTTAGTGAACAGGTAGTCGCCGGAGTCAAGTTTGCACATGGTTTTGATGGAGGTTATCCTAGCTGTACTCCGCGGTGGCATTGGTTATTAAATATGTTAATTAATGCAGTTGGTACTACGAATTTCTATGCGATGTGAGAAATTATCCCCACCGTTGATCTTATGACAATCTAGGGCCTTGAGACTTGACCCTAATTCACCACTAAGTCTCAAAGTTATTGTTTTTTGGCATTCATTGTGTATTGTTACTCGCTCAATGTAGAGGCCGACCGACCCGAGATAATTTAGGGTTTTGATAGCAGGTATGGAGTGCTTCCTCCATGATTCGAACCCGTGACCTGGGCTTGGTTCCAGATACCTGAGATAGCTTAAGAGCCGAACCTGATAGTGCGAGCTTACAGCCAAGGTTGAAGTTAGGAAGAGATCCAGCGTTGTTGAGAGTACCGTGTGTAAAATCAACCGGTATTCAGTTTCTCTGTATGTCAAGTGATGATTCTCATAGTTTTCTCCAACCCTTGTTGCATTCGATGATGAAATGATGGTCTCGGTTATAGTGGCTAAGGCGTCGTGCTCCATAAGTAACTGTTAAAAGGTAATGAACAGGATTCGAATCTTGTCTTCTTCTATTAGTTTAAGAATTTCAGTTGTTGTTTATGAAGCTTCTTTGATGATATGTTTTTTTTTACCATACTCATGGTTGTGTGGTAGGTTCCCTCAGCTTTGGTTCCCAAGCTTGAGTGGTGATCGATGGCATCTGCAAATGAAATGGTAAGCTTCGGTGGTTCCTTGATGCTTCAGTTAGGTGCCTATTGGAACTTTCTATGCTCTTAGCCGAGACTTCGTTTTTATGGTAAAGTTATGACAAGTGACCACCGTCGTAATGTTTGTGAGCTGATTGGCAGCTTGGGGAGGATGAATCCTCAACCCATTCGACGTTAAGCTTGTGTTTTTGCTTTTAGTTTTAAATACTTTGCAAAATATGTAGACAGTTGAGAGGGTTTTATCCCTCGACCATTCTAGTTTTAATTAAAGGAATTTGGTTCCAAACTTCATAAGTTTTGTGTATTTTGAAACTGTGAGCGTTGCTCTAGTAAATGTGAAAATGAAATGTCTTGTTTTATGAACTGTTTTGTTTTTAAATGATGGATGAGATCCATAGGTGTATAAACCTTGTGATAAACATGATGAAATCCTAACCTGTAAGTTTTGATGATAACTCTGATAGTACCGAGAATTCAAATCTGAGAACTGTGCCTTAACTTGTTTATCTAATGGTTTTCAATACTGATTATGGTTTTACTAGGGTTATAAGCTCACTG
This sequence comes from Larix kaempferi, assembly GCA_027924585.1. Classification (NCBI taxonomy): domain Eukaryota; kingdom Viridiplantae; phylum Streptophyta; class Pinopsida; order Pinales; family Pinaceae; genus Larix; species Larix kaempferi. Next base: position 78,020 of record BSBM01001044.1, on the reverse strand, counting down.
TTAGATAATGATACTAAATTTATGTTTTCTGTTAAGTGAGGTAAAGTGTCATTCTCGTATTCTCAATACGAAAGGTAGATAGTAAGGTCAATTAAAAAGTTGTTTAGGGTTTTGAACTTGTGTCTGCTATATCTTTAGAAATATTATATGTCTTTGCCATGAATGGCTTGATATGAAAAATATTGAAATGTATACTAAGTTGATGTTTAGAAGCTAGGGTTGAAAATCTTAGGGTTTTGATTCTATAGTGAATGTGTTTAAATTTAATGATTGTAGTTGATACTAAATCAGAATATGAGAAATGAGTATATCAAATAAAATAGTACTATTTAGTGATGGGAAAATAAATGTTTATTTATCATTTGTAAGTAACAACTCTGTATAGAAGAATATTTGCAGCTGTTTAAATTTCTAGAATAAATAATGCCTGAAACATTTGGATTTATAACACCCTACTGTTGAAATAGAATGCATAGTATTAGCTATCAACAATGGATAGTGATTATTGAAAACCCATTTTTGTGCAGAGATGACATATCTTTCTTTTGTAACTAAGTACAGGAAATGCTAAATATTAGTTTTATAATGTGCTATTCTAGATTCTGAGTTTAACCATACATAAATGATACTTCAGAATTTAAAAGAAATGCTATAGTAATTATCTAATCATTCAAATGGAATTCTGCCTATCATTCATCTCTATTAATTTTACTTTTTTGTACTAGAGTACTATATAGATAACAGTATGAGAAAAATACATAAAAGATTTTAATCATTCATCTCATTTACTTAGCCATCCTTATACCAAATCATCTCTAGTTCAGAAATTGAAACGGTTTCTTCTGTATAACTACAAATAATAAATCTAGAATGCAGAAAATCATTTAACTGTAAACAATAAGATAGAACAGTAGAACCTGATTGACTATAGGAGAAAAAAACAGCCCAAGGATCCTGTTCCACCCAACCTATTCCTGAAGACACCCAAATTACTTGCCTTAGGACCGCCGAGCCTGTTCGCTGAACCACTAGGAAGAAGAATCTGTAGAAACTTTAGGTCAATCCACTTGCAGTAGCAAAGTAGTTCATCCAGTTATATAGACTTAGAAGTCAAAGAGACCTGCACCATCACCTCTGGTTATTTCCTCGGAATATTTCAGCAGCCTCACAATGCACTTCCACTTAGCCTCCCTATTTGAATCTCTCAGTGATCACCTGATACACTTAAGGAATTATTTCTGCAGAAAATAATGTAGAGCTTCCTGCTCAATTCCAATTGCCTTATCTAGGATTCCTAGGCCTTTTAGTGGTTAACCTGGTCATTAATGAGCCATCAGCTCTCTTCCAACCACCTGGGGGATAATGCCACAAATTTAGGGGTAGTTGTCTCATAACCAACAGCTAGTGGTGGAGTGCAAATGCTGACATCTGTCCCATGCCTTCTAACAGCTTCCATTCCTCCTAGTGGGTCAGTGAACACTCATTTAACAGTTCCCTTGGGTGTTTGTCTCCTATTTTAATTTATTAAATAATAATAATCAATAATTACAATCATCCTTGACCAAATTTGGTCATAATTACAAAACTTTGTAATTATAATTTAACATAATCTTTTTGCAATAAAATAAATAGTCTCAAAATTTGGGTAGGTGACATTCTTTCATAGCTGAGCATCTCATTTACAAATGGATGCTCCATCCTATCCCGGAGAGCATAACCCATCACATTTTTCATTACCCAATAGAGCGCAATGGTGTGCTCATACAGGCTGAAATGACCCGCGGTGTTTCCTAGATCCATAACCAAATTTGCAGTCTGACAACGTTCCACATCCAAAGTCTCCTTATCAAGTTGGTTCCAAAGTTGTCGTTCCATAGTGCAAATCTCTTTCTGGAGATCCGGGGGAACATCCCGAACAGAGGCACTGGATTCCCAACGGACCATTTGCTGAGCACGAGAGAAATTCCCACCGGATTCACCTTGAGAAGTCTCACCCACCCGATAATGACGACGGCCTACAGTAGCATTGCGTCTATCCCAATTACCATGATCACCCATATTAGCTAACCTTTTACAGAACTCAATCTCTTTCACATCCAGAAAACAACGGTGGTGCATGCAACTAAATCTATGAACTCTACGTTCATGTCTACCACCTTCCTTGGGTTTAAAAAGAGTTCCGCCACCCTAGTCCATTAATGGAAAATCGTACTGCAACTGAAGGTGGTGATCTTTCGTACATTCCATTAATGGGAAATCGTACTGCGACTGAAGTTGGTGACCTTTCACACTGTCCATTAATGGAAAATCGTGCTTCACTTAAATCCTTCCCTCCTGTAATCATGGTAGAAGTACCTTTTTGATTTAGTGAGAAGAAATCAAACTCCACGGGAAAGGGATGAAAAGACTGCTCATCGATCATCCTTTAAAAGAAGGGTGAAAGAACGAGGGAGGAATGGATCACGTGGCAGTACGATCCTTCGCCTGACGTCTCCCTCCGTCATCAGCATGGTAACTCATCATATCGCGGAAAGAATATCTGAATTCGACATGTTTTCCCATGTTTGGGTGCTTAGGTCCAAGTGATTCACCACCCCAAGGTTAGCGAGTAGGTCCGCTAGTTTGTTCCCATTGCGCTTAACATGGGAGAAAGAAATAGCCATCCCCAGATATATCAGAGATGCTAAATTATCCAGCTTGCCCTCCAACCGCCACGACATCGCCACCTTTGAGCTGCGTTTGCCCTTGTGAACCTTAGAGGCCATGTGGAGAATAATCCGGGCATCACCCTCCACAATAAGGGGAGTACAATTATGGGTACAAGCCAGCTGGATTCCTTGAAGATGACCTTCCATCTCAGTTGCATTATTAGTCTCATGCCCCAGATGGACAACTTTGAAGCTGACCATTAACCCTTCTATATCCCCGAGAATACACCCGTAGCTGGCCGAGCTGGGATTAAGAGGTATAGATCCTTATTATCAATACAATTTCAACATTATTTGGGAGTATCACCTATAGGTTTCCTTTTAGGCATTGGGAGTATCACGTATAGGTCTCCTGAAGCTGCACTGACCACTATTAAAGAATTTTACGTAATGTAGTTAGCGATCCCATTGACTACTTTGTGTAAATGTCAATACTCAAGACATTTCTTCAGTCAACATGGTCACAAGATATGATTCAAATGGTAAATTGCTTCCAAACTCAATCAATAAACTCAATTAAGCCAAAAATACATGCATACAATCTTATTTCACAATGGTCCTTTATCTGAACCTAAATACAATGGATCGATCATTACAAACAGAGACCTCTCTCTCTCTCTTTGTAAGATCCAAGAGTCAAAACTCTGAGCTTGTTTCTCTTGATTGAACCTTCCTCGAGCTAACTAAGCTCCACTAAGCTACCTAAAAGCTTCTGCGAGCTAACAAGCTCTTTAAGCTAAAGCTAAGCTATCCATCTAAATGACTCAACTGGATTAAATAAAACCCTTACTCTGTTTTCTAGATCCTTCAAAGAAGGAACAAAGTCCTTATTCGACTCTACTATCCTATATGACTTACTATGCTTGATATCTGTTATTTTCCAATATGGTAAACAAGCAACTCATTTTATTTTTGCTTACTGTGGTTTTTTTACTTTTGGAAAATTATTGATGAAAACTGTCAAGGATTAGAGTGAAGGAGGAATATCTTGCATGTGGATCATTTCTGCATTCAGAGTGACTTATGAGAATCTTATACATTGGGTATTTTTCCTTGCATTATTAAGATTTGGTAAGCATTAACATTTTGTTGAAATCATAGTTGTGTAATAGTTAATTTATTGACCACCTTACAAATTGGGGTGATATCATATGATATTTGTATAAGATGTACTTTATAATTGTATAAATGGTAACTGAAAGGATATTTATACTATTTATTTGTGCTACATCTTTTAGAATGGGAAACATATTAACTTTGATTTTGACTTTGGGTGCAGAGCAAAATTAGTGGATTATGCTCTTGCCTCTAGCAAAATATACGAGGGAGTAAGGTTTAAATACAGTAAGGAGTCCTTTGAAAATGGAACACTTCATCTCATTGGACTTTTGAGTGATGGTGATGTTCATTCGCGATTAGATCAGTTGCAGGTATTCTATATCTATAAATGCATTATTATGAGTTGTTTATCTTAGAAAAGCTTATAGATTTATCCGTGCTATGCAATTTTTAATCTTTGTATTTCTCCATCCTATAGTTGAATGCTATTTATATCACCAGACTCGATTGAGTTGGGTCTAAATATGTTATAATTGTAGAACCCATTGATCTAATGACATAAATTTTAAGAGAAGGCTACTCTTACATGGATCCATCAAGCAACCATTAAAAAATATGCTCGTTTTTGTCCATGAATACTTGAAATTCTAGTTAGATGTTCACTTTATGAGTATGTGTATGAACTTGAATGCCAACTTTGTCCTGCAAAACGTTTATGTATTACTATTTTCTTTATTGAATCAATGCTGCATATGAAACCTTTCAAGTTCAGCCAACTTATAAGGTCAGAGCCATTCAGACTAATTTCTTAGGTATCTCGAGTCAGAAACAATGTTGGGATTATTAGTCTTTTCTTACAATTACAAAGATGCAATCTTGGTGTTAATATTTCCCCTTTCCCCAATTCTTAAAGGGTTCTAGATCAATGGTAGAGCGTCTGCTTTTACAAGCAGGAGGTTGAAGGTTTGATTCCTTAGTGCCCTAATGATATTGCAATATTGATGTTTTAAATAAAATATATTTTATTATGGCTACGAGGGGGGTTCTAAACTGACTTCATATGTCACTACAAGGGGGGTTCATAACCGCCCCCAAAGGTTTGTAAAGCATTTTATGGGGGTTCTGAACCGCCTCTGTAGGTACCTACGAGGGGGGTTCATAACTGCCCCCATAGGTTTGTAAAGCGTTTTAGCGGGGGTTCTGAACTGCCTCCGTAGGTACCTATGAGGGGGGTTTATAACCACCCCAAAATGTTTGTAAAGGGTTTTAGGGGGGGTTTTGAACCGCCTCTGTAGGCACCTACGAGGGGGGTTTATAAATGCACCAAATGTTTGTAAAGAGTTTTAGGGGCAGTTTTGAACCGCCTCCGTAGGTACCTACGAGGGGGGTTTAAAAATGCCCCCAAAGTTTTTTCATAAAGAATTTTAAAGGCGGTTCGAAACTTCTCCCGTAGGTACTAGGTATGAGGGGGTTTATATCCGCCCTTAAAAGTGACTTTTGGGGGAGTTTAGAACCGCCGCCAACAGTCACTTTAGGGGCGGTTTTGATCTCTTCCATAACCTCCCCTAAAAGTCAAACTTTTTAGCGTCGGTGTTATTGGGGGCGGTTTTCTAAAGACCGCCTCCAAAACGCCCCCAAAAGTAACGTTTGGAGGCGGAAGGAAACCCCCACCAATAGTCCAAAAGTAACTTTTTTGTGGGGGGAGGGAAGAACCACCCCCAAAAGTCACTTTTGGGGGCGGTTCTAAACCCCCCGAAAAGTGACTTTTGGTGGCGGTTGTGAACCGCCCCCACAAGTCACTTTTGGGGCGGTTGTAAACCGCCACCAAAAGTGACTTTTGGGGTGGTTGACAACTGCTGCCAAAAGTCACTTTTGAGAGCGGTTTTGATCTCATCCAGAACCGCCCCTAAAAGTGAAAACTTTTAGCGTCGGTGCTATTAGGGGCATTTTTGGAAAGACCGCCCCCCAAAAGTCACTTTTGGAGGCGTAAAACAACCACCCCTAAATGTCAAATTTTTTGTAGTGTTAAATCAAAATATTATTCTCCATTTGGGTTGGCCCAACCAACACCTGGGGTGGAGTAAGAAGAAAACCACACATGGATCTAGAGGTGCAGAATGGGTATATTCTTGCATTAGACAAGTTGGTCCTTAATGAAGAATAATGTGTTAAAGTACAAAGAAAATTGAGAAAATACAATAGTGAACATGGAGTCTTTGGTAACATGCATGCAACCAACGATCGAGTTAGGCTAAGTCCTATCGAATTGTGTAACATGTATGGATCCACTGCCACATATTTGCATAAATTGGCAGTGAGGTTTCTTTACAAAGTTGTTAACACTTATTTTATAGAGAAGTGTTGGAGCACCTACAATTCATATGCAATGTGAACATTGCTGAGTAGAGAGATGCGATCTTGTATAAGCATATTCATATACATGCAGTCAAAATGTGAGATAATCTTAATGTTCCAGTCCATGCCCTAGCATATGTCCTTAAATTAAAATATTATTCTCCATCTGGGTTGGCCCAACCAACACCTGGGGTGGAGTAAGAATAAAACCACACACGGATCCAAAGGTGCAGAATGGGTATATTCTTGCATTAGACAAGTTGGTCCTTGGTGAAGAATAATGTGTTGAAGTACAAATCAAATTGAGAAAATACAATAGTGAACATGGAGTCTTTGGTAACATCCATGCAACCAAAGATCGAGTTAGGCTAAGTCCTATCGAATCGTGTAACATGTATGGATTCACTACCACATATTTGCATAAATTGGCAGTGAGGTTGCTTTAAAAAGTTGTTAACACTTCTTTTGTAGAGAAGTGTTGTAGCACCTACAACTTCATATGCAATGTGAAGAGAAACAACTTGAATGTAGATTGAGTAGAAAGCTTGTTTTATGTGCATTATAACTTAAGGTTGTTGTCCCATTATTGTGATGTGGCCAAGAACAGTAGAACATATTTGACTTATGAAAACAATCTAGAGGATAATTTGGAGGATGGCACCATATATTTAGAGATATTATAGGTTGAAATGTTCGGTGATTATGATGGTTATCATATTCATACAATAGAGATGCCATCCCCAACCATCACCAGGTTTCTAGATGCAGGAACTATGCATTTAGATTCATAACATTCAACATTGCATGGGGGCCATGCAATGATTGCTAATATTCGACAAGCACTTCCAGTTGATCCTACTCTTATTCCTAGATCACAAGAAAAAAATTGAAGTTTCTCCTGGAAAGAGGAAAACATAGCATATAGCTCATATCACTTTGTCTTTAATATTTATTATGGCCTATTTTGTAAGCATTATATGATAGTTGTTTTGAATTTGAACTTTGAAGTTTAAATTGTTGATTGCATCGTACAACTCTTTGGTAATGAATATGGTTCTTTGTTTCATTTCATGGTTGATGTTATCTGTTAGAGTTTGTTGATGGAAAATTTTATATGTTGAAACTTGAATGTGGTTCATCATTTATCATTTGAAGACATTATTATAAGTTATAGATACTCGTTGTTTAATGTTGATTGATGTTGTATGTGTACTAAAATGTTGTATCTATGTTTTCATGTTTTCTACAATTAATTTGGCAATATGCATGTTTTTCTCAATATATATGCATCGAAATATATTTAAAATGTATTATATAAAAAATATACCAAAATGCTTCGCTCCTAGAAGCTTTTGAAAATTGTGCTTCTTGCTCTTGTTCCCTATTCCCAATGACCTAGTTTTTCTAGTATCAAGGGAGTGTCCTTAAAGGCACATGCTATCATCTAAAAAATGAATCTGCAAACAACTCCAAGATTATTAGCACACAAAGAATAGCTCTTGACCTGCCGATAAACAATCAAGGACAATGACAAAATTCAATTAAAATTAAGAAGGACAATCAAAACAAAAAATTTATGAAGATGTATGAATGTAATGTTTTCCTTAGGTGAAGATAAATCAAAATAAGTGCACTCTAACCAACCATAACACTACAATACAACATACTCAACAACAACCAATAGATCCAAGGAGCTTGAAAAACTCATAATTGGACCAAATCAAATGTTACCCAAGAGATTGATTACTACATAGTGAATCACATGTGGCATGAATCATGATACTATGGATCTCCTTGCACAAAATTATGCTATGTTGATGTATTTGTAAATTTAGAATATATTCACTTGTATATTGTATGTATTACATTTGTACTTTATTGTATCCCCAACGGAGATGTATTATTCCTCCGATTGGAAGTGTCGTTAGTTGTACTTGCAAGTGTCGCGAGTTATATTGTAAGTGTCGTAACTTATACTTGATGGGTTATTAGACCACCTTGATGGGTCGGCCCTGTATGAGTCATGTGGGTTAAAGGGTTATTAGACCACCCTAGTGGGGTCGGCCCAGACAAACATTATGTTAATTGGTTAAGTTGGTGCCGACCTAGTTAGAGTTAAAAGGCAGGTCAAGCCAGTGTATAAATAGAGAGTGTGTCTCTCTCATTTTACACATTCACTCACTTCGCATTAGTGAGAGAGAGGAGGAGTGCACACAAGTGGAGGAGGAGTATGATGATGAAGATATCTATATCTTTGGTTTGATCATTGTGGTCCTTGTATTGGTGCTTATTCTATCTCTGAGGAAGTTGTGGGGTTTTTCACCTTCTTGGTTTTCCCCGGTAAAATGCCTTGTGTCTCTTGTCTCTTGTCTCTTGTGTTTGATATGATGTACATGTTATTCTTTCATTTAAGATCCTATATCTAGTGAATTAAATGATGAAAAACTAACATGGTATCAGAGCTATCCTAAAGGAAGGCATTGTATGGCATTTATAACATTTGTTGCACTTGCGACAAATTGGAAGCTAGGGCTTGATATAGGAGAAACTAGTCATCGTGGCACTTTCGCTATAAATCCATTTTGGCAAAAATTCAGGTTCTGAAAATTGTACATGTCGAATATAAAATCCCCATGTACCTTTTTTCCGAAGAATAACATCTAATTCGTTGTACGTTCGGTTTTATGATCCATACAATTTAGGGTTTCTCCCTCTTCCAGATCTCAGTCATAAACAGGTGACCTAGGAAAAACAGTCACAACTTGGGTTAGGAAGATCCAAATGAAATTATGTAAAAAGTTACAATAAGAGAACGGATTGTAGTTTCATAGATCCGGATTTCAGAGGCTGAAGTTGAACCAGTGACACGTGGCACACCGTACAAGTTCGCTATATTGTTTCATCCCATAAACAAGTCACGTTGCGACATTTGGCATATCTCTCTCTCAGAGAATCCATTTCAGGTCAGACATGTGGGGTTGGAAATATGACAGGTCAGGCTACCATGGGCCAAAGTTTCAGGGCCCGTGGATCCGAAATTTCAGAGATGCACCAGAAACAATAAGGCATATATTTCTGTGAAATAGAATTGGACTCTGAGCATTCTCATTTTTGGCTTGTCGCTCCTGCGGGAAATTAGGGCTTTTGACGGAAGTGGAATTTTGGAGTGATATTAGCATAGGATTACTCTCCTCACAAAAATCTAAATTTAGAGACCAAGATCAAATTTTTTGGTTGGGTAGAACCCCGGGATCTATCAAACCCTAGTTCGAGATTTTGACCAGAAAACCAGAATTTGACAGAATCTGCAGATCCGAAACTTTCAAAGTCAATTTTGAGGGGTCAAATTTTGAAGATTTCAAAATTGAAGTATACTAGCTTGATCATCTCAGCAAGGCACATATTTTCATCCAATCAAAAGTTTGAAATTCAAAGTTTGAATTTTTATGGTTTCTCTGACAAACCCTAATCCAGCTCCAAATCCAGCTTCATCAAATCAAAGTGGATTGGGTTAATCCTAGAAGAGAATGATTTGGACACCTACATAAGTTTTGTGGCTCGTGGCTTCTCCCAGAAAGAAGAGATAGATTATGAAGAGACTTTTGCACCTGTATCCAGATACACTTTCATCAGAATAGTACTTGCTTTGGCTGTAGTGATGAAGTGGAAGATACACCAGATGGATGTCAAGACAACTTTCTTGAATGGTGTAGTCGAAGAGGAATTGTATGTGGAGCAACCACTCAGATTTGAGACACATGACAGGGATTCATATGTGTGCAAGTTAAAGAAATCCTTGTATGGCTTGAAGCAAGCACCCAGGACATGGTACGACAGGATAGATAGCTTCCTATCCAGTTTAGGCTTTACTAAGAGTAAAGCAGATTTCAACCTTTACTACAAGGTTGAGGAAGGAAATCCAGTGATACTTCTACTGTAAGTGGATGACCTGTTTGTGACAGGTGAGGATAGATTGATTACCGACACGAAGAGGAAGCTTGCTGCCGATTTTTAGATGAAGGACTTGGGTATGATGCATTACTTTCTAGGTATGGAGGTGTGGCAAAGTGCAGATGGAATATTCCTTGGACAAGGGAAGTGTGCAGTAGATATCCTAAAGCAGTTCGAGATGATGGACTGCAAGGCCATGGCCACACCTATGGAATCAAACCTAAAGCTATTGAGTGATGCTTCATCAGAGTTAGTTGATGCCACGATGTATCATCAGATGATTGGGTCCTTGATGTACCTGACAATCACAAGACCAGATATTTGCTTTGCGATGAACACCTTGAGCCAGTTCCTGACAGATCCTAGACATGTTCACTTGATTGTTGTAAAGCATATTCTGAGGTATCTGAAGGGTACGGTTGATTATGGGCTCAAGTATGATGCGAATCAAAAGTTTAACCTGGAGGGTTATGTTGATTCAGATTGGGCAGGCAGTTTTGCAGATAGGAAGAGCACTTCGAGGTGTTGCTTCAGTATGAGATCAGGTGTGATCTCTTGGTTTAGCAGGAAGCAATCCTGCGTAGCACTAAGTACAGCCGAAGCAGAGTATGTCGCAGCTTGTTCGGCTAGTTGTGAGGCAATATGGCTAAGGAAGCTACAGTATGATTTTTTTGATCTCCAGTTGGATGCTACTTGTATCTATTGTGACAACCAGAGTTGTGTGAAGTTGTCAAAGAACCCGATGTTCCATGACAAGTTGAAGTACATCGAGATCAAATACCACTATATCAGGGATATGGTGCTGAGAGGAGCAGTAAAGCTCCAGTATGTTGCGACAGATGAGAAGATTCCAGATGTGTTGACCAAACAACTAGCCAGAGTGAAGTTTGAGTACTTCAGAGAGAGGCTTGGTGTTCTTCAGATCAAGGTTCCTTCCAAGGGGAGGTGATGATTCTAGAAGACGCAGATGCACATGAGATTTTCTGACATGGTGGTAGATATTTTCTCCCATGTCGGTGGTGTAAGTGTTGTATGATGTGCCTCTGGGTTGTGCTCCGTGGATGATGAGATGATCTGAAGAGGACGATGCTATGATGATCAGGATGATCATGTGTGATGAGCATCAGGATGATGCTCCAGATGATATGCATCAGGATGATGCTATGACGATGATCAGGATGATCATTCGAGGATGATATGCATCAGGATGATGTTGTGATGATGACTAGGATGATCATGCGATGATGATATGCATCAGGACGATGCTATGACGATGATCAGGATGATGTGATGATGATGTGCATCAGGATGATGTACTGTATGATGATGATCAGTATGATCATGAGCATTAGGATGATGCTCCGTGCGAGGATGATCAGGTGGATCATGAGTATCTGGATGATACTCCGTGGCCATGGACAGGTTGTGCGATAAGCATGTAATCTTGCCCTGGTAGATTTGCAGATACTCTTGCAAGGTTTTTCCTATGGCATATAATAGCTCCCTTGGAGATCTAGCAAATGCTCTTTCGAGGTTTTTCTTGGGAGGACATATAATCTTTCCTTAGGAGGTTTGTAGATACTCTTGCAAGGTTTTTACTAGGGCATATAATATCTCCTTGGGAGATCTGGAAAATTCTCTTTCGAGGTTTTTTCCTGTGGCATATAATGTTTCCCTGGGAGATCCGATAGGTTGAGCAGTACGCTCGTAATCAGTCCTAGGATGCTCTTTCGATATTTTTCCAAACCACATGTAATCAGTCCTGTAGATCTTGCCGGTCATGCTTAGGCACATAAAAGATCTTGGGATGCTCTTTAGAGTTCTTTCCGGTTGTGCTATGCACATAAACGTTCCTAGGACACTCTTTTAAGGTTTTGTGGTGGTCACATGTAATAGCTCCCAGGGAGATCTTGTCGGTCGTGCTTAGGCACATAAAGGATCCTGGGATACTCTTTCGATGTTTTGTTGACGCACATAATTAGTCCTGAGGATTCCACAGGATGGCCCGCTCGCAGAGATGATGAAGACCTATAGGATGCTAGGCCTCCATCCAGTATTAAAAAGGGTTGGCTCTATAGAACTTCCTATGACGAGAAGAATTGAGAGATAGCCCAATGATTGAGATGACGAGTACAACAGCAGTGACGATGATGCTCTGTGATCCAGTGACGATGATCCAACTCCAGAATTGAAGACTTGTGGCGATATGTATTGATGACCTGTTTCTAGAGAATACATTCCTAGTTAAGAGGGAGTGTTGATGTATTTGTAACTTCGGAAGATATTCACTTGTATATGTATGTATTACATTTGTACTTTATTGTATCCCCAACGGAGATGTATTATTCCTCCGATTGGAAGTGTCGTCATTTGTACTTGCAAGTGTCAGAAGTTATATTGTAAGTGTCGTAACTTATACTTGATGGGTTATTAGACCACCTTGATGGGGTTGGCCCTGTATGATTCATGTGGGTTAAAGGGTTATTAGACCACCCTAGTGGGGTCGGCCCAGTCAAACATTATGTTAAGTGGTTAAGTTGGGGTTGACCTAGTTAAAGTTAAAAGGTAGGTCAAGTCAGTGTATAAATAGAGAGTGTGTCTCTCTCATTTTACACATTCACTCACTTCGCATTAGTGAGAGAGAGGAGGAGTGCGCACAAGTGGAGGAGGAGTATGTTGCTGAAGATATATATCTCTTGGGTTTGATCATTGTGATCCTTGTATTGGTGCTTATTCTATCTCTGAGGAAGTTGAGAGGTTTTTCACCTTCTTGGTTTTCCCCTGTGAAATGCTTTGTGTCTCTTGTCTCTTGTCTCTTGTGTTTGATATGATGTACATGTTATTCTTTCAGTTAAGATCCTAGATATAATGAATTAAATGATGAAAAACTAACATGGTAGGGTATGAAGTATGGAATATGAAAGAGAGAATAAACACTTACTACAAAAAACGGCTAATAGAATAATAATGTGCAACCCTTTAATTGTCTCTCAAATCTATATATATTGAACTCTCATATCCTCCAACCAAGTTTTCTTTACTACTGGAAAAGAGGAAATAAATCACAATAAAAGTCCAAAATATTTCCATGCAAGCTACATCTGCATCCTATTGTTATTTGGACATGTTTCTTTGCCTTTTAAATGACTTTCCTTGCTATTTTGAATGAATTTTGTGGTAAAGAAATTTGTTGTTGTTTTTTTTTTTCTTGGCAAGATTAGCAATTTGAAATCAAGCTTGGATAGAAATCTTAGCAAGGAACTACTTCAATCCAAAATATTTTTGCTTAAACCAACATCTTCTTTCATGACCCATGCTTTTTGCATTAAGGTTCAATTCAACCTCCTAGCAATACCATTTTTCTCAATAGTATGTAGGGTGGTATTTTTCCTTGCAATACCTTGATATTTGAGAGACATATATTGTCCTTGTTGAAATAGTACTCAACACGATTGTCACTTTCTTTCACCTTCTTCCCACTTTTCCTTTCAACCAAGGAAATAAAGGTCTTAAAAACATCAAGCAAATCAGTTTTTTCCTCATGAAGTAAAACCATGACTTCCATGAGAAGTCATCAACGAAAGTGATAAAATAGCGAGAACCCCTAATGGACACCACTTTCATAGGCCCGTGAATCTCATAATGCACCAACTCAATATCCTCTTCATATTTATTGTTATTCAAGGAAAATTGAACCCTATTCTACTTTACAAGCACATATATCTCACAAAATAGAAAAGAGTCCTTTGGATCATCAATTCCATAGAAAATGTTCTTAGTGCACAACTCTTGTAGGTTCTTTTCACCAAGATGCCCCATCTGAAAATTCCATAAGATCATGTTTGATGTATTCAATGTTGTCATTGATTTGTCCTTTTTTTCCCATATCCCCTCAAACCAATCTACAACCTCTTTTTCAGAAGATTGTATCAACACCTGCATCAACGATTTGGATAGGTGAAAGTAAGTTCCATTCCAATTCTAGCTCATGCCATACATTGCGTATATGATTCACATATCCATGCTTGTATTGGAATTCTACACTTCCATGTCCGACAAATTTATAGATGAAATTATCTAAGAAATGTATTTCCTCCATGTGATGCTTCATAATCTACTAACCACTCCCTATAAGGAGTTATATGGAAGGAATCTTCTGAATCATTCCTCCATGCCTCATCATGGACATTGGTTAACAAACATGCGAAAGAGAGACACATGCTACCTTCAAAATTAAAAATCCTTGTGATAAAATTATCCTTATTTGCTTCTTTCTCCTTCAAAGGATCGGCCTTGCATTTTCTTTTCTTGTGCCCTCTTTGATGGAACCTCCAATAAATAAATTCTTAATGCTTCCTACCTTTATTGGCATATCTTCCTCTAGCTCTATATTTCCTCCCACTAGATCTCTCATAATTTCACTCCTTAGTCAGTGACTCCTAGCCACTAAAGCTTCTAAATCAATGTTTATTTTAAAAGCTCTTTCCTTGTTTCCTACTACAACAACTAACCCACAATTTCATCCACCTTGAGATTCTCTAGCTTTGTAGATCCACTAACGGCAACTATCGAATTCTATTAGAAATAAAGAACACTATAGAGAAAGGCTATGCATTGCTAATTGTCCTTTGGGTGAAAACATGAAGTTGGGTAACTCTTTTACTTGTTTTTTAACAAATAAAAGAATAAAGTTTTATGCCATTTTTTCAACTTCAACCCCTCTAAACTCATATTTTCCTTGAGAATTTCACGTTGAGATAAACATAATATTTGTAGAGAATTGTCTTAGCTCCGTAGAGAATTTTCTTAGGGGGTAGGAGCATGTGACACCACCACCCTACTTGATTGGATACAATAGGATATGCAACCCTTAGAAGACCTATTGTTGGTCCTTATGGCCAACAATTAGGCTTACAATGATTAGAAAATGGAAGAAAGAGAGAGGTAGTGAAGATGTCTTATTTAGTGGGCACCCTGGGGAGTTTAAAGGTGGTTTATCCAAGCTGCCTTTTGGACTGCATTCTCACTACCCCAAAACTGCAAGTAAGATTTATAAAATAGAAATGAACAAGCCACATAATGAATCTGTTAGATCTCTCCCGCCATGGATGGTTCACCTGCCAACAAATGTTAGACTAAAAACACAATGAAAGGAAGAGGTTAGGACTATGATTCTAAAAAGATGTAAGGGTCTGTATCATGAGATTTTATCGTTGTCCAAAGAGTGGGAAGTGAGATAAAATATGATACAGAGACCAATTAAGATTTGTTTACACTAATTTACAACAACATGCATTGAAAAATGTAATTGAATTTGTTTTGAGAGTACATGAGCTAAGTGCACAATTAAAATAAATTAAATTGCATGCACTAAAACTCTTTAGCTTAGATATGATATAAAATATAAATTATATTAAAAAAAGGATCTAAGCCATGCATGAGTAGATTAGATCTAAAAAAATGTAACTTTAATAAATAAAGATCTAACTAAGCATGCATTGCAAGTAACTGATTGAAATATGTTCTTTTAGGCTTTCACAGTGTGTTGGTTTGTTAATCATTTATGGATTCACTGTGTTGCAGATTAAAACATCAACGTTTTAAACCTATAATACACAATCCATCATGAGAATCAAAGAACTTCAAGAGATGCTTAAACTTTTTCCAAGAAAAAAGCCATAAAAAATTACAAAGAGATGCTAAAACTTTTGTTAAGAAGAAAAGAGCAATCAAGCATATATTTATATAACAATATAATAAAATCATAGTAGAAGTTAAAAAAAACATCTATTTATATAACAATATAATAAAATCATCGCAGAAGTCAAGAAAAACATAAGAACATCAACTAAAAAATAACATAATAAAACAAATAAATAAACTAATAAAATAAAGAGAAAATAATAGAAAAAACAACAAAAATAAAACAAAAGATGAGGAAAAATATAAAATATACTACCAAAAAAATAAGTTCACAAGAAGCATAGAAGAAATAAAATAAAATGAAAGGAATAAATGAAAAACCTAGAATTAAAATAAATAAATAAAAAGAAAGAGAATAATAACACCATAAAAAATAAAAAGATAAATTAAAGAATTAAAATTTAACTTAGAACATGAACAAGAAAATATAAATTAAACAAACAAAGAGATAGTAAATAAAATAATAAAAACAATGAAAACGATAAATTAAAGAATTAAAATTTAACTTAGAACATAAACAAGAAAATATAAATTAAACAAACAAAGAGATAGTAAATAAAATAATAAAAACAATGAAAACGAAATGCAAAATCAAAATAAATTGAAAAAAGAAAGAGAAAGAATATAAAGACAAATTAAAGAATTAAAATTAAAATTAAAACATAACCAATAAAATATAAATTAAACAAACAAAGAGATATAGTAAATAAAAACAATAAAAACAAAGAAAATGAAATAAAAAATGCAAAGTAAAGGGAAAGAAAACAACCAATAAAAATTAAAAATTGACAAAAGATCAAAAATAATATTAAAAACGAATAAAACAAAAGAGAAGAAACAAAGAAAAATTACATAATAAAGGAGAAAAGAAGGAAATGAAAAAAAATAAAATTAATGAAACATAAAGGAGAAGAATGGCAAAGAAAAAAGAGAATAAAGGTAGGAAAGAAGAAGGAAGAGAAAGGAAAGAAGAAGGAAGAGAAAGGGAAAGGGTTAAAGTTTCTTCCCAAGAATTGGGAGCCATGCTTTGCTCTACTTAAGACCATCATCCATGTTGAGACATTTGTGTTCCTTCACAATCTCTATAGCTTCGTTGACACGTCTTTTGATTAACTAGTCTTCCTTGGCTAAGATCGTCATGTCTTCAATACACATTTCATGCTTAGTTTTATTAGAATGTTATGCTAATGTTGAGGCCTTTTCCCGATTGTGAGTGATAGCTTCATTGTGTTCCTTGATTCTTACTTGAAAAGACCTCCTAGTATGACCAATGTACTTAAGGCCACAAGAGCATGGCATGTTGTAAACACCTTTTTGTAACATAGGATCAATGGGGCCATTAATTGATTTAAGGAGGCTTCTAATAGAACTCAGGGGTTGAAAAATTGTGCTAATCTGATTCTTCCTAAGAATTATGGAAATCATTTTTGAGGTTCCTTGGACATAAGGGATCATTACCTTATGTTCAATTTCATTTTTCTTCCGATCTTTTGAGGTCTTCCCAACATTTTAAATTTCCTTCTTAACTTGCCATTCTTTGTAACCCCTATTTAGGAAACTTTTGATTAAGTGTTGCCTCTCTTGTTCAAGGTATTCATCATATGAGATTCTTAGGGCTATGGTAACCAATGTGTTGATCACACCCATTTTTTGGAAAGGGTGACGAGGGGACTGAGATTGAAGGTAATTAGAAAAGAGGAGGGTTAAAGGAAGAGAAGAGTGATATTTTTTCAAAAGCAATGGAGTCACTTAGATTCTTCGTTTAACACTATTTTTCCTATAATTGATCCAAGAGGTTTGGGAATCTCTAAGCATGCCCTTATCTTCTTGGAGTTTATGGTTAATTTGCAAAAGATG
This sequence comes from Larix kaempferi, assembly GCA_027924585.1. NCBI lineage: Eukaryota > Viridiplantae > Streptophyta > Pinopsida > Pinales > Pinaceae > Larix > Larix kaempferi. Next base: position 60,387 of record BSBM01001044.1, on the reverse strand, counting down.
AACTTACAAGGAGATGGATCTCCTCTTCCTATTCCACGATGGTGTAGTCTACCTGAAAGATGTTAGTATAGTAATCTCTACACTAGGAATAGAGCTAACACAAACTATTTTTTAGGTAGCCTAGCATTAAGATATAATCAAACTAGAAATTTCTATGCCAATTGTTGATGTATATGTAACTTCGGAATGTATTTCATTTATATATTTATTGTACTCCTATAGAGATGTATTATTCCTCTATACGAAAGTGTCGTCATTTGTATTGACAAGTGTCGCAAGTGTGTTAACTTGCCAATGGGTTATTAGACCACCTTCTAAGGGGTCGGCCCGATATTATGTAATATGAAGTTATTGTACCTAGCTAGACAAGTCGGCCCCATAAGGTTATTGGGAAAACAGGACAAGTATAAATAGAGATTGGGAGATCTCTATTTGGATCACTCAGAAACTCATTCTTCCTTCACTCGAAAAGTGGCGCACTTGTGAGGAGGAGGATCAGCTGCTAAGAGCAGTCTATCTCTTGTACTTTGGTTGTACTTTGGTTGAGCTATTGCTCTATCTATCTCTGAGGAAGTTGTGGGGTTTTTCACCTTAGGGTTTTCCCCACGGAAACTCTATGTGTCTATTGTCTCTCATGCTTTTGCTTCTTGTAATGATTGACATGCTTGTTATGATTGATATGCATTGATATATTGTACATGTTATTCTCTCAGTAAAGATCCTAGAGTATTGTGAATTAATGCTCAAAATTTAACATGGTATCAGAGCTAACCTGAGAAGAAGACATTGTGCAGTGACGAAAACTAGGGTTTCTTTCTTATTGGGTTTCTCTCCACAGATTTTGGAAAAGCAGTATAGTAGATTGACTCTACTCATCAAGGAGAATCTATCTATCCAATCAGAATTCAATTATGATCATTTTCAGATTTGGCCCTAAAAATTAGGGTTTCCACAAAAATAGGAATTTCTGAAATTTGAAGACATAGCTGGAAGGTCCTTGGAAAAATCGAAGTCTATAGTTTTGGATCGAGATTTTTGGCTGGGTAAATCTCCGGGAATCTCAAACCCTAATTCAGGGTCCTCCTTGGTGAACTCGGGAAGACTAAAAGGCATTTTTGAAGGGTGAAGATTTGCAGATCTCAAATTCTGAATACACCAAGTTGATCAGATCATCAAGGCGCATCTTCTATCCTTTCAGAAAGTTGAAATTCACTTTTTGAATTTTTAGGGTTTTTCCGACAAACCCTAATCCGTTACCAGATCCAGTTTTCAGCAAAACAAGTGGTAAGACCTAAATCTCTTCTATTTCCATTTGAAGTACTCTTTAAGATGTCTCACCACACCAAGCTTGAGGATAAGCTTGAAGGGGCTAATAACTTCCGATCCTGGAAGTATAGGATTGAGTTAATCCTGGAAGAAAATGAATTGGACTCCTACATCAGCTCTGAGGTCCCTATCCCAGAGGATGAAGAGGCTAAGGTATTGCATAAGAAGAACTTGGTCAAGGCAAAGAGAATCATTGATGATTCTATCGAAGACCATCTCATACCACATGTGTCATCTCTAAAGACACCCAAGGCGATGTTTGACTCCCTGACCAAGTTATTTGAAGGGAAAAACATAAATCGAAAGATGACTCTGCGAAATCAATTGAAAGGAGTCAAGATGTTGAATGGAGAGACCATTCAATCTTACTTCTCCAAGGTCTCTCAGATCAACGAACAACTTGAAGCTGTGGATGAAGTAGTGGACAATGGTGAAGTTGTTATGACCACACTAAATGGCCTACCCAGGTCATGGGATTCCTTTATCCAAGGAATCTGTGCAAGAAAGAAGTTGGTCTCCTTCAGTAGACTGTGGGAGGAATGCTCTCAAGAAGAAGCAAGGCTTGTGGCCCAAGAAGAAAAGATGGGAAATGAAGATCAAGCTCTCACGGCTCACACCAAGGGAAGCAAGTTTAAGAGGGAGAGATCTCATAACAAGAAACATTCTCACCCTCATCACAAAAAGAAAGATATATCTCATGTTCGATGTTTTGAATGCAATGAGAAAGGACACTTTGCTTCAGACTGTCCCAAGAAGAAGAAAGACAACAACAAAAAATTCAATAAGAAGAAGAAGAACAGGAAAAGAAGATATCATGCTCATGCTGCTGAGGATGATGAACCTCCCAGGAAGAAAGCTAGAGCAAAAAGTGATGATGATGACTCATCAAGTGAAGAAGAGTATGTTCTAATCTCTGCTCTCACAGGTACTATCTCTCATGGTTTTAATGATTGGTTAATTGACATTGGGGCTTCCAAACACATGACTAGGTTTAAAGAATCTTTTATAAATCTATCTGAACATGAATCACCCCATAAAGTGAAACTTGGGGATGACTATCAATACCCTATCAAAGGAAGTGGTGAAGCCTCCTACAATCTAGATTCTGGAAAATCTTTGAAGATGAAAGAAGTTCTCTATGTACCTGGGCTCAAGAAGAATCTACTCTCCATCTCTGTTTTGGATACAAAAGGCATGAGGGTTGCATTTGTAGATGGCCAAGTCCTAATGTGGCCAAAGGGTAAAACTATTGATGATGCAGTGGTGATTGGAGAACAAGAGGGAGGATTGTATAAATTGAAAGGACAACCTGAACATGCCATGGTGCATGATTCCATAGAGCCAAGTGAACTTTGGCATAGAATACTTGCACATATGCACTACAGAGCATTACCAATTGCAAGTAAGGCTGTAGAAGGTCTTCCTGAAATTAAGACCAAGCATGAAGGTGTTTGCAAAGGATGTGCAAAAGGAAAGAACATAAAGAAGGCATTTCCAAGTAGTGAAAGCAAGGCAAAAGATATCTTGGAAACTATCCACTCCGATGTATGTGGTCCAATGTCATCCAGTTCTCTGAGTGGATATGTTTACTATGTCTCTTTCATTGATGAATTCTCCAGGAAGACTTGGGTTTAATTCTTGAAGAACAAAGATGAAGTGTTGGATAAGTTCAAGGAATTCAAAACCTTGATGGAGAACCAAACTGATAAGAAGATCAAAATTTTCAGATCCGACAATGGTGGAGAATTCACTTCAGATGACTTAAAGAAGCTATGCAATGATTCAGGGATTAAGAGAGAGTTGACTGCTCCTTACAATCCACAACAAAATGGAGTTGCAGAAAGAAAGAACAGAACAATCATGGAAGCAGCAAGGGCAATGCTGCATGATCAGTATCTACCTATGCATCTATGGGCAGAAGCAGCTAGGACAGCTGTATATGTGTAGAATAGATCACCCCACAAGATATTGGACAATAAGACACCAGAAGAAGTCTTCTCTGGTAAGAAACCTGAAGTCATCCATCTCAGAATATTTGGTTCTCCAATATACACTCATGTCCCAAAGGAAAAGAGGACCAAGCTAGATCCTTCAGGAAAGAAGGGTATCTTTGTGGGTTACAGTGAAAGCTCGAAGGCTTACAGAATATACTTTCCAGGGTTCAAGAAGATTGATGTCAGCAGGGATGTGACATTTGATGAAAACTCAGCATTCATCAAATCAAGGAAGACACCTGTTGAAGTTTTTGAAGAACCTAAGGAAACTAGATTTCAAGACACTACCATGACTAAAGCAATTCCAGATACAGTTCGTGAAATTGAAGATCCGCAAGAACCTGTAGATCCACACCGTGAGAATAACTCTCACAAGAGGAAAACTGCATGGGCTAGAGAGCTCATTCAAGATGCAGAAAGATATGGCATTCCAAAAGAAGAACACAGAGCAAAGAAGAGAACTAGATCTCATACCAGCTATGTTGCTTTACTCTGTGACATCATAAACAAAGAACCTTCCAGTTATGAAGAAGCAGCGGAAAAGAAAGAATGGAAGGATGCCATGGTCGAAGAATACCAATCAATAATGAAGAATGATGTTTGGGATGTTGTCCCAAGACCTGAAGGGAAGTCTATTGTGACTTCCAAGTGGATCTACAAGATCAAGCATGTTGCAGATGGCAGCATAGAGAAATACAAGGAAAGATTTGTACCTTGTGGCTTCTCTCAGAAAGAGGGAATAGATTATGAAGAAACTTTTTCTCCTGTATCCAGGTACACTTCCATCAGATCAGTACTTGCTTTGGCTGCAGCGATGAAATGGAAGATACACTAGATGGATGTCAACACTGCTTTCTTGAATGGTGTAGTTGAAGAGGAAGTATATGTGGAGCAGCCACTCAGTTTTGAAACACATGACAGGGAGTCATATGTATGCAGATTGAAGAAAGCCTTGTATGGTTTAAAACAAGCTCCGAGGACTTGGTATGGTAGGATGGACAGTTTCCTATCCAGTTTTGGCTTTACCAAGAGTAAAGTGGATTTTAACCTTTACTACAAGGTTGAGGAAGGGAATCCTGTGATTCTACTCCTGTATGTGGATTACCTATTTGTAACAGGAGATGACAGATTGATTGCCGATACAAAGAGGAAGCTTGCTTCCGAGTTCGATATGAAGGAATTGGGGATGATGCACTATTTTCTAGGTATGGAGGTGTGGCAGAGTGCAGATGGGCTCTTCCTTGGACAAGGGAAGTACACAGTAGATATCCTGAAGAGGTTCGGGATGATGGATTGCAAGGCCATGGCCACACCTATGGCATCGAATCTGAAGCTTCTGTGTAATGCTTCATATGAGCCGGTTGATGTCTCTATGCATCGTCAGATGATTGGGTCCTTGATGTACCTGACGATCATGAGACCAAATATTTTCTTTGCGGTGAACACATTGAGCCAGTTCCTGACGGATCCGAGGAGTGTTCACCTGATTGCTGTAAAGCATATTCTGAGGTACCTGAAGGGTACAGTTGATTATGGGCTCAAGTATGAAGCGAATCAAAAGTTTAACCTGTAGGGTTATGTTGATTCAGATTGGGCAGGCAGTGCTGCAGATAGGAAGAGCACATCTGGGTGCTGCTTCAGTATGGGATTAGGTGTGATCTCTTGGTTTAGCAGGAAGCAGTCCTGCGTAGCACTGAGTATAGCCGAGGCAGAGTATGTTGCAGCCTGTTCGGCTAGTTGTGAGGCAGTATGGCTTTGGAAGCTACTGTCTGAGTTATTTGATCTCCCGCTGGAGGCTATTGGTATCTTTTGTGACAACCAGAGTTGTGTGAAGCTGTCTGAGAACCCGGTGTTCCATGACAGGTCAAAACACATAGAGATCAAATATCACTATATCATGGATATGGTGCAGAAAGGAGTAGTGAAGCTCCTGTATGTTGCGACAGATGAGCAGATTGCAGATGTACTGACGAAGCCACTAGCCAGAGTGAAGTTCGAGTACTTTAGAGAGAGGCTTGGTGTTCTTCATATTGACGACACTTCGAGGAAGAAGTGATGGAGACATTTGTTGAAGCCATTCCAAGCATGTTGGAAGGAGGATCCTTCACATGGCTGTGGATGTAAGCGCTGGATGATGAGCATTAGGATGATGCTCCAATTACTGCTCTGTATGCATCATGTTGATGCTGGATATGATCAGGTAGATCATGTATTTATATATGTATCAGGTGGATACTTGTATGATCAGTGTGATCATGTACTTATATATGTATCAGGTGGATACTTGTATGATCAGTGTGATCATGCACTTATGTATGTATCAGGTGGATACTTGTATGATCAGTGTGATCATGTACTTATGTATATCAGATGGATGCATTGTATGATCAGGTGGATCATGTATGATATGTATCAGGTAGATACTGTGTATGCATCAAATGGATATATTGTTTGATCAAGGTGATCATAGATGACGAGCTTCAGGATGTTGCTCCAGATGCTATGCATCAGGTTGATGCTATAATGATCGGGATGATCACAGATGACAAGCTTCAGGATGTCGCTCCAGAAGATACGCATCAGGTTGATGCTATGATGATGATCAGGTTGATCATGTGATGATGTACATCAGGATTATGTATGGTGAGTATCGATTTGATACTCTATGGCTGTGGACAGGTTGTGCAGGAAGCATAGAAAAGATCCTGGGAGATCCTATAGTCTCTGCTAGGATGCTCTTTCGAGGTTGTGCTACAGGTAGCATAGAAAAGATCCTTTAAAAACCGGACAGGTAGAGCAGTGTTCTCGTAACATCCTGGGTTGCTCTATCGAGATCCTATAGTCTGCGCTAGGATGCTTTGAGTAGGTTTTGCTACAGTTTCGCATAGAAAAGATCCTTTAAAAACCAGACAGGTAGAGCAGTGTGCTCGTAACATTCTGGGTTGCTCTATCGAGATCCTATAGTCTGCGCTAGGATGCTCTGAGTAGGTTTTGTGAAAGTTCACATAGAAAAGATCCTTTAAAATCCAGACAAGTAAAGCGGTGTGCTCATAACATCCTGGGATCCTATATCGAGATCCAGACAGGTAGAGTTGTGTGCTCGTAACATCCTGGGATGCTTTGAGTAGGTTTTGTGAAGGTCAACATGTAAAAGAACCTATAGTCTACACTAGGTTTTGTTGACGCACGTAATCAGTCCTAGGATCCACAGTATGGCCATTGATGATGAAGACCTGCAGGTGGTGGGCCTACATCCAGTATGAAAAAGGACTGGCTCTATAGAACTTCCTATGACGAGTAGATTCAGAGATTGGTTGAGATAGCAGCAGTAGTGACGATGACGATGATCCAGAGAAGAAGACTTGTGGTAGCAGATCTGTGTCGAGAAATACCTTCCTAGTTAAGAGGGAGTGTTGATGTATATGTAACTTCGGAATGTATTTCATTTATATATTTATTGTACTCCTATAGAGATGTATTATTCCTCTATACGGAAGTGTCGTCATTTGTATTGACAAGTGTCGCAAGTGTGTTAATTTGCCGATAGGTTATTAGACCACCTTGTAAGGGGTCGGCCCGATATAATGTAATATGAAGTTATTGTACCTAGCTATACAAGTCATCCCCATAAGGTTATTGGGACAACAGGACAAGTATAAATAGATATCGGGAGATCTCTATTTGGATCACTCAGAAACTCATTCTTCCTTCACTCAGAAAGTGGCGCACTTGTGAGGAGGAGGATCAGCTGCTAAGAGGAATCTATCTCTTGTACTTTGGTTGTACTTTGGTTTAGCTATTGCTCTATCTATCTCTGAGGAAGTTGTGGGGTTTTTGCACCTTAGGGTTTTCCCCACGGAAACTCTGTGTGTCTATTGTCTCTCATGCTTTTGCTTCTTGTGATGATTGACATGCTTGTTATGATTGATATGCATTGATATACTGTACATGTTATTCTCTCAGTAAAGATCCTAGAGTATTGTGAATTAATGCTCAAAATTTAACACCAACTAGTCAACAATACCCCTTCAATGGCCAAACATGCAACAAAGGAAATAAGTACAAGCACAACTAGAGCATATTAACTAGATATGAAATGAATAAACAAAGACATATAACATACAATAAACCAGCTGATATGACCTCCAAAGCCTTCACTTTATTCCCATAAACTCTTCAAGAGAGAATTATATCATTTCAATAAATTTTCCTCCAGCAATAACCAACAACATAAGAGAGGAAAAGGCTTGCTTAGATATGAGAAGGAGAGGATGCACCCCCCTTGTGCTCATGCATGCATAAAGGAGAGTGTGACACATGGTGAAGCACTCAAAAACCCTAATGCGCCACCTAGAGGAGAACTCAAGGAGATGTGCCACCTCTAGAGGAGTATCTCATGCAATCTGGGAGATATGAACCACCTCTAGAGTTAACTCCACAATTAGGAGAAGGCACCCTATTTTGGTGGAGATTGGCATGCATACATTGAGAGCCAATGCCACAACTAGGAGTTGACTCATGAGGAGGGGTGCCACCTTTGGGAGGATATCCTAATGTTGCATGGATGATGAGAGGGTGCCACATTACTCCCCTAGATAAAGGAAGATACTTGCATGCACCCCCCTTGAGGGGAGGAGGTGCTTGGAACATTCGTTTTTCAATTTTTGTCCCCCTTAACCCCTTTTTCTATAGTTCCTTGTTAATTTTCTCCCCCTAAGACACCTAATAGGTCATGTTTATTTCTAGGGCTATGGTGACTAACACTAATTTTGACATCAGCCTATAAGGACTTAGACACCAACCTAAGGCATATATCTAATAACACACTTTGACTTTGGAGGTGTGAGTGAAAAAAAACAGAATGAAATATGATCACTAAGATCTAAGTTCATCTAGGTAAAAAAACACTCCAAAATTGTCATAACATGAGTGACTCACTCGAGCTAGCCCTTTTACACATATAATGGATGTCAAAATTTTATAAACAACTTCCTTTAACCATGAAAAAGGAAATGCAAAAGGACATGCAACTGGGAAAAAGGATGCTTGATGTGGATGGGGGACTGGAAGGTTCGTGGTTGGATGAAGTTTTATGTCTAGTGAACACCTTGTGCGGATTGGGTGGTAACATGAGAAATATTATTGTGATTTGTGCTATTTTTTTTGTGTTTCCATTTTAGAGATATTGAATTTTCATTTTAGGTGATTTTCATAATAATCAAGTTCCTATTCCATAAAGTTTAGAAAAACATTATTAGTAAATATGAATTCATAATGAAAAAAAACAATTCTTATATCATTACAAACTGGATTTGAAGGTGAATTCATTGGTACCAAGTTCAAAAAATAATGTTTAAAATTTGCAGGGTTTGACCTTCCCAAATTTATAGGCTTTAAAAAACTATAGGATATTTTACACGTTTTGTTGACCAAAAACTCTTGGTCGAAAAAATATTTTGGCTGGGAGTTTTTTTTCAACTCTAACATGAGAGTTTTTCTAAAATATGATGATGTCAATGGCTAAAAATATAGGCTCGGAGTTTGATAAACTCTCGACTGAGAGTTTTATTAAACTCTAAGCATAGATTTTATTTTGACTTTTTCATGTGTTCCCTCACGTATGATTCTTTTCTCCTCCGTTCCTCGCCCCAAAAAGTGTTACCCAACTTCAAATTTTCTCCCCTTTATTTTGTCATCGATTGGCCTTTGTTGATTAATTAGGGAATTAAGGTGATTTTTAACCCTATCACCATCCTTCATCTTTAGAGCTTACAACTTCTTCCACAAGAATATCAAATTCATGAGGGATTTAGCCCCATAGAATGAGCCAAGATTATCCCAAAGATTCTTTGTTGTAGTTGGCCTTGATACATTTATTAACATAAAATCAGATAAATTAACACTAATCAACGAAATGGCCTTATCATTTATAATGTCCCAATCCTCCTGCTTCATAGTGTTGAGATTTGTGTCCTTCATGGTGACTTCCTTCTGCTCTCTTTCAATAAGCAAATATTCCATCTTCAACTTCGACAAATTGAAATTGTGGCCATTAAATTTGTTAATCTCCTAATGTCTAGATGTCATTTATTCTAACACGAATATGTTCCCAACCTTACACTATCTAGTCTGAACTCCTTAACCCGGACAATAAGATCTATCTAGCTCTCTAATCAAGACCTCAAAACAAGGCCTCAACAACCCAAGATTCCACAAAGTGAATTTCCTCATCTTAGTGACAAAGGTGTCCCCTTGGAGCCAACAACTACGCTGATACCAATAGATAAACTTGGCGAACAACTTACAACTAATGGAGAAGAATATACATCACAAATATATTCAACATAAACAAGAAATTCAAAATAATATAACAACCATAACAAACATCAAAATATAAGTTTTTCTTTCACTGGGGAGAAATCATTGCCCATGTTGTATTTTGTTTATAAAGAATGTACAAAGATAGAAACAACATTGCCACCAAGATCATGAATACAATTGGAAAACAACTCTACTTCTAAAATAAATAGAATGCAATTTAAAGTTTTCTTCAGATTCCATAAACAAATGGAAACTACTAGTTACACAGATGATGTAACTATCAATCTCCTAACATGGAGGATGAAAGGTTTATCATCCCACCATCAATGACTTTGACATTGTTCAAATTTATAATGCAAAAGGTCACCATGTTAATAGGTTGCTGCGACGAGAGAGAGGCTACAAGCAATAGTTGGGATTAAATAGTTGAAACTTGTACACAGTAAAAATGGACGAAGAACAAAAAGAGTAGGGTATTAATGCAAAAGAACCAATAGAAGCATAAAAATGTTAAGCATAAAGACCATCAATGATAAACTCCTTATTGGATTCATTTGATGTGAAATTTATTATAGGAACTTGACCTAAAATTTTAGATATTTTTGGGATTGTAATCCTTTGTGACTCTGCATCAATTTGGTATTACTGGGAAAATAAGTTCTAGAATCAAGTGTACTTTATGAATGATAATGCAAATTTTCCTAGTCAGTTAACCTGACACTAGGGGAACGTTACTTACTTCAATCCACATATATGATTTGATATAAGTTGCAATATAATGCTGATAAGATATGGTGAAAGTTGATTGAGATTCTGATCTCTCAATTTTAGGGAATTTTCCCAGCCAACCATGGTAGAGAATCCAAATTCAGAAAAATTATAACATAAGGCATACATACACCAATTTCGATATACCCTAACTTTTAAGTCTTGCTTCATATTACAGAAATTTCCCAACAGCTTAATGAGATTGTCCCAGCTTGCCTATGAAGAGGTATATAACTTATTGAACTGCACTTAGAAGACTGTATGTTTGCCAATTTTCATAAGGAGAACTATCGTGTCTTGTTTCAGATTGCAGAAATTGCCCGACATCATAATGAGGTTATCTCAACAGCTCTCCTATGAAGAGGTATTGGTATATAAATATAGCTATGGTTTGTGTATTAATTGAACAGTATTGTTTATACAATGCATCAATCATGTCAAGGTGAAAAAAAGACTTGATTACCAAAGGATAAACTTTGTTTGAAACTTAGAAATAGTACTTAGTCCTCTGCTAATAAGGCAAGGGTAATGATGCAAATAAACTTAATCTTGAGCTAGCTTATATTTCTTCCTCGTTTGACTCAAGGTCACAAGTAATCCCCACAAGAACACTCTCCATACTTGAAATGACGTTAATGGTTAGCACATATTAGAAATATTTCTCTTGCTACAAAGTGGAAGTCACCACATACTCGAAGGTTCTTGACAATCCAGATAGGTGTCCTAGGGGATGAGTAAAGAAGCCCATATGCAATGGCTAGATTCTCACTATATATTCCTTCTGTTCCTCCTCAACATCATGCAGAGCAAAGTTTGTATCAGGCACATAACCAACTTATTTCAATTGAACAACTAATTTCTCTAAACATACATAAAGTTTCTTCAAATGTGGGTTTGATCTGTCGCCTATGAGGAAACAATGGACCTTGTTATTGACCTTGATCCAGCTGCAGCCTAGTATTTTTTTCACCTGATTGGATTTCATTACTTTTCTCACCTTTTCTACATCATCCCCGATTCCCACCTGACATCAACTACATATATATTGACAAAGGCACATAATGGGAAGCATTTTTAGTGTTTGTGCATAAATTCAAATTAGGGTTTTGGAAAGGAATTTTAGGGTTTCGACATAAAGAAATTTTATAACCTCATGCAAATGGGAACCTTCCAACAAGTTTCCATGTGTCACACCTTGAGAACCTTTCACCCGTTTAAGACTACTCTAGAGTCATCACTCTTTCACCCACTAAAAATTTGTATCACCTCACCATAGCATGCTTGGAACCATGACATCACATGTGTACCTTCCATACACAAATGTTGTTAATTATAAACATGCATAAAAAGCAACCTAAAAAAAGCTAAAAACAAAAAGCAAGAAAGTATGATAATGAAGGGAGATATGATTACTGTATCTTTTATAAAAAAAAGAAAAGGAAATATCATGGAACTCACTTTCTTATAACGAGCATGAATATCTCAATATATTAGTTGTGTGAGCCCTTGAATCTCACGCTCTTAGCAAAAGGAAAATTGCTAAAAATAACAGTTCTCTTGGACTCTGGTGAAATCGACAATGGCAATAACTATGAACAATGCCCACATCTGTATACCTTTGGAATGGAACCAACATGATGGAATTTCATTAGATATTAACCCTCCAATAGTGTACACACAACTAGAGGTTAACAATGCCTTAAGATCCTCTTGATAGATGTCTCATGATGTCTCCCTGGATTTACCATGTACCTACTTATAACTCCCACTACAAGTGCAATATATAGTATTGTGCACACCATTGCATATGTAATGTTACCAACCACAATATCATTTAGTACTTTGGCCATCTCCTTTTCCTCTTGTTTTCTCTTAGGACTCATGTTAGTCAACAAACACACTCCCATTTGAGATGGAGTGCAAGTTAGTTTACATTTATCCATCATAAAGAGTTCAAGCATGTTTTCCACATGCTTTCTTTGGTTGACATACAAAACTCTATTTTGGTGATCTCTCTTTACCTCAATTCCCCAAAAATAGTGCAACTAACCTAAGTCTTTCATGTAAAACTCATGTGACAATTGAGACTTAGTCTCCTTGACTCACTACTTAGAATCACTAATAAAAAAATAATATCACCAACATATAAGATTAGAATAATGAAGTTATTATGTTCTTGCTTGAAGTAGTCACAATGGTTTTCTTCACTTCTTATGAACCCTTCTCTCACAACATATTTGTCAAATTGTTGGTACCTATGCCTTGGGCATTGTTTTAAGCCATTAAATGATCTCTTCAACTGGGACACCATATCTTCTCTCCTTATGAATAAAATTTGTCTTCACGTCCATTTGTTCCACTTCCAAATCATAATCCATTGCTAATTCCAATACCAACCTAATAGATGCCATCTTGACCATTGGAGTGAAGGTCTCCTCATAATCAACACCCTTTACTTGAGAGTATCCCTTTGCTACCAAATGAGTCTTATACCACTCCATGGAACAATATCTATTATACTTCTTCTTGAACACCCATTTGCATCCAATCACCTTCCTTCTTTTAGACAAATCTTGTAAATTCCATGTTTGGTTTTGTTACAAGGGCTTGGTTTCTTCCTCCATGGATTTCTTCTAATGAGGAACCTCATCACCATTAAGATCCTCTTTGACATTTCTTGGCTCATTACCCACGAAAGATAAAGGAGAATAACTATATTAATGAGCTCATAACCACCCCTACCAGGACTCTTTTATGATGAAGGATCCTCCTCAAATTCCGCTCTTGTTCAAGATGATCATATTCAGGATGCATATTTTCATTTGCTCTTAATGGAAAATTTTCATTATGATGTTTTTCACCTATTTCCTCTAGAATTTTTGCATCTGACCCTTTGGAAACTGCTCAATTGATATTCAACTTCATATTAGAAGATAAGTTTCAGATTAGAAATCCAGAATTGCTACATGTTGTACCTTTTCTATTGGTACAAATTCTTGATGTTGATCTTCACAAGGTTTCTCCTCCTTGAAGATCACATTCTGACAGTGGGTATGCCAATGTCCAGATTGAATCCATAACATGTATCCCTTTGACTTGTAAATATCTAACAAAGATGCACTTCACTGATTTGTTGCACCTTAAACACATACATGCAAACCTTAGACCCAAAAAATTGAGATATGAAACAAATGGATTCTCTCCATTCCAATACTCTATGTGTGTCTTGTCACACAAAACTAAATTAGGAAACATATTGGTCTAATAGTTTGATGCATAAACTACTTCAATCCAAATACTTTTTCTTAAACCAACATCTGATTTCATGCTCCATGCTTTCTCTAGTAAGGTTCAATTCAACCTCTTCGCAATACCATTTTTCTCAATAGTATGTAGGGTGGTATTTTTCCTTGCAATACCTTGATATTTGAGAGACATATATTGTCCTTGTTGAAACAATACTCAACACCATTGTCACTTTCTTTCACCTTCTTCCCACTTTTCCTTTCAACCAAGGAAATAAAGGTCTTAAAAACTTCAAGCAAATCATTTTTTTGCTCATGAAGTACAACCATGACTTCCATGAGAAGTCATCAACGAAAGTGATATAATAGTGATATCCCCTAATGGAGACCACTTTCATAGGCCCATGAATCTCATAATGCACCAACTCAATATCCTCTTGATATTTATTGTTATTCAAGTAAAATTGAACCCTCTTCTACTTTACAAGAACACATATCTCACAAAATAGAAAAGAGTCATTTGGATCATCAATTCCATAGAAATTGTTCTTAGTGCACAACTCTTGTAGGCTCTTTTCACCAAGATGCCTCATGTGAAAATTCCACAAGATAATGCTTGATGTCTTCAATGTTGTCATTGATTTGTCCTTTTTTTTCCATATCCCCTCAAACCAATCTACAACCTCTTTTCAGAAGATTGTATCAACACCTGCATCAACCATTTGGAAAGGTGAAAGTAAGTTCCATTCCAATTCAAGCTCATGCCATACATTGGGTATATGCTTCACAGATCCATGCTTGTATTGGACTTCTACACTTCCATGTCCAACAAATTCATAGCTGAAATTATCTAAGAAATGTTTTGCCTCCATGTGATTCTTCATAATCTGCTAACCACTCCTTGAAAGGAGTTATATGGAAGGAAGCTTATGAATGAAACAAGCATGCCTCATCATGGGCATTGGTTAATAAACATGCCAAATAGAGACACATGCTACCTTCAAAATTAAAAGTCCTTATGATAAAATTATCCGTATTTGCTTCTTTCTCCTTCAAAGGATCGGCCTTGCATTTACTTTTCTTGTGCCCTCTTTGATGGCACCTCCAACAAATCAATTCTTGATGCTTCCTACCTTTATTGACATATCTTCCTCTAGATATCTTATAATTTCACTCCTTAATCAGTGAATCCTAGCCACCAAAGCTTATCAATCAATGTTTATTTTAAAAGTTCTTCTCCTTGTTTCCTCCCGCAACAACTAACCCACAATTTCATCAAACTTGAGATTCTCTAGCTTTGTAGGTCCACTAATGGAAACTATCGAATTCTATTAGAAATAAAGAACACTATAGAGCAAGGCTCTACATTGCTAATTGTCCTAAGTTTGGGTGGAAACATGAAGTTGGGCAACACTTTTACTTGTTTTTTAACAAAGGAAACAACAAAGGTTTATGCCATTTTTTCAACTTCAACCCCTCTAAACTCATATTTTCCTTGAGAATTTCACATTGAGATAAACAAAATATTTGTAGAGAATTGTATTTTAGCTCTGTACTCTTTTTTTTTATGGATATATAGTGGGGTAAATTTGGTGGGCACCAACTATTCATACTTTAAAAATTTAGGTATGGATAATGAGTGACCCGCGTGCCTACCATGAGTTTTAGAGATGGCTATTTACTTTAGGGAAACACATATATGCTCATAATCTACATTGATTGCACTTGTTTCTGGACTTTATTTTGAGAATTTTCAGATTTAATCTCTATTTTTTATTATTTATCGAAATAACATAAAACAAAAACATGGTGTTGTATCGACACATGTTGTTGCTTGTCGATTTTCTTTTTGATGTGACCATTGCCAAGAAAACTAAAACTACCCTTTTGAAGAGGACAACGGGAGGTGTTTCCACCTAGATCCACATGTGAACGTGAGAAAAATCTCAACTCACTGAGAGAGCCCTTGGGGGAAAATCAATGAGTTGGTGCAACTATCACCATAGCACTCAACTCCTTCTGTTTAGGACAACTCCTAAACAAAAACCAAGGGAGGTAGACCTTATAAAATCTAAGGATGGTCGCTTTGGAGAAAGCGACTTAGGATTTAATAAAAGAAATTGGGAAATTGATTTAGCAGTATATGTAACAAGTAAATCAAAGAAGCAATCACTAAGTAGATCAAAGCTCCAACATGCATATCATAGAGATTAGTGCTTTAACCATTGGGGAAAAAAGGATATGATTGCAAAACAAGAAATACCTGCAAGTTAAATTAAGAGATTAATCTACCAACATAAAAGAAAATTATCTAATTATTAGAAAGCATAAGCAAAGTTCACTGGAGCAAGGATTGACTTTATTTGTTAAATGGAGGATCGTCAAATTGTGAACCTTCTTGGTGCAGGGATCGACTGTTATTTGTGGATATTATTAGCAGGAAAGAGGATTTTATGATATATGTGAGGTACATGGAAAAAGTTGGGGATTGACGTCCAGTGCGGTACCACATGAAGATGGGACTAGATTAGAGTCGTGGGGAATGTCCAATGATTCACACCAATCAAGGGTGTATCCTGATGGCTCCCAACAGTCGCTACCTAGTAGGGTCCCTCAAATATAGGATTTTCCTACAAATGACAATTGTACGAGTTTAAATATGTCGAAGTACATCTTTAGGGAGGATTAGTTTTGAGTTCAATTAATGTGAAATATTTTAGAATTAATTTTAGATAGAGTTAATGAGAGAATTTACAACATGCGTAAATGAATGACATAATGTATTAGCATGCATTAATATTTGTGTGGAAATAGAAAACAAAACAAGACTAAAAACTAAGGTTAATTTTAGAGCACCAATGGAAGTGTGATCTAATCTAAGTTAGAAATTAGTATAGATTTAGCATGTGGGGTTAGATGCAAAAATGGAAAAATGCGAAAAATGAGATGCAGGGGGTAGGAGGACGTGACACCACCACCCTACTTGATTGGATCCAATAGGATAAGCAACCTTTAGAAGACCTATTTTTGGTCCTTATGGCCAACAATTAGGCTTACAATGATTAGAAAATGGAAGTAAGAGAGAGGTAGTGAAGATGTCTTATTTAGTGGGCACCTTGGGGGGTTTAATGGTGGTCGATCCAGGATGCCTTTTGGATTGCGTGCTCACTATCCCAAAATTGCAAGTAAGAGTTATAAAATAGCAGCGAACAAGCCTCAAAATGAAGCCCTTAGATCTCTCCCGAGTGGATGCTTCACCTACCAACAAATGTTAAACTAAAAACACAATGCAAGGAAGAGGTTAGGACTATGAATCTAAAAAGATGTAAGGGTCTGTATCATGAGATTTTCTCGTTGTCCAAAGAGTGGGAAGTGAGATAAAATATGATACAAAGACCAATTAAGAGTTGTTTACACTAATTTACAACAACATGCAAGTAATGAAATTGAATTCGTTTTGAGAGTGCATGAGCTAAGTGCACAATTAAAGTAAATTAAAGTGCATGCACTAAAACTCTTTAGCTTAGATATGATATAAAATATAAATTATATGCAAAAAAGGATCTAAGACATGCATGAGTAGATTCGATCTAAAACAAATGTAACTTTAATAAAGAAAGATCTAACTAAGCATGCATTGTAAGTAACTGATTGAAATATGTTCTTTTAGGCTTTCACAGTGTGTTGGTTTGTTAATCATTTCTGGATTCACTGTGCCGTACATTAAATCATCAATGTTTTAGACCTGTGATACATAGTCCATCATTAGAATCAGAGAATTTCAAGAGATGCTTAATCTTTTTCCAAGAAGAGAGCCATAAAAAAATTACAGAGAGATGCTAAAACTTTTATTAAGAAGAAAAGAGCAATCAATCATATATTTATATAACAATATAATAAAATCATAGCAGAAGTCAAGAAAAACAAAAAAACATCGACTAAAAAATAAGATAATAAAACAAATAAATAAACTAATAAAAGAAAAAAGAAAAAAGAAAAACGCAAAAAGAAAACAAAAGAAGAGGAAAAATATAAAATATACTACCAAATAAATAAGTTCACAAGAAGCAAAGAAGAATTAAAATAAAATGAAAGGAATAAATGAAAAACCTACAATGAAAATAAATAAATAAAAAGAAAAAGAATAATAACACCATAAAAATAAGATAAATTAAAGAATTAAAATTTAACTTAGAATATAAAGATCCATCTTAAACTCGTATCTATCAAGCACTAAGAGGGATCCAATTTCTTGAGGTGTATTTCTTTTTTTAAATTTAAACTCAAGAAATTTGATCTTTCTTGATTGATAGATCCGGGTTTAAGTTTTAAGTTTTTATTTTATAAATGAACATCTATTTTTTAATTACTTTTCATAATATTTTATTTTATGAACCAGCATGGATTTTTTTTAAATATTTTCCATAACTTTTTATTTTATGAGCCGACATGAAATTTTTTAATTATTTTGTTACTAAGGTTATATTGTTATATCACGTTAGAGGATCTCTCCCATACTGCGCTATAGAGCTCCGTTTCACTCGGTGTTTATTTTATGAGCTGACTTGAATTTTTTTAATTATTTTGATACTAACGTTATAACGTTATATCACGTTAGAGGATCTCTCCCATACTCGGCTATAGAGCACCTTGTTTCACTCGGTGCAAACAAGAAAATATAAATTAAACAAACATAGAGATACTAAATAAAATAATAAAAACAATGAAAACGAGCATAATCAAAATAAATAGAAAAAAGAAAGGGAAAGAATATAAAGACAAATTAAAGAATTTAAATTAAAATTAAAACATAAACAATTAAATATAAAAACAAACAAAGAGATATAGTAAATAAAAAATAATAATAAAAAAGAAAATGAAATAAAAAATGCGAGTAATGGGAAAGAAAACAACCAATAAAAATTAAAAATTGACAAAAGGTAAAAAATATATTAAAAAGGAATAAAACAAAAAGAGAAGAAACAAAGAGAAATAGATAATAAAGGAGAAAAAGAAGGAAATGGAAAATAAATAAAATTAAAGAAACATAAAGGAGAAGAATGACAAAGAGAAAAGAGAAGGAAGGCAGGAACGAATAAGGAAGAGAAAGGGAAATGGTTAAAGTTTCTTCCCAAGAACGGGGAGCCATGCTTTGCTCAGCTTAAGACCATCATCTCTGTTGAGACATTTGTTTTCCTTCACAATCTCTATAGCTTCTTTGACAGGTATTTTGATTAAGTAGTCTTCCTTAGGTAGGATCGTCGTGTCTTCAATACACATTTGATGCTTAGTTTTATTAGAATGTTATGCTAATACTGAGGCATTTTCCCCGATTGTGAGTGATAGCTTTCTTGTGTTCCTTGATTCTTACGTGAAAAGACCTCCTAGTCTGACCAATGTACTTAAGGCCATAAGAGCATGGGATGTTGTAAACACCTTTTTGTAAAATAGGATAAATGGGGTCTTTAATTGATTTAAGGAGGCTTCTAATAGAACTCGGGGGTTGAAAATTTGTGCCAGTCTGATTCTTCCTAAGAATTCTGCCAATCTTTTATGAGGTTCCTTGGACATAATGGATCATCACCCTATGTTCAATCTCATTCTTCTTCCGATCTTTTGAGGTCTTCCCAAGATTTTAAAATTCCTTCTTAACTTGCCATTCTTTGTAACCCCTATTTAGGAAACTTCTGATTAAGTGTTGCCTCTCTTGTTCAAGGTGTTCATCATATGAGATTCTTAGGGCTATGGTAACCAATGTGTTGATCACACCCATTTTTTGGGAAGGGTGATGATGGGACTAAGATTGAAGGTATTTGGAAAATAGGAGGGTTAAAGGAAGAGAAGAGTGATAGTTTTTCAAAAGCAATGGAGTCACTTAGATTCTTCGTTTAGCACTGTTTTTCCTCGACTTGATCCAAGAGGTTTGGGAAGCTCTAGGCATGCCCTGATCTTCTTGGAGCTTAAGGTTAACCTGCAAAACATGAACTTGTACAAGGAGATGGATATCCTCTTCCCGTTCCTTGATGGTGTAGTCTACTTGAAATATGTTAGTATAGTAATCTCCAAACTAGGAATAGAGCTAACACAAACTATTTTTTAGGTAGCCTAGCATTAAGATATAACCAAACTAGAAACTAGTGAGCAATACCCCTTCAATGGCCAAACATGCAACAAAGGAAATAAGTACAAGCACAACTAGAGCATATTAACTAGATATGAAATGAATAAACAAAGACATACCATACAATAAACTAGATGATATGTCCTCCAAAGTCTTCACTTTATTACCATAAACTCTTCAAGAGAGAAAGATATCCTTTCAATAAATTTGCCTCCAACAATAACCAACAACATAAGAGAGGAGAAGGCCTACTTAAATAGGAGAAGGAGAGGATGCACCTCCCTTGCGATCATGCATGCATAAAGGAGAGTGTGGCACATGGTGAAGCACTCAAAAATCTTAATGCTCCACCTAGAGGAGAACTCAAGCATACGTGAGTGAACTAGGCCACCAAGTGCCATATCGAGGGGGAGATCTCATGCAAATCAAGGAGATGTGCCACCTCTAGAGGAGGATCTCATGCAATCTAGGAGATATGCACCACCTCTAGAGTTAACTCCACAATTAGGAGAGGGAACCCTCTTTTGGTGGAGATTGACATGCATACATTGAGAGCCAATGCCACAACTAGGAGCTGACTCATGAGGAGGGGCGCTACCCATGGGAGGTGATCCTAATGTTGCATGGATGATGAGAGGGTGCCACATTGTCCCCTCGATAAAGAAAGACACTTGCATGCACCCCCCTTAAGGGGAGGAGGTACCCAGAATATTCGTTTTTCAATTTTTGACCCCCTTAACCTCTTTTTACATAGTTCCTTGTTAATTTTCTCCCCGTAAGAGACCTAATAGGCCATGTTTGTTTCTAGGGCCATGGTAATTGACACTAATTTTGACATTGGACTATAAGGACTTAGAAACCAACCTGAGGCACCTATGTTATAACACACTATTGCTTTGGAGGTGTGAGTGAAAAAACCAGAATGAACTATCATCACTAAGATCTAAGTTCATATAGTTTAAAAAAACACTCCAAAATTGTCCTAGCATGAGTGACTCACTCGGGCTAGCCCTTTTACACATGTAATGGATGTCAAAATTTTATAAACAACTTCCTTTGACCATGACAAGGGAAATGCAAAAGGACATGCAACTGGGCAAAAGACTGCCTGATGTGGATGGGGGACTCGAAGGTTCGTGGTTGGATGAAGTTTTATGTCTGGTGAACACCGTGTGCATACTGGGTGGTAACATGAGAAAGATTCTTGTGATTTGTGCTATTTTTTTGGTGTTTCCATTTTGGAGATATTGAATTTTCATTTTAGGTGATTTTCATAAGAATAAAGTTCCTATTCCATAAAGTTTAGAAAAAATTATTAGTAAATATGAATATTCATAATGAAAAAAAAAAAAATCTTATATCATTACAAACTGGATTTGAAGGTGAAACCATTGATACCAAGTTCAACAAATAATGTTTAAAATTTGTAGGGTTCAACCTTCCCAAAGTTACAGGCTTTAAAAAACTATAGGATATTTTACACGTTTGGTTGACCAAAAACTCTTGGTCCAGAAAATATTTTGGCTAGGAGTTTTTTTTCAACTCTTAGGTGAGAGTTTTTAAAAAATATGATGATGTCACTGGCTAAAAATCTAGGGGGAGTTTGATAAACTCTTGACTGAGAGTTTTATTAAACACTAAGCATAGAGTTTATGTTGACTTTTTTCATGTGTTCCCTCTCGCATGATTCTTTTCTCCTTCGTTCCTCACCCCAAAAATTGTTACCCAACTTCACATTTTCTCCCCTTTATTTTGTCATCAATTGGCCTTGAGATGATTAATTAGGGCATTAAGGTGATTTTTAACCCTATCACCATCCTTCATCTTTAGAGCTTACAACTTCTTCCACAAGAATATCAAATTCATGAGGGATTTAGCCCCATACAATGAGCCAAGATTGTCCCAAAGATTCTTTGTTGTCATTCCCCTTGATACATTTATTAACAGAAAATCAGATAAATTAACACTAATCAAGGCAATGGCCTTATCATTTATATTGTCCCAATCCTTTTGCTTCATAGTGTTGAGCTTTGTGTCCATGGCGACTTCCTTCTGCTCTCTTTCAATAAGCATATATTCCTTCTTCAACTTCCACAAATTGAAGTTGTGGCCATTGAATTTCTTAATCTCCAAATGTCTAGATGCCATTTCTTGTACCACAAATATGTTCCCAACCTCTCAGTGACATTGGCTACTTAAGAAAATTCATTGTGGTAGCAACACAACACTATCCAGTTTGAACTCCTTAACTTGGAGTCTGGACAATAAGATCTATCTAGCTCTCCAATCCAGACCTCAAAACAAGACCTCAACAACCCAAGATTCCACAAAGCGAATTTCCTCATCTTAGTGACAAAGGTGTCCCCTTGGAGCCAACAACTACTCTGGTACCAATAGATAAACTTGGCGAACAACCTACAACTAATGGAGAAGAATATACATCACAAATATCTTCAACATAAACAAGAAATTCAAAATCATATAACAACCATAACAAACAAGCACACACATCAAAATAGAAGTTT
The DNA here is from genome assembly GCA_027924585.1 of Larix kaempferi. Lineage (NCBI taxonomy): Eukaryota > Viridiplantae > Streptophyta > Pinopsida > Pinales > Pinaceae > Larix > Larix kaempferi. The sequence continues at coordinate 38,087 of BSBM01001044.1, read as the reverse complement.
TTCTTTCACTATGGAGAAATTATTGTCCCTGTTTTATTTTGTTTATAAAGAATGTACAAACATAGAAACAACACTGCCCCCAAGATCATGAATACAATTGGAAAACAGCTCTACTTCTAAAATACAAAGAATGCAATTTAAATTTTTCTTCAGATTCCATAAACAAATGGAAACTACTAGTTACAGAGATGATGTAACTAGCAATCTCCTAACATGGGGATGTAACATGGGGGATGAAGGGTTTATCATCCCACCATCAATGACTTTGACATTGTTCAAATTTATAATGCAAAAGGGCACCATGTTAATAGGTTGCTACGACAAGAAAGAGGCTACAGGCAATAGTTGGCAGTCAATAGTTGAAACTTGTATAGAGTAAAAACGGACGAAGAACAAAAAGAGTAGGGTATTAATGCAAAAGAACCAAGAGAAGCATAAAATGTTTAAGCATAAAGACCATCAATGATAAACTCCTTATTGGTTTCATTTGATGTGAAAGTTTTATAGGAACTTGACCTAAAATTTTAGATGTTTTTGGGATTGTAATCCTTTGTGACTCTGCATCAATTTGGTATTACTGGGAAAATAAGTTCTAGAATCAAGTGTACTTTATGAATGATAATGCAAATTTGCCTGGTCAGCTAACCTGACATGAGGTGAACGTTACTTACTTCAATCCACAGATATGATTTGATATAAGTTGCAATACAATGCTGATAAGATATGGTGCAATATAAAACTGTATGAAAAATTTATTAAGGCAAAAGGCTTAGAGAATCCAAAGTTGATTGAGATTCTGATCTCTCGATTTTAGGGAATTTTCCCAGCCAACCATGGTAGAGAAGCCAAATTCAGAAAAATCATAACATAAGGCATACATAGACTAGCATATTAATTGAAAGCAGAAAATATCACCAGAACATTTGATCATTTAGGTCATTTATGTCAATCTGGGCCACCTATGTAGGTTACTGAGTTTGTTTCAGGCCATTTATGAACATTCTCGCCTTTCTAATTTTTCAGGAGTCCTTCGAATTCACATTAAAGAACAATTGTTCTGAGTCTCAAAATGGTATTATCACTCAACTTTACTCATGGTGTATGGCGAATTTAATCAGCTGTGCAGAATTTTTTATAAATTACATAAATAAATGTTAAGATTCATTTGATGTGTTAATTTAAAAAGTATAAAAACACAGCCATATAGATAGGGAGATATTAATTATAGCATGTATTTATCCAGGCTTGACATGACATATGTTTTGGGTTAAATATGAAGTTATAGTGGAATTCACTTAATTGTCTTTATTAAACTCAATACCAAGTTTTATCATGTTTTGTCAGTGTCCCTGAATTGGAACACAAACACAAACTAGGTGAGTTAGACTCAACTTAAAATGATTCATTGATTGAAGGAAAGATTAAATGCTGTTAGAAAGATATTCTAATTAAAAAGCTAAAGAGGTACGCTTTGTGGATAACAAAGCATCAACCATGAAAGGCAACCTACAAGAATAAACATTTTGTATTATACTTTTTACAAGGGTCAATTTTGTTTATGTATGTTGACCTTGCTGACTGCTGGTTTAGGATTTTAAGTACAAGGCGCTCCTCTGTATTTATTCAGGATGTGCATATTCTCCTAGGACCTTCACGGACAAGGGGAACGAATTTCTGTTTGTAAGCTGTTAATATTTTCAACTAAACGAATCATCATTTTCAAGAGAGAAGAATAACCAGGATCAGCATACCACAAATCATCTTCAGACAATCCAGAATCCATGCTCAATGGGCTCCATCAGCCTTATATAACTCAGTCAATTGCATTCAGGAGGCTGTATGGGTTACACCAATTTCGATATACCCTAACTTTTAAGTCTTGCTTCAGATTACAGAAATTTCCCAACAGCTTAATGAGATTGTCACAGCTTGCCTATGAAGAGGTATATAACTTATTGAACTGCACTTAGCAGACTGTATGTTTGCCAATTTTCATAAGGAGAACTGCCGTTTCTTGTTTCAGATTGCAGAAATTGCCCAACAGCATAATGAGGTTATCTCAGCAGCTCTCCTATGAAGAGGTATTGGTATATAAATATAGCTATGGTTTGTGACTTAATTGTACAGTGTTGTTTATACAATGCGTCAATCATGTCAAGGTGAAAAGAAGACTTGATTACCAAAGGCTAAATTCTGTTTGAAACATAAAAATAGTGCTAATAAGGCAAGGGTAACGATGCAAATAAACTTAATCTTGAGCTAGCTTATATTTCTTCCTTGTTTGACTCAAGGTCACCAGTAATCTCCACAAGAACACTCTCCATACTTGAAATGATGGTAACGGTTAGCATATATTAGAAATATTTATCTTGCTACAATCGTGGAGATAAACTTGGCAGCAGAGTAGCAGTCACAACATACTCGCAGGTTCTTGACAATCCGGATAGGTGTCACTATGGTGGCAAAGAATATATTCTCACTATAGAAGCCCAGATGCAATGGCTAGATTCTCACTATGAGTGGCAAAGAATATATTCCTTCTGTTCCAGGCAGAGCAAAGTTTGTATCAGGCACATACCCAGCTTCTTTCATTTGAACAGATAATTTCTCTAAAAATACATAAAGTTTCTTCAAATGTGGGTTTGATCTGTCGCCTATGAGGAAACAATGGACCTTGTCATTGACCTTGATCCTGCTGCAGCCTGGGCTTTTTTTCACCTGATTGGCTTTCATTACTTTTCTCACCTTTTCTACATCATCCCACCTGCCATCTACTGCATATATATTTGACAAAAGCACATAATGGGCAGCATTTTTAGTGTTTGTGCCTAAATTCAAATTAGGGTTTTGGAAAAGAATTTTAGGGTTTTGGCATAATGAAATTTTATAACCTGATGCAAATGGGAACCTTCCAACAAGTTTCCATGTGTCACACCTTTAGAACCTGTCACCCGTTCAAAACTACTCTTGAGTCATCACTCTTTCACTCACTAAAACCTTGGATCACCTCACCATAGCATGCTCGGAAGCAGTGTTGGAATTTGGTTTTCATTCTACCCGTCACATTAATATTTTTTGACGTTTTGGGTTTTTATATTACCCATCATAAAACATTTTGTTTCAAATTTTACCCTTCAACAATGAAGTCTTCTTAAAAAAAATTCGTAATCACAATCCAGATTTTTAAATAGATATAAGTCTTTGTAAATCTAATCGTTATAAAATAGATACAAGACTTTGTAAATGTAATGGTTATAAAACAGTTACAAGCCTTTGTAAATCTAATCGTTATAAATAATAATGATGAATGACGGACTCCACAAAATATAGCTTTGTATGCTCTTTATTTTTTATATATTCTGTTGTTGTTGTTCTACCAGCCTAGATCCAAATCCTAGGCTCTATCAAGCGCCGAGAGGGATCAAATCTCCCTTGGTGCAAACCTCTCCTTGAGTGCAATACCGGAGAAAAGGTTTGCACCTCGGGAGATTTGATCCCTCTCAGCGCTTGATAGAGCCTAGGATTTGGATCTAGGCTGGTTTCAGTCGTGGGCAGTGACAGAAAATTAAAGTTTGATCAGCATTGTAAGGAATAAGTTAAGTTGAAAACAAAGATACATTTACGAGGATTATCATAATGTAAGTAATAAGTATTTAGGATTGAGTAAATTGTTAAACTGCAAAATAGAGAAAATTTACGTAACTCTTTTTTTCGATTCTCTTTTTGTTGATCTATGTTTTGTTTTGTTTGTTCTTCTCCTTCTTCTGTCGTCATTTCGTACATTTTGATTTATTTGTTGTTCTGCAAACTGATTTTTTTGTTCTTCCAATTGCTTCAACTTTCTCTCTTGATACGCTCTTTGTCGATCAACGTTTCGTTTTCTTTGTTCTTCTCGTTCTTCTGCTGTCAATTCGCCTAACTCTTTTTTTCGATTCTCTTTTTGTTGATTTGTGTTTTGTTTTGTTCGTTCTTCTCCTTCTTCTGCCGTCATTTTTTCATTTCGTACATTTTGATTTATTTGTTGTTCTCCAACTTGATTTCTTTGTTCTTCCAACTCCTTCAACTTTCTCTCTCGATACACTCTTTGTCGATCAACGTTTCGTTTTCTTTGTTCCTCTCGTTCTTCTGCTGTCAATTCATCTAACTTTCTTTTCCGATATTCTTTTTGTCGATCTGCATTTCGTTTTCTTCATTCTTCTCGTTCTTCTGCTATCATTTCGTCCAAATTCCTTTTTCGAAATTCTTTTTGTTCTTCTGCTTTTCGTTTCAAGTCTTCTTCTCGTTCTTTTGTTTCCATTTCATAAGATTTTATTCCTTGATATGTTTTACGACGTTCGGCGTTCTGTATTTTTGGTTCTTCGTCAGTTTGTCTCATAGCATCTTCCGCATGAAGATCTTCCATTTCTAGTTTAGACTCTATATCAAAAAAGTCAAACATTAACATATACACTGAAATTTATGCATCGATGAAATCCACACTAAAACTTATGCATCCAGGAAATCTACACTGAAATCAATGCGTCCATGGTATAACAGCTACATTGAAAAATATGCAATAAAAAAACCCCATACAGTGAAATCTATGCAAGTATAAAACTCACTTTACATTATAATGAAATTCAATATATTTACGAAATTCTATATTTTAAAAGAAAAAAAGTAAATGATCTCAGAGGATTGATCCTTGGACCTCACGCCCATTATCCCAACACCCTTACCACTATACCACATGTAGCTCTTATTAATCATAATAAAGAACTTATATACCTATATATAAATATTAATATATATTTATATTGAATTTAAATATTAATTTAATTTTAAATATAATTTCATGTAGTTTAAATAATAAAATAATTATTAGAAAATAATTAACTTTCATTGTAAATATAAATAGTGTTTGAAATAAAAAAAATTATAACAACTTAAGAGTTATTGAATTTGAATGGTTAAAATTTACATTTTAAATGCTCCCAAATAGACAACTTTAAAGCGTTACATTAACAATGTTATCGAAAACCTTACAATGTACCTTATAAATTAAAATTAAAATTAATCCACTCCTCATTCCTTCTATCTCTCCCACCTCTGCTCCAGGCTCCACGTCTTCCACCTGCCAACCTCCCATCTCCCCGGTGACCTTCATACACTCCACCCTCCCCTTCACACCCTCCTTCCCTACTCGCTGCGAGCCCTCCACTCTACTTCCCACGATGTTGCAATCCTCCCTGCGCATCCGCAGCCATCCTTCGGCCTCTCCTCAGATTTGATCTCTCTCAACATATTATAGATTTATATTTATTATTTAAGATAAATTTAAGTTAGTCTACAAACATTTTTATTTTTTTTATATTGATGAGTTTAAACTATTACATAAATTTGATCCCTCTCAACACATAATAGATTCATATTTATTATTTAAGATGAATTTACAATAGTATACAATTTTTTTTTTCTTCGTATTGATGACTTTAAACTATTACATAAGCTTCCCCTTTAATGTAATGTAGTCTCTTCAACCTTGCATTTCACACATGCAATGATCTTTCATTTAGGTTGTTTGATTATTATTTTCTATGATTTTTATCATTTTGATGAGAAACTTTATTATTTGCTTGTTTATCTTAAATAGTCATTAATCATAATTAGTTTTTGCTATTTTAATTGAAAACTATGAATTTTATCATTTTAATGGGAGACTTTATTATTAGCTTGTTTATCTTAAATAGTCATTAATCATAATTATTTTTTACCATTTTAATTGAAAATTTTATTTTTTATTTTTTATTTTAAGTAATCACTAATCATAATTATTTTTATGTTTGTTTTTTTTAATTTTAGTTTTAATTAAAATAAACATTATTTTTTTAAGTTAAAATAATTTTTTAAATGATAATTATAAGTTGAGGAGTAAACAAATTACACATCTCCTTAGTACTATACTCTACTATACTATAGAAAATACTTAGCAAAATTTAAAAAATTATATTAAAATTAAAAACTTAAAAAAAAAAATCAAGTGACCAGGAAAGTTAACTTCCTGTGTATATTACCAAACCTACAAATGATGGATGTCTACGCTTTCCTATAATTCAAATCAATTCGTGAGTATATTACATTGAAGTTAGTCAAATTCATAACACATCCATATATGATGGGAAGATACATGTATTTCTTCACTGATATATATTTAATGTGGCGCAACCCCAGGAATATTTCCACTGAGAAGGTCACTCCCAGTAACATCAGAAGAGCTATAAGGATTTTGTACAAATATGTCGGTCACCGATTTTTCAATGTCCATTGGATCCATATGAGATTGTATAGAGGGTGTACTGCTATGATCTGCTCCTGCTGGCGTTAACCGGAAGATATTCTCAAGCACTTGCACAACCTCAGCGATGGCGGGACGTGCATCTGTTTCTTCTTTGCAACAACGCAATGCCAAACTGACAAATGGCTGCAAGCATTCCATCTCTTCCTGCCGCGATCTCTTCCGCTGCTCCTTGCCGCCATCTCTTCCTCCCCCCGTTAGCTCCTTTCCCGCCAGGCCTCACTCCTTCGCCGGCTGCTCTCCCTACCACCACCGTCCGTCGCTGCCCCCATCTCTTCCTCCCTCCACGCCCTTCCATCTCTTCCTGTCACCATCTCCTTCGTCGGCTGCCCTCCCTACCACCACCGTCCCACGCTGCCCTTCCATCTCTTCCGCTGCCCCCATCTCTTCCTGTCGCCCTGCCTTCCTCCGCGACCTCCACGCTGCATCGCCTAGGCCCTTCCTCCGCGCTCTTCCCTCCGCTCTGCCACCACCGCGGCCAACACCGCCTCCTCCACCCTTCACAAACCATAACAAAAGAATTATATATATATTTTTTAATAAAAAAATATATAAGAGTAATTATATATTTTAATTATTGGCCGACATAATATTTTTTATTTTTTTATCATCATAATATTTTTTATTTGTTTATGGTCGATAATATTGACAAACACTCGACTTACAAGATCTCCCTACAAATGTTATTTATGGCCGACAATATCGACAAACAATCTACTCACAACATCTCTCTCATACTAACACACAATATCGACAAGCACTCGACTCACAACATCTCCCCCATACTAACAATCGACAATATCGACAAACACTCGACTCACAACATCCGGGCTGTAGAGCGCCTCTCGGCGCAATAAATGAGGTGGAGGCTATAGATTGGCATCGCATGATATGTGGTAGATGTAAGGTAGGCATCATTGAAAATCGTCTGGAGGGATATCTTAGCAAGTAATCAGATTTTCATTAGGAGAATAGTTTCAATGGTATAATATTGGTCTAAAAAATCTAGGTTAATGGTTCAAATTCCTTTTATCTTTATAAGAATTTCTTATGGTTGGAAGAGGTAATGATAAAAATTCTTAATATGTAAAAGGATTGTATAGGTTCTTGTAGGTTTTCTCCAAGTAGGATCTTAACCAATGTATTGATTTGTCAAACTTATGGAGAGCATATAGAGAAAATGTAACACCGTATATCTCTTCTCATTATTATAATATCCCTAGTTACCTAATTGATATGTCAATTAAGAAAGTATATTTGTAAGGCATACCACCATAGAAATTTTAGCTCATATTATTTCCATAAGAAGAGAGATCATAATAAGTCATAATTGTTTGAATGCATATGATAGATCTCTTTGGAAGGCTGCAAGAAACAATAATGAGTCATATCATGCCACTAGTTAGAATTAATAGCATAAAGAGGAAATATCTTGTGTAGAATCAGAAGAGAGTCTATGGAAATAGACTAATTTAGTACAATTATTTTATCCTTATGGTATCCTAATTACTTATTGGCATGGGACCTTGCATGATATATAAGTAATTTGATCAAGTAACCGGTAAATCCACCTAGGTATAAATGCAGTAGATATCGACTAGAAATAATACTATGTTTGGATGTAACCTCAACATCTAACCTCAAATGAAAATGAAATGATCCCTCATGTCTCTCAATGCCTTATTTAGTATTGGCATGCATTTAAATTTTGCATCTCTCAATGAAATTGAACCATGAGAGAAATATAACCAAGACTTTTGAGTCTGAATCTATATAAATTACATAAATGATGGGATAAATCGCTAAATACACAGGCTACACATTATTTATGTTATTTAAAATTATTAAAAAATACATACTTTATAAGGTTTCTTCAAACTTATAGATTGAAGTAAATGTTTGAAACTAAACAAATCACTAAATATAATACCAAAAAAATAGTGCATGCATTACCTTTGATAATGCAAATAATTCTCAAACTCTATCTCAAGGCTCTCCAACTCCCAACTTTTTGTAACATCTTAATGTAATCAATGAGCGTTGAGCACTTAAATTTGTAAGCTCATTGCAATAATAAAAAAGTAAAAAAATAATGGAAAAATCATTGAGTTAAAGGAGTAATTTATTTTAGGAAAAATCAATGCAACTTGTAAATGGAAAGACATGAAAATAATTCTAACTTAATAGATGTTTCTATTTTTTATTTAAATGTATGGTTGCAACTTGTAAATGGAAAGACATGGAAATAGATCTAATTTAATAGATGTTTCTATTTTTTTAGTCAATGTATGGTTTGGAAGTTGGAATTTACAAAATATAGTTTTATATAAGATAAATATATTAATATTATTAGTAAATTAATAATATACAGAGGTTTTAGCAATTTTATTGCCCTTCAAAAACACATTTTAAAATTTTTCTTACCCTTCATAAATGACGGTTAATTAAAATTTTAAACCGTATTTGACAGGAAAAACGCCCCATGACAGGCATTTTGCCCGTCAAATTCCATCACTGCTTGGAAGTTCCACAGTTGGATGTCCCATTTTGTTTGTCAAATACAGTGTAAATTTCATATTTCCCGTTATAAAAAACAAAGAAATTTTAAAACGTTTGTATATTATGTAAAGACCGTCATTTTTTACGAGTGGAGTTTTTTCTAAATTCCTACCTTGCTTGGAACCATGACATCCAGTGTACCTGCCATACACAAACGCTGCTAATTATAAACATGCCTAAAAAGCAACCTTCCTAACAAAAAGCAAAAAATGAAAAGCAAGAAAGTATGATAATGAAGGGAGATATGATTACTGTATCTTTTATAAAAAGAAAGAAAAAAAAAGGAAATATCACAGAACTCACTTTCTTATAATGAACATGAATATCTGAATATATCTGTCGTGGGAGCCCTTGAATCTCACGCTCTTAGCAAAAGGAAAATTGCTAAAAATAACAGTTCTCTCGGACTCTATTGAAATTGACAATGGAAATAACTATGATCAATGCCCACATCTGTATACGTTTGGAATGGAACCAACATGATGGAATTTCATTGGATATTAACACTCCAGTAGCGTACACAACTAGAGGTTAACAATGCCTAAAGATCCTCTTGATAGATGTCTCATAATCTCTCCCTAGATTTACCATGTACCTACTTATAACTCCCACTACATGTTCAATATCTAGTATTGTGCACACCATTACATATGTAATGTTACCAACCACAATATCATATGGCACTTTGGTCATCTCCTTTTCCTCTTGTTTTCTCTTAGGACTCATGTTAGTCAACAAACACACTCCCACTTGAGATGGAGTGCAAGTTAGTTTTCATTTATCCATCATAAAGAGCTCAAGCATGTTTTCCACATGCTTTCTTTGGTTGACATACAAATATTTATTTTGGCAGTCTCTCTTCACCTCAATTCCCCAAAAATAGTGCAACTAACCTAAGTCTTTCATGTCAAACTCATGTGACAATTGAGACTTAGTATTCTTGACTCACTACTTAGAATCATTAATAATAATAAAAATATCACCAACATATAAGATTAGAATAATGAAGTTATTATTTTCTTGCTTGAAGTAGTCACAATGGTTTTCTTCACTTCTTATGAATCCTTCTCTCACAACATATTTGTCAAATTATTGGTACCATTGCCTTGGGCATTTTTTTAAGCCATTAAATGATCTCTTCAACTGGGACACCACATCTTCTCTCCCTATGAAGAAAATTTGTCTATACGTCCATTTGTTCCACTTCCAAATCATAATCCATTGCCGATTCCAATAACAACCTAATAGATGCCATCTTGGCCATTGGAGTGAAGGTCTCCTCATAATCAACACCCTTTACTTGAGACTATCCCTTTACTACCAAATGAGTCTTATACCGCTCCATGGAACAATATCTATTATACTTCTTCTTTTGAACACCCATTTGCATCCAATCACCTTCCTTCTTTTAAACAAATCTTGTAAATGCCAAGTTTGGTTTTGTTACAAGGGCTTGGTTTTTTCCTCCATGGATTTCTTCTAATGAGGAGCCTCATCACCATTAAGATCCTCTTTGACATTTCTTGGCTCATTGCCCACGAAAGATAAAGGATAATAATAATATCAATGAGCTCATAGCCACCCCTACCAGGACTCTTTTAAGATGAAGGATCCTCCTCAAATTCTGCTCTTGTTCAAGATGATCATGTTCAGCATGCATATTTTCATTTCCTCTTAATGGAAAATTTTCATTAGGATGCTTTTCACCTCTTTCTAGAATTTTTGCATCTGACCCTTTGACAAATGCTCAGTTGATATTTGACTTCATATTAGAAGATAAGTTTCAGATTAGAAATCCAGAATTGCTACATGTTGTACCTTTTCTATTGGTACAAATTCTTGATGTTGATCTTCACAAGGTTTCTCCTCCTTGAAGATCACATTCTGATAGTGGGTATGCCAATGTCCAGATTGAATCGATAACTTGTAAATATCTAACAAAGATGCACTTCACTGATTTGTTGCACCTTAGGAACATACATGCAAACCTTAGACCCAAAAAATTGAGATATGAAACAAATGGATTCTCTCCATTCCAATAATCTCTGTGTGTCTTGTCACCCAAAACTAAATTAGGCAACATATTGGTCTAATAGTTTGATGCAGCAACTAATTCAATCCAAAATCTTTTGCTTAAACCAATACCTGCTTTCATGCTACATGCTTTCACTATTAAGGTTCAATTCAACCTCTTAGCAATACCATTTTTCTCGATAGTATGTAGGGTGGTATTTTTCCTTGCAATACCTTGATATTTGAGAGACATATATTGTCCTTGTTGAAACAATACTCAACACCATTGTCACTTTCTTTCACATTATTCCCACTTTTCCTTTCAACCAAGGAAATAAAGGTCTTAAAACTTCTAGCAAATCATTTTTTTGCTCATGAAGTACAACCATGACTTCCATGAGAAGTCATCAACGAAAGTGATAAAATAGTGAGATCCCATAATGGATACCACTTTCGTAGGCCCATGAATCTCATAATGCACCAACTCAATATCCTCTTGATATTTATTGTTATTCAAGGAAAATTGAACCCTCTTCTACTTTACAAGCACACATATCTCACAAAATAGAAAAGAGTCCTTTGGATCATCAATTCCACAGAAAATGTTCTTAGTGCACAACTCTTGTAGGTTCTTTTCACCAAGATGCCCCATCTGACAATTCCACAAGATCATGTTTGATGTCTTCAATGTTGTCATTGATTTGTCCTTTTTTGTCCATATCCCCTCAAAACAATCTACAACCTCTTTTTCATAAAATTGTATCAATACATGCATCAACCATTTGGATAGGTGAAAGTAAGTTCCATTCCAATTCTAGCTCATGCCATACATTGGGTATATGCTTCACAGATCCATGCTTGTATTGGACTTCTACACTTCCATGTCTAACAACTTCATAGCTTAAATTATCTAAGAAATGTTTTGCCTCCATGTGATTCTTTATAATCTACTAACCACTCCCTGGAAGGAGTTATACGGAAGGAAGCTTTTGAACCAATCAACCATGCCTCATCATGGACATTGGTTGAAAAACATGCCAAATAGAGACACATGCTACCTTCAAAACTAAAAATCCTTGTGATAAAATTATCCTTATTTGCTTCTTTCTCCTTCAAAGGATCGGCCTTTCATTTGCTTTTCTTGTGCCAACTTTGATTGCACCTCCAACAAATCAATTCTTGATGCTTACTACCTTTATTTCCATATCTTCCTCTAGATCTAGATTTCCTTGTTGTGAGGAAAATGCACCTATAGTTCAGGGGAGAAACTACCAACTTACAGTGATAAAGATAGACTTACAAGCATTCTGCAAGTACAACAAATAAGTGAAGAGATTAGGGTTTAGAGATGTATGCACCTTATTCAGAAGGTTGATCCTAGCTTTTCCTCCCTCGCTCTTCAATGCTTATCCAGTGTCGCAATTCCCAGACCTGCAAAACAACTCGATACCTTTCTCAAATACATTTGACTACATACATAAGACTGATATTCATGAAGAAGACATCAGATTATAAGCAAACTGTAATCAAATCTAAGACACATTAATAGGTCATATTTGGAAAGAGAAGAACGTCTGATCTTTATTAATGAATGAAAGCAAGTACATAAACTTATACCTTCTTTCAAGCTTGGCACTTCACGAAACCTAGATTCAAGGTCTCTTGCTTCTGTTCTCCAAGGATCCGAGCCTCTAATCAACTGTGCTTGGGTTTATCAAAACTGAGGCACAAGAGAGGGGGATGAGGGTCTCCATTCCTCCAGCATAACTTTGTTATAGGCTTGGTCCCCTCACATGGCCCTTCTACCCTCCTTATATAGTCAGTGAAGGAGAGGAGAAGAAGTTATAACCGCTCAGGAGGTTCCCCAACCAACTTAACTTACCCAAATTTTGAGATTTTGGCTAAAACAGGGGTGTACTCTACTCTACAGTAGACAAAGTAGCGTACATATGGAGGTAGGTGCTACTTTAATGAAGCAGAGTAGGGTATATACGCTACTATCATTCCTGTGTACCAGCGTCCATGTGAAAAAATGGCCAAAAACAAGCTTTTCTGCTCATTTTCAGGAGATGGTTTGGTCTGGAAAAATGTTCCCAAGGGTTTTAATCATCAAATGGGTCAAGCATGAGGTAATTTCAACCATTTTTAGTGTCCCAAATGACTCCTCCATCCACAAATTTCCTGTTGTGTGACTGAACTTGATCTCAAGAAGTGTCGTCATGCGACCAAGGGAAGCAAGTGTCGTCACGGACGGAGAGGTGTCATTTCAAGCTATAATAGATGCCCCCTAATGTATGAGGTCAGAGGGAGTGCGGGAAACGATGGCCGAAATAAATTATAAATAACAAAGAGTTAAATCATGGAGGAACCGTAGAAACCAAGAATCATAGGCTCAAATGAAGTACCTGAAAGCAAAGGCAATGTCAGACAAACTTATCCTTGGGGTAACTATCCATGTTCAAATAGTGGAACATGACCTCCAAAAGGATACAACAATGATCCAAATACTGATGCATATATTATGGCCACTAAAATACAAGCGTGGATCCATGAGGAACATAAGTGTAAACATATCCACGTAAATACAAGGTGGATCTATGTCAAAACTGGAGAACATAGCCATAGAGAACAAGCTGGATCTATGTCTCATCAAGAGCCCAAAAAAGTGTGGCTCAGTCTTGCGCAACTTGGGCGATAACATAAATGAGGTGATGCTATCGAGGATACCAAGGTCCTCATCCAAAAACAACCCAAGGTACAAACCTATCCATGCGAATAAATGAGTTGTTGTCGAACATGGGAGGTATCGTTTGATTACCGGTCATTGATGTATACCATTAAAAAATGCGAGGGTGTCCACCAATAATGAAAATGGAACCCAAGGTACCTAGTACATTCAAGCAAGTACGAATAGATGGTCTTGTCGTCGAACACTTGAAGAATCCATCAGATAGGAGACATTGATGTATTCCCATCTATCTAATAGCGAGGGAAACTGCCACTAATGACTGCAATCCCCAAGGTACTAACCGAAACTCTAAACTTCGTTCCCATAGCACAATGAGTTGAATTCGATGGGAAGAAGTCCGTTGGAAGGGAGGCCTTAATGCATCCTCCATCATCCAACATGAGGGACACTCAACAGGTATGAGCTGATTTGGAGTAGGACTGAATACATGATGAAACATAATGACACCAAGGAATGGCCGACACATGAGGTCAAGGAAACTACAGAATGGCCGACACAAGTTATATCCTTGAACAGTGAGCATGACACAAGAGTGACTTAGGCAGTTTTTAACACAAAGAGACCATGATACAAATCTGCAATGTAGGAGACGTTAACAGATTCTCCATACGATTAGAAGACTAACCAAATGGAGGAGTAAGAACTCTAAGATCAGTTTTACCCTAAGGCCAAATACTAGAACCCAACTTGTTTGATAGACTCAAAACAGGTGCTTTGCTCAAGGAGACAGTAGACTTGCTGCCATCATATTGAAAGATATTTTAACATTCTTCCCTTCCCTTTCCTTTTTCATTTTTTAACGAGCTTGACAAAGAACTAAAGCATGCTCGACGGTATTTTCATATTTAAGCTGAAAAACCTAGAAGAAAACTCCATACACCTATCTGTGGATTTTATATCGAGCCCGGATTCGTTTGTGCTCGGCGGTGTTTTCTTGCTTATAAAGTTGAAAAGCTTAAACAGTCCTCTATACACCTACTCGTGGATTTTAATATCGAGCCCAAGTAGGTTAATGCTCACCGGTGTTTTCCTGTTTATAGAGTCTGAAAAACTTAAACAATCATCTTTTTACCCTCTCGTTGATTTCACATCGAGCCCGAGTAGGTGAGTGCTCGCTTGGTGTTTTCATGTTTAGAGGGCCTGAAAACCCTAAAGAAGGCTCCGAAAGGTCCTTTTTCGTAAAGTTAGTCTCCTTCCCCGAAAAAGTGTAAAATAATGGAAGAAGAACTCTTCTAGCGCATACCAGAGTATACCTAGAGTATACATTTTCCGTAAATTATCCACCAAGGCCCGGAAAACGGGTAATTCTATACCTAAGTGGATGTAAATTCAGTTATTTTAATGAGCCCGAAAAAACAACTATGCTCAGCAAACTTTTCCTATTTAAGGAGTCTGAAAAGGGCTTAAAAGAACTCCATAGGGATCTTTTCCGTAAAGGTTTAACGAGTCCAAAAAAGTAAACTCATGACCTCCTTACTGTTTTTAATGAGCTCAAAGGAGATAGGAAAATGCTCATAACTTCCTTACTGTTTTTAACAAGCTTGAAGTGAAGAAGAAATAAATGCTCATATCCTCCTTACTATTTTTAACGAGCTCGAAGGAAAGGTGGAAGACTGCTCATAACCTACTTACTATTTTTAACGAGCTTGAAGTAAAAGAAGAATTCTCGATTGGGAGGAGACGAGTGTCAGGGACATGCGAAACTAGCTCGAAGTGCATGGAACAAAGCTATGCCTAATGCAAGGAACATGGGCAAGATAAGGACACTCGGGGCGTGTCTCCTCCAGGTAAAAGGTGTCAAACTGCGAAGGCAAAATGATACAGGGCTTAGCGGAAATGAGATCAGAGATGGAGGCTTATACAACGAGCTAAAAGCGTGGAAGCTGGAATCAAGCTCATTAGCGCAAGCGGGATCATAACAGATGCATATGCAACTTAAACACAAAGATGGGAGCCTTATCATGGACGGCCATAAATATATGAGGAAGAAAGATATGAGGCTTCTTCTCAAAGTCATGGTAAATCTAGAAAGGCTCCCGAGCCTATGAGAAAAACTCAGCATGGGCACCAGAATGGCATAAGGGTGCTGACTAGGGTGACCCATGTTAGGTAGTCTATGCTGTCGGACTGGTGCACGATACATAAAGAGATGGCTAACACACCAATATCCAACAGGTTTGAACCTATGGCGAATTCGGATGGCAAAAGGTTCAAATGCAACATAACAACGGGGAAGCCTAAACCTACATGCAAGCTTCCGAATATACCTGACATGGTCACACAAGGTGTCGAAAAGGACCAGTAAGCAAGTATACATCCAGCTAAGAATCCTGTCTCCGAGAAACATTATTATCAAGATCATATCTAAAACATATGTAAAGAAAGACCCGATACAAGTCACTATGGTATAAATACTTTCAACTTCACTATCATCAACAACAAGCATAAACAAGGCAGAGTTTTCAAATGAAGACTCTATGGTACCCAAGCCCGAGGACTTACAATCAACAAGATCGACTTTAGGATGAAGATCAAAGTTGAAGGACATGATGGAATCTGCGGAAACAAATTCATCATCATGGGAGTTGAAAATTCTAGAAGTAGAATCAAACTCAGCAGGAACACTGATTTGCCGATCTTTAGGAGAGTCCAAAGACTCAACAATAGGAAGATCAGACTTTAAGGTCAAACCGGGGCTGGACATGACTGCAACTGGATCAACATCCAAATGAATGGTAGGTTGTACTATGGACTCTAGGAAAACTTCATCGGAAGGAAGTATATCGTCCCAGATAGAACACATGTCTAAACATTCAGATGGAGGTGTCACTTGGTCAAAAGCTGGGACTAAGTCCCGAGAAGGTAAGCATGAACTCAGAGACTCCTCAGTAGCAGTTGAACTCAAAGAACAATATGCAACAAAATTCCCATGTGACATAGTAGTGCTTAATGACGAGGGACCTGACTGGTCTACAGTTGGGTAATAAGGACGATCAACGAATGCAAGTTGGTCAATGGTGACAATGTTTTCGTTATGAGGGAAATGCATCACACGAAAAAGCGTAGACACCACAGCATGCATAGCATAAACGTAATCACGCCCGAGGATCATATCAAAGTCCACAAGGTCCTTTAAAACCATAAAATCAACTAAGACTGTTTTTCCACCCAAAGTAACAGGTGCCTGACGGAGGAATCCAAACGGTTCACTAGGTATTTTATCGAAGGTCAACGGCCAATTAGCAGCTGGAATAACATTAGGGAAACCCAAATCTCTCCAAGCATAAGCGGATAAGATACTAACAGAAGCACCTTCATCAACAATGCATCGATTAACCGTATGGTTCCCGATATCAACCTTTATCTGGAAAGGTATCGAAGAAGGAAGACGAGGCTCGTCTAGACTATTCCAATCAAAGGAAACAATCCTAGGGCTTGTTAGGGGTTCACATGGCACAGATGAAGTGCCCCCTTTTTCAGAAACATCCAAACTGGTAATGCAGAAGACTTCAGCAGTAGGTGCATCAATCTTCGAAGGACTGATGGGATCGATCGAAGATTGCATCGATTCGATCACTTCACTCTCCGAAGGAAGAGTGGGGTCGACCAAAGATTGCATTGGTTCAACCACTTTATCAACCAAAGGTTGATCTGACTGCAGGGAATCTATAGACAACTCAGGAACAGAGGTTCCTTCAGACATGGACCACACTCTTCATGCCTCTGGAATGGCAGGACATCGGTGAGTAAGGTGATCTCCCTTACAAAGTTTACAAGGGAACTATGGTTTCCGTCCTATAGGTTGAGACTCCTTTACAACATCAGTACTCTCAGCATGACTAGCATTGGCGGACAGCTTGCCCCCAGCATGACTTGCAGTGGCTGGTTGCTCAGAAGCAGAAGACTTTTGAACTAAGGACCACACTTTTTGCACTTCTGGAAGTACAGGGAACAAGTAAGTAAGGTGATCTCCCTCGCAAAACTTACAAGGGAACTTAAGATTTTGTTTGTTGGGTTTGTCGACGATGTCAACTCCCTCAGCATGACTTGCAATGGCTGATTTGGTGTCTCCAGTATGACTCACAGGAACTGGTGACTTGTCATTAATATGACTAGCAGTGATCAATGACGTGTCCTCAGCATGATTGACAGTGGTTGAAGACAAAATTTCAGTGTGATTTTCAGTGACTAAAAGTTTTCTCCCAGCATGACCTCTAGAGGCTGGGTAGGTGCCCCCTGCATGATTTCCAGAGGCAGGGTGCTTGCCCCCTGCATGACTTACAGAGGTCGGGTTGTTGCCCCCTTGTTTTGGCATCTTCTTCCAATTCTTCCTTCGTCTATTCCTTTTAGACTGCTGGTTACTAGTATTGCTACTTTCGCCACATGAGGTAGAAAGAGGAGGAGAAGATGTTACTGGCAAGGGAGGCATAGGGTTCTGATGCTCTTGATTTGAGGTGCTTACAAAAGAAGCATCAGGAGCATGCAAGGCATTCAGAGTGGAGAACAACCAAACCGGTAGCCTTATGGTGAATCTAGGAAGATTCAGAGTAGCCATTAAGGGAGTGCCAATGTTTCCAATGAATGGAACAACACAAGGATCCCCCGGAACAGGGGTACCTTGATTGGAACTCGCCGGAACGCTAGACATAGTTTCCTTCTCAAATGAACAAGAAGTTCTCTAAGGCAAACTAGGACAAGTAGCACAAACAGCACACCACTAAAAAAGGTCCTAGGTAAATCAAACCAGGAAAACAGATGACTTCCGGAGAAGAGTCTAGGATGATGAGGGCCCAGAACAGATCAACGAAGGATGAAGAACAGTTACCCGGGGTCCACAATACAATGACTAAGGGTGCAAGCGCTGGAATCACCCAACCGCCTTCCCAAGACCTGCAAGGGATTTCCTCCCACGTCTGTCCTAGGTACATCAGATATAACCCTCTACCGTCACCTCTGTATGAACCTATGGTCGGATACTAAGGATACCACCACACCGAAAACTCCTGGGGGAACAGTCTCTGGTCGAATCAGAAGGCATGGGCAAGGTAACTAAGCCTGAAACTCAAAAGAGTCTCCAAATGTGATCCAATCTTGGTATATGCTCGAAACAGAAAGTAGGAGGTGTATTCCCAACAATCTGATCTCACAAGACCTACTGCATAGATCCCAGGCAAGCTTTGAATGAAGTGGGTTTACCTGCGATAGTCGAACTACGATTTTTGCGTAATGTGTGATCTTGGGTGGTTTAAGGTGTTTTAAACCCAAGATCCTAACCAAGACTAGTTGGTGAAGTGTAACCTAGAAAAGAAAATGTTACTAGTACATTTTATTAGGGTTCATTTTAAAGGTTACTTACTTACTCAAAAAGGTAGTGGGTGTGTGAGAGTGGTTATAATAGAGATAGAGTACTGAAAATGAAATATTTACCACCAAACAAATCTTTTCTTTTCAATGCAAGTCTTAAAATTATGATCTATAATGCATATGCAAATGCAATTTTTAATCTTTCGAATGCAAAAAAGGTAAAAATAAAGTCTAAATCTACAAAATTAAACTCAAAACCTAAGAATGCAGCTACTCAAACAAATAGGTATGCAAAAGAAAACTTGTTCTTTTTGATGCAAAGCACTCTAAAATATTTTAAGCTACTTGCAAGGTACTCTATTTAGAAAATGAATCAAAATTCTTTATGCTTTTCAAAGGTAAGAAACAAAACTGAAACTAACCTACTATCAAAGCAAAGCAAACAAACTTTCAGGTATTCTTTATTGAAACAGTAAAAGCTACTGAATATGACTTTCAAATTCTTATTGATGTAAGCATGCCAAACATTGGGAAAAGAGTACAAAAACTACTTTTAGACCCAAACTAAGAAAATGACCTACGAAGAAGTATGGTTTGGTAAAGTCAGGTCTGCACTTAAACAATGCAAACAAGGTCTTGAACAACAGCCAAAACACTCGAGCTTTCACTACAAAAGACAACTAAAAGCATAAGGGAGGATAAGAAACCAATCTAAAGAGAAATTTCACTCAAATAGATACAAATAGGGTCAAGTAGACTCAGTAGGTTCCAATCCAGTGGAAAATGGAGCAAGCAGGTTCAGTCCGACTCAAATTAGGGTACAAAACACCAAACTGGTCCACAACCCCCCAACTTGGGTCAACAAGCCCCAAAACTTTCCAAACAAGCCCAAATTGATCAAAAGAGGTTCAAATCATGAATGTAGGATCAATACAAGGATGGGAGACCACTTACAGTGGTTTAACTCAGACCTAGGGTCATCGGGGACCCAAACAAATGCAGCCACAGCCCCCAAATTTGGGTCCACAACCCAAAAACTCAAAAAATTCAAACCCAGATTGTGGGCGCTACTGTCTAGTAGGTAAAGTAGAGTATTTTTTAAGGTAAACGCTACTGTATGGCTATAGAGTAGCGCCCAAACAGGGGAAAATGCTACTGTGTTGCACAACAGTAGCGTACAGGTTGGAAAAGTTGAAAAAATGGGGTTAAAACCCCCCACACCTGGGTCCACAAGGGTTTGCAAGGGATGGGAAGGGTCTGTAAGAGCCAAGGAGGGTCAAACAGAGCCTACTAACTGATCCTAATCAATAAAATGAACAAATACCATCAAACAAGACTGAAGAAATGACCTTGGATACCCCTATTGATGTATGTGTAACTTCGGAATGTATTTCATCTATGTATTTTATATATATTTATTGTACCCTTATTAGAGATGTGTTATTCCTCTATAAGGAAGTGTCGTCATGTGGATTGACAAGTGTCGCAAGTGTGCGTACTTGCTGATGGGTTATTAGACCACCATGTGGGGTCGGCCCTGAATTATATATATTATAATGTGGATGTACCTAGCTAGACAAGTCGGCCCCATAAGGTCACTGGGCAAAAAGGTTAGTATAAATAGAGATCAGAGATCTCTATTTTACTCACTCGGAAAAGTAACTCACTCTCACTCAGAAAGTGGCGCACTAGTGAGGAGGAGGATCATCTGCTACTAGGAGACTATCTCAGTGTATTTTGGTTGTACTTTGGTTGAGCCATTGCTCTTTCTATCTCTGAGGAAGTTGTGGGGTTTTTCACCTTAGGGTTTTCCCATGGAAACTCTGTGTCTCTTGTCTCTTATGCTTCTGATTCTTGTGATGCTTGTCATATTGTGATTGTCATGCATTGATATACTGTATATGTTATTCTCTCAGCAAAGATCCTAGAGTATTGTGAATTAATGCTCAAAATTTAACAACGCCTAAGCAATTAGGCTTTCCCCAGCGGAGTCGCCATTCTGTTGTGACGAAAATGCACCTATAGTTCAGGGGAGAAACTACCAACTTACGGTGATAAAGATAGACTTACAAGCATTCTGTAAGTACAACAAATAAGTGAAGAGATTAGGGTTTAGAGATGTATGCACCTTATTCAGAAGGTTGATCCTAGCTTTGCCTCCCTCACTCTTCAATGCTTATCCAGTGTCGCAATGCCCAGACCTACAAAACAACTCGATACCTTTCTCAAATACATTTGACTACATACATAAGACTGATATTCATGAAGAAGACATCAGATTATAAGCAAACTGTAATCAAATCTAAGACACATTAATAGGTCATATTTGGAAAGAGAAGAACGTCTAATCTTTATTAATGAATGAAAGCAAGTACATAAATTTATACCTTCTTTCAAGCTTGGCACTTCACAAAACCTAGATTCAAGATCTCTTGCTTCCGTTCTCCAAGGATCCCAGCCTCTAATCAACTGTGCTAGGGTTTATCAAAACTGAGGCACAAGAGAGGGGCATGAGGGTCTCCATTCCTCCAGCATAACTTTGTTATAGGCTTGGTCCCCTCACATGGCCCTTCTACCCTCCTTATATAGTCAGTGAAGGAGAGGAGAAGAAGTTATAACCGCTCAGGAGGTTCCCCAACCAACTTAAATTACCCAAATTTCGAGATTTTGGCTAAAACATGGCTGTACTCTACTCTACAGTAGACAAAGTAGCGTACATATGGAGGTGGGCGCTACTTTAATGAAACAGAGTAGGGTATCTACGCTACTATCATGCCTGTGTACCAGCGTCCATGTGAAAAAATGGCCAAAAATAGGCTTTTCTACTCATTTTCAGGAGATGGTTTGGTCTGGAAAAATGTTCCCAAGGGTTCTAATCATCAAATGGGTCAAGACTGAGGTAATTTCAACCATTTTTAGTGTCCCAAATGACTCCTCCATCCACAAATTTCCTATTGTGTGACTTAACTTGATCTCAAGAAGTGTCGTCATGCGACCAAGGGAAGCAAGTGTCGTCACGGACGGACAGGTGTCATTTCAAGCTATAACATTCCTCCCACTAGATCTCTCATAATTTCACTCCTTAGTCGGTAAATCCTAGCCACCGAAGCTTCTAAATCAATGTTTATTTTAACATTTCTTCTCTGTGTTTCCTCCCACAACAACTAACCCACAATTTCATCAAACTTGAGACTATCGAATTCTATTAGAAATAAAGAACACTATAGAGCAAGGTTATGCATTGCTAATTGTCCTTTGGGTGAAAACATGAAGTTGGGTAACACTTTTACTTGTTTTATAACAAAGAAAACAACAAAGTTTTATGCCATTTTTTCAACTTCAACCCCTCTAAACTCATATTTTCCTTGAGAATTTCACATTGAGATAAACATAATATTTGTAGAGAATTGTCTTAGCTCCATACTCTCTTTTTTTATGGATATATAGTGGGGTAAATTTGGTGGGCACCAACTATTCCTACTTTAAAATTTTAGGTATGGATAATGAGTGACCCGCGTGCCTACCATGAGTTTTAGAGATGGCTATTTATTTTAGGGAAACAAATATATGCTCATAATCTACATTGATTGCACTTGATTCTGGACTTTATTTTGAGATTTTTGAGATGTAATCTCTATTTTTTATTATTTATCTAAATAACATAAAACAAAAACATGGTGTTGTATCGACACATGATGTTGCTTGTTGATTTTATTTTTGATGTGACCATTGCCAAGAAAACTAAAACTACCATTTTGAAGAGGACAATGTGAGGTGTTTCCGCCTATATCCACATGTGAACGTGAGAAAAATATCAACTCACTCAGAGAGGCCTTGGGGAAAGTCAATGATTTGGTGCAACTATCACCATAACACTCAACCCTTCTGTTTAGGCCAACTCCTAAACAAAAACCAAGGGAGGTAGACCTTATAAAATCTAAGGATGGTCACTTTGGAGAAAGCGACTTGGGATTTAATAAAAGAAATTGGGAAATTGATTTAGCAGTATATTTAACAAGTAAATCAAAGAAGCAATCACTAAGTAGATCAAAGCTCCAACATGCATATCATAAAGGATTAGTGCTTTAACCATTGGGAAAAAAAGGATATGATTGCAAAACAAGAAATACCTGCAAGTTAAATTAAGAGATTAATCTACCAACAGAAAAGAAAATTATCTAATTATTAGAAAGCATAAGCAAAGTTCACTAGAGCAAGGATTGACTTTATTTGTTAAATGGAGGATCCTCAAAATGTGAACCTTCTTGGTGCAGGGATCGACTATTATTTGTGGATTATTAGCAGGAGAGAGGATTTTATGATATATGTGATGTACATGGAAACAAGTTGGGGATTGACATCAAGTGCGGTACCACACGAAGAGGGGACTAGATTAGATTCGCAGGGAATGTCCAATGATTCACACCAATCAAGGGTGTAGCTTGATGGCTCCAAACAATCACTACCTAGTAGGGTCCCTCAAATATAGTATTTTCTTGCAAATGACAATTGTACGAGTTTAAATATGTCGAAGTACATCTTTAGGGAGGATTAGTTTTGAGTTCAATTAATGTGAAATGTTTTAGAATTAATTTTAGATAGAGTTAATTAGAGAATTTACAAAAACAAAACAAGACTAAAAACTAAGGTTAATTTTAGAGCACCAATGTAAGTGTGATCTAATCTATGTTAGATATTAATGTAGAGTTAGCATGTGGGGTTAGATGCAAAAATGCAAAAATGCAAAAAATGAGATACAGGGGGTAGGAGGATGTGATACCACCACCCTACTTGATTGGATCCATAGGATAAGCAACCCTTAGAAGACCTATTGTTGGTCCTTATGGCCAACAATTAGGCTTACAGTGATTAGAAAATGGAAGTAAGAGAGAGGTAGTGAAGATGTCTTATTTAGTAGGCACCCTGGGGGTTTAATGGTGGTCGATCCAGGCTGCCTTTTGGACTTCGTGCTCACTGTCCCAAACCTGCAAGTAAGAGTTATAAAATAGCATCGAACAAGCCTCGAAATGAAGCCCTTAGGTCTCTCCCGAATGGATGCTTCACCTGCCAACAAATGTTATACTAAAAACACAATGCAAGGAAGAGGTTAGGACTGAATCTAAAAAGATGTAAGGGTCTGTATCATGAGATTTTCTCGTTGTCCAAAGAGTGGGAAGTAAGATCAAATATGATACAAAGACCAATTAAGATTTGTTTACACTAATTTACAACAACATGCAATTAATGAAATTGAATTCGTTTTGAGAGTACATGAGCTAAGTGCACAGTTAAGGTAAATTAAAGTGCATGCACTAAAATTCTTTAGCTTAGATATGATATAAAATATAAATTATATGCAAAAAAGGATTTAAGACATGCATGAGTAGATTAGATCTAAAACAAATGTAACTTTAATAAAGAAAGATCTAACTAAGCATGCATTGTAAGTAATTGATTGAAATATGTTCTCTTAGGCTTCCACGGTGTGTTGGTTTGTTAATCATTTCCGGATTCACTATATTGCAGATTAAATCATCGATGTTTCAGACCTGTGATACACAGTGCATCATCAAAATCAGAGAATTTCATGAAATGTTTAAACTTTTTCCAAGAAGAGAGCCCTAACAAATTTACAGAGAGATGCTAAAAAATTTATTAAGAAGAAAAGAGCAATCAATCATATATTTATATAACAATATAATAAAATCATGGAAAAAGTCAAGAAAAAATTCAACTAAAAAATAAGATAATAAAAAAAATAAATAAACTAATAAAAAGACGAAAAGAAAATAAAATAAGAGGAAAAATATAAAATATACTACCAAATAAATAAGTTTACAAAAAGCAGAGTGCTGTGAATATTTAATTAATATTATTATTTATAAATTAATAGATTATTAGGTTAATAGTGAAAGGGCGTAACCCTTCATTATGCTTGCTCAAGCCCTATAAAGGTGAGCTTATTGTAAATTTATCATCATCATCTAATATATTATTCATATTTATCATTCAATATGAAAGTCGGATTCGACTATTAACAGCCCAACCAGATACGGTTGCTGCATTTGGTATCAGAGCTGATTCGCTCCTCTGCCACTGAGCTCGGATTCGGCTCATCCACTTACCTTCACCCATCACTCACGCTTCATTCTTAATTTCTCTCACACATCTTCCTGTTTCACTACACGCTCTTGCTCTCACACTCATCCTCACTCCACGCAGTTCTTTCATACTCTCTTCCTGCACTCTCACTCCATTCGTATTATCCATTTCCATTCACCTTCACACTCCATCTTATCTCAAACCTCACACCGTTTCCATATCCCCTCCTTCAACACACCTCACGTTGCTCTCCCCACATCGCTCCCTCAACTCCTTCCCAACCAGCTCGCTCTCCCCACCTTTCACCTGATCCACTCTCGTCACTCTACTCCACGCTCACAACTCTTCCACCACCCGCTCGCCCACTCCACGCCTCCAGTTTGCCCCAACCACACCTCACGTACCATCTTTCTCCTCTCCTCCCCATACGCCTAACCCAATCTCTTACCTGCTCGCCATTTTCGTTCCTCCCACACCACCTGCGCGCCCCCACCTCCCATCTCGCGCCTCCATATCCCTTTCAACTCATGCACACCCCCCTCCTCGGCTGCTTGCACCTCCTTCCCTCTCACCACCCTTCGTCCCTTCCAATTCTCCCTCTACATCCTACCATCCCCACTCACCTCCATCCTCCCACGCCTCCCTCCATCTTCCTCGGACCCACTTCCCCTCTCGCACATCTCCCCTATCGTCTTATTCCTCCTCTACCTGCACCCAACCACCTGCTCTATACCCCAATCCCACGCCCTCACAGCCTACCCACACGCAGCCCATCCTCCTTCGTCCAGCACTATCCCTCCCACCTTCCAACACTCTCCCTCACGCCCTGTGCATCCCCTTGCATCCTTCCCTCCACGCAAAACCCTAAACCTGTAAAAAGACAAACACAAATTATAATATTATAATATTACATTATAATATTTCAAAAATTTCAAATATTATTAATGAAAATTATTATTATTTTTAATATTGCTAAAAATAATAATATTATAAAAAAATATATATTATTATTATTAAATATAATAATAACGTCTTATCTCTGAGGCCAAGTCCCTTGTTCAAACATCCATGGTATCTTATAGCGATGAATTCATAGATCTCCTTGAGAAAATCCTTAAGGATATAGATGAAATAAAGAAATCTATTGACAAAACGTTTTAAGAAAATGAAGATGGATGTGAAAATAGGGTAGAACAAACCACCCAAGCTAATGTAAAAGGTGAAGATATAGTAGACTATTATGTCATTTCCGATGAGAGTAATAGCATCAATGAATATATTGTGCAAGACAAAGATATAACATACCCTAGTAATGAAGAAAATGACAACGAAATATTTGACAAGAAAAAAAATGATCCTCACCAAGATTGTGATAAGAGACAAGCTGATGTTACTAACAATAACAATGATCAATGCATTGACAATAATATCACAATAACAAACGCACGAAGGAAAAATTCCAACACAAGGACATCTATAAAGAACATCAAGCAAAGCAACTATAATGTCTATTAGACACAAGATAAGACCGGTGTTCTTATGAGCATTATAAGCACAAAGAGCCCGTTCAAAGGAATTGACACAAAATGTTTTGGGAATAACAACACGAAAATAGTTAAGGTCATAATGTATTTTGAGCATGTTCAATTGATGACAAACATAGTTAAAAGAAGCAATCACACAAGTAGAAAAAGCATAAACAAAACTTCACCAAGTTCATACTTAATGCAAATACCAAGACAAAATAATCAAAAGGAGGCAATGGTCGTAATCAAAATCGCATCTCTCAAGTCATCAGTGCGACATAGAGCCAGAATAAAAGACGTCACGAGAAAAATTAGCTTTGAGACAAAGCTTTCCTAAGGGGAAGGCAATGCTGTGAATATTTAATTAATATTATTATTTATAAATTAATAGATTATTAGGTTAATAGTCAAAGGGTGTAACCCTTCGTTATGCTTGCTCAAGCCCTATAAAGGTGAGCTTATTGTAAATTTATCATCATCATCTAATATATTATTCCTATTTATCATTCAATATGAAAGTCGGATTCGACTATTAATAGCCCAACCGGATACAGTTGTTGCACAGAGAAGAAATAAAATCAAATGAAATGAATAAATGAAAAACCTAGAATGAAAATAAATAAATAAAAAGAAAGAGAATAATAACACCATCAAAAATTATAAAGATAAATTAAAGAATTAAAATTTAACTTAGAATATAAACAGGAAAATATAAATTAAACAAACAAAGAGATAGTAAATAAAATAATAAAAACAATGAAAACGAGCATAATCAAAATAAATAGAAAAAATAAAGAGAAAGAATATAAAGACAAATTAAAGAATTTAAATTTAGACTAAAGGATAAACAATAAAATATAAATTAAACAAACAAAGGAATATAGTAAATAAAAAACAAAGAAAATGAAAAAACAAATGCAGAGTAATCGGAAAGAAAACAACCAATAAAAATTAAAAATTGATAAAAGGTAAAAAATAATATTAAAAAAGAATAAAACAAAAAGAGAAGAAACAAAGAGAAATAGATACTAAAAGAGAAACGAAGGAAATGAAAAAAAAAAATTAAGAAACATAAAGGAGAAGAATGACAAAGAGAAAAGACAAGAAAGGCACGAAAGAAGAAGGAAGAGAAAGGGAAAGGGTTAAAGTTTCTTCCCAAGGATGGGGATGATCCAGGTGGATATCAGTGGCCAACCACCTTTCCAACTGGCTCAAAACAGTTTTCTCACAATTTTGGTATTGTGTTATTTTTAGCAGTTTTTTGGGTCCTGAACTTCCAGGGCCATTTTGAGGCCCTAAACGACCTTTTTTGGTGATTAGGGGGGCCACATATTTGCCCTCAACATGCATTTGGCCCCAATCAAAAGTTGTAAATCTCGGATAGACCTTTCCAACGGGCTACCGAGCGCCCCAAACGGAGATTGTATGCAAAAGTTACAACCCCGGGAAGTTGATGTACTAACTTACCCAAACGGGGCCCACATGACTTTTGGCGCTTCATCTCCTAGGGTTAGGTTTTTGGATGTCTAGGGTTTTTGACATTCCTGTTTATTGTAAAAGGCCTTGAGAGCCTCATTGTAACCATCTTCTTGCAAAATGAGCACATCCGTCACATCTCTTCTCAGAGATAAGCCGCCACCATTCCAACAAGCTTGTTTTTCGCTGCATTTTACAGTTTTAGCTTATTCCCTTATTGAATAGAAAACCAGTTTTACTGTATCTCTGTTATTTTGTGTTAAGCATCTGATAATAATAGTGTATTCATTTCGTTCTGCTCATAAAATCCATATCAACCCTGACTGCCTACAACAAGCATCTAGTGATCATATTGCAGACAGACAGATCAAGGGCACTCGACATCCAAGGATCCAGCTTTATTGAGTTGTC
Organism: Larix kaempferi; assembly: GCA_027924585.1. Classification (NCBI taxonomy): domain Eukaryota; kingdom Viridiplantae; phylum Streptophyta; class Pinopsida; order Pinales; family Pinaceae; genus Larix; species Larix kaempferi. The sequence goes on along the minus strand of BSBM01001044.1, from coordinate 9,613 downwards.
AAAGCAAGGTAGCTCCTGCACTAAGGCAAGTGGCTCACCCGGGACCAAATTCAGCAGAAATTTCCTCATCTGATGGGGGAACTCAACGCAATGGAGACCATTGCTTCCTAAGGAGGGAGGATTGATCCAGGTGGATATCGGTGGCCACCCACCTTTCCAACTGGCTCAAAACAGTTTTCTAGCAATTTTGGTATTGTGCTATTTTTAGCAGTTTTTCGGGTCCTGAACTTCCGGCGCCATTTTGAGGCCCTAAATGACCTTTTCTGGCAATTTGGGGGACCAAGTACCAACCCTCAACATGCATTCGACCCCAGTCGTCGGATAGACCTTTCCAACAGGCTACCGAGCACCCCAAACGGAGATCGTATGCAAAAGTTACAACCTCGGGAAGTTCATGTACTAACCTACCCAAACGAGGCCCACATGACTTTTGGCGCTTCATCTCCTAGGGTTAGGTTTTTCGATGTCTAGGGTTTTTGACATTCCTGTTTATTGAAAAAGGCCTTGAGAGCTTCATTGTAACCATCTTCTTGCGAAATGAGCACAGCTGTAACATCTCTTCTCAGAGATAAGCCGCCACCATTCCAACAAGCTTGTTTTCCGCTGCATTTTACAGTTTTAGCTTATTCCCTTATTGAATAGAAAACCAGTTTTACTGTATCTCTGTTATTTTCTGTTAAGCATCTGATAATAATAGTGTATTCATTTCGTTCTGCTCATAAAATCCGGTTTAACCCTGACTACCTACAACAAGCATCAAGTGATCATATTGCAGACACACAGATCAAGGGCACTCGACATCAAAGGATCTAGCTTTATCGAGTTGTCAAAGCAGGGCAGCTCCTGCACCAAGACAAGTGTCTCACCCGTGGCCAAATTCAGCAGATATTTCCTCATCTGATGGGGGAACTCAACGCAATGGAGACCATTGCTTCCTAAGGAGGGAGGATTGATCCAAGTGGATATCGGTGGCCACCCACCTTTCCAACTGGCTAAAAACAGTTTTCTGGCAATTTTGGTATTGTGTTATTTTTAGCAGTTTTTTGGGTCCTGAACTTCCGGGGCCTTTTTGAGGCCCTAAACGACCTTTTTTGCCGATTTGGGGGGCCAAATGGTTTCCCCCGGCATGCATTTCTCCCCAGGCGGAAGTTTAAATCTCAGATAGATCTTTCCAACGGTCTACCAAGCGCCCCAAACGGAGATCGTATGCAAAAGTTACAACCCCAGGAAGTTGATGTACTAACTTACCCAAACGGGGCCCAGATGACTTTTGGCGCTTCATCTCCTAGGGTTAGGTTTTTGGATGTCTAGGGTTTTTCACATTCCTGTTTATTGTAAAAGGCCTTGAGAGCCTCATTGTAACCATCTTCTTGCAAAATGAGCGCAGCCGTCACATCTCTTCTCAGAGATAAGCCACCGCCATTCCAGGAAGCTTGTTTTCCACTACATTTTACAGTTTTAGCTTATTCCCTTATTGAATAGAAAACCAGTTTTACTGTATCTTTGTTATTTTGTGTTAAGCATCTGATAATAATAGTTTATTCATTTCGTTCTGCTCATAAAATACAGATCATCCCTGACTGCCTACAACAAGCATCTAGTGATCATATTGCAGACACACAGGTCAAGGGCACTCGACATCAAAGGATCCAGCTTTATCGAGTTGTCAAAGTAGGGCAGCTCCTGTACCAAGGCAAGTGGCTCACCGGGGACCAAATTCAGCAGAAATTTCCTCATCTGATGGGGCAACTCAATGCAACGGAGACCATTGCTTCCTGAGGAGGGAGGATTGATCCAGTTGGATATCGGTGGCCACCCACCTTTCCAACTGGCTCAAAACAGTTTTCTGGCAATTTTGGTATTGTGCTATTTTTAGCAGTTTTTCGGGTTCTGAACTTTCGGGGCCATTTTGAGGCCCTAAACGACCTATTTTGGCGATTTGGGGGGCCAAATAAATAATTTTGACACACATTTGGGCTCAGTGGAAAGTTGTAAATATCGGAGAGACCTTTCCAATGGGCTACCGAGCGCCCCAAACGGAGATCATATGCAAAACTTACAACCTCGCGAAGTTGATGTACTAACTTACCCAAATGGGGCCCACATGACTTTTTGACGCTTCATCTCCTAGGGTTAGGTTTTTGGATGACTAGGGTTTTTGACATTCCTGTTTATTGAAAAAGGCCTTGAGAGAATCATTGTAACCACCTTGCGAAATGAGCGCAGCCTTCACATCTCTTCTCAGAGATAATCCGCCACCATTCCAGCAAGCTTGTTTTCCGCTGCATTTTACAGTTTTAGCTTATTCCCTTATTGAATAGAAAACCAGTTTTACTGTATCTCTGATATTTTGTGTTAAGCATCTGATAATAATAGTGTATTCATTTCGTTCTGCTCATAAAATCCAGATCAACCCTGACTGCCTACAACAAGCATCTAGTGATCATATTGCAGACACACAGATCAAGGGCACTCGACATCAAAAGATCCAGCTTTATCGAGTTGTCAAAACAGGGCAGCTCCTACACCAAGGCAAGTGGCTCACCCAGGGCCAAATTAGGCAGAAATTTCCTCATCTGATGGGGGAACTCAACGCAATGGAGAACATTGCTTCCTAAGGAGGGAGGATTGATCCAAGTCGATATCGGTGTCAACCCACCTTTCCAACTGGCTCAAAATAGTTTTCTCGCAATTTTGGTATTGTGCTATTTTTAGCAGTTTTTCGGGTCCTGAATTTCTGGGGCCATTTTGAGGCCCTAAACGACCTTTTTTGGCGATTTGGGGGGCCCAAATATTGCCTTCAAAATTGATGTAGTCCCTGTATAAAGTTGTAAATCTCGGATAGACCTTTCCAACGGGCTACCGAGCGCCCCAAACGGAGATCGTATGCAAAAGTTAGAACCCCGGGAAGTTGATGTACTAACTTACACAAACGGTGCCCACATGACTTTTGGCGCTTCATCTCCTAGGGTTAGGTTTTTGGATGTCTAGGGATTTTGACATTCCTGTTTATTGTAAAAGGCCTTGAGAGGCTCATTGTAACCATCTTCTTGCGAAATGAGCGCATCCGTCACATCTCTTCTCAGAGATAAGCCACCACCATTCCAGCAAGCTTGTTTTTCGCTGCATTTTACAGTTTTAGCTTATTCCCTTTTTTAATAGAAAACCAGTTCTACTGTATCCAGATCAACCTTGACTACCTACAACAAGCATCTAGTGATCATATTGCAGACACACAGATCAAGGGCACTCGACATCAAAAAATCCAGCTTTATCGAGTTGTCAAAGCAGGGCAGCTCCTGCACCAAGGCAAGTGGCTCACCTGGGGCCAAATTAAGCAGAAATATTCCTCATCTGATGGGGGAACTCAACGCAATGGAGACCATTTCTCCCTAAGGAGGGAGGATTGATCCAAGTGGATATCGATGGCCACCCACCTTTCCAACTGGCTCAAAACAGTTTTCTGGCAATTTTGGTATTGTGCTATTTTTAGCAGTTTTTCGGGTCCTGAACTTCCAGGGCAATTTTGAGGCCCTAAACAACCTTTTTTGGCGATTTGGGGGGGGCCAAAATTATGCTCCCGCGATGCATTTCATATCAACTAATAGTTGTAAATCTTGGATAGACCTTTCCAACGGGCTACCGAGCGCCCCAAACGGAGATCGTATTCAAAAGTTATAACCCCGGGAAGTTGATGTACTAACTTACCCAAACGGTGCCCACATGACTTTTGGCGCTTCATCTCCTAGGGTTAGGTTTTTGGATGTCTAGGGTTTTTGACATTCCTGTTTATTGTAAAAGGCCTTGAGAGCCTCATTGTAACCATCTTCTTGTGAAATGAGCACAGCCGTCACATCTTTTCTCAGAGATAAGCTGCCACCATTCCAGCAAGCTTGTTTTCCGCTGCATTTTACAGTTTTAGCTTATTCCCTTATTGAATAGAAAACCAGTTTTACTGTATCTCTGTTATTTTCAGTTAAGCATCTAATAATAATAGTGTATTCATTTCGTTCCGCTCATAAAATCTGGATCAACCTTGACTGCCTACAACAAGCATCTAGTGATCATATTCCAGACACACATATCAAGGGCACTCGACATCAAAAAATCCAGCTTTATCGAGTTGTCAAAGCAGGACAGCTCCTGCACCAAGGCAAGTGGCTCACCCGGGGCCAAATTCAGCATAAATTTCCTCATCTGATGGGGGAACTCAACGCAATGGAGACCATTGCTTCCTAAGGAGGGAGGATTGATCCAGGTGGATATCGGTGGCCACCCACCTTTCCAACTGGCTCAAAACAGTGTTCTGGCAATTTTGGTATTTTGCTATTTTTAGCAGTTTTTCGGGTCTTGAACTTCAGGGGCCATTTTGAGGCCCTAAACGACTTTTTTTGGTGATTTGGGGGGCCAAAACGATGTCGTCGGCTTTTAATTTTCGTAATTCAAAAGTTGTACATCTCGGATAGACCTTTCTGATGGGCTACCAAGCACCCCAAACGAAGATCGTATGAAAAAGTTACAACCCTGGGAAGTTGATGTACTAACTTACCCAAACGGGGCCCACATGACTTTTGGCGCTTCATCTCCTAGGGTTAGGTTTTTGGATATCTAGGATTTTTGACATTCCTACTTATTGTAAAAGGCCTTGAGAGCCTCATTGTAACCATCTTCTTACGAAATCAGCACATCCGTCACATCTCTTCTTAGAGATAAGCCGCCACCATCCCAGCAAGCTTGTTTTCCGCTGCATTTTACAGTTTTAGCTTATTCCCTTATTGAATAGAAAACCAGTTTTATTGTATCTCTGTTATTTTATGTTAAGCATCTGATAATAATAGTGTATTCATTTCGTTCTGCTCATAAAATCCAGATCAACCCTGACTGCCTGCAACAAGCATCTAGTTATCATATTGCAGACACACAGATCAAGGGCACTCGACATCAAAGGATCCAGCTTTATCGAGTTGTCAAAGCAGGGCAGCTCCTGCACCAAGGCAAGTGGCTCACCCGGGGCCAAATTTGGCAGAAATTTCCTCATCTGATGGCGGAACTCAATGCAATGGGGACCATTGCTTCCTAAGGAGGGGGGATTGATCCAGGTGGATATCAAGGGCCACCCACCTTTCCAACTGGCTCAAAACAGTTTTCTGGCAATTTTGGTATTGTGCTATTTTTAGGAGTTTTTCGCGTCTTGAACTTCCGGGACCATATTGAGGCCCTAAACGACCTTTTTTGGAGATTTGGGGGGCCAAATGGTTGCTTTTGGCATGCATTTGACCTCATTCGAAAGTTGTAAATCTCGGATAGACCTTTCCAACGTGCTACCGAGTGCCCCAAACGAAGATCGTATGCAAAAGTTACAACCCTGGGAAGTTGGTGTACTAACTTACTCAAACGGGGCCCACGTGACTCTTGGTGCTTCATCTCCTAGGTTTAGGTTTTTGGATGTCTAGGGTTTTTGACATTCATGTTTATTGTAAAAGGACTTGAGAGCCTCATTGTAACCATATTCTTGCGAAATGAGTGCAGCCGTCACATCTCTTTCTCAGAGATAAAGACACCACAATTCCAGCAAGCTTGTTTTCCGCTGCATTTTACAGTTTTAGCTTATTCCCTTATTTAATAGAAACCAGTTTTACTGTATTTCTGTTATTTTGTGTTAAGCATATGATAATACTAGTGTATTCATTTTGTTCTGCTCATAAAATCCAGATCAACCCTGACTGCCTACAACAAACATCTAGTGATCATATTGCAGACACACAGATCAAGTGCTTTCGGTATCAAAGGATCCAACGTTATCGAGTTGTCAAAGAAGGGCAGTTCCTGCACCAAGGCAAGGGGCTCACCTGCGGCCAAATTAAGAAGAAATTTCCTCATCTGATGGGGGAACTCAACACAATGGGGACCATTGCTTCCTAAGCAGGGAGGATCTATCCAGGTGGATATCGGTGGCCACCCACCTTTCCAACTGGCTCAAAGCAGTTTTCTTGTAATTTTAGTATTGTGTTATTTTTAGCAGTTTTTCGGGTCTTGAACTTCCGGGGCCATTTGAGTCCCTAAACAACCTTTTTTGTCGATTTGGGGGGGCAAATAATTGCCATAGAAATGCATTTGGCCCCAGTGGAAAGTTGTAAATCTCGGATAGAATTTTCCAACGTGCTACCGAGCGCCCCAAATGGAGATCGTATGAAAAAGTTACAACCCCAGGAAGTTGATGTACTAACTTACCCAAACGGGGCCCACATGACTCTTGGCGCTTTCATGTCCCAGGGTTAGGTTTTTTGGATGTCTAGGGTTTTTTGACATTCCTGTCTATTGTAAAAAGGCCTTGAGAGCCTCATTGTAACCATATTCTTGCGAAATGAGCACAGCCGTCACATCTCATCTCAGAGATAAGCCGCCACCATTCCAGTAAGCTTGTTTCCGCTTCATTTTACAGTTTTAGCTTATTCCCTTATTGAATAGAAAACAAGTTTTACTCTATCTCTGTTATTTTGTTTTAAGCATCTGATAATATAGTGTATTCATTTCATTCTGCTCATAAAATCCCGATCAACCCCTGACTGCCTACAACAAGCATCTAGTGATCATATTGTAGACACACAGATCAAGGGCACTCGACATCAAAGGATCCAGCTTTATCGAGTTGTCAAAGCAGGGCAGCTCCTACACCAAGGAAAGTGGCTCACCCAGGGGGGCCAAATTCAGCAGAAATTTCCTCATCTGATGGGTCAACTCAACGCAATGGGGAACATTGCTTCCTGAGGGAGGATTGATCCAAGTGGATATCGGTGGCCACCCACCTTTGCAACTGGCTCAAAACAGTTTTCTGGCAATTTTGGTATTGTGCTATTTTTAGCAGTTTTTCGGGTCCTGAACTTCCGGGGCCATTTTCAGGCCCTAAATGACCTTTTTTGGCGATTTGGGGAGTTGCATTTGTTTGTGGGGCATGCATTTGGCCCCATTCAAAAGTTGTAAATCTCGGATAGACCTTTCGAATGGGCTACCGAGCGCACCGAAACGGCGATCGTATGCAAAAGTTACAACCCCCGGGAAGTCGATGTACTAACTTACCCAAACGAAGCTCACAAGACTCTTGGCGCTTCATCTCCTAGGGTTAGGATTTGGATATCTAGGATTTTTGACATTCCTGTTCATTGTAAAAGGCCTTGAGAGCCTCATTGTAACCATCTTCTTGCGAAATGAGCGCAACCGTCACATCTCTTCTCAGAGATAAGCCGCCACCATTCCAGCAAGCTTGTTTTCCCGCTGCATTTTACAGTTTTAGCTTATTCCTTATTGAATAGAAAACCAGTTTTACTCTATCTCTGTTATTTTGTGTTAAGCATCTAATAATAATAGTGTATTCATTTCATTCTGCTCATAAAATATAGATCAACCCTGACTGCCTAAAACAAGCATCTAGTGATCATATTGCAAACACACAGATCAAGGGCACTCGACATCAAAGGATCCAACTTTATCGAGTTGTCAAAGCAGGGCAGCTCCTACACCAAGGCAAGTGTCTCACCCGTGGCCAAATTCAGCAGAAATTTCGTCATCTGATGGGGGAACTCAACGCAATGCGGACCATTGCTTCCTAAGGAGGGAGGATCTATCCAGGTCCATATCGGTGACTACCCACCTTTCCAACTGGCTCAAAGCAGTTTTCTGGCAATTTTGGTATTGTGCTATTTTTAGCAGTATTTCAGGTCTTGAACTTCCGGGGCTATTTTGAGGCCCTAAACGACCTTTTTTGGTGATTTGGGGGGCCAAAAATTTGCCATCAGCATGAATTTGAACTCATTACAAAGTTGTAAATCTTGGATAGACCTTTCCACAGGCTACCGAGCGCCCCGAACGGAGATAGTATGTAAAAGATACAACCCCGGGAAGTTCATGTCCTAACTTACCCAAACAGGGCCCACATGACTCTTGGCACTTCATCTCCCAGGGTTAGGTTTTTGGATGTCTAGGGTTTTTGACATCCCTATTTATTGTAAAAGGCCTTGAGAGCCTCATTGTAACCATCTACTTGTGAAATGAGCGCAGTCGTCCCATCTCTTCTCTGAGATAAGCCGCCACCATTCCCAGCATGCTTGTTTTCCGCTACATTTTACAGTTTTAGCTTATTCCCTTATTGAATACAAAACCAGTTTTACTATATCTCTGTTATTTTGTGTTAAATATCTGATAATAATAGTGTATTCATTTCGTTCTGCTCATAAAATCCGGATCAACCCAGACTGCCTACAACAAGCATCTAGTGATCATATTGCAGACACACAGATCAAGGGTACTCGACATCAAAGGATCCAGCTTTATCGGGTTGTTAAAGCAAGGGCAGCTCCTGCACCAAGGCAAGTGGCTCACCGGTGCAAACTTCAGCAAACATTTCCATATCTGATGGGGGAACTCAACGCAATGGATGTCATTGCTTCCTAAGGAGGGAGGATTGATCCAGGTGGATATCGGTGGCCACCCACCTTTCCAACTGGCTCAAAACTGTCTTCTGGCAATTTTGGTATTGTGCTATTTTTAGCAGTTTTTCGGGTCCTGAACTTCCGGTGCAATTTGGAGGCCCTAAACGACCTTTTTGGCGATTTGGGGGGCCAAATATTTGTGTTTGGCATGCATTTGGCCCCACTCGAAATTTTCAAATCTCGGATAGACTTTTCCAACGAGCTACCGAGTGCCCCAAACGGAGATCATATGCAAAAGTTACAACACCGGGAAGTTGATGTACTAACTTACTCAAACTGGGCCCACAAGACTCTTGGTGCTTCATCTCCCAGGGTTAGGTTTTTGGATGGTCTAGGGTTTTTTTACATTCCTGTTTATTGTGAAAGGCCTTGAGAGCCTCATTGTAACCATCTTCTTGCGAAATGAACGCAGCCGTCACATCTCTTCTCAGAGATAAGCCGCCACCATTTCAGCAAGCTTGTTTTCCCCGCTGCATTTTACAGTTTTAGATTATTCCCTTATTGAATAGAAAACCAGTTTTACTGTATCTCTGTTATTTTATGTTAAGCATCTGATAATAATAGTGTATTTTATTTCGTTCTGCTCATAAAATCCAGATCAACCCTGACTGCCTACAACAAGCCTCTAGTGATCATATTCCAGACACACAGATCAAGGGCACTCGACATCAAAGGATCCAGCTTTATCAAGTTGTCAAAGCAGGGCGGCTCCTCAACCAAGGCAAGTGGCTCACCCGGGGCAAAATTTAGCAGAAATTTCCTCATCTGATGGGTGAACTCAATGCAATGGGGACCATTGCTTCCTAAGGAGGGGGGATTGATCCAGGTGGATATCAAGGGCCACCCACCTTTCCAACTGGCTCAAAACAGTTTTCTGGCAATTTTGGTATTGTGCTATTTTTAGAAGGTTTTCGCGTCTTGAACTTCTGGGACCATATGAGGCCCTAAATGACCTTTTTTGGCGATTTGGGGGGCCAAATGGTTGCTTTTGGCATGCATTTGACAACATTCGAAAGTTGTAAATCTCAGATAGACCCTTTCCAACGTGCTACCCGAGTGCCCCAAACGGAGATCGTATGCAAAAGTTGCAACCCCGGGAGTTGGTGTACTAACTACTATCTCTATTC